>JASXTE010000001.1:16689105-17317605 GCA_030280995.1 Hemileia vastatrix | reverse complement strand
CTCATTTGGTTGAAAATTCCCACTTTCCACTCATCACCTAAACATTCTACCAAAAATAATGTAGCACCTCTCTCCTAGGAAGAAACTTCACTCAGATGTGAGTGCTATCACTTCATTGTTAGCTTCTGACTCTGATTATGGCTTGGTTTTGGAAGAGACTTTAGCTTACATGTCTTTTCAATGATTTTTATGAAGAAGAGGATCCCAGACCTGCACCAGCTCTCCCCTCCCTTGAATCACAAAATATTCTTTTTACTGGCATACACTCTGTCATTATGCCAATCACCCTCCAACATTTTGAAACACAACTCATTTAATTTTTTTTCATACTCTCCAAATGTTCAACTTGTCTTCTTTATTCACTTGTTTTGGTATTATGGTTTTTTGCATAATAATTTTTATTTTCAATTTATGCTGAATGTCTCTTTTTTAAATGTCTCATTTTTTTCCTTCACTAGCTCAACATGAAATCACATATTTTCTGCAATCACATAGTTTTTCACTGTTTTTTTTTATTCATCCTAATATCCTTTCCTCCTCTCCTCAAACAACCCTTAAACAACTTGGTTTTATTTATTGTCTCATTTCATCTCACCAGGTAAGTCATTTTATTCATTTTTTAGATTTTTTGATTGCTTATTATTATTATTTTATTTTTTTTCTGTTTTTTTTTCTTTTTTGTATTTAAATTTTTTTAAGTGGTTATTTTTGAGTTTAAAGGTAAAATTAACCTTTTTTTTCTTTCCCTCTTTTCTTTCTTTTTTATCTCCATCACCCTACTCTTCATCCCTTCTTGACATAGTCATTATCCCCCCTTTCCCCTATTTCACTTTTTTTGGTTCCATGTCATTAAAACACATACATTGCACATCCTTTATGCATTTCACTTACTCCATATTCAATTTCACCCAAATACCAACATCAATCTTTCTCACTCTCTTTTTCCTACTTTTCAATCAAGGTAAGTTATATCTCCTTTTTTCATGCCTATATGATATCTATTTCCTTCTATAAAAATTTCATACTTAAATATATGCATGACTCTTATCTGGATGACAGTGGACTTATTAAACTCTTCTTGTTCTCATCTCCATTACCACTTTCAAGTTTTTGTAAAATTTTGAAAATCAGACTCGGAATTAGAATTAGGTTAATTCATATCTAATTTCCTTTTAATTGATGATTTTCCTGAAAACTAACTTTCATTTCCCACAAAAAGATTTGAATTTGGTTCAGTGGTTGCTGAGATATTGAACTTTAAAGTCAAGACTTTTTCTCCCAATTTAAATTTTTTTATTTCATTTTTAATGTAACAAATTAGGGTCAAGTTTGTTTAAATCACATTTCGTTTAACTTAAGATTCTCCTGAAGCTTATCTTTTATTTCCCACAAACGGAATTGAATTTAGTTCAGTGGTTGCTGAGATTTTGACCTTAAAAGTTGAGTCTTTTTTTTCCAAATTTCACTTTATTTATTTTATGTTTTTATATTGCATAATTAGAGAATAAGGCTTTTTAAACTCTTATTTGATGTTTATCTAGGCTTTTATCTCCATCTTGTTTGAATTTAAATCATCAATTTTCAAGTCTTTGTGCAATTTTGAAAAGCAGAGCCAGAATTAGATTTATGTTTATTTGAATCTTATGTTATTTTAGCTGAATTTCTTCTGAAGCCTATCTTTCATTTCCATTAAACAGATTCGAATTTTGTTCAGTGGTTGCTGAGATATTGAACTTTAAATTTGATCCTTTCACTAAATTTCACTTAATTTTTATCATGTTTTTATATTGCATAATTAGATAATAATGCTTCTGAAACACTTATCTGATGATTATCTATGCTTTTATCTCCCAAATCTTAGGATTTATCACTCAATTATTTCTTGGCCAATGGATTTAAAAAATTATATATTTGTGAATTTCAATCTAATCATTAAATGGCCAAGAAATCTGGACTTCACAATTAGACAGATATAGAAGGGTTTGAACTCAGTAATGATTATATCCTTTATTCTAATTTTATCATCAGCCAAGGAGGATTTCATAGCCAGAGCCATGGTGACAGAACTGATTGTAATATGCTTACTTTTTGGCTTTTTTGTTATATCAATCCTATTACTGGAAGACCAATTCCTCTACCCGCTAAAATCAAAGGCCATGGACTACACTTTCTGGATCATAAATGTAACATTTAATTTAGATTAGGAAACGGGATTATGGAAGCAATTTGGAATTCTTCAAGAGATAATCATCAAACTACAAAGGCACCTCTTGGATTGGAATCTTGCAAAAATTTTACTCATTTTGGATTTTTCTTTTCAGATCAATCAAAGTTTGATTAACCAGGTAAGTAAGTTAAAGGTTGAAGGGTCAATGGCTACTAAAAGATTAGGGAGGGGTTCTAAATATGGTAACTAAAGGATATCCAAATTTTTATTTTTTTTCTTAAATTTTAAATTCAACAGTTATTAAAGATAATCAATCAAATTAATTATTTTACCATTGAGGTGTTGTGCTGTATAAAGGTGTTCATTCAATTATATTCTATGAATAAGCTCATAATACCATTCTGTTCATATGTTTTCTTTGACTTGGCTCATGAAATCATTGACAGATATTATTTGGGATTCCTTTACTTGGTTTATTATCTTTTTTAATTTATTTACTTAATTATTTATGAAATAAAATGAAAATTTGGTCATCCTTACCCCCTTTTAGAGTGAATTGCAGGGGGGGGTATTTCCAAATTTTTAAATAAGATGTGTAAATTTTTTGACTTGAAAAAAATTTAGAATGAAATATGAATGAAAAAAATAAAAAAAATAGTCAAGAAGCATTTTCATTAAGAAGTCAGTTTCTACAATAGATTTATTAGCTTTAATGTATTTTATCATTAAAACTTTAAAAAAATTAGAATGAAATATGAACAAAAAAAATAAAAAAAACTGGTCATCAAACATTTTCATTAAGGAGTCAATTTACTCAACAGATTTATTAGCTTCAATGCATTCTATCAAGAAAACGTTCTGAAAAAATTTGAAATAAAATATGAATGAAATAAAAAAACTATTCATCAAAAATTTTTATTAAGTGTTCAGTTTCCTCAACAGATTTATTAGCTTTAACACATTCTATCAAGAAAACTTTATTTTTTGAGAAATCTTCAAGTTGATACTTGAGTTTCATTTGATCCAATAGGAAATTTTACTCAAAAGCCTTCTGCTCTTTCTTTATCTCAAATCTCTTCTCATCCAAATCATGTGCTCTCTCATTCCTCTTTAAAGAAAGCTTGAATTTTTTCTCCTATGCTAGCTTCAGACTTTCTTGCTTGAGGATCCTTGTTTTGTTCATTAGCCATTTTTAGAAATAAAAAAATAAAACAACAAAAGAAGAAATAAAATCTCACTTGAGTGACATCTGGTTGGTTTATATTGCCATAAGGATCTATTGAAAAGATATCTTGATTGGTGGAAGTCAAATTAAGGGAGACTTGAGTAGAAGAGGAAGGAAAAAGATTTCTTTTGACATCATGGTTGGAGATATCATCTTCTCCATCCAACATTTTTTCAGGATTAACTACGGCTCGCTCTCCAAATATGGAATCCATCTCTTTATAGTAAGGTCATAAAGAATCAAGTTTATTGTCTACAGTTTTGATGCCCTTACTGAAATCAAGGTAAGTAATATCAAAACCAGTGGAAGATGAAAGAGTCTTAGCTTTCCTGTATTTGGCTCAATAGTGCTTGATGCATTCAGACATCTGTTTAGGCAAAAGATAAATCCTTCCCTTTTTCTTATTTAATAATTACTTGGCCATAAGAAGATATCCATTGACATTTTATGCAGGGTTCTGTCCTAACTTAGTTGCATTCTCAGTACCAAAACAAGAATCATATTCAGTTTTAGTTCTCAGCCAGTTGATAAGTATGAGATGATCATCTTTTTTTGGTTGAAAGGTCTTTGATTTCTCAGCTGAGTGGGTGAAAGAGGGAGTAATTGGATTTAAAGAAAAACTAGTGAATGGCTGCCTTTGAGTAGATCTATGATGACAAGGCATGTTGAGATATTTGCAGATGAAAAAAGAAGAAACAAACAGATGAGATTCAGAGGGGTTTTGAACGGATAGAATGAATAGACAGGATTGGAGTGTGCAGCCAGGCAGGGAGGCTGGCACATCTAATAAAATTTCCTAGATGTGTTTATGAAAAATTGAGGATAAAAATTTCAGATAGAGGTGAACATTGACATGTAAAAGGTCTAATAAAATAATTATTAGCAAAAATAATTTCAGAAGATAATTGGGGTATAATGATTTTTATCCACAATTAATTTAATTGTGGATTGGTCAACATTGATACCCCCTATTATGGGGAGCTTTACAAGATTCCTGTAGTATGTCACAAACCATGGCAGCAAAAGCCAATTCTAATTCCTGCAGCTTTGAAAGATGATTATATTGAAGTCATTAGATAAGAAATTAGATCTGGACTATATGAACAGTCTTCATAAAGATATTCAATTCCAGGATTTATATCAAGAAACCTAATGTTAAGCTCAGGGTAGTTCATGATCTTAGGGAATCAAACAGGGTTACAATAAAAGATGCTGGTATATCACCTAGTTCAGAGGTGTTTGTGGAAGAACTTTCAGTTAGAGTGTTTTATGTTTTAGGTGATATTATAGGGGGATATGATGAGAGAGAATTACATCCTGATTCTAGGCCTCTCACTACTTTTGATACTCTACTGGGAAAATTACAGTTAAAAAGATTACCTCAAGGTGCAAAAAATACAGTTTCAGTTTATCAGGCTCAGATAGCCTGGATTCCTCAAGATGAAATTCTACAATATTCTGGTAAATTTATTGATGATGGTGGAATTAAATGTCCTTCAAGAGATTATGACAATGAATTTTTGGTGGAAAATCCAGGGATATGAAAATACATCTAGGAATATGCTGTTGTTCTAGAGAAGATATTTTTCAGAATTGAAGAGGCTAGTTTAATTATTTCTGAATCAAAGCTTTCTTGTTGTGTACTAGCTTTAAAGATTCTTGGTCATGTAATTTGTGGAGAGGGTAAGATTATGTCAAAGATGAATGTTAACAAACTTTAGTCCTGTCCATTACCTAAAAATACTACTGAAGTCAGGGGATTTTTAGATGTATGATTTTATGCTCAATTTTTTATCAAAGACTTCTCTTCATTGGTAGCTCTATTAAGACAGTCAACTAGGAAGGATGTTGATTGGGAGTGGGATGATGAATGTGAAGAGGCATATGTGAAGTTGAAGAAGATGGTTGGAGAAGATATGGTGCTCCATATGTTGAATTTTTGTAAAGGAGCAGGTAGGATTTATTTGGCTGTTGATTCAAGTCAAATTACTTTTGGGACAGTCTTGTCCCAGATGGATAAAACTGGTTATATCAGACCAGTCAGGTATGAATCTGTTGTTATTATTGAAGTGGAATCAAGATATTCTCAACCTAAATTGTAATTATGTGGTGTGGAAAAGATTATGAAGAAAATTCAAAATGTTTTATTGGGTCAACACTTTGAACTTCAAGTGGATGCTAAATCCTTAATTCAAATGATTAATTCCCCAAGTTTAATGAATTCAACCATGACCCAATCAGTAGCTTTTATTGAATATTTTTCTTTTTATTTAGTTCATAATCCTGGAAGAAAATTTACCATTCTAGATGGATTTTCAAGAAGACCATCCACTGAAGAGGATTCTGACTCAGAAGAACTTGACAAAGATATACCTGTTATCTTGGCCAGCACAAAAGGTGCCAAATACTTTCCTTACCTACCCCATGAGGTTAAACTGGAAGGCTTTATAAATGTAAATAATGATGAAATAATAATAGATAATGTTTTTGGGGAAGTTGGTAACAAAAAAAATAGGTGAAAAATTAGTGATAAATGATGTACTTGGGAAAGATGGTGTAGGTAAATTTGGTAAAAAAGAGTTTGGAGAAGAAGTGGTGTATCATGATGAAAATGGTGTAATTTTGTGGGATAGTAGTAAATTTTTGAATAGTGTATATTTTTGATTACTAAATAATTAGGTTAAAGAGAGTTTGGGTGGATGTGAAAATTTGGTTAAAAAGAGGATCAAAGAAGAAGAAAAGCCTGATGTTGAAAGGGGTGTTGAAGAGTTAAAGGAAAACTTGGTTAAAAAAAGGTTGAAGATTCAAAATCTCATATGAGAAGTAGGAAAATTAAAGGTCAAAAACTATTGGCTTATTCATTTGTAGGTTATTTCAGTGATAGGGAAAGGCCCCTTAATGTAGTATTAATTGAATTTTAAGATAAAGTCTGGGGACAGACAGAATATTATTTGAAGATGG
Source organism: Hemileia vastatrix (assembly GCA_030280995.1). Classification (NCBI taxonomy): domain Eukaryota; kingdom Fungi; phylum Basidiomycota; class Pucciniomycetes; order Pucciniales; family Zaghouaniaceae; genus Hemileia; species Hemileia vastatrix. Next base: position 17,311,252 of record JASXTE010000001.1, on the reverse strand, counting down.
TTAAATATTTGTTAACTCTGGAAAGGCCAAAGAGATTTGATGATGATGATTTGGTGGCTATCAAAATGAAGTAACCAGGATTTTATTTATCTGGTAGGAGGCTGATATAAAGGAGGTGTACTAATCCTCAGTTGCTTGTAACTCAGAGAAAAGGGAAAGAGCTGGTTATAAAGTCACTACATGAAGATCTTGGCCATAGAGGAGTTTAGGAATCTTAAAGGAAAATGTCTTATTAATTTTGGTGGCCTGGAATGAAAATAGCTGTTAAAAAGTGTTTTCAATAATAAGAAGAATGTCAAAGAAGAAATTATTTAAGGCCAAAAGAACCTGGACATGCAACTGGTGAAAACACTCTTTTTGATAGGGTTAGTTTTAATGCTGTTAATATTTAAGAGGAGCAATATAAATAGTTAATTGTTTCCAGAGATGATTTATTTTGATGGGTAGAGGAAGTTCCTCTAATTAATTTGAATTCCAAAATTGTGGCAGATTTTTTAATGAAAGATTGGTTATATAGGTATGGAATGATAAAGTTGGTGACTTTTGATGGAGGGCCTGAACTTGTTATGAGTTTAGGGAAGCTATATCAAAATTTGGATCAAATTTTAGGGTAGCAACACCATATTATTCTGAATCTGAAGTAATGGTAGAAAGAGGGCATCAAGTTATTAAGGATGCTTTGGTTAAAATGTGTGGAAAAACTGCTGTAAAGTGGAGGCACCATTTACCATTGGTTTTATTTTCTAACAGAATTACTTCCAAAAGGACAATTGAATATTCACATTACAAACTATTTTATGGTGAAAAAGCAGTTTTACCAGTTGATTTAAAAGCTTAATCATATCTTGGAATAGATTGGGATACAGTCAAATCTACTGAAGATTTATTAGGGGGTATCAATGTTCAGGGATGCACAATTAGGGATCAGGGATTTTTTTGCCTGGATCTGACATTATTAATTGTGAAAGATTCTTATCCATTAGCCCTGGGGCTAGTGGATAGGGAATGCACAATAATACATTATCCCGCTTCTTATACCCCAATTTCCATTCCTAATTACTGATCCCAAACTCATCACATCCATGAGCAATTCACATTGTTTCAAATCACGTATTCTAACCTTATGTCTTTCCGGAGCATAAAACACCTACATTTCTGTTCTTAAGCCCTTAAATAAAAATTTTATCTGCACACCTCACTCAAAGATTGGTCCAAGTCACCCTCACCATTCATAAATTTGTCTAAGTCACTCACAACACTCAAAAATTTGTCTGAGTCACCCTCACCATTCATAAATTTGTCCAAGTCACTCACCACACTCAAACATTTGTCCAAGTCACTTGCACCACTCGGAAATGTGTCTAAGTCACTTGCAACACTCAAAAATATGTGTGATTCACTCTCACCACTCGGAAATGTGTCTATGTCACTTGCAACACTCAAAAATTTGTGTGATTTACTGTCACCACTTGGAAATTTGTCCAAGTTGATTGAAACACTTAAAAATTTGCATAAGTCACTTTTACAACTTGAAAAATTGGCTAAGCCCATATTTTTTAAATTTTTCTTGGAGGAATTTGCCACTGAGAAAACCAAGGAGATGAAAGGCCAATGAGAGATAGGTGTATGAAAACCTTGCAGAAATGAAAGCAAAAAAAAATTTGTTGAGAGCTGGGGGTGAGCGTAGATGAGCAAACAGACTTGACAAGGTAAGGAAGAATAGATTGCCAAGTTGTGGTTATGAAAAATTGAGTAGAAAAATGTCAGATAAGAGGTGAACATTGACAGGTAAAGTGTCTAATAACCCAATTATTAGCAAAAATAATTGCGGAAGATAACTGGGGTGTAAGGATTTTTATCCGCAATTAATTTAATTGCTGATCCCTGAACATTGATACCCCCTATTATGTGCAAGAATGATACAGCTAGAGAAGAAAGAAGAAAGTTCAAAAAGTGCATGTTCTAGGATGATCAAGATCTGAAGTCAGTAAGTTAGATATTGGGATAAGAGGTTGGCTAATAGAATAAGAAAACCTTTGAAAGCTGATGATATGGTTTTGGTGTATAATAGAAGTTTGGAAAGTAAGTGGGGGAAGATGTTTTCTGATAGGTGGAATCAACCATATAAAGTTAGAGAACAGGTTCCTGGAGGTTCATATTTTTTAGAAGAGTTTGATGGTGTTTTGTTGAAAAAGAGGGCAGTGGATAATAAAATTAAGCAGTTCTATCCTAGGGGAACCAGGAGTGCTGAAGCATGACTCCAAAATAAGGTTACTCTACCTACCATTGTTCTATGAATAGTTTCTTCAGAATGAGGATAAACTATTGACCATCTTTATGAAGAAAAAAATTGTTCAAATTTTAAGGACAAAATTTTTGGGTGAAGATTTGTGTTGGAATGTATTTATTTTGGTAGAAGTGCTCACAGGGGAACCTTCTAAATCAAATATTGGCAGGTTTGAGGGTAATTGATGGGTTAGCTTCTCCATACGTGATTCCCCCACAATTTTAGTTACCATAGTTTCCCTGTTTCTACTTGAGTCCTGGCTTTGATTTTGTCATATAGGAAGTCCTCTAAGACTATAAACTGGATCAATAAAATTTCAACTGATTACACTCATTCAAATTCAGGATTCAATATTTTTTTGTTAATATTATTTTTAATTATTGATACTGTATGTTTGAATTTTTTCAAGTTTTGAATTTTATGCTGTTTTAATTTCAAATTTTACTTATAACCAATTTTTCAGGGATAATACTCACCAGTGATCTTGAATCATTTTTAAAAATTGAAGCAAGCAAACCCAGTGATCATTTCTCTTTTCTGTTATTTTATGTTTTTCAAAAAAATTTCAAAATTTACTTATGTTTAATTTTCAATTTCTTTCTTGTGTATCCTGTTTCAAGTTTCACTTAGATGTGGGTATGATGTCAGGGGTACAGCTCATATTATGGCAGAGGGGCATCTTTATATTTTTAATTTTAATTTTCAAATTTTAGAACATCTTTTATTTTAAATTTAAAAAATAATTTTTTAATTATCATTTTAATTTCAAACTTTAAATTCATTTATAGTTTTTTCTTCTTAAAACAAAATTTGTATTCAAAATTTTACTTTCATGTTTCAAATTTTAAATAACAATCTTTAAATAATAATATTATTATTATTAATAATATTAAAAATAAATAATAAATTAAACTAAATTTATTCAAATAATTAATTAAATCAAATAATATAAAATAATAAAAATAAAAATAAAATAATAAAGTATTAATATATGTTGATTTTGATTTCTGTTTTAATTTTTTTTTATAATTTCTAAGATAACCTGGGTCAGAAAAATCATCAAGAAAAAGAAGAATCAATTAAGGAAGCCAATTTTATGGAGAAGGAACTCTGTTTGATAAATTTTGAGAAAATAGATTTGGAGCATTCTTGGCTGATTTGATTTAATAATTTTTATGGTTTTGGTTAAATTTGACTATTTTAAATTGGTCCCTCATAACTTTCTCTCTCAAATAGACCTCTGCTCTGTCTTTATGAGGGCTAGCTTTTATAATGTGTCCAGATTTTGTTAAATGCAGAGTAAATTTTTCTTCTGAGTGCATGATGGAGAATATATGTGAATGAAGGAGCTGAATCTGGGACATGGTAATTTGAAGAATGACAGGAGGAGAAAAACAATTCTAACAACAACATTATTTAATATCAAGAATGAAGAATAATAGAAAAACTATCAAAAGTAATTATCAGTGTGTAAGCCTCTTGAAGGAAATGATAATCATATTATACTGAGCTTGCCTTTAAAGACCCTTGACATAAAAATAAATTTACAAGCCCTGCTAGACTGTGGGGTCACAGATTTTTTTTATTACCAACAGGTTTTTACGGAGAAATATAATGAAAAAAGAAAAATTGGATCAGGCCAGGAATCAAAATTGGTTTGAAGGATCACCAGGTGGGGGAGAAGAAGTAAAAGAAAATGTTTTTTACAGATTCTGGTGGAATGGAAGGGAATATTAGTGCAAGGCATATGTGACAAACCTGAAAGACAAATATGACATGGTACTGGGGATGACATGGCTGGAACAGCACAACCCACACATTGACTGAAAATAAAAGACAATTCAAATGGGGAGGAAAGGAAAAAATGACACTAAATTATTGGAACCCTGGCCCCTTCAGGTGTCAGGGGCCCATCCCTGAGAGTCTTCTGATTTTTTGTTTTCATCAGTTGACTTTCCATAATAACTGATGCTTCCTCTTGATTCTAAGAAGCAGTATGGGAATGGGTCACCAATTGGGAGTACCAGAGAAAACCAGTAATAGGATGAAGCATGCCAAGAGGAGTCAAAGGTGCATCTGAGAAAGGGGGAGGCAGAAGATGGAAATTTGGATGTAGAAGATAAATCATTTTCCCCTTTGAACCTCCTGGAAAGTCTCCTGGTGTTTTATTATAATCAGTAGACTTTCTGCAAGAACTGTCACTTTCTCTTGATGCTAAGTTTTAGGACTTGGAGGGGGTGATAGAGGAAGAGGAGGAGCTGGAATGTGATGCAACATAATGGTACATATCCACCAAGATTGCAGCCAAATTCATGTTCTAAAATCCAACAAAAAGCCTCAAGGAAATGGTCCCTAAAGCTTATTGGGAATTCTCACTTGTGTTTAAAGATTGAGGGGCCAAGACCCTTCCACCTCACAAACCATATGACATTTCCATTGATCTGATTCCAGGCACAACTCCTCAATGGAGACACATAGTCCCATTTTCAATCTTGGATTCCACAGCACTAAAATAAATGGTTGATTAAAATTTACAAAATGGGTTCATCAGAGAATCAAAATCCCCCTTGGTGGCCCCTGTGATCTTTTCAGGAAAAATGACAGGTCATTTAGGCCTTGCATGTATTTCAGAAGCTTAAATGCTCTGATGATAAAAATAGATATTACCTTCCTTTGACTAGTGAGAAAATCAATAGTCTTCATGGTGCAGAGATCTTCACATCCCCAGATCTTAAATCAGGTTACCATAAAATATGTTTGAAAGAAGCATGTGAAGACAAACTTGTGTTCTGCACTAAATTTGGTCATTTTAGATGGTTGGTGATGCCATTCGGTCCATGTAATGCACCTGCCATTTTCCAACACATCACTAATAGCATCTTCAGAGATAGAATAGGAATATATGTGGAAGTGTATCTAGATGATATCTTTATTTACTCTGAATCTAAAGAGGAAAATCAGATTCAAGTGAAGGATTGTTTTCAGAGCTTTAGAGAGGAACAACTATGGTTAAAACTGGAAAAATGTGTCTTATCATTAATTGAAATCTCCTATCTATGTATGATTGTTTCAAAGGATAGGTTGTGTATGGACAATGAGAAGATAAAGGCATTAAAAGAGTGGCTAACTCCAGAATCTGCAAAGGAGCTTCAAGAATTCTTAGGTTTTGCAAATTTTTACCGCTTCTTTATTGAAAACTATTCTCACATTCGCTGCCCACTTCAAGACCTTACAAAGAAGGAAGCCAAATTTGATTGGAAAAGTAACCAACTAGTTGATTTTGATTACCTAAAAAGACAATTTGTGACAGCCCCTATTCTTGTAATCACAGACTTACTAAAACCATTTTTTCTGGAATGTGACTGCTAAGAATTAGCACTAGGTGCTGTATTATCTTAATATGATGCTGAAAATGTCTTACACCCAGTAGCATATTTTTCACATACCCTTCTAGGTGCTGAACTGAACTATGAAATATATGATAAGGAACTATTGGCACAAGTAAAAGCTGTATGAACATGGCTCCACTACTTTAAAGGGGGGATTCACTGTTTACAAGTTATTATCTACACATATGATAAAAACTTGGAAACTTTTTTGACCACAAAAAAAGTAAACTTGCCAGCTAGCATGCTGAGTGGAACTGCTAAGAAGAATTAATTTTATTGTGAAATTTTGACCAGGAAAGAAAAGTGGAAAACCTGATGCACTATCATGAGGCCCTAACTTGTGCCCAGAACAAAACCAGCTGCATACTGTTGGCACAACATTATTGAAGGGGGATCTTGAAGAGGGGGTAATCCTAGATGGGGTGGAATTGGCAGATGAGAATTTGATGTAATGGGTGCAGATGAGTCAGGAAAAGGATGAAGGGGCTGTTATCAAAGGAAATATTGGTAAAGAAAGGATTGGTGGAGTATCACCTGGAAGGGGGAGCACTATATTGGAATGGAAAAATAGTGGTTCCAAATGATGAGGATCTCAGGAGGAAGGTGTTCAAATCAAGGAATGATTCCCCAATGGTAGGAAACTCAGTACTGCTGAAGACTATGGAGCTGGTGTATTGTACCTTTTACAGGAAGTCCATGAAGGAATACATCCAATGCTATGTAGAGACATATGACTCTTGCCAGAGGAACAAGGTTAGTCCAACAACAACACCACTGACCCTGATAAACATTGCCAAGCAGCCATGGAAAGAGCTCTCTTAGGACCTGATAGTGAAGCTACCCAAGTGACAAAGAAAGAATTCTATCCTTAAAGTTGTTGACTGCTGCACTAAGATGGCACACTTTGTCCCCAATACTACAATGGTTACATCAGAGGTTATTGTAGACTTAATGGTCTTGCATCTCTGGAAGTTACATGAATTGCCTGATTATATAGTATCAGACAGGGGAAGTACTTTCAACTCTAAATTTTTGAAGGCAATGTATGAGAAACTGAAAATTAAGCCTATTTTTTCAACAGCATGGCAACTGGAGATAGTGAACAAGAAAATTAAAAAATACTGGTTCCATTTCATTAACAATCAGCAAGATGATTGAGTGCAGCTGCTATGATTGGCTAAACTCTCACACAAAAGCTAGATACATGCATCAACTGGAATGTCACCTTTCTATTCCAACTATGGATACCAACCATTATTCTCAATTGTTACACCCCATCAATGTTGCAAGTTCCAGAAGCTGATGAAAAAATTCAGAAAATACTGAGTATATGGCAGGAATAAGATGCAGTCCTTAAGCTATCCCAGAAGTCAATGAGGTGCCACCATGATCAAGGGAAGACTCAACATTTGGTGCTACAGGTAGATGACAAGTTTTGGCTAAGCTCACAATTCCTTACTACATTATGCCCAGGTGCCAAGCTCTAAATAACAAGAAGTTGGGCCTGTGTAAGATCAAGTGCAAGGTATCTGACTCAGAATATGAATTAGAACTGCTGATTTCAATGAGACAAGTGCACTCAGTGTTCAATATCTCCTTACTCACACATTTCCAAGAAGACACACTACCAGGGTGCCAAGAAGAATCAATGGTTCCACTCTATGTTGAAAAATGAAGAGGAGTTTCAAGTAGAATAAATTATTGCTAAGCAGGTGCACAGGGGGAAAGATTTGGTATCTGGTGCACTGGAAGGGTTATGGAGTAGGAGATAGGTATTGGGAGTCAGTAGAGAACTTAGCTAATGCTAAAGGAAAGGTTAAGGATTTTGAGAAGGAGCACAGGGGGCATGAGGGGTAAAAATGAGGGGTAATGTTTGGATTTGGGTTGAAGGGTGAGGAGGAGGAGCACTTTGGGTGCTATGCATTATAATAGGTCAAAGCAAGGGATATTTCATAAGGGGGTTTTTATGGGGAAAACACTGTGGGGTGCTCCTCTTGTACAACTTATATAGTAAGCCAGTTACTTCTTGGTCTCACTTCTGCATCAGCATAGTCAGTCCCATCTCATGGTTGGTAATACCAAAATAGTCAGTCTAGTTATTCTCACTGATTAATAGCATAGTCAGTCCCATCTTAGGCTAGAATCAGTGCTAGTAGTAGTCTTCCCTCTTAGGTCTTAACAGTTGGGAATACCAGCAGCAAGACAGGACTGACTATGTTGGGACTACCCACAGTGAGACAAGACTGACTATGATGATACATCAGTGAGACTAAGAAGTAACTGGATTACTATATAAGTTGTCCAATGAGGAGCACCCCACAGTTCTTGCCCCATAAAAAACCCCTTCTGAAATATGCCTGTCCCCCACCTATTACAATGCATACCTCCCATAGCACTCCTCCCCCTCACCTCTCAACCAAATCCTAACAATTTCTTAAGATAAGGCTTCTTAAACTTGATGTTTTTTTTAATTCTAGAATTGGCTTATGTGTATGGGCCATATTCTGCCTACATTTATCCCACATGCATATCTTCATTAATTAAAAAGTGAGTCATTTCATGCTTATTACTCACTAAGTTATATGCACTATATGTTTAGTTATTCTAAACTAGGTGAGAAGTGCTTCTTTTAGTCTCCTAATTGCATTACACTTGCACTGACCTCATGATATGCACTAATTATTGCATTAACCTCAAGATCAATGGCCACAATACACAATCATACCTAAAAATGCCTGAATGCACTAAATTAGTTAAGGATTTATCCATGCAAGCACCTGCCAAGACTCTACATTGAGTTACCCCATCTTTCACATCCTATACTTAGTGTTTTACTTTCTACTATATTCATCTCCCTTATTTAGACATTATTGTCAGGTTCTTTTCTTTGTCTTTTTTATGTATTTATTTATTGATTGTTTTTATTTAAAGAACAACACACATATATATATATATATATATATATATACATATTCTGTTTTTTGGGGGGGTTATTCTTATAGTTTAATAGATTATCTCATGTGATTCTAATTCTTATTTTTTTATTTTTAATTTCATTGTTCATTTTTGGCATGTGACATGGTTCTTCTATTGTGAGGGGGGAAGGTCCTTTAGTTTCAAGGCCTGTGAAACTGTTTGAAATGGACAGATGCAATGAGGAGATGAGCACACACCCTCAGAGTGCTTGACTGGATAGGGGTTTTAGCCGTTATAGTAGTAGTTCTGAGAAACAAGGGGTGGACACACTAGGGATCGATAGGTATATAAGGAGGAGGTTTTGGAGGGACTATTATCCTACATTCTTTTACTTCAAAATTTAAACATTTAACCAATCAATTACAAATCATATTCATTAGTATTGTGTGTAAGTCTTTTAAATATTGTTTTAAATCATTAGTTCGATTTTTCTACCAACTGTAAGTTGTAAACCATTTTTATAATAGGGGGTATCAAACTTGACTGATCTGAAATTAAATTAATTGCGGATAAAAATCCTTATACCCCAATTATCTTCTGCAATTATTTTTGCTAATAGTTGGTTTATTAGATATTTTACATGTAAAAGTTGACCTCTTATCTGACATTTTTCTACTCAATTTTTTGTAACCACATCTTGGCCTACTTTCATTCATAGCCACATCTTTGACTACTCTCTGAATATTCCTTCTACCTTGCTGTGCACTCCCATTCTCATCTCATCCTGTCTATTCTCTCCATTCAAAACATCTTGCCATCTCATCTACTTGTTTTTGCTCCTTTTCATATTAAATTATCTTAACATGGCCCATCATCATAGATCTTCTCAAAGGCAGCCTTCCCCCAGTTGCTCTTCAAATTGCACTCCTCCCTCTTTCCCCCACTCAGCTGAGAAATCAAAGAAAGTTCAATTAAAAAAAGATGATCATCTCATTCTTATCAACTGGATAAAAACTAAGTCTAACTATGATTCTTGTTTTGGTACTGAAAATGCAACTAAAGTAGGATGGCACCCAGCATCAAACACCACGCAATATGGGGGGAGGACGTGCTAGCAAGTCCGCAACCTTGAACCCTAATTCATATCTTTTTCAGAACACATTGTGGTGATGAAACAATAATGAAGAAATATTGAATTTACTTTTAAAACACCTTGAAACTGATTTGAACCTTCATTGAACCACAGTTGATTAATAGTTCAAAAAATATTAACAGCAGGAAAAAAGTGTGCACCAGAGGTCTAGTGCTTTTTTTTCTTCCTGAAATAATTCCTGGTAGAATTACAAGAGGTACTTCTATCTGATACCTTCCTCCCCTAATTCTCCCTTATCTTCAATCTGCCTTCCTATCCTACCCCTCTTATCTCGTTGCTAACCTTGCCATCTACTTACCCTTTCTACCCTATCCCTTCCCTTCACAGTTAGAAAACCTCTCTCCTCTCCTTCCACCCCTCTCCCTTCTCTTCTCTTTATTTCTCACACCTCCCCCAGAACCTCACTCACCTTTATCAGCCCACTGTCATTTTTAGTTTTATTTTACTTTGTATTTTTTTCTTTTTTCATGTTTCATCCCTACAAATATCTTCCTTTCTCAACACTTGGCCACATTTTTTTTGTTAAAAACAAGTAACTCTAATTCTAAAATATGTATTTAGTTACTTTACTTACCTCTTGGAATGGTTTATAATTCCTCAAGATTTTATTTCTTGTTATTTCTAATCTATAGATATTAATTATTCTCAAGTTTGTCAAAACTTGGCTACTTTCCAAGCCCTTGCATGTCTCCCCAGCACTTTTTTCACCTCTCCAATCTCATTTCTCACCTGACCCAGAAAAATTGAGGGACTGTGGATGGCTGGAGAAGGTGAGAGAGGGGCTTTACAGGGCTGGGAGAGGTTATAAAAGCCCCTAATCTGTTTTTGGGAAGTCTGGCAAAGGTGATAGAGGGTCTTTAAAAGGCTAGGAGAGGTGATAAAAGCCTCTCACCTACTACTCCCAGCCCTACTTAGTCTTTACAGCACCTCACTCACATATCCTGCCAAATTAAGGGACTGGGGAGGCTGGGGGAGGTGATAAAAGCCTCTCAATCACTTCTACCAGCCCTCCTTGGTCTATACAGAACCTTGCTCATATTGCAAGCCAAAGTAAGGGACTGGGGGAGGCTGGGGGAGGTGATTGAAGGGCTGGAAAGGTCTTGGGAAGGTGAGAAAGGGCTAGGGGAGGTAAGAGAGAGCTGGGGGATGTGGACAATAGACTGGGGAGGTGAGTAATATTTTGAGAATCTGAGAGAAAGGCTGGTGAGGGCTAATGGAGGTGATTTGGGTGATTGAGGGGAATGGGAGGTGAGCAAGAGGTTGCAAAAGGGGTGGAGTTGTGTTAAAAGTGAAAATAGAGTGGAAGGGAGTAGTGAGGAGGGCTTAAACTTAGATTTTGAAGCTTAATGGGTGTAGCAAATGTATCAGGAGGGCAATAAAAGGGTGGGGAGTGGTAATAGAATTAACAGAAATGACAAGGCAGAAAAATTGGTGTGAAGAGGTTGAGAGGTTTTCCATTGAGGTAGTGAAAAATGGAGAGTGAACTTTGTTCTTTGGGCAAACATCAGAGTCCACCCCCTCAATCTACAGCTCTATTCTGAAAATATAGAAAAGGATTGATAATTATTTTTTATTGATATTTTTGAACTTAAACCTATAGTTTATACGTCTTTATTTTATATTTTTGATTTAAAAATGCATTTTAAGACTAAGAAATTAATATAGTAAAATAATTGGTAATGAAATACTATTTTTCTTTTTTACACAAGAATTCACAGAATGCTTCTGATAACTATACATGATATAAATAAATAATATAATAGGAAAATTGTAGCAAAGAGTTTAAAACTAGAATAAAAAATTTAAAGAAATTTTAAACTATTGAACTTATGTATTTTATGAGTTAATTTTATTTATTTATAAATATAATAGTAAAATATGTTGGTTATATTTCATAATCAGAAAGAATAAAAATACAAAAAAAAAAATCAGGTAATATGGTGTAAATTAAAAAAAAAACCTTCAAATTCTTGTTTAAAAGGAGTTATCATTAAACAGAACCACTGATCTTATTTTATATTTTTTCAAAAAAAAAATGGAATAAAATCATTAGAGAGAGTAAAAGTGATTTTTTTTGAAATAAATAGTATAATCTTCAGTATTTTTAATGATCAAGTATAATTCAAAATGAAAATGAAAATGAGTTTGATGAAAAAAATTCTGTGAATGAATCAGATTATTAACCTTCCCTTCTCATTATTTCTATAAATTATTCATTAAACTTTCACTAGTATTCCAGCACAGACTCATCTATTTTTGGTTAAGAGCTCAAGATGAGTTCAAAGTAAATTTCAGCCTGAGTCAAGTCTGAGTTCAGTCTGAGTCCAGTCTGAGTTCCATCTGACTTCAAGTTGAGGACTTGCTAGCAAGTCCCCCCCAAATATTGTGGGGTGAAAAGTTTATGGCTATCTTCTAATTGCCAAAGAATTATGGAATAAGACCAAGGAAAGGATGGATCTTTTATCTAAACAGATGTCTGAATTCTACAAGCACTATTGAGCCAAATACAAGAAGGTAAAGACTCTTTCATCTTCTACTAGATTTGGTATTACTGACCTCGATATCAGTAAGGGCATCAAATCCATAGATGATAAACTTTATTCTTTATGACCTTACTTTAAAGAGATGGATGCTATTTTTGGAGAGGGAGCTGATGTTAATCCTGAAAACATGTTGGATGGTGAAGATGCTATCTCTGAACATGATTTCAAAAGAAATCGTTTTCCTTCTTCTTCTACTCAAGCTTCCCCTCATTTAACTTCCACAAATCAAGATATCTTTTCAATAGATCCTTATGGCAATATATACCAACCTGATATAACTCAAGTATGTTTTTTTTCTTTTATATTATGAATTCTTTTTTTTATTTACATTTTCTTTTTTCTAAATAGGCTGAAGAACAAACGCAGAAGCCACAATCAACTGAGTCAGAAGCCAGTGACAATGATGAGGAGGAAAATGTGACCTTGAAAAAAAAGCAAAGGGCTTCAAGTAGTCTAAATTTCCACTCTCAAAGAAGAAGAAAAAGTTATACTTCATCTCATACCCCTTTTTCTTCTATCAGAGTATTTTTGGAGAAACATGATGCTGGTAAGTGATACCAAACCTCTTAATACTTTACTCTTCTTTTCTTCTACTTTTTGTTAATATTTCTTATCACTCTAGAACAAGTGGAAGTTTCTAAAGAGACTCTAAAGTTTGAAAAGCAAAAATATGAGATTTTTTAAGGAGGGATGAGAGGGTACATGATTTGGAAGAGAAGAATTTCAAACTCTCTTTACGGAAGGATGATAGGACACAAGTCTTGGAGGAGAGGAAGTACAAACTCTCTTTACAGAAGGATGATAGGGAACAAGACTTGGAGGAGAAGAAATTCAAGTTATCTCTAAGTATTGAAAAATCAAAGAAAGAGGAGAAAAAATTTAAGCATCAAAACCTCATGGAAAAAATGAAATATAAGCTTGATTGTGAAGAAAATTCCAAAAAGAAAGATTTATTGATAGAATGTGTTAAAGCTAATAAATCTGTTGAGGAAATTGAACTTTTAAAGAAATTAATTAATGACTAGTTTGTTTTCTTTCTCTCACACTTCAACTGTTCATAATTAATTGTACATAGAATTTTATCTTAATTTCCTGTATTTCTTTACTCTATCCATCATTAGTTAAATTTTCATATTTTAATGTTATAAATTCTTTTTTTAAAAAAAAAATTTTTTTCTAGAATTTTTAATGTTAAAAATTCTTTTTTAGTTAAAATTTTCAAGTCACATTTGAAAATTTCCCAATCCCACCCCTGCATTTGATTGAACTAAGGGGTGTGTATCACCAAAATTCTTTCAAGTAAAGAATTTTGCAAGTCTTATATGAAATTTTGGCAAACCTCCCCCCCCCCCCTCCCCCCTGCATTTTATTGAAGTAAGGGATGGGTATCACCAAAATTTCAAGTCAATTTTTTTTTTTTTTTGCAAGTCTCATATGAAAATTTGGCAATCCCCCCCCCCCCCCCTGTATTTTATTGAATTAAGGAAAGGGTATCACCAAATCTTCAAGTCAAAATATTTTTTAAAGTCTGATATGAAAATTTGGAAATACCCCTCCCCCCCTCCCCCCCTGCAATTTATTGAATCAAAAAATTCAAATGGAAAAAAATTTCAAAATGAAAATTTCTTCAACATATTATTTTCACCAGTCCCAATCAAGTTTTCCTATTTTATATAATAGCCATTAGAACGACCTAAAGCCAGATGTACCATAATATAAAAACAGTAATCTATCTTGACATAATTTTAAAAAATAATTGGAAGAGACAAATCCAAAATTAAATGAAAAAAAAAAAATTAAAAACGAAACTTTCTACAACCAATTATTTTCACCAGTCCCAATCAAGTATTCCTATTTCATATAATAGCCAGTAGAACAACTTAAGGCCAGATGCACCATTATAAAAAAATAGTAATCTATCTTGATGTAACAGAAATTGGGGTTCAAGGATTTTGAAGGCAAGGTAAAGGGGAGGAATGAGGCTACAAGGGTTGGGGAGGCTGGAGAGAGGGGTGAGGAAGGATATATGAGGTAGTGAGAAAAGGTTGGGAAAGAGTTGAAAGGGAAGATTAAGGGTTTCCAAGGCATTTTGAATGAAGAAAAGGGTTGGGGTGAGGTTGGGAGGGGTGAAATGGGGATCAAAAGAGGATGGCATTCAACGGGGCTGGGAGGGTAGCCAAAGGGGTGGGGAGGGAAGACAAGCATGTGTTGATAGAATTGAAAGGGATGGGGATTGGTGCAAACAGAGTGTGAAAATAGGAGGATGGACTCTGTTCTTTGCCCAAAGAACAGAGTTCACTGCCATAAATTATTAGCTGAAACATGAAATATATAAGGTGAAAAAATTAACTCCAAAGTAGTTTTAGACATACATTAGCATTAGAGGGTATCAATGTTCAGGGATCCACAATTAGGGATCAGGAATTTTTTTTCCTGGGATCAGACATTATTAATTACGGAAGATTTTTATCCACTAGCCCCAGGGCTAGTGGATAAGAAATCCACGATAATGCATTATCCCGCCTCTTATACCCCAATTTCCATTCCTAATTCCTGATCCCAAACTCATCTCATCCATGATGGATTTGCAAGAAAGTCACATGACTCATAATTGCTGATGCCATCCTTAAGTCTTTCCTCACTCTATGCTACTTAATTTTGGTGGCGAACACTTAAGTTTTTTTTCTACCTACACACCCCACTTGCACATTTGGCGGTGAATTCCCACTTCCCTCATCACTTAACCCTTCCACCGGCAACAATGAAACACCTCTCTACTAGGAAGCTACTTCACTCAACAATGAATGCTATTACTTTTCTTTTAGTTCTTTACTATAAATCTGACTCTGATTTGGAAGATGCTTTAGCTTATATGTGTTTTCTTTCCAAAAAGTGTTACATCATCACCAGGGGGCCAAATCTTTATCATGATCCCCAATATGATCTGGCCTCCATCCTCAACATTCCTCATTTAAACTTCACACAACTTTTTAGAACTTCTCCCGATTCTTTCTTCAAACTTTATCAACTCATCTCCAATCATCCTATCTTCCATAAAAATTCTCATAACAAACAGCGTAATCCTGCCATCCAACTTGCTGTTGCTCTATGTCCCTTTGGCTCAAATGGAAATGGTGCTGCCGTAAGACATTTGGATAATCTCTTTAACATAGGATATGGTACCGTGATATTATACACCAAGCGCTGTATGATTGCTATCCTTTCCCTCAAGTCTCAAACTCTTGCTTGGCCAACTCCAGAACAGCGACTTGAATCCTCTCAAGTAATGAAAGCTGAAGGTTTCCCTGGCTGTATAGGTTTTGTTGATGGCACAACCATCCCTTTGAGTCAAAAGCCTGCTCATGATGGCAACCATTATTTTGATCACAAAAAAAGGTTTCTTCAAAATCTCCTCCAAGTTCTCATCTTTCACAATCTAACTTTTTATCTTCTTTCTAGATACTCTATTGCCGTTCAACTTGTATGCGATGTCAATAAAAAATTTATTGCATTTTCACAGTGGCTGCCCTGGATCATGTCATGACTCTTCCGTCTTCCAAAGAATGAGGATTTCTCAATCCCCTGACTCATACTTTGACGAATCTCAGTACCTCCTTGCAGACTCAGCATATGCAAGTGGAAAGTACATTATACCTGCTTTCCGTGGTGCAAATTCAGAAAATGACCCCAAAACTAAATTTAATTATCACCTTGCACAATCAAGAGTATGAATTGAACATGCTATAGGTATTTTAAAGGGACAATTTTCTAGTCTTCGGGAGCTCAGAATCCAATTTCAAAAAAAATTGGAGATCAAAACTGCAAATAATTGGATCTTGACTTGCGTAATACTCCACAATATTCTAGCTGATTTAAAGGATGAGTCTAATGATCTTTATGAAGAAGAGGATCCTGAACCACCACTGGCACTCCCCTCCCTTGATTCACAAATCATTCAATCAACCGGCATACGCCCCATTATAATGCCAATTACTCTCCAACATTTCTCTTCACCCTTTTAATTTTTTATTTTTATGTTTTCATACTTTCCAAATGTCCTCTTTGTGTACTTTAATCACTTGGTTTTGTATTTTGGTTTGTTGCATATTCATTTTTTTTTTGAATTTACGGTGAATATCTTTTTTTTGGATGGCTCATTGGTTTTCTTTCACCAGCTCAACATGAAATCGCATATTTTCTGAAATTGCATATTTTGTCAGTGATTTTTTTTTTCATTCATCCCTCATATCCTTTTCCTATTCTCCTCCAACATCCCTCAAACAATTTGGTTTCATTCATTTTGTCATCTCATCTCTCCAGGTAAGTCATTTTATTCTTTTTTTTTGATTTTTTGATTACTAATTATAATTTTTTTTGTTTTTTTCTGTTTATTTTATTTTTTTTATCTAAATTTTTTTTGTAAGTGGTTATTTTGGATTTCAATGGTATAATTAACCTTTTTTTTCTCTCCCTCTTTACTTTATTTTTTAGCTCCATCACCCTACTCTTCATCCCTCCTTGGAATTGTCATTATCCCCCCTTTCCCTTATTTCACTTTTTTTTGGCTCCATTTCATTGAAACACATACATTGCACATTCTTTATGCATTTCACTTACTCCATATTCAATTTCCCCACAATTCCAACATCAATCTTTCTCACTCTATTTTTCCTACTTTTCAATCAAGGTAAGTTTCATCTCCTTTTTTTCATGCCTATATGATATCTCATTCCTTTTATGAAAACTTCATACTTAAATATATGTATGACTCTTATCTGGATAACAGTGAACTTATAAAACTCCTTTTGATCTCATCTTCATTACCACTTTTCAAGTTTTTGTAAAATTTTGAAAATCATACTTGAAATTAGGGTTAGGTTTATTCAAATCTAATGTTCTTTTTACTGAAGATTCTCCTGAAGGCTACCTTTCATT
The DNA here is from genome assembly GCA_030280995.1 of Hemileia vastatrix. NCBI lineage: Eukaryota > Fungi > Basidiomycota > Pucciniomycetes > Pucciniales > Zaghouaniaceae > Hemileia > Hemileia vastatrix. The sequence continues at coordinate 17,294,029 of JASXTE010000001.1, read as the reverse complement.
TACTGCAAACAGATTTGAATTTGATTCAGTGGTTGCTGAGATATTGACCGTTAAAGTTGGGCCTTTTTTTTCCCAATTTAAATTTTTATTTCATTTTTTTATGTAACAAATTAGGGTTAGGTTTATTTAAATCACATGTCCTTTAACTAAAGATTCTACTAAAGCATATCTTTCATTTTCCACAAACAGGTTTGAATTAGGTTAAGTGGTTGCTGAGATTTTGACCTTTGAAGTTGAGCCTTTTTTCCAAATTTCACTTGTCTTATTTCACATTTTTATATTGCATATTTAGAGGATAAGGATTCTGAAACTCTTATATGATTATTATCTAGGCATTTCAATTATATAGGCATATATTCTTTGGTCAAGAATATCACTAAAGCTCAAAAAGATGAAGATTTTCGCTTATGGGACACTCTACCTTCCTTTAACTCTTTTCTTGCTCTTTGACTCAAAAAGCACTGTAATAAAGCATTTGAAAAAAATCATGAACTTGCAACCAAATTTGGAATACCGAATTGGTGTGACTCCGAATTGGAAGATATCAGCCACGAATATCTTTTATTTTCTAATGTTATTATCACTCATTCTGGATTCCACCATAGGATTCATATCAATAGGAATGATGCCAATTTTCTTACTTTTGGAATATTCTCATATATCAATCCGATAACTGGCCACCCAATACCATCTCCAGCTAAAATCAAAGGACATGGTTTATATTTTCCAGACCACCAGTGCATCATTGATTTTGGTTTGGGAAATGGTATCATCGAAACTATTTGGAATTCTTCTAAGGATAATCATCAAACGACCAAAGCTCCTCCTGGTTTGGAATCCTGTCAAGATTTAACACATTTTGGTTGCTCATTTCAAATCAGTCATAAGTTGATTCAAAGAATCAATAAGGTAATGAAAGAAGTTAAAGTTAATTGATTTAAAAAAAACTTTATTTAGATCCAAAAAGTATGGGGATTAGAGTTGTCATCGAAAAGTTTATATTTTTTCGTAAATTTTTAATAAATATATTTTATATATCAATTTTCTCAAGTAATGTGATGAGCCATCAACCTTGTGTTGTATAACAGGTAATCATGATAACATTTATTTGTTTCATGGGGTTCCTCTTGCCTATACCTGTGGAAAGTCCCAAACTTTTGTTTCTCGACTTGGTCTGCATTTTGGCTTGAGGGATTGTCATTACTTTAAACTAGGGAAATTGATATATATTAGATATTTATTTAATAATTTATGTAATTATATTAAATTTAGATGACTTCCACCCCTTACTTCAATAAAATGCAGGGGGGGGTAATGCCAAATTTTTAAATCTGACATGTGAAATTGATGACTTAGAAAAATTTTGGTGATACCCACCCCTTGCTTCAATAAAATGCAGGGGAGAGTATTGCCAATTTTTTTAAACAGATATAGAATTTTTTTGACTTGTAAATATTTTTGTGATACCCATCCCTTACTTCAATAAAATCCATGGGGGGTTGTGCCAAAATTTCTTATAAGACTTGTGAAATTCTTGACATGTAAGAATTTTTGGGATACCGGTAAAATGCAGGGGGTAGTAAAGCCAAATTTTCATATAAAACTTTCAAGATTCATGACATGAAATAATTTTTGTGATACCCACCCCTTACTTCAAAAAAATCCAGGGGTGGGGGATTGTCAAATTTTCAAAGGAGACTTGAAAATTTTATTTAAAAAAAGAATATTTAACATTAAAATAAGATATTTCAAGAAATACAGAAAATAATTGTAAAATTTATGTACAAATAAATATGAACACATGAAGTGAGAAAGAAATAAAAGAAACTAGTCAACAAAAAATTTCATTAAACGTTCTATTTCTTCAACAGATTTGTTTGCTTAAATGCATTCAATCAAGAAATCTTTCTTTTTAGAACTTTCTTGGAGATCATGCTTATACTTCATCTGTTCCATTAAGTTTTGATGCTCGAGTGTTTTTTCCTTATTTTTGGATTTTTCAATACTAAGAGTTAACTCAAACTTCTTCTCCTCCAAATCTTGGGCCCTACCATCCTTCTGTAAAGAGAGCTCAAACTTCTTCTCCTCCAAATCTTGGATCAGATCATCCTTCCGTAAGGAGAGCTCATACTTCCTCTCTTCCAAATCTTGTACTCTGTCATCCCTCCTTAAAGAGAGCTCGTATTTCTTCTTTTCAAAGCTCAGAGTCTCTTTAGCAATTTCCACTTGTTCTAGAGTGAGAATAAAAATTAACATAAAGTAGAAGAAAAGCAGAGTAAAGTAATAAGAGGTATGATATCACTTATCAGCATCACGTTTCTCTAAAAACTGTTCCATCGAAGAAAAAGGTGTTTGTGATGAAGTATCACTTTTTCGTCTTCTTTGGGAGAGGAAATTTAGACTAGTTGAAGCCCTTCTCTTTTTGTTCAACGTAGCATTTTCCTCCTCATCATTGTCACTAGCTTCAGACTCAGTTGATTGAGGATCCTGGGTTTGTTCATCAGCCTTTTAAGAAATAAGAAAAAGATAAGTAAATAAAAAATAGAATTGATAAGATAAAAGAAAAAAGAAACAGACCTGAGTTAGATTTGGTTGGGTTAAATCACCTATAGGATCTACAGAAAAGCTATTTAGATATGTCTCATTCAAATGAGGGGAGGCTTGAGTGGAGGAAGAGGATGGGAAAAGATTTGCTTCGACATCATGTTCAGAGATAGGATCTTCTCCATACAACATGTTTACAGGATTAACATCAGCTCGCTCTCCAAAAATTGCATCCATCTCTTTAAAGTAAGGACATAAAGAATCAAGTTTATCATCTATGGATTTTATGCCCTTAGTTATATCATTGTCGGTAATCCCAAAACCAGTGGAAGATGAAAGAGCCTTTGCCTTCTTGTATTTTGCTCGGTAATGCTTGAAGCGTTCAGACATCTGTTTAGGCAAAAGATCAATCCTTCCCTTGGTCTTATTGCGTAATTTATTTGCCATTAGAAGATAGCCATTAAATTTTGATGCGGGGGGCCGTCCTACTTTAGTGGCATACTCAGTACCAAAACAAGAATCATAGTTAGATTTGGTTTTCAGCCAGTTGATAAGAATGAGATGTTCATCTTTTTTTAATTGAACAATCTTTGATTTCTCAGCTGAGAGGGGGAAAGAGGAAGTAGTGGGAATTGAAGAACAACTGGGTGATGGCTGCCTTTGAGAAGATCTAGGATGACGAGGCATGTTATTATAAATGAAGATGAAAAGGAGCAGAAACAAGCAGATGAGATAGCGAGATGAAAAGGAGAAGAATCAAGTAGATGAAATGGGGAGAAATTCTGAGCGGATAGAATGAACAGGATGGGATGAGAATGGAAGTGCGCAGCAAGGTAGAAGGCTGGGATATCCAGAAAGTTGTCCAAGATGTGGTTATGGAAAATTGAGTAAAAAAATGTCGGATAAGAGGTGAACATTGACACGTAAAGTGTCTAATAACCCAATTATTAGCAAAAATAATTGCGGAAGATAATTGGGGTATGCAGATTATTTTCCGCAATTAATTTAATTGCGGATTGGTCAACATTGATACCCCCTATTTTAAATAGGATACTAAACCTGTAAAGTTACTTTATCTAATTGAATAAAACATGGAACATGAAAATAAGACAAGTTAAAAAAATAAGGAAGTTGAAAATTGGGAGAGTACAAAAAAATAATTTAAAAGGGTGGTGAAGAGAACTTTTGGAGAGTAATAGGCATAATGACAGAGTGTATGCCGGTTGAATGAATGTTTTGTGATTCAAGGGATGGGAGAGCCGGTACTGGTTCAGGATCCTCTTTGTCATAAAGATCATTCCACTCATCTTTTAAATGGGCTAGGATATTGTGGAGTATAACACAAGTCATTATCCAATGATTTGCAGTTTTGATTTCCTTTTTTTATTTATTTTGAAATTGGATTCTGAGTTCCCGGAGACTAGAAAATTGTCCCTTAAAAATACCTATAGCATGTTCAATTTGTACTCTTGATTGTGCAAGGTGATAATTAAAGGAAGTTTTGGGGTCATTTTCTGAAGTTGCACCACGGAAAGCAGGTATAATGTACTTTTATAATAAGTGAGATTAAATTACTGAGACCATTTTATTGAATTATATTTTAATACTTGATTAGATTTGGACAACTCTATTCATACTTGGCCATTAAAATCTTCTAGACAACTGACTAATCAAGCTATTCACATCTCTGTACTTGATTTCAGCCTGACACAAGTAACACCACTTCCTATTTTTTTCATTAATTACTTTACTTGCTAAATCTCACTTCTTACACTGATCACATAAATTGCGCCACAAAAATATCACAGTGCACACACACACACACACACACACACACACATACACACCCAAAACCACAACAAAAACCAGATTATAAATAAAAAAATTAACCAAACAAACAAACAAAAAACAACATTAAACCAATGATATCAATTAAAAAAAAGCTCTATTATATTGCTAATGAAAAAATCTCTAGTATAATGCTAATAAAAAAAACTTGAATACAATTTCATATGCGAGTCCATAATGAAAACAAGAATATGAAAACATAGAGAAAGAGAGAGAAAGCAGGAAAAAAAGAACAATCACGAGAAAGAAAAATCTGGCACCTGCTAGCAGGTCCCTATCCCTGACTGAACTATGATAGTTTAATTGGGGGGAGGCACCCTCTAGCAGGTGCCAACATTGATTTTCTGGTGAATCAAGGAGCATGAAAAACTTTTGCGCTCCCAGAACATAAGATTACTAAGAATATGATATATCTATCTATTTATTGATATTTAATAATATAAGAGACCAGAAAATCATGACACCACACTACACAAAACCAGTCACAGCCAAAAAGTAAAGCCAACGACCTTAAACAAGCAAAAGAAAAAAGAAAGAAAGAAGAGAAAAAAGAATACTTTATTTTCGTTCAAATCAAATATCGATTTTAAAAATTGAACTACTAATTTGATAGTTTGTTAATAAAGGTAGAGGAGTTGAGGAGGCCGGGATTGATATAAGTCAATTTATTAGTTAGTTAGATATATATATATATATATATGTATATATTGCAAAGCCAGCCTATAGTCTCCTAACGACCATTGATTTCACCACACCTCGTGACCGTGATAACTTGATTAGCTAGACGGGGTTTGGCGCCCCAACTACAATGTTCGAATGATAACGGTTGGATCAGCAAACGCTCTTCAAGACTGACTATACGTAATGGTCTTAAAGTGGGTGATGAAGGGGTTTCAGCTGGAGTTTGGCCAACCATATCATGATGAGGTGTGCCAGCGGAAGCCAAAGTTGAGCTTTCAAAGTTGTGCGCAGCAGAAGGGCTTGTACTGGAAGGCATAGCAGACAGAGGGGTCATGCCGATGATAGCTCTTCGACGGTCTAGGTCCTCCATCACTTCTCGGGTGCGCTGACTGAGACTAGACAAGCGAGCGAGGACAGACAGTTGAACTGGGTTAGAACGACCATTGGTAAACAAAGGAGTTTGATTATTTGCAGTGTTAGGGTTTGAATTAGAACCATTAAGGTTAGGATTGTTAGGATTAGTGGCAGAGGTTGAAGTTTGTGCGGAAGAAGCCGCAGTGGAAGAGGAGATGGAATTAAGATCCGAAAACGAGGTTGACCACCAACGTTCACGATCTCTAAGCCATTGTTCAAACGGAACCAGATAATCAGGCAACTCAGTTCGTTGAGGATCTCTACGTCTTCTTTGGAAAGAAGAAGTGGTGGTAGTAGCAGCAGCAGCAGAAGAAGAAGAAGAAGAAGAAGAAGGTGATGAAGAAGATGAATGAGCGGAGGAGATATTAGCAAGAGAATCAGCTTCATCCATCAACTCTTGCTGAGTGACCTGTAAGCTGAGTTATGGACCAGAATAAAAAAGCCATGTGAGAAACAAGTATGGATGAAGGACATTGGAGTGAAGAGAGAAGACGGACTGGAGCAAAAAGTCAAGTATAAAGTCACGTTGAGCAGTAGACTCTCTGACGACTCTACGAGCCTGCATTAAATCACGCTGAACGGAATCTCTGAGTCTAGGATGACGAGTGCGCAACGACGGCAACGACACCGAAGCACGATAGCTCGAAGGTTGCTGTAGGTCGCAGTCATCGTCGACATTGGCTGCAGTCTGGGAGTGGGGAAGAAGAGAAAGAGCGGGATGGTTGTTTCCGACATCTGAAGCCATTTCTGGGGTTTGCGATTGCGATTGGACGGGCGAGGAGCCAAGGCGACTTTTGGACTATGCATATCCATCTTGCATTCGTGCGGGTGGTGGGTATCTCAAGTGAGAAAAAGGCCCCATCAGAATAAAGATATATCTTGAATGAAAAGGACCATGAACCAAAAGATGGAGAGGTGTTAAGACCTAAGAAGGCAAACTACTACTACCACCTAACACTGTCCTGAGATGGGACTGACTATACTGGATACAGCACTGAGACTAGAGAGTAATTAGATTACTAGATAAGTTTTCCAATGAGGAGCACTCCACAGTGCTTGCCCCATATAACCCTCTTCCACCTCCCACAATGCATGGCACCCATAGCACTCCTTCTTCTCACCTCTCAACCAAATCCTAACATTACCCCATCTTTTACCCCTCCTGCCCCTTGCACTCCTTCTCAAACTCCTTCAACTTTTCCTTAGCGTTCACCAAATTCTTCACTGGTTCCCAAGACCTATCTCCAACCCCATATCTTTTCAAATGCACCAAGTATTGAACCTTTCCCCTGTATACCCTCTTAGGAACAACCTTTTCCTCCTCAAACTCCTCTTCATTTCCCACCTGGATTGGTGCTGGTGGCCCTTCTGGGTGTCCTGGGATTGTATGTTCTTTATGCTTTGCAAGCAATGAAATGTTGAAAACTGGATGTACTTGCCTCATTTAAATTGGTAACTCCAGTTCATAAGCTGAGTCAGACACCTTGCATTTGACTTTAAATGGCCCCACTTTCTTGTGATCTAATTTAGCACTGGGGCATAATGTGGAAATTAAACATGAGCTTAGCCAAACTTTGTCACCAGCCTGTAGCATGCAATGCTGGGTCTTTCCTTGATCATGATGACACTTCATTGACTGCTGAGATAATTTGAGAGCTGCTTCTATTTCTTGACATACACTCCATATTCTTTGAATCTGCTCTTCTGCTTCTGGGACTTGTAACATGGATGGGGCACCAATTGAGAATGTTGGGTGATATTCATAGTTGGCATAAAAAGTTGACATGCCTGTTGTAGCATGTATCCATTTATTGTATGAGAATTCAGCCAGTGGTAACAGCTGCAGCCAATCATCTTGCTAATAGTTAATGAAATAATGAAAATAGTCTTCAATTGCTTTATTCACTATCCCAGATTGCCTGTCAGTCTGTGAATGGCATTCTGTTGACAAGATGGGCTTAATGCTCAGTTGCACATACATTTCTTTTGACATCTTAGAGTTAAAAGTACTTCCCCTATCTGATACTATACTTTCAGCCAATCCATGTCATTTCCAGACATGTGCCACCATCAAATCTGCAATACCCTCTGATGTAACCTTGGTAATGGTGGGAACAAATTGCACCATCTTGGTGCAGCAGTCAACTACTGTGAGGATAGCATTCTTTCCTTGTGACTTAGGTAACTCCAATAAAAGATCATAAGAGAGTTCCTTCCATGGCTGCTTAGCTATGCTTAATGGGGTTAGTGGCATGATTGTTGGGATGATCTTGCTTCTCTGGCAAGTGACACATGGGGCTACATAGCACTGGATGTATGCCTTCATGGACTTTCAGTAACATTTACAATTCACCAGCTCCATAGTCTTCAGAAGTCCTGGGTTTCCTGCTATTGGGGAGTCATGCCTTGATTTGACCACCTGCCTCCTGAGCTCCTCATCATTTGGAACCACTATCCTCCCATTCCAATAAAGTGCTCCCCCTTCCAGGTGATACTCCTCCAATCCCTTCTTTACCAATACCTCCTTTGATAACAATCCCTTCATCCTTTTCCTGACCCCTCTGCACCCATTACATCAAATTATTATCTGCCAATTCCATCCCATCTAGGATTACCCCCTCTTCAAGATCCCCCTTCAATAATGTCACACCAACAGTATGTAGCTGGCCCAGTTCTGGACTCAATTCAGGATGTTCTGATAGCACATCAGGATTTCCACTTTTCTTCCCTGGTCAGAATGTAACAACAAAATTAATGCTGCTTAGCAGTTCTTCCCAGTGCACCTGTTGGCAAGTCAATTTTATAATGGTCAGAAAGGTTTCCAAGTTTTTATGATCCATGTAAATAATAACTTTTAACTGGTGACGCCCTCCTTCTAAATAGTGGCACCAGGTGTATACAGTTTCTACTAGTGCCAATAGCTCCTTATCATATATTTCATAGTTTAATTTGGTCCCTAGCAGTGTTTGTGACAAAAAAGATACTGGGTGTAAGATATTTTCAGCATCATATTGGGATAATACTGCAACTAGTGAAAAATCTGAGCAGCTGCGTTCCAGAACAAATGGCTTTAATAAGTCAGGGATCAAAAGAGTAGGGGATGTCACAAATTGTCTTTTTAGATAGTCAAACACATCTTGTTGGCTACTTGTCCAGATAAATTTGGCTTCCTTGTTTGTGAGGTTGGGCAATGGTTGCCAAATGTGGGAGTCATTTTCAATAAAACAGAGGTAAAATTTATCAAATCCCAGAAATGACTGAAACTCCTTTACTGATGATGGTGTTGGCCATTATGTTACTGCCTTTACTTTCTCCTGGTCCATTTGCACCCTATTATTGGAAATGATCATACCCAGGTAGAGGATTTCACTCACTGAGAAGACACATTTTTCTGGTTTTAACCATACCTGGGCTTCCCTCAAATTCTGAAAACAGTCCTTTACATGTATCTGGTGTTCCTTCTTTGATCTGGAGTAAATCAGGATGCTCTCCAGGTACACCACTATATCTATTCTTATTCTATCTCCAAAGATGCTGTTGGTGAAGTGTTGGAAAGTAGCAGGGACATTACCTGGACCAAATGACATCACCAACCATTCAAAATGACCAAATTTAGTGCAGAATGACAGTTTGTGTTCATCACCTTTATTTAAAGGTATGTTGTGGTAACCTACCCTAATATCAAGAGATGTTAAGATCTCTGCACCTTGAAGACTGACAATTAGCTCACTAGTCATAGGAAGGGGATATCTGTTCTTTACCATCAGTGCATTTAACCTTCTGAAATCCATGCAAGGTCTTAGTGAACCTTCATTTTTTCCTGTGAAGATCACAGGGGCTTCCCAATGAGATTTTGATTCTCTGATGAAATCATTCTTAAAATTTTTATTATACATCTCTATTAGCACTCTTGACTCCCAGATTGAAAATGGGATTATGAATTTAAATTGAGGATTTGCACCTGGAATCAGAGCAATGCCAAAGTTGTATGGTAAATGAGGTGGAAGGATTTTGACTCCTCCATTTTCAAAAAGTGGTAAGAACTCCCAATTGGCTTCAGGGATCATTTCCTTGAGGCTTTTTGTTGGCTTTGAAGACTGTACCTTAACTTCAATCTTGGTGGATATTTTCCATGCTGTTTCATCACAATCCAGCTCTTCCTCTTCCTCCAGCACTCTTTCAAAGTCCTGAACTTGCTGGGAGGGGCCCCCAAGCCCTGAAAAGGCCAGGAGGAAAATACTCTCCCTGCACCATCCAACTTTCCATCTTCTTCTTTCTGCTCCTTTTGGCGCCTGTCATATCTTCTTTGGCCCTCTCTGGTGGTACCCACTGGTTCCCCATCCCCAGCCTGCTGATTAGAATCAAGAGAAAACATCAGTTCTGGCCAAAAGTCAACTGATGATAACAAAACATCAGAAGACTCTCTGGGATAGGTCTCCTTACCCTTGAAAGGGTCCAGGGAGAAGATACTCTAGCACCAGCATTTCCTTTACTTCCCATATGAACCTTTTTTTCCTTCAGGTCAATGTGTGGGTTGTATTGGTCCAGCTATGTCATACCCAGTACCATGTTGTACTGGTCCTTCAGATTTGGCACATATGCCTTGCATAGAGAACCCCTTCCATCACACCAGAATCTGCAAAAAAACTTCTCTTTTACTTCTCATCCCCCACTTGGGGATCTTTCAAACATGATTAGATGCCTAGGGTGGTCTATTTTTTCTTTTTTCTTCTTATTTCTTTGTAAAATCTTGTTAGAAATAAAACAGTCTGTGGCCCCACTTTCCAGTAAGGCTTGTAAGTTTGCTGTGGAATCAAGGGCCATTAAAGGCAAGTTCAGTATAATATGATTATCATATACTTCAAGTGGCTTACATGCTAATAATTCTTCTACTAAATTACCCTTATTCTTTCCATATAATCTACTCAAGGAGAGCACAACCTTCACTCCTGAGAACTGTCTTTTAAATGCCCTTTACCTGCACTGTCTTCCACCTCACTAACCCTAAATTTCCCCCTAAACTCCCTTGCTAGATGACCACCACTCCCAAATTGGAGGCACATCCCTCTGCTCATATGCCTATGGTATTCCTCATCAGATAGCCTCCTCGTCCCATTAGCACTATGTGCATTGAATGCATCAATGTTCATGGAGTCTGGGTCCCTGGCACTGGCCCTGCTTGACAAAGCATAGTTGCGCCACTGAGAAGTGCCACTCCAATCATCTGTTTGCTGATGCGTAAATTTGTTATCAATTTGAATGGCCTGTTCAATGAGCACTTGAAGGGAGGTTGGAAAAGGGTGTTCCTGATTTTTTGTGAGAGCCCATCTCTAAAGTGAAAAATGAGTGCTCCTTCTCCCCAAGTTGTAACATAGCTGGAGTGGCTCTGTAATTCTGACACATACTCAGAAACAGAGTGTTTCTGTTGTAACTGGTTGAGAGCATGCTCCAAGTTTGTGGCCACATTGGGGTCACCAAATGCTATATCAAATTCCACCATGATCTGACAAAAATCTGTTTCCAACTTGCCATTTCCAAGGAGTTCCTTTGTATATGGCCTCACCCAGGGTGCTGACTCATACATGAGGTACAAGATTTCAAACCCAATTTTTGATTTCTCATCTGGAAACTGATGACTTTTGAGCAGGACATATAAGGTTTTCCTGTGATGTGTATATATCTGTCTGGTGGCCTTGATTTCCATCAAAGAGTTCTGGGTCTGAAATCCTTGGGCTGTTAAAAAGTGGTTCTGGTGTTGTAGGTGGTGCCTCTGCCTTGGATTCAGAGGCATCCAGTTCTGCTTATGTGGGGCTGCAATATGAGGGCTATTCCTCCTCTAGACATTCCTTGAGTCTTTATTTTTGTTCTTTCAAGAATGCCATTTTCTCTTAAATAGCAGCAAGGATTTTTGCCTCAGGTTGACCATAGGGGTTCATGGTTCTTCAGTAGTGTGCCAATTAACATTGGAAAAAATGTTAAGACCTAAGAAGGCGGATAGTTACTAGCACTAATGATAGCCTGAGATGGGACTGACTATGCTGAGTACAGAAGTGAGACTAACTAAGACTGACCATGTTGAGACTATCAACAGTGAGGGAGGACAGAACTGACTATACTGGATACAAAAGTGAGACTAGAGAGTAATTAGATTACTAGATAGGTTTTTCAATGAGGAGCGCTCCACAGTGCTTGCCCCATATAACCTTTTTCCACCTCTCACAATGCATAGCACCCATAGCATTCCTCCTCCTCACCTCTTAACCAAATCCTACCAATAGTTGATTAACAATTTTGAGACAAATTTAAATTTAAGTAAATAGATTATGATATATTATTAAATCGTAAAAAAAATAATTTAACAGAAAAAATTAAATTTCTTAACCATGATAAAGTATTTTTTATAAAAGTAAAATTTAATAAGTCAGTAACTAATTATCAACTTTACATATTAGGGGGTATCAATGTTGAACAATCCATAATTAAATTAATTGCAGATTAAAATAATTATACCCCAATTTTCTTCTGCAATTATTTTTGCTAATAATTTGGTTATTAGACATTTTATGTGTCAATGTTCACCTCTATCTGATATTTTTATACTCAATTTTTTATAACCACATCTTGAACAAATTTCTAGATGTGCCAGCCTTCCTACCTTGCTGTGCACTCCCATCCTGTCTACTCATTCCATTCATTCAAAACCCCTTCCCATCTCATCTGTTTGTATCTTCTATTTCATCTTCAAATATCTCAACATGCCTTGTCATCACAGATCTTCTCAAAGGAAGCCTTCCCTCATTTGTTCTTCAAATACCATTACTCCCTCTTTCCCCTTCTCAGCTGCAAAAACTAATGAAAATTTAAGTAAAAAAGGATGATCATCTCATACTTATCAACTGGCTGAAAACTAAAACTAATTATTATTCTTGTTTTGGTACTGAGAATGCAACTAAATTAAGAACTCCCCCTTCATCAAAATTCAATGGATATCTTCTAATGGCAAATGAATTATGAAATAAGATAAAGGAAAGGTATTTATCTTTTGCCTAAAATAATATCTGAATGCTTCAAGCACTATTGAGCCAAATACAAGAAGGCTAATACTCTTTCATCTTCCACTTTTTTTAGTATTACTGACCTTGATGTCAGTAAGGGCATCAAATCTATAGACAATAAGCTTGATTCTTTATGTCCTTACTATAAAGACATGGATTCCATATTTGGAGAGAAAGCCAATGTTAGTCCTGAAAACATGTTGGATGGAGAAGATGATTTCTCCAAACATGATATCAAAAGAATTCTTTTTCCTTCCTCTTCTACTCAAGCCTCCCCTCATTTGACTTCCACCAATCAAGATATATTTTCAATAGATCCTTATGGCAATATAAAGCAACTTGATCTCACTCCAGTGTTATTTTATTTTTTGTCTAGTTGTTTTATTTTTTTTATTCATATCTCTTTTTTTTATTTCTAAAAAGGCTCATGAACAAAACAAGGATCCTTAATAAAGTGAGTCTGAAGTTAGCTTCAATTATGAAGAGGAAAATTTTACCTCTAAAAAAAAGCAAAGACCATCAACTACTTTGAATTTCAACAGTCAAAAAAAGAAAAACAGAGATAGTTTTTCCCAAACCCCTTTTTCTTCCATTAATTATTTTTTGTAGAAAGGTGAATCTGGTAAGTGATAGCATCCCTCTTAATAATTAAGTGGGCTTTAATTTTCATTTTTTAATATTTATTTTCACTCTAGGTAAAGTTGAATTTACTAGAGATACTCTCAACTTTTAAAAGCAACAATACAAGATCTATTTATGCAAGGATGATAGGGCACAAGATTTTGAGGAGAAGAAATTTGAGCTTTCTTTACAGAGTGATAGGAGGGTACATGACTTGGAGGAGAAGAAATTTGAGCTTTTTTTAAAGAGGGATGAGAGGGCACATGACTTGGAGGAGAGAAAATTTGAGATAAAGAAAGAGGAGAAGGCTCTTGAGTACAATATCCTATTGGATAGAATGAAACTCAAGTATCAACTTGAAGATGGTTCAAAAAAGAAAGATTTCTTGATAGAATGTGTTAAAGCTAATAAATCTGTTGAGGAAATTGAACACTTAATAAAAAAATTTTTATGAATAGTTTTTTTTGTTTCTTTCATATTTCATTCCAAATTTTTTTAAAAAGTTTTCTTGATAGAATGCATTCAAGCTAATATATCTGTTGATGAAATTGACTGCTTAATGAAAATGTTTGATGACAAGTTTTTTTTTGATTTTTTTGATCATATTTCAATCCAAAATTTATGTTAAGTCAAAAAATTTACACATCTTATTTGAAAATTTTGAAATACCCTTTCCCCTGAAATTTACTCTTGGAGGGGGTAAGGATTACCAAAATTTCATTTCATTTAATAAATAATTAAGTAAATAAAATAAAAGATAATAAATTAAGTAAAGGAATCCAAAATAATATCTGTCAATGATTTAATGAGAAAAGTCAAAGATAAAATATGACAAGAATGGTATTATGAACTCATTCATAGAATATAATTGAATGAACACCTTTATACAGCACAAGGTCTCAATGGTACAATACTTAATTTGATTTATAATCTTTAATAACTAATAAATTCAAAATTTAAGAAAAACAATGAAAATTTGGAAATCCTTTAATTACTGTATTTAGAGCCCCTCCCTATTGTTTTAGTAGCCATTGACCCTTCACCCCTTACCTAACTTACATGGTTTATCAAACTCTTATTGATCAGGAATGAGCATCCAAAATTAGTAATCTTTTTGGAAGATTTCAATCCAGGAGGTGGCTTAGTAGTTTGATGATTATCTCTGGAATAATTTCAAATTTCTTCTATAATCCTGTTTCCTAAACCAAAGTCCATGATACATTTATTATCTGGAAAGTATAGTCTATGACCTTTGATCTTAACAGGTGAAGGGATTGGTCTTCCAGTAATAGTATTGATATAACAGAAAAGGCCATAATTTAGCATATTAGAATCATATTTTTCTATCTGAATCTGATTATGAAATCCTCCATAAGTGATGATGACATTAGAAGAAAAACATATAATCTTTACTGAGTTGAACCCATTCCATATCCGTCCAATTGGGAATTCCAGCTTTCTTGGCCTGTTTATGATTAGATTCAAATTCCTGAATACATAATTTTTTTAATCAATTGGCCAAGAAAGAATTAAATGGCCCTAAGCTTTTCCATCTTTCTAAATCTTCTTTCATTTCTTGATCACTGAGATTCTGGAGTATAGAATAAATACCTGGAGAGAAAAATAAGAAAATATGTTTTCTTAAAAATGCATGAAAATAAAGAGTTACCAAGTAAGGCACCCTTTTCATAGCCAGGTCTCCAACAAAGTCCTATCATAATTCATCCACTCTTCTTTTGATTTGATAATGTTTTTCAAACTAATGCCATCTGATATAAAGTAGTAATGAAATCTGATAATTTATTAAACACTTCATCTTGAAATCAATTGAATAAATAAACCTGTATAATAAAGTGAGGTTTTTATCCATTACTAATGATTGCAACCACAATGTCTTTTCCATGAGCAGTTAAGTCCTTAAGATTTTCTGGTAATGAATTGGGATAATCTTTTTTTTACATATTGTAGTTTTGAAGTAAGAAAGATTTTCCAAAGAACTAAAGAAGGCTTTACAAAAAAATTTCTTTTGAATTAAACTTTGTTTTTGATAAGATTTTCTCTTCTTATTAGAAATTTTAGGCTTCCCTTTTGAAAAAGGTTTTGAAGATGATGAGAGCAAAGATAACAATGAGAGTGATGAGGACTTTGACATTATTCCAGACATTTTGTTGATATCTTTGAATCTATTTTTTTTGAAATATAAAAAACAAAAAAAAACACAAAAATTAATAATTAATTTTCAATTTAATTCTACCTTAAAACCTCCATTTCCTATTTTTGATGTCCTCAATATCCCCCCTATTATCCTTTTTTTGGTATCCTAATTCTCCATTTTTGACCCCTTAAGTGTCCTTAAAATCATTCTCTTTTCCCCTTGGCTATCCTCAAAACCCCCTTTTTTCCCCCTTTGGTGTCTGAAACATCCCCCCTTTTATCCCCTTAAGTGTCATCAGACATTTCCCTTTTTCCCCCTTTCATCTCCTGAAAACACCCCTTCCTCACCTATCCCTGTCCCTAATTTCTTTCCCCCTCACCTCTCCTCCAGCCCCCCTTCATTACTTCATGATTTGCTAACAAATTGCTAATTTATTGAAAATTTGGTGAAAAGAATTCATTAGCCTAACAAATGGCTAGCAATTTTTAAGTTAATGAACAATTACAATGATTGTTCATCAACTTAGCAATTTGTTAGCAAATTGCTAAGTAATGAAGGGGGGGAGGGGGGGTTTTCAGGAGACCAAAGGGAGGAAAAGGGCATGTCTGAGGGTGCCTAAAGTGGGATTGAGGAGGCTCAGGAGGGAGAAAAAGGGGGAAGGGGGAAACCAAGGAGGGGGGAAAGGTGAGATAAATACCAGGCCAAGGAGGGATGAAGAGGGGATGAAGAAGAAAAAAAAGAGAAAAGAGGGAGAGATAGAACAAAAACAAAGTTTGAATTTAACCTTGAAAACCAAAAAAAGAACCATTTACAAAAAAAAAAAACAGAAAACAAAAAAAATAAATAAATAAAATAAAAAACAATTAACAATCAAAAAATAAAAAAAATGAATAAAATGACTTACCTGGAGAGATGAGATGAAAAAATAAATAATACCTATTTCTTCATGGGATACTTGAGGAGAGGAGGAAAAGGATATGAGGGATGAATGAAAAAATTAAACATTGAATAATTATTCAATTGCTGAAAATATGAGCTTTCATGTTGAGCTGGTGAATGAAAACAAATGAGACATCCAAAAAAGAGACATTTACTGTGAATTCAAAAAAAATGAATACGCAAAAAAAACACCAACCCAAGTGAATAAAGCAGAAAAGTTGAACTTTTGGAGAGAATGAAAAAAAATAAAAGTGTTGTTTTTCAAAATGTTGGAGGGTGATTGGCATAATGACAGAGTGTATGCCAGTGGAAAAAATGTTTTGTGATTCAAGGGAGGTGAAAGCTGTCACAGTTTTGGGATCCTCTTATTCATAAAGATCATTCCACTTGTTCTTTAGATCAGCTAGGATATTGTGGAGTATAACGCAAGTCATTATCCAATGATTTTCAGAATTAATTTCTAATTTTTTTTTGAAATTGGATTCTGAGTTCCTGGATACTAGAAAATCTTCCCTTTAAAATTCCAATATCATGTTCAATTTGTACTCTTGATTGTGCAATATGATAATTAAAAGTTGTTTCGGGGCCATTATCTAAAGTAGCACCTTGGAAAGCAGGTATAATTTATTTTCCGCTTGCATATGCTGAGCCTGCAAGGATGTACTGAGATTTGTCAAAGTTTTGGTCAGCATTTTGAGAAATCTTCATTCTTTGAAACACAGAATAGTTGTGACATGTGCTGAGGCAACCACTATGAAAAGCAATGAACTTTTTATTGGCATCACACACAAGTTGAATTTCAATAAAGTATCTAGAAAGAAGATAAAAAGCTAGTTCATGAAGAGAAATTTTAGAACATTTTGAAGAAACTTTTTTTGTGATCAAAATTATGGTTTCCATCACAAGAAGACTTTTGTATTAATGGTATAGTTGTGCCATCAAGAAAAACTACACAGCCAGGGAAACATTCAGCTTTTATTACTTGAGAGGATTCAAGTCACTGTTGTTGAGTTGGCCAAGCAAGTGTTCAAGACTTGAGAGAAAGGATATCAATCATGTAGCGCTTGCCGTATAATATGAAGGTACCATATACTATGGTAAAGAGATTATCTAAACATCTTACAGCAGCACCATTTCCATGTTAATCAAAGCAAAATATTGAAACAGAAAGTTGAAAGGTAGGATTATGCTGTTTGTTATAGGAATTATTATAGAAGATTGGATGATTGGACATTAGTTGAGAAAGTTTGAAAATAGAATCAGTAGAAGTTTGAAAAACAAAATTTGAAGTATAAATGAGGAATATCAAGAATTGAGGCATGACAATATCTGGGATCATGATAAAGATTTGGCCCCTTGGGATGATGTAATTCTTTTTGAAAAGAAATGATATATAAGCTAAAGTGTCTTCTGAACCAGAGTCAGAATCAGATTCAGATGCTAAAGTTAAAGTGATAGCATTCATAGCTGAGTGAAGTTGCTTCCTAGTAGAGATATGCTTCATTATCTTTGGTAGAAGGTTTAGGTGATGAGTGGGAAGTGGGAATTTTCCACCAAATGAGCAAGTGGGGTGTTTAGATAGAAAAAAATGTTATGTGTTTGTCACAAAAATTAAGTAGCATAGAGTGAAGAGAAATATAAGAATGAGAAAAGATTTTATGTGTTTGCCACCAAATTCAAGTAGCATAGAGTGAATAGAGACATAAGGATGGCATCTGCAACTATATGTCATGTGACTTGCTTGAAAATCAATCATGGATGTGATGAGTTTGGGATCAGGAATTAGGAGCAGAAAGTGGGGTATAAGAGGTGGGATAATGCATTATTGTGCAATTCTTATCAATCAGCCCTGGGGCTAGTGGATAAGAATAATATGCAATTAATAATGTCTGATCCCTAATTGTGGATCCCTGAACATTGATACCCCCTATTGAGAGATTATGATATGTGCATCAGTTTAAAGAGATATAGGGAGATTGGGTTGTGATAATAGTTGATAGAATTTTTAATAATTTACAATTAATATTGAGAGATGAAAATTATAACATTTTTTATTTAATATAAATTAATTATTATAAATATAAAGTTTTATAATTAATAGGGGGTATCAATGTTCAGGGATCTGCAATTAGGGATCAGGAATTTGTTTGCCCGGATCTGACATTATTAATTGCGGAAGATTTTTATCCACTAGCCCCAGGGCTAGTGAATAAGGAATGCACAATAATACATTATCCCGCCTCTTATACCCCAATTTCCATTCCTAATTCCTGATCCCAAACTTATCTCATCCATGATGGATTTGCAAGAAAGTCACATGACTTATAATTCCTGATGCCATCCTTAATTCTTTCCTCACTCTATGCTACTTAAATTTGGCGTTGAACACTTAATCTTTTTTTCTATCTACACACCCTCATATCTTTTTTACATTCATGGTTTATTCATTTTTTGTAAATATTTCCTTTTTAAATTAACATAAGTTTCTGATCCTATCCTTCCCTTGTGTTCCCAGCAATTCCACTACACCTCAAATCTTCCTTTCTCACTTCCCTTCCACCTTCACTAGAAACCCCACTCCTCAAACTTACCTTGCTCTCCATCTCTTCATCTCCACTAGACCCACCAGAACACCCTTTAAACTTTAATTGATGCCTCACCTTTCAAATCCACCTCGCTTTACTCCCTTTTGCCTCCAATAGAAACCCCACTCCTCAAACTTACCTCGCTCTCCATCCCTTCATCTCTACTAGAAACCCCAGCACACCCTTTCAACTTTAATTGATGCCTCACCTTTCAAATACACCTTGCTTTACTCCCTTTTGCCTCCAATAGAATTCCCAACGCACCTTTTTAACCAAACTTGATTCCCCAAGCATCAAATTCACCTCTCTCCCTTCCTCTTCACCTCCAATTGACACCTCATCACCCAAAAATTAGCTCGCCACCATATTATGTGCTCCTTTAGTACCTTGAAAATATATTTAATTTGTCCACATTAATCAAGATTTATAAAAAAAGTTAATATTAATACAAACTATTACATTAACCTTTACTTATAGACATCATTATAGAGAAAAAATATATATTTCAAAAATTTGGAATGTAACAGGACTGTAATTTTTGTATTCAGGAAGCTTACAAAAGATTCATGTCAATAATTTTCTAATATTTTTTGGGAATAAATTTACTTTTTTACTTATTTATGGCATGAATGATAACTCTTGGCCCTTCTGACATTTTTTGTGGATGTTTTATACTGGTGTGGCATCTTTTATGTTGGATGCATCACCCAAAAAAGCCTAAAAACCCCTAATTAGGGCCGGAAAAGTGCTGATACAGGTAAAAAAAGTATTAAATAATTTTTGGCAAAAAGGCCAAGAATTTATGGTTTTGCCGAATATATAATTGTACAAATTAAAGTGACTGTTTTTCAGACTTTTAGTTACTTTTTGGAGATGCTTAATGGTATGAAATATAATAATTTTTTTATTCATTGGTTCATAATTTATTTATTAGCTATTTTCTTCAAATAATGTTCATTTTTATTATATTGGGCTATTGAATCATATATCTTGTCCCATAGACTATTTCAGTTATTGCAAAACAGTTGTTTGTATCATTAATTTATTTTAATATATTTGTATTACTTTTCTTTAATAATCTCTATAAATTTAATATTACATACTTTAAGATTATCATTTTTTGTGGAGATGAAGTGAAGAAGAGAATATTGGATGTAAAGGTGGAGGGTTTCTGGTTGGAGGCTATGGAGAGGGTGGCGAGTTAATTTTTGCATTATGAGGAAGGGAGCAAGATGAATAGAGGCCCTCTGAGATGTTACTAGTTTTAGATACAGAGTAAAAAGAATATCAAACAAATGAAACTTAAATGTAACAAAGAATATAAGGTTACTATGAGACAAATTACTAAAACATAAATAAAAAACCCAATCTATCCACCCTTTAAACCCTCAAACAATGTAATATATTAAGTGGGATTCTAATTTGGTATAAAATAGAAGAAGAATTTAATTATAGTAGTTTTAAAACAGGTTACATTATTATTTTTTTTAAAAATCAGATTAAGTGAAACATAAAAATTATACCATTTTTTGAGGTAAAGAATTTATATACTTAGTTAATGTAGTATAAAAAATAATTAATTAATTAAGTTAAAAAAATTTTACTAGTATAATATTTATTGTAATTATATAAGTAATTATCTAAATGGAATCACTAATTAGGGGGTTTCAATGTTGACAAATACACAATAAATTAATTTCAGATAAAAATCATTATACCCCAATTTTTCTCCGCAATTATTTTTCCTAATAATTAGTTTATTAGACCTTTTATGTGTCAATTTTCAACTCTATATTACATTTTTATCATCAATATTTCATGACCACATCTTGGACAACTTTCTGGATGTGCCAGCCTCCCTACCTTGCTGCGCACTTCCATCCTGTCTATTCATTCTATCCATTCAAAACCCCTCCCCATCTCATCTATTTATTTCTTCTCCTTTTCATCTTCAAATATCTCAACATGCCTTGTCATCATAGATCTTCTCAAAGACAGCCTTCCCCCAGTTGTTTTTCAAATCCCATTACTCCCTCTTCCCCCTGCTCAGCTGAGAAATCAAAGACTGTTCAACTAAAAAAAGATGATCATCTCATACTTATCAACTGGCTAAAAATAAAAACTAATTATGATTCTTATTTTGGTACTGAGAATGCAACTAAAGTAGGATGGCCCCCTGCATCAAAAGTCAATGGCTATCTTTTAATGACCAATGAATTACAAAATAAGACAAAGGGAAGGATTGATCTTTTTCCTAATCAGATGTCTGAACGTTTGAAGAATTGCCAAGCCAAATACAAGAAGGCAAAGACTCTTTCATTTTCTACTGGTTTTGGTACTACCAGCATTGATATCAGTAAGGGCATAAGATCCATAGATGATAAACTTGAATCTCTATGTCCATACTTTAAAGATATGGATGCTATTTTTGGAGAGCAAGCTGATGTTAATCCTGCCAAAATGTTGGATGGTGAAGATTCTATCTCTGAACATGATGTTGAAAAAAATCTTTTCCCATCCTCTTCCTCCACTCAAGCCTCCCCTGTTCTAAATTAAACAAATATAGATAGCTTTACAATAGATCCTTATGGTGATATAAACCAACGTGATCCCACTCCAGAAAGTTTTTATTTCTTTTCTAGTTGTTTTACTTTTTTATTTTGAAAAAGGCTAATGAACAAACCCAGGATCCTCAAGCAAGTGAGTCTGAAGCTAGCATAAATGATGAAGAGGAAAATGTTACCTCCAAAAAAAGCAAAGACCATCAACTACTTTGAATTTCAACATTCATAGAAAGCAAAACAGAGATAGTTTTTCCCAAACCACTTTTTCTTCCAATGATGATTTTCTGGAGAAACGTGAATCTGGTAAGTGATAGCATACCTCTTAATAATTAAGTGACCTTTTCTTTTTATTTTTTAATATTCCTTTTCACTCTAGGTAAAGTTTAAGTTGCAAGAGATATTCTCAACTTTCAAAAGAAAAAATAAAATCTCTCTTTACAAAGGGATGATGGGGCACAAGACTTGGAGGAGAAGAATTTTGAGCTTTCTTTAGAGAAGGATGAGAGGGAGCATGACTAGGAGGGGAAGAAATTTGAGCTTTCTTTAAAGAGGGATGAGAGGGAACATGACTTGGAGGAGAAGAAAATTGAGATAAAAAAAGAGGAGAAGGCTCTTGAGTACAATTTCCGATTGGGTCAAATGAAACTCAAGTATCAACTTGAAGAAGGTTCAAAAAATAAAGGTTTCTTGAAAGATTGTGTTAAAGCTAATAAATCTATTGAGGAAATCGAATTCTTAATGAAAATGTTTTATAACTAGTTTTTTTATATCATTTACAAAGTTTTCTTGATAGAATGCATTAAAACTAAAAATCAATCCTTGGCACACACTCCTCACTGAGATTTGAAAAAAAAATTGCAACATTTTAGATTATTTGTTTGTTTGGTTAAATTAATTTTGTTTTATTTCTTTTGGTGATAATTTCATATGTGCTGACTTTTTAAAGGTCTTGATTCTAGATGATTATTTTTTTGCAAAACTTTGAAAAACTCATACATTTTTTCATCTTCACATTCAAATCATTAAATTTACTTTTCTAAATACAGATAAGTCAACAAAACTCTATATCTGTTTTAAAAATTTGGAAATACCCTCCCCTGTGTTTTATTAAAGAAATGGGTGGGTATCACCACAAATTTTTTAAGTCATCAATTTCACATTTCAGATTTGAAAATTTGGCAATAAACTCCCCTGCATTTTATTGAATTAAGGGATGAAAATCACCAAAATTTATTATAATTACATAAATTAATATATAAAGAACTAATATATATCAATATCCCTAGTTTTAAAGTAATGAAAATTCATCCTGCCAAAATGTGGACCAAGTCTAGAAACTAAGTTTGGACTTTCCACAGGTATAGGCAAGATGAGCCCCATGAAAAAATTTAATGTTATCATGATTACTGTTTATAAATCACAGGGTTTTTGGCCCATTAATTTATTTTAGGGATTTGAAATATAAGATTTATTTATAAAAAATTTATAAAAAAATAAAAAACAATTTATGACTCTTCTAATCCTCATACTTTTTTGATCTAGATAAAGTTTTTTATATTTGTTAAGCTTATCTTCTTTTTTTATCTTGTTTATTCAGTGGATTAGGTTTTGACTGATTTGAGAAGAACATCTGAAATGTGTGAAATCTTGAAAAGATCCCAATCCAGATGGAGCTTTGGTCATTTGGTGATGTTCCTGAGAAGAGTTCAAAATAGTTTCAATCACACCAATTCCCAAACAAAAATCAATCATGCACTTATGGTCTAGAAAATGTAAGCCATGTCCTTTGATTTTTGCTGGAGATGGTATTGGTTGGCCAGTTATTGGATTGATATATGAGAAAATTCCAAAAGTAAGATAATTGGCATCATTCCTATTGATATGAATCTTATTGTTGAATCCTTAATGAGTAATAATAACAATTGAAAATAAAAGATATATGTTTCTAATTTCTTCCCATTTGAAGTCACACCAATTCTGTATTCCAGCTTTGGTAGCAAGTTGTTGATTCCTTTCAAAAGCTTTATTGCAGAGTTTTTTGAGGCAAAGAGCAACAAAAAAGTATTGAAAGAAGTTAAGGTGTCCCAGAAGCAAAAATTGTCATATTTTTCAGCTTTAGATAAATTTTTAAGTAAAGAATAGATGCCTATGGAAATAAAATTAGTGACATGATTTTAAGAATTAAACATATATTATCAGACATACCAAGAGAATAGCCTTTATCAAATTCTGGTCTCCAACAAAATCCAATCATAATACCACCCAACAAGTTCTTATTCCTTATTGGTAAGTGAACCAAAGCCATATGATATAGTGTTATTATGAGATCAGATAGTTGATTAAAGGTTTCATCTTTTGAACCATTAAAAGAATGATTTTCAAAAATAAATTGAGGTTTAGAAGAATTACTGATAACTCACTACGCAATATAGGGGGTGAACTTGCTAGAAAGTCCTTAACCTGAACTGAGATGGAACTCAGATGGAACTCAGATGGAACTCAGACTGAACTCATACTGGACCCAAACTGAACTCTATTTGAATACCCACCTAAAACTGTTCTAATGAGTGGTGTTCATTCCTGATTGTATGGTTCCTTTATCAATAGCTCAATGTGTGTTCAATCTGTGGTGAGTTTGAGTCCAAGGTTGCAGACTTGCTAGCAAGTCCACCCCCCATATTGTGTGGTTACTGCTTTAAATTCATCCTCTCCTTATTTGGTTAAATACCATAAATCTTCTGGTAACTTGTTTGGATAAGAATTTTTTGATCCACTCTAGTTTTATAGTACTCAATATTTGATATATGGCCAAATAAGCAATTCAAATGAATTTTTTTTTTAATTTTCTTTTATTATTCTTATTTCAATCATCATTATTTTTTTTTTGATTTTTTTGATGATGATTGAAATGAAGTTGAATTTGAAAATGATGATAGAGATCTAAGAGGTGATTCTGACAAAATAGACTTTTTTTTCTCTGAACAAAAAAAAATTTGTGTCAAAAACCAAAAAAAAAAAATTGGAAAATAAATAAAACTTACAAAATTTATTTTGTTTATTTAACCTTAAAGTATCTTCAGCTAAAAGGACAGTTGATTCAAATAAACCTAACCCTAATTCTGAATCTACTTTTCAAGTTTGCACAAAAACTTGAACAGTGATGATGAAAAGTCTGAAAAGAGGGATATAAAAGCCTAGATAATAATCAGATTAGAGTTTCAGAATCCTTATCCTCTAATTATGCAATATAAAAATGTGAAATATGATAAGTGAAATGTGGAAAAAAAGGCTCAACTTCAAAGGTCAAAATCTCAGCAACCACTGAACCTAATTCAAACCTGTTTTTGGGAAATGAGAGATAGGATTTATTAGAATATTCAGTTAAAGGAAATGTTATTTTAATAAACCTAACCCTAATTTGTTACATAAAAAATGAAATAAAAATTTAAATTGGGAAAAAAAGGCTCAACTTTAATGGTCAATATCTCAGCAACCACTGAACGATTTCAAATCTGTTTTTGGGAAATGAAAGGTAGTCTTCAGAAGAATCATCAGTTAAAAGAAATTAGATTTGAATATACCTAATTCTAATTCTGAGTCTGAGTTTCAAAATTTTACAAAAACTTGAAAAGTGGTAATGTAAATGAGAACAAGAAGAGTTTAATAAGTCCACTGCTATCCAGATAAGAGTCATGCATATATTTAAGTATGAAATTTTCATAGAAGAAAAGAGATATTATATAGGCATGAAAAAAAGGAGATGGAACTTGCTTTGATTGAAAAGTAGGAAAAATAGAGTAAGAAAGATTGATGTTGGAATTTAAAGGAAATTGAATATGGAATAAGGGAAAGGCATAAAGAATGTGAAATTTATGTGTTTTAATGACATGGAACCAAAAAAAAGTGAAATAGGGGAAAGGGGGGATAAAGGCCATGCCAAGGAGGGATGAAGAGTAGGGTGATGGAGCAAAAAAAGAAAGAAAAGAGGGAAAGAAAAAAAGTTAATTTTACCTTAAAACTCAAAAATAACCACTTACATAAAAAGTTAGATACAAAAAAGAAAAAAAACCAGAAAAAAATCATAATAAGCAATCAAAAAATCAAAAAAATGAATAAAATGACTTACCTGGAGAGATGAGATGAGAAAATAAATGAAACCAAATTGTTTAAGGGATATTGGAGGAGAAGGGGAAAAGGATATGAGGGATGAATGAAAAAAGAAACAGTGAAAAATTATGCAATTTCAGAAAATATGCAATGTCATTTCAGGATCCTCTTCTTCATAAAGATCATTCCACTCATCCTTTAAATCATCTAGGATATTTTGGAGTATAAAGCAAGTCATTATCCAATGATTTGCAGTTTTTATTTTCATGTTTTTTTGAAATTGGATTCTGAGCTCCCAGAGACTAGAAAATCTTCCCTTTAAAATCCTTATAGCATGTTCAATCCATACTCTTGATTGGGCAAGGTGATAATTAAAGGTGGTTTGGGGTCATTTTCTAAGGTTGAACCACAGAAAGCAGGTATAATGTACTTTCCACTTGCATATGATGAGTCTGAAAGGAGGTACTGAGATTCTTCAAAGTATGAGTCAGGACTTTGAGAAATCCTCATTCTTTGGAAGACAGAAGAGTCATGACATGAGGTGGGGCAGCCACTATGAAAAGCAATAAACTTTTTTTTGATGTCACAGACAAGTTGAACAGCAATAGAGTATCTCCAAAGAAGATCAAAAGTTAGTTTATAAAAGATGAGAAATTGGAGAACATTTTGAATAAACCTTTTTTTGTAATCAAAATAGTGTTTGCCATCAAGATCAGGCTTTTGACTCAAAGGTATAATTGTATCATCAACAAAACCTAAACATCAAGGGAAACCTTCAGCTTGCATAACTTGAGAGGATTCAATTCGCTGTTGTGGAGTTGGCCAAGTAAGTGTTTGAGACTTGAGAGAAAGGATAGCAGTCATGCAGTGCTTGGTGTATAATATGATGGTACCATATCCTATGGTAAAGAGATTATCTAAACGTCTTACAGCAGCACCATTTCCATTTGAACCAATGCAACATAGTGTGACAGAAAGTTGAAAGGCAGGATCACACTGTTTGTTATGGGAATTATTATGGAAGATAGGATGATTGGAGATGAGTTGAGAAATTTTGAAAAAAGAATCAGGAGAAGTTTGAAATAGTTGAGTTAAGTTTAGTTGAGGAATGTTGAGAATGGAGCAGAGATCATATCTGGAATCATGATAAAGATTTGGCCCCCTTTGGATGATGTAATTCTTTTTGAAAAGATAAGACATATAAGCTGAAGTATCTTCCAAACCAGAGTCAGAATGAGAGTCAGCGGCTAAAACTAAAGTGATAGCACTCATAGCTGAGTGAAGTTGCTTCCTAGTAGAGAGGTGCTTCATTATTTTCAGTAGAAGGTTTAGGTGATGAGTGGGAAGTGGGAATTTTCCACCAAATGAGCAGGTGGGGTGTGTAGATAGAAAAAAATGTTATGTGTTTGCCACTAAAATTAATTAGCATAGAGTGAATAGACACATAAGGATGAGAAAAAATGTTATTTTTTCACCACCAAAATTTAGTATCATAGAGTGAGGAAAGACTTAAGGATGACATCAGCAATTATAAGTCATGTGACTTTCTTAAAAATCCATTATGGATGTGATGAGTTTGGGAACAGGAATTAAGAATGGAAATTGGGGCATAAGAGGCAGGATAATCTATTATTGTGTATTCCTTATCCACTAGCCCTGGGGCTAGTGGATAGGAATATTCTAAAATTAATAATGTCTGATCCTGGGAAAAAAAATTCCTGATCCCTAATTGCGGATCCCTGAACATTGATACCCCCTATTATTGGAATAGAAAATTTATGTTTTATTAAATAAAATTTTTAATTTTTTTAATCATTTTGAGGACACAATTGTGAGTTAAAAAAGCGCACAATAATTATTGGTTGTAAGATATGAATTTTATTATTTGTTATATATAATTAATTATATAATGAATTACATTATAAGTTAAATTTATTACATATAATTATAACATAATTTTGTATTTAATTAATTATTAATTTATAAACATTAGGGGGTATCAATGTTCAGGGATCTGCAATTAGGGATCAGTAATTTTTTTTCCCGGGATCAGACATTATTAATTGCAGAAGATCCTTATCCACTAGCCCCAGGGCTAGTGGATAAGGAATCCACGATAATGCATTATCCGGCCTCTTATACCCCAATTTCCTTTCCTAATACCTGATCCCAAACTCATCTCATCCATGATGGATTTGCAAGAAAGTCACATGACTCATACACCACGGGAAATCTAGGGGTGAATTGCTAGCAATCCCCTCTCTTGAAATTTAGTGTGTCCCTTAAATATGCCAGGTTTATGAATACTTTATAAACATAAGTAAATTAGAGTTAGATTTACATTTATTCTCAGATTGATTATAGACAGAATATCAACTTATTCCAAATTATGCACAAGTTGATCCTCCAGAACTTGATTTTGGTCCTCTGATGAGAACAAATTGAGCACAAATTGATCTAACCTAAGCTTATGCATATATAATAATTCAGGATACTTGCTCTATTAAATTTGATAATAAAATAAAATATTGATGAATTTATATAAAAAAAATTATTATGTAAGAAATTAAATTATAAATTTAGGCATCATAGGAGGGCACGTAATAGAACTTAATTATACTATGTGACACCTTAATACTGTATCACACAGTTTGAAACATTTAAAACAAAATGAGTCATGATGGGCAATGAAATTTCTTTGACAGACTCTTTCAAAATTAATACTGACCATAATACACAAGTATGAAACCTTGGCATCTATCCAATAAAAGATTTTCCTTCTGATAAATGGATTTTTCTCAGTTAATACCTGCTAAAAAGTGTCCTTCTGAGGTTTGTCTGACCTTCAGGGGGGTAATTTGGCCACATCACACTACTTCTGTTTCCATGATTGACCAAAACATCATCCTCATTCCCATCTAAAGAGTTGATCTCATCTGACTGTGGCTGATCAAAGGGGTCCACCATAAGTTTAGCCAAAATTTTGGTGAACACTTTTTTGATGGATAGTGACTAACTGGTGCTTTCCGAAATTGTCCACCTCAAGTTAGGATAAATTTCAGGTGGATAAATTTATTATGAATACCAAAGTAACTGAAGAATACTTTTGCCCTAGCTACTCTGCATCATAAAAGTGTCCAACTGAGGTTTAGCAATAATTCAGGAAGACACTTTTGGAAAGGCACAGTCTGATGGGTTTAATATCTATATATGGCAATAAGTATCAGTTTTTTATCAACATGGAACTAGAATTAATTTAATATGGCCAAAGTGTCCACCTGAAGTTTGGCCAAAATACAGGTGGAAATTTTTATGAGGATTACTTGATGAAATGAAGAAGATTTGCAATTACTTTCAATCATAAAATTTTCAAACTTAAGTTTATCGAAAATTGTGGTGACAATTTTGCCAGATCCAGTCATATGGGATCAACTCTCTATATGGCAATGAGAATCAATTTTTAGTCAATCATGGCATTAGAAGTAATTTTATATGGAAAAACTTTCCACCTGATTTTTAGCCAAAAATAAGTTGGAAATGTTTATGAGTAATACTAGATTAACTAAAGAAGACTTCCACCCTACTACTGTCCATCATAAAAGTGTCCACCAGAAGAATTCTCAAACTTGTGGTTGACACCTTTGGCCTGGTCCAGCCATATGGGAAAAATTCTGCATATGGAAATGAAGATTTAATTTGGTCAATCATGGTACTAGAAGTAATTTGATATAGATAAAGTGTCCAACTAAATATTGGAAAAAAATCAGTTGAAAACTTCATTTATTTTTTAAAAAATTCAAATTAAGTAAAATTTTATTCCTTATGATGCCCATTTTATCCAAAACCTCTTCTGAGCCTTGAAAGTAGGCATTTAGCTTGAATTTTGAATTTCATATAAAATCCCTATTATTAAACCTATTTCTTTTTATCCCTTTTTTTCTTTTAGATATCAATTAATTTTATGTAAAACAAATCATTTTCATAATTTTTTACCTGTATTTAATAGAATTATTAAAGGTTTAACATCACCCTGTAAGTATTTGGCACATGTTTTTTTGCTATACTAATCAAAATAATAATATACTGGTAACAAAAAATTGATCAAATGATAAAATATTAATAAAACAGAAAGATCAAATACCAGTGGATATGTTTTAAAAAAATACCCGTTGCACTGAAGAAGAGCTGCACCCTAGATACTCACCATCAAAAAAGTGTCCAGCACAAGTTCGGCCAAACTTGTGCTGGACACTTTTGGTCAGTTGCAGTCATATGAGATCAATTCTCGCTATGGCAATGAAAAAATTTTTTTGGATAAAAAACTTCACTAGAAGTAGTTTTACATAGCCAATTTTCCACCTAAAGTTCATCCAAACCACAGGTGCACAATTTTTTATCTTTGAAAAAAAGTCAATTTAGTACAATTTATCCCTGATGGCTCTCATTCGCTTCAACACCTCTACTGGCCTTTGATAGTAGGAATATTACTTGGATTTCTTTTTTCATATTTGATCCCTTTAACTTAATTTTTTATTCCTAATATTGCTTTTGGATATCAATTAATAATTTTTAAAATAAACTATTTTCATATTTTTATACATTTATTTAATAATATTATAAATGGCATAACATCACATGGTATGCATTTGGCACATGAGTTTTTTCTATACTTATAAAATTAATAATATAATGGTGACCAAAAATTAATCAAATGATATTAATGAGTGAGGAACAAATATAAAATACCAGTAGACATGTTTGTAAGAAATACTAGATGAACTGAAGAAAAATTCTACCCTAGCTACTCTCCATTATAAAAGTGTCCAGCACAAGTTCGGCCAAACTTGTGCTGGACACTTATGGTCAGGTGCAGTAAGATAGGAGCAATTCTCTCTATGGAAATGAAGATAAATTTTTGATATAAAATTACACTAGAAGTAGTTTGATATGGCAAAATTTTCATGCTGAAGTTTTGGTAAAGCTCAAGTGGATTTTTTTTTTATTTTTACAAAAAAGAAAATTTAGTGCAAGTTTAGCCCTGATTGTTCTAATTTAATTCAACATCCCTTTTTTCTGTTTATGGCAGGAATTTAACTTGGATTTTAATTTTCATCTTTGATTTCTTTTATTTTACTTTATTCCTCTCATATTGCTTTCGGCTAGAAGTTTTTTTTGTAAAATAAATCATTTTCATATTTTTTTACCTTTATTTAATAATATTATAAAAGGTGTAACATCACCCAGTATTTATTTGGCACACAATTTTTTGCTATACTGATAATATTAATAATATAATGGTGACAAAAAATTAATCAATTTATAAATATGAGTGAGGCACAAAGATTTAATAAAAGTGGAAATGTTTATAAGAAATTTCAGATGATTAAAAATGACTTGCACCCTGGCTACTCTTCATGATAAAAGTGTCCAGCACAAGTTTGGCCAAACTTGTGCTGGACACTTTTGGTTGCATGCCGTCAGATGCAATCAATTCTTTTTATGGAAATGAGACTGAATTATCACTCCATCATTGCACTGAAAGTAGTTTTATATAGACAAATTGTCCCCTGGACGTTTGTCCAAACCTATGGTAGACAATTTTTTCCTTTGGTAAAAAGTAAATTCGATCCATGTTAATCTATGATGGTGCCCATTTTTTCTGAAGCCTCTACTGGCTCATGATAGCAGAAATTATACTTAATATCTTTATTTCATGTTTGATCTCTTTAATTTTAATCTTACCCTTTTATTTATCCTTTAGCTTTTAAATATCAATTTTATTTTGGTAAAACTGATAACTTTCTCATTTTTTTATATTTATTATATTATATTATTAAAGTTGTAAAATCATCCAGTGTACATTCATTACACATTTTTTTGCTATACTAAAAACATTAATTATATAATGGTGACTTAAAAATAATCAAATAATAAATATGGATGACACAGAAAGATCAAATACCCATAGACATTTTTAAAATGAATATAAGATTAACTGAAGAAGACTTGCACCCTAGCTACTCTCCATCATAAAAGTGTCCAGCACAATTTCAACTGAGCTTGTGCTGGACACTTTTGGTTGCATGCAGTCAGATGGGATAAATTTACTCAATGGAATTTAAAATGAATTTTTGCTCAATCATTACACAAGAAGTAGCTTTATACTGCTATACTATCCTCCTGATTTTTTGGAAAACATCAGGTGGACACTTTTATTAATTTTAAAAAAAAGAAAACATATTCCAAATCTAGAACTGGTGGTGCAAATTTGGTCTGAAAACTCAAATTATCTTTGATGGCAAAAATTTTATTTGAATGTTTAATTTCATATTTAATCACTTTTATTTTACTTTTTTATTCCTCTTTTTGCTTTCAAATATCAATTTATTTATTGTAAAACTAATAATTTTAATATTTTTTTTACTTTTATTTAATAATATTATGAAAGATGTAGCATCTCCCAGTATGCATTTGGCTTACAATTTTTTTCAATACTAATAACATTAATATTATAATAGTGAAAAACAATGAATCAAATGATAAATATGAATGACACAGAAAGATCAAATACAAGTGGATTTGTTTATAAGGAATACCTGATGAACTTAAGAAGACCTGCACCCTAGATACTCATTATCATAAAAGTGTCCAGCATAAGTTCGGCCGAACTTGTGCTGGACACTTTTGGTTGCATGCAGTCAGATGGGATAAATTTACTCTATGGAAATGAAAATGACATTTTGCTCGATCATTGCACAATAAGTAGTTTGATATTGCCAAAATGTCCTCTTGATAAATTTTCAAAACTCATCAGGACACTTTCTTTGGTTTAACAAAAAAGAAAATATAGTGCAAGTTTAGCCCTGGTGGTGCACATTTGATCTAACACCTCTACTTGTTATTGATAGTGGGAATTTTCCTTAGATTTTTTTTTCTTATTTTATCCCTTTTATTTTACTTTTTTATTGCTCATATTGCTTTGGATATCAATTTTTAATTTTTAAAATAAATAATTTTCATACTCTTATACCTTTATTTAATAATATATGATTAAAGGTGGAACACCACCTGGTATGCATTTTTCACACAAGTTATTACTATAGTAATAACGTTAACAATATAATGATGACAAAAAATTAATCAAATGGTAAATTTAAATGACACAGAAAGATCAAATTCCAGTGGAAATGTTTATAAGAAATCCCTTTTGAGTTTAAGAAGATTTGCTGTATGCCTACTCTCAATTATAATAGTGTCCAGCACAAGTTCGGCCGAACTTGTGCTGGACACTTTTGGTTGCATGAAGTCATATGAGATAAATTCTCTCTATGGCAATAAAAATGATATTTCACTCAATTATTGAAGTAAAGAATGTTTAATATTGTAAAATTGTCCCCTGGAAGTCTGTCCAAACCTCAGTTCAAAATTTGTTAGCTATACATAAAAGTAAGTTTAGACCAAGTCTTGACCTAGGGGTCCCCAACTGTCCCAACACCACTTCTGGCTCTTGATAGTAAAAATTTTACTTGTATTTTTTATTTTGTATTTGATCCCATTTATTTTCATTTTACTTTTCTATTACTCTTTTTAATTTTAAATATCAATTTATTTTTTTAAAAACTAAACATATTCATATTTTTTTAACTTTATATAATAATATTATTAAAGTTGTAACATCACCAATTTTGCATTTGGCATGCAGGTTTTTGCTATACTAGAAACATTAATAATATATATGGTGACAAAAAATTAATTATAAGATAAATATGAATGATAAAAAAAGTTAAAAACCCAATAGAAATGTGAAAAAAAAACTGATGTACTGAGAAACACTTCCACCCTAGCTACACTCCATCATAAAAGTGTCCAGCACAAGTTCGGCCGAACTTGTACTGGACACTTTTGTTCAGGTGCAGTCAGATGGGATCAATTCTCTCTGTGGAAATTAAATTTAAAAAAATGCTAAATAATTACATTAGAAGTAGTTTGGTATGGCTGAATTATCTACCTTGAGTTTTTCCAAACCTCAGATGAAAAATTTTTTATCTTTAAAAAAAATTAAATTTTATCAAATTTAGCCCTGATGGCACCCATTTGGTTCAACACCTCTACTGGCTCTTGAAGGCAGGAATTTTTCTTGAATTTTTCTTTTTCATATTTGATCTCTTTTACTTTACTTTTTTATCACTCATGTTACATTTGGATATTAATTTATAATTTTGGAAAAGAAATCATTTTCATATTTTTTTAACATTTCTTAATAATATTATAAAAGGTGTAATATAACATGGCATGAATTTGGCGCACAAGTTTTTTCTATACTAATAAAATTAATAAAATTCTAATGACAAAAAATTAATCAAATAATAAAATATGAATAACACAGAAAGATCAAATACCATTTGACATGTTTTAAAAAAATAACAGTTGCACTGAAGAAGACCTGCACCCTAGCTACTCTCCATCATAAAAGTGTCCAGCACAAGTTTGGCCAAACTTGTGCTTGACACTTTTGGTCAGGTGCAGTCAGATGGGATCAATTCTCTCTATGGAAATGAAAAAAATTATTTGATAAGAAACTTCACTAGATGTAGTTTGATATAGCTTAATTATCCACCTAGAGTTCATCCAAACCACAGGTACAAAATTTTTTATCTTTAAAAAACAATCAATTAAGTACAATTTATCCCTGACGGCTCTCATTTGCTTCAACATCTCTACTGGCCTTTGATATTAGCAATAATACTTGGAGTTCGTTTTTCATATTTGATTGCTTTAAATTAATTTTTATTCATCATATTGCTCTTGGATATCAATTAATAAATTTTAAAATAAATTATTTTAATATTTTTATACATTTTTTTAATAATATTATAAAAGGTGTAACATCACTCAGTATGCATTTGGCACACAATTTTTTGCTATACTTATATAATTAATAAGATAATTAAGACAAAAAATTAATCAAACAATATGTATGAGTGAGGCACAAAGATAAAATACCAGTAGACACGTTTGTAAGAAATACCAGATGAACTGAAGAAAAATTCTACCCCAGACGCTCTCCATCATAAAAGTGTCCAGCGCAAGTTCGGCCGAACTTGTGCTGGACACTTTTGGTCATGTGCAGTCCAATGGGATCAATTCTCTGTATGGCAACAAAAAAATTTTTTTATCAAATTTCACTAGAAGTAGTTTGGTTTAGCTGAATCATCCACCTGCTGTTCTGCCCAATATCAGGTGTATAATTTTTTATCTTTAAAGAAAAGGTCACTTATTACAATTAAGCCCTGATGGCTCCCATTTGCTTTAACACCTCTACTGGCTCTTGATAGCAGGAATTTTACCAGTATTTTTTACATATTTTAACTCTTTGACTTTTATTTTACTCTTTTATTCTTCTTTTTACTTTTAAATTTCTATTTAATTTTTGTAAAACTAATCCTTTCCATATTTATTTACATCTATTTTAGAAAGTTATTGAAGGTATACCTTCACATGGTATGCATTTGGCACACAAGTTTTTGCTATACTAATAACATTAATAATATAATGGTGATAAAATATTAATTGGATGATAAATATGAAAGATACAGACTGATCAAATACCAGTAGACATGTTTATGAGAAATACAAGATGAACGAACTGAAGAAAATTTCCACCCAAGCTACTCTCCATCATAAAAGTGTCCAGCACAAGTTCGGCTGAACTTGTGCTGGACACTTTTAGTCACGTGCAGTCAGATGGGATCAATTCTCTATATGGCAACAAAAAAACATTTTTTTATTAAACTTCACTACAAGTAGTTTTGTTTAGCTGAATCATCCACCTGTTGTTTTTCCCAACCTCAGGTGTATAATTTTTTATCTTTAAAAAAAAGGTCACTTATTACAATTTAGCCCTGATTGCTCCCATTTTTTTCAACACTTCTACTGGCTTTTGAGAGCAAGAATTTTACTAGTATTTTGTTTTTCATAATTGATCTCCTTGAGATTAATTTTACCTTTTTATCCCTCATATTGCTTTTGTATATCAATTTATTTTTTGTAAAACAAATCATTTTCATATTTTTTTACCTTTATTTAATAATATTATAAAAGGTGTAACATCACCCGGTATGCATTTGGCACACGAGTTTTTGCTATACTTAAAATATTAAAACATAATGGTGACAAAAAATCAATCAAATGATAAATATGAGTGAGGCACAAAGATCAAATACCAGTGGGCATGTTTATAAGAAATACCAGATGAACTGAAGAAAAATTCCACCCTAGCTAACCTCCATCATAAAAGTGTCCAGCACAAGTTCGGCCAAACTTGTGCTGGACACTTTTGGTCACAAGAAGTCTGATGTGATCAATTCTCTCTATTTCAATGAAAATGAATTTTTCTTCAATAATTGCACTAGAATTTGTTTGATATGGCAAAATTGTCATCCTGAAGTTTTGGTAAAGCTCCAGTGGATTTTTTTATTTTTACAAAAAAGAAATTATAGTCCAAGTTTAGTGCCACTGGTGGGCGTTCACCCCATCATGTCTACTTGCTCTTGATGGGTGGAATTTCACTATAATTTTTTATTTCATATTTGATCCTTTTAATTTTACCTTTTTATCCCTCATATTGCTTTTGGATATCAATTTATTTTTGTAAAACAAATCATTTTCATATTTTTTTACCTTTATTTAATAATATTATAAAAGGTGTAACATCACCCGGTATGCATTTGGCACACAAGTTTTTGCTATACTTATAATATTAATAACATAATGGTGACAAAAATCAATCAAATGATAAATATGAGTGAGGCACAAAGGTCAAATACCAATTAATCAATAGTTCTT
Organism: Hemileia vastatrix; assembly: GCA_030280995.1. Taxonomy (NCBI): domain Eukaryota; kingdom Fungi; phylum Basidiomycota; class Pucciniomycetes; order Pucciniales; family Zaghouaniaceae; genus Hemileia; species Hemileia vastatrix. Next base: position 17,257,671 of record JASXTE010000001.1, on the reverse strand, counting down.
TTTAATATTATAAATTTTTTGATTAAATAAAATGGTAATAATGAATTATATTTTTCATCCACAATTCCACTCTAATGATTCCCACTGCACAAAAAGGGTTCACTTGGTCCTTTCTTTACTGCTTGTGCATATATTTTATTGCCCACAGTACTACAATTTTTTGTAGTGATTATCCCACATCTGATTCAAGAATATTTTTAAACAATATAAGTTTTTTTTACAAAAGACCTTATCATATCCAATATCCCACAAAAAATACAACCTGTTTTTGTATTAAAGCCCGTTAATTATTAAGAAATTGTTAAAATAATTAGATTAGACCCTGGCACAGCTAGATCCATACCAACCGACCTAAAGTCTTTTCAATATTGAAAACAATTAAATAAAATTATGATATCATACTAAATTATGGGCACCAACCATAATTCAGCACTTCTCATTTGCTCTGCTACAAAATGAGTGCATGTAGCATTTTTCTAACGTCAGACTGTTTTTCTTCCTTCCCTCACACCTTTAGTCCAGAATGAAAATTTAGTATGAGTTTTGGTCAAAATGGCTTGCCAGTGTTATCTGTATGCAATATGAATTCATATTGCATATTTCTATTTATGCATAAAATATACTTGTTAAGCATCATTTTTTTTGCATTTTTCAATCATTATGCATATTTATGCATATTCATATGCATATTCTTTATACAGATTTATATGCATATTAATATATTTTATTCATATACATATATGCACCTTTTTTTTGCATATTCAATATGCATATTTTTAATGCATATTCAATATGCATATTTTTAATGCATATTCAATATGCATATTTTTATGCATATATTATACATATTCAATATGCATATTCAATATGCATATTTTTATGCATAATCACTATGCATATTTTTATGCATATTTATTCTTCATAGTCATTATGCATACACTTTGGATAGGCAATTCACATCAATTTTTAGCATGCAATAAGTATCCACCAATCAAATTCAAATGCATATGCATCTATATCATACATGCAACATATATTCAAGTTTAATATTTGAATATTAAGGTATGCTAAGTGATGTTGTTCAACCTTTTGCCAAACCTGAGATTAACTGATGTTCAATGTGGTTCTTAAGCTCTGCTCAAGGAGGGATTGTTCTGGATTCAATCTGTGACAGTTTATTTTTTCAATGTTTTTTCATCAGATTTAAAAACATCTTTCTGATAGTTTCAGGATGGTTTCCCAACAGTTTCCTGACAAATTCCTAATAGTTTCAAAAAGAGGGAACTGCTAGCAGTTCACCCCCAGATTTCCCGTGGTGATAATTGCTGATGCCATCCTTAAGTCTTTCTTCACTCTATGCTACTTAATTTTGGTGGCAAACACTTAAGTTTTTTTTCTATCTACACACCCCAACTGCAAATTTGGCGGTGAATTCCCACTTCCCTCATCACTTAACCCTTCCACCGGCAACAATGAAACACCTCTCTACTAGGAAGCTACTTCACTCAACAATGAATGCCATCACTTTTCTTTTAGTTCTTTACTATAAATTTGACTCTGATTTGGAAGATGCTTTAGCTTATATGTGTTTTCTTTCCAAAAAGCGTTACATCATCACCAGGGGGCCAAATCTTTATCATGATCCCCGATATGATCTGGCCTCCATTCTCAACATTCCTCATTTAAACTTCACACAACTTTTTAGAACTTCTCCCGATTCTTTCTTCAAACTTCATCAACTCATTTCTGAACATCCTATCTTCCATAACAATTCTCATAACAAACAGCGTAATCCTGCCATCCAACTTGCTGTTGCTCTATGTTGCTTTGGCTCAAATGGAAATGGTGCTGCCGTAAGACGTTTGGATAATCTCTTTAACATAGCATATGGTACCATGATATTATACACCAAGTGCTGTATGATTGCTATCCTTTCCCTCAAGTCTCAAACTCTTGCTTGGCCAACTCCAGAACAGCGACTTGAATCCTCTCAAGTAATGCAAGCTGAAGGTTTCCCTGGCTGTATAGGTTTTGTTGATGGCACAACCATCCCTTTGAGTCAAAAGCCTGCTCATGATGGCAACCATTATTTTGATTGCAAAAAAAGGTTTCTTCAAAATCTACTCCAAGTTCTCATCTTTCACAATCTAACTTTTTATCTTTTTTCTAGATACTCTATTGCCGTTCAACTTGTATGAGATGTCAATAAAAAATTTATTGCTTTTCACAGTGGCTGCCCTGGATCATGTCATGACTCTTCCGTCTTCCAAAGAATGAGCATTTCTCAATCCCCTGACTCATACTTTGACGAATCTCAGTACCTCCTTGCAGACTCAGTATATGCAAGTGGAAAGTACATTATACCTGCTTTCCGTGGTGCAACTTCAGAAAATGACCTCAAAACTAAATTTAATTATCACCTTGCACAATCAAGAGTACAAATTGAACATGCTATAGGTATTTTAAAGGGACAATTTTCTAGTCTTCGGGAGCTCAGAATCCAATTTCAAAAAAAATTGGAGATCAAAACTGCAAATCATTGGATCTTGACTTGCGTAATACTCCACAATATTCTAGCTGATTTAAAGGATGAGTGGAATGATCTTTATGAAGAAGAGGATCCTGAACCACCACCGGCACTCCCCTCCCTTGATTCACAAATCCTTCAATCAACTGGCATACGCCCCATTATAATGCCAATTACTCTCCAACATTTCTCTTCACCCTTTTAATTTTTAATTTTTATGTTTTCATACTTTCCAAATGTCCTCTTTGTGTACTTTAATCACTTGGTTTTGTATTTTGGTTTGTTGCATATTCATTTTTTTTGAATTTACGGTGAATATATTTTTTTTGGATGGCTCATTGGTTTTCTTTCACCTCCTCAACATGAAATCGCATATTTTCTCATATCAGATATTTTGTCAGTGATTTTTTTTTCATTCATCACTCATATCCTTTTCATCCTCTCCTCAAACATCCCTCAAATATTTTGGTTGCATTTATTTTCTCAACTCAACTCACCAGGTAGGTCATTTTTTTTCTTTTTTCTTGGTTTTTTATTTGCTAATCATGATTATTTTTTTTTGCTTTTTTTTTGTTTTTTTTGTAAGTTCTTCATTTATTTTTGTTCTAGGGTAAACTAATTTTTGTTTTGTTTTTTTCTCTTTTTTCTCTTTTTTTTTGTTTTTTTTTCTCTCCTTCACCTCTCTTTATCATCCTCAAGGCCCCCCTTTTTCCCTCTCTTTACCTGTCTCAAGACCCCCTTTTTACCCCCTTTTTAGCTGCCTCAAATCCCCCTTTCCCCCCTCTTTAGGTCCCTCATCACCCCCCTTCTCCTCTTTTTAGGTGCTTCAATACTCGCCCCTTCCCCTCTCTTTATGTCCCTCAAACCCCCCTTCACCTCTCTTTTGCCGCCTCAAACCCCCCCCTTCACCTCTCTTTACCCACCTCAAACCCCCCTTTCCCTATCTTTAGGCGCCTCAAACACCCCCCTTCCCCCCCTACCCACTCCCTTACCTCCTCCTCTACCCCCCCCCTCCTTCTTAATGAACGATCATTCTTCCCGTCATCTCACCCAGTCTCCTTTCCTTCCAGCCATTCCCCCCACCGTCCAGTCTCCTGCTTCCACTCACTCCTCTTTCTCTGCCAATTCTCATCCCACTCCTTCTTCTCGTCATCTCACCCAGTCTCTTTTCCTTCCAGCCATTCCCCCCACCTTCCAGTCTCCTGCTTCCACTCACTCCTCTTTCTCTGCCAATTCTCATCCCACTCCTTCTTTCTGTCATCTCACCCAGTCTCCTTTCCTTCCAGCCATTCCCCCCACCGTCCAGTCTCCTGCTTCCACTCACTCCTCTTTCTCTGCCAATTCTCATCCCACTCCTTCTTCCCGTCATCTCACCCAGTCTCCCAGCTCTCCCAATGCTAAAAGTATCCAGGTCACTCAGGCTCACAATGGTGACGAATTTTTCCCTGCTGTCCGTTGTTCTTTGGCTTTCCTTCTCTTTTCTCCTTCCCAAGCTGAACTTGGGCACTTCTTTTGTTTTGCTTCCAGACTGCTAATCAACATCCTCCTCCACACTCAATCTCTTCCAATCGCTTCAGAGTTGGGCTCAGTGCTGACCGCAATCGCAAGTGTTGTTGAACAATGGAATATGCCCATTCGTTTTTCTAAAGATTTGGCCATCAGGATGGTCAAGGCTACTTTGCCGTCTTTGATGGTCATGCCGGAAAGCATGCCGCTGAGTGGTGTGGAAAATGGTTTCACGAAGTATACATACTCCCTTTATTTAGAATCTCCCTTCCGTTGAAACACTCTTCTTCCTTGGCTTATTTCACTTCTTGTTTATTTAGTATCTTCTCGATGAAATCATCAAGGCCCCTCGGTCAACCCCTGTCCCTGATTAAAGATAGAGTTTTAATCCTTTGCTTCGAAGCAGATCCTATTTTTTCTAGCAAGATGCCCTCCTTCCAATCAACTTGGCCTTCAAACAATGTCTGTTTTGAAAATATGAGCAAACATTCCCGGAAAGCTTGAGTTTGACCTTTGTTAAATTGGTTTAGGCAACAAATCAATCGCTTAACACTTATGCGGATTGATTGAATATGTTGTGAGATAAAAAACGATTGAGAACCCCGAACAATCTGACCATCGATAGGCCCCCGTAAAATCATTGGTTGGATCCATTCATCCCATACCTTTTCCAAGATGTCAAGCTCATCTGTTCTATACTCCAAACAAGGCATTCCATCTGAAATGATTTGAATACACCAAACTCCAGTTCGAGAACCCAGATGAGATGACTCAAGGGTAAACTCCTTTGTCCAAAGCGATAAATTATTAAACAAAGAGGAAAAGCGGCCGACGAGCACGAAAAGTTTCTTCAATCCTCCTCTGCTGAGCCTCCTGGTACAAAACAAAAAATCAAGCAGACTATTTATACCACCAACGTTGGTGACGCTAGAGCGGTTTTATGGTAGCTAGCTTTCCGCATTTTCATTTTGTGTGTCAGGCATTTCAAGTAACAAGGTTTACTGATTTTTCCACTTTTGGCACTCCTCTCTTTTGGATGTTTATCCTGTCTGATGCTTTCTTTAGGGGGGTTTGAGGCGGCTAAAGAGAGGTGAAGGGGGGTGGTTGGGAGATATAAAGAAGGGTAAAGAGGGGATTTGGGAGGGAATTTTGGGGGGTTTTGATGAAATTATGCAGGGGTATTTAGGGGGTTTTTGAGGCAGGCAAGGAGGGGATTTGAGGGGAATATTGAGGCAAGGAGGGAGGGATTTGTAAGGGGATTGCACATAAATAAAGGAGTTGAATAGGGGACAATTATGGAAGATAAAGAGGGGTTACCTACTTTCAAATAAATATATTAACAAATTTTTTTTTCTAAATTTGATTAATTTTTTAATTTTTTTGGCTGGCAGTATTATAGAAATAAAAAAAATTTCTTTCTGTTAAGGACTGTCCCTCTTATTTCCAAATCCAAAAAGGTTTTTAAATTAAAAATTAATTTTTCTAGTAAATAATTTTTTGGTTTTTTTTTTAAATAATTTTTTTGTTTTTGATTTTGATTTTACTGATTTTTTTTTTTTTTTCAGGATCTTGTGAGAAGGTTTTTAATAACCAATCTTCAGGTTCACTTTTTTATTTTATTTTTTTTTAATTTAATTTAATTTTTACTGAAATTTTCTTTTTTGAATGAATTTAATTATTAATTTTTTTTAATAGGATTTTGCTTTTATTGTGTTTTTTAAAATAAAACCTCAGGTTTTTTTTTATAAATTTTATTTTTGGAAAAATTTTTACTGATTTTTTGGTTTTTTTTTCAATTTTATTTTTAAAATAAAAAAACAGCTTTTTTATTATTAGGTAGGAATTTTTTTTAAAAAAAAATTGAGTTAAAATTTTATTGACAATTAATTTTTTTTTCAGATCAAAAAAATGTCTTCTTCTTCTGATTCACCCCTTACTTCTCTCTTATCTTCATCTTTATCTTCTTTATCATCTTCATCTTTATCATCTCTATCATCTTCTTTGAAATCAACTCTATCATCTTCTTTGAAATCAACTTCCATACAATCATCTTCTAAATCATCAAAAAAAATTAAAGATAATCAGTCTCATCAGAAGAAAAGATATTTAAAAAAAAGATTCTCTGCGAAAGTTATTTTTGTCATATCCCAAACATTTTTTTTATAAAACTAAAGTAGATAAAAAAATTCAATATCTGAAAAAATTCCCAGAAGGTATCAAATATCTAACAGAATTTGGAGATGATTGAGTTGTTGCAGTTATCAGCAATACTTTTAAGCCTCAATTCATTTTGGAAGTTCATTCATTCAATGGTGTAAAAGATGAAGCTTTTAATCAACTATCCGATATTATCATAACTCTTTATCAAATGGCTTTGGTTCGGTTACCTATAAGGAATAAGAATTTGTTGGGTGGTATCATGATTGGTTTTGGTTGGAGACCTGGTTTTGTCAAAGGATATTCTCTTGGTATGTCTAATAATTTTTGTTCCATTCTTAATATCATTTCACTTATTTCAATTATATAGGCATATATTCATTGCTCAATAATATCACTAAAGCACAAAAAGATGAAGATTTTTGCTTATGGGACACTCTACCTTCCTTAAATTCTTTTCTTGCTCTTCGACTCAAAAAGCTCTGTAATAAGGCATTTGAAAAAAATCATGAACTTGCAACCAAAGTTGGAATACCAAATTGGTGTGACTCCGAATGGGAAGATATCAGCCACGAATATCTTTTATTTTCTAATGTTATTATCACTCATTCTGGATTCCACAATAGGATTCATATCGATAGGAATGATGCCAATTTTCTTACTTTTGGAATATTCTCATATATCAATCCAATAGCTGGCCACCCAATACCATCTCCAGCTAAAATCAAAGGACATGGTTTATATTTTCCAGACCACCGGTGCATCATTGATTTTGGTTTGGGAAATGGTATCATCGAAACTATTTAGAATTCTTCTAAGGATAATCATCAAACGACCAAAGCTCCTCCTAGTTTGGAATCCTGTCAAGATTTCACTCATTTCGGTTGTTCTTTTCAAATAAGTCAAAAGTTGATTCAAAGAAAGAAGGTAAAGTTAATCAATTTAAAAAAACTTTATCTAGATCAAAAAAGTATGGGGATTAGAGTTGTCATCAAAAAATTTATATTTTTTCATAACTTTTTAATAAATATTTTTTATATATAAATTTCCTCAACTAAAGTAATGGGCCAACAACCTTGTGTTGTATAACAGGTAATCATGATAACATTTATTTGTTTCATGGGGTTCCTCTTGCCTATACCTGTGGAAAGTCCCAAACTTTTGTTTCTCGACTTGGTCTGCATTTTGGCTTGAGGAATTGTCATTACTTTAAAATAGGGAAATTGATATATATTAGATATTTATTTAATAATTTATGTAATTATATTAAATTTAGATGACTTCCACCCCTTACTTCAATAAAATGCAGGGGGGGTGTATTGCCAAATTTTCAAATCTGACATGTGAAATTGATGACTTAGAAAAATTTTGGTGATACCCACCCCTTGCTTCAATAAAATGCAGGGGAGAGAATTGCCAATTTTTTTAAACAGATATAGAATTTTTTTGACTTGTAAATATTTTTGTGATACCTGTCCCTTACTTCAATAAAATCCATGGGGGGTTTTGCCAAAATTTCTTATAAGACTTGTGAAATTCTTGACATGTAAGAATTTTTGGGATACCAGTAAAATGCAGGGGGTAGTAAAGCCAAATTTTCATATAAAACTTTCAAGATTCATGACATGAAAGAATTTTTGTGATACCCACCCCTTACTTCAAAAAAATACAGGGGTGGGGGATTGTCAAATTTTCAAAGGAGACTTGAAAATTTTATTTAAAAAAAGAATATTTAACATTAAAATACGATATTTCAAGAAATACAGAAAATAATTGTAAAATTTATGTACAAATAAATATGAACACATGAAGTGTGAGAGAAATAAAAGAAACTAGTCAACAAAAAATTTCATTAATTGTTCTATTTCTTCAACAGATTTTTTTGCTTTAATGCATTCGATCAAGAAATCTTTCTTTTTAGAACTTTCTTGAAGATCATGCTTATACTTCATCTGTTCCATTAAGTTTTGATGCTCGAGTGTTTTTTCCTCTTTTTTGGATTTTTCAATACTAAGAGTTAACTCGAACTTCTTCTCCTCCAAATCTTGGACCCGATCATCCTTCTGTAAGGAGAGCTCGTACTTCCTCTCTTCCAAATCTTTTACTCTGTCATCCCTCCTTAAAGAGAGCTCGTATTTCTTCTTTTCAAAGCTTAGAGTCTCTTTAGCAATTTCCACTTGTTCTAGAGTGAGAATAAAAATTAACATAAAGTAGAAGAAAAGCAGAGTAAAGTAATAAGAGGTATGATATTACTTACCAGCATCACGTTTCTCTAAAAACTGTTCCATCGAAGAAAAAGATGTTTGTGATGAAGTATCACTTTTTTGTCTTCTTTTGGAGAGGAAATTTAGACTACTTGAAGCCCTTCTCTTTTTGTTCAACGTAGAATTTTCCTCCTCATCATTGTCACTAGCTTCAGACTCAGTTGATTGAGGATCCTGGGTTTGTTCATCAGCCTTTTAAGAAATAAGAAAAAGATAAGTAAATAAAAAATAGAATTGATAAGATAAAAGAAAAAAGAAACAGACCTGAGTTAGATTTGGTTGGGTTAAATCACCTATAGGATCTACAGAAAAGCTATCTAGATATGTCTCATTCAAATGAGGGGAGGCTTGAGTGGAGGAAGAGGATGGGAAAAGATTTGCTTCAACATCATGTTCGGAGATAGGATCTTCTCCATCCAACATGTTTACAGGATTAACATCAGCTTGCTCTCCAAAAATTGCATCCATCTCTTTAAAGTAAGGACATAAAGAATCAAGTTTATCGTCTATGGATTTTATGCCCTTAGTTATATCATTGTCGGTAATCCCAAAACCAGTGGAAGATGAAAGAGCCTTTGCCTTCTTGTATTTTGCTTGGTAATGCTTGAAGCGTTCAGACATCTGTTTAGGCAAAAGATCAATCCTTCCCTTGGTCTTATTGCGTAATTCATTTGCCATTAGAAGATAGCCATTAACTTTTGATGCGGGGGGCCGTCCTACTTTAGTGGCATACTCAGTACCAAAACAAGAATCATAGTTAGATTTGGTTTTCATTCAGTTGATAAGAATGAGATGGTCATCTTTTTTTAATTGAACAGTCTTTGATTTCTTGCCTGAGCAGAGGAAAGTGGGAGTAGTGGGATTTGAAGAACAACTTGGTGATGGCTGCCTTTGAGAAGATCTAGGACAACGAGGCATGTTAAAATATAAATGAAGATAAAAAGGAGCAGAAACAAGCAGATGAGATGGTGAGGGGTTCTGAGTGGATAGAATGGACAGGATGGGACAAGAATGTGAGTGTTCAGCAAGGTAGAAGCCATATCCAGAGAGTAGTCCAAGATGTGGTTATGGCAGAAAGTAGGTCAAGATGTGGTTATGACAGAAGGTTGTCCAAGATGTGGTTATGGAAAATTGAGTAAAAAAATGTCAGATAAGAGGTGAACATTGACACGTAAAGTGTCTAATAACCCAATTATTAGCAAAAATAATTGCGGAAGATAATTGGGGTATAAGGATTTTTATCCGCAATTAATTTAATTGCGGATCCCTGAACATTGATACCCCCTATTAAATACATAAAAATGCACCAACTTTTATTGAATAGCATATATTTTATGTGTATATAAATGTATATACAATTTATATAATAATAAAATTAATATAATACTTATTTCAATTATATTTTTATAAAATTTTTATTTTTTAATATCATATGAATTTGTAAATATTATTTACATACATTTTGTCTTTTATTTATTTCCAAGTAATTTAACATAAAATTTACAGGACTCTTGGTATAAACTGGCTGAAATAGTTAGTTTAATTGTCAGCCTGTATATCCCCAGTACTGAGTAAAAATTACTTATAAGTTATTTTAAACACATGAGCTCTACATGGGAACAATAAATGAGAGTACACAAACAGTATACATAAGTAAAATTATGATAATACACAAAAAATGCCATTATAACTGTCAGTATAGTCTAGTATATAAGTATGATATAATAGTGTTTATTTATGGTCCTACTACTTATTGATAAATGATTTAGTGATAAAACCTCAGGGGAAGACTAATAAAATAGCTATACTCAAATAAAACTCACAATACTTGGATTTAAATGCGTGCTAGTGGTGGAAAATAGATGTATAAAATATAGTTATAGCTTATATAAAGATAATATCAATTTATAATGGCTTTATAATATATTTCTGAATTCTAACAATTGTATAGTAGTGTTTGTTTGAGTTGTAGTAGTTGAATAATGATAAATAACCGTCAAAATCCCTCCTTACTTATACCCAAATCCACTGGAGTGCACAGATCTCCAATCCAGATGATGCCACTTCTATCCCCGGCAATTACAGCACTGTGAGGGCCCATCACCTTCACATGGCGTCCACTTCAAGAAGATTAAACACCCAGACCTCCAGTAAGGACCCTCCATCACTATTAATGATACCACAGATCTATACCACAAATAGAAAATCCAGATAAAAGCGGATACCATAAAGAAACAGGTAAAATAAACAATCAAAAAAAGATTTAATGAAACCAAAAGCATATAAAGGAAACAAATAAAATTTCCAAGCCCCCAATAACATCCCCAAGCATCCACATCAACCCAGAAATGTCCTTCCAACCCATAAATCCGTGAATAACCATCCAAGGAAGTAAATTAAGTTGTCCAAACTGGGTGTATGCGCCTGATATAGGTGTCTATGCTTCTGTAGGCGTTGTGAGTCCACTTATTTCGTCCATATGACCTAAAATAAGCAGAAAAACAAATTTTATAGGCTATTAAGGGGCTAAAACCCACTTATATACCTAAATATACATAATATACTGCATATTTCACTGAATATGAGATTTATGTATACATATAAGCTTATGTATGTCAATAATTACTTCATATCACTTAAGATAAGTATATTATGACTCCATTAACACCTTAATAAGTATTATTAGGCTATGGATAAGCTACTTAAACTACTATAAGTTGTATAATAGAATAATAATTATATATATATATAATATAATAATATATATTATTATTTTAACCTTATTTTTAAGATACAAGCTTAACTTACTTAAGGTTATCTTATTTTAAGCATAAGAAATACTCAGTCCTAGAGATATCTAGGATGACAATAACACCTTATATACATGCATATATCCACCTTTTATAAGTCTTATGTACTTAATATTAAGTTGCAATATGTTAGGGTAACCTTAAGAACCTTAATTATAAGGCTTCATAATTATTAAGTATACTTAAAGCTGTTATTTTTATTGTTTTATGCAAAAAACAAGAAATGCGCTTTATTTCACTCAAAAGTTGATTATATGCACTATAAATTTAAGAATATTAAAAATGTGCTTTTACAGTTCAATTTGTCTCATTTAGGACTATTATTTATTTGGCTACTTAAATTTATAAAAACAACACTTTTCAAATTTGGTGTTTTTAATGCCAGAAATGGCTTCTGTGTACTGGCCACATACTGCCTGCATTTTTCCTGTGTGAATAGCTTCATTTTTAGCAAAGTTAGCTTTTTCACACTATAATTACCTCAAATTCTACGCCCACTGTGGGGAAACACACTAAAATAGGCAACAGGCACTTATTTAGTGTCCTAGCTTAATTAATAATGCATTGAACCTCTTTATATGCACTAATTTCATTTATAACCTCACTCTTGGCGCCTTATTTCACTACCAAACTTAAATTCCCCTAAAATTAGTCAAATATTTACCCTTGCAAGGGCCTGCGAAGGACTGCATGTAGTGAACCCACATCTCACACCCTTTTTTGAGTTTCTAGGTGGTTTCTCAGTCAATTTTGGTCATTTTTGAATGGGAATTTCACATAGTATAATGTCAGAATCAGCCCCATCATTTCTACAGTGAATCCCCCTTATTATTAAGCTATCATTAACCTTAATTTCCCCTCTTTAGTCTTTTATTTTGATGTATAATACACATATACTCTATTTTTTACTTATTCTTTAATTTTGATGGATTTTCCCTATTATTCCAGGGTTTTGATGGGAGTTACTCTTCTAATTATGTTATGGGTCACTAGGGATGTTGATGGAAATGTCTATTAGTTGGATGGAGGCGTAATTAATTGTATATTTTACTGGTATATCAAGGGATTCATTGGGGAACTTATTGTGTATAAAAGGAGGAGGTTTTGGGTCTTGTTTTCTACATTCTTTATCATTACAATTCAATCATATAACCAAATAAATTTACAATACATATCAATAGCACTTATATAGTCTTTTAATAGTATCTGAATTATTAAATCTATTTTTCTACCAACTATAAAGATTGTAAGCCATATATAAATAGTGAGATTAGAATTATTGAGACCCTTACTTTGAGTTATTTTAATACTTATTGGATTTGTACTACAGTATTCATATAGGACCATTAAAATCTTCTAGACAACTGACCATTCAAGCTAATTCACATCTTTTTACTTGACCTCAGCCTGATACTAATAATATTTATTGATAATAAAATTTTATCTTTATAATTTTCATTTATATTAAATAAAAAGTGTTATAATTTTTATCTCTCAATATTTAGTGTTAATTATTACAAATTGTATCAACTATTATCATAAAATAACCTCCCTATAGCTTGTAAACCTTGGTGAATTTTTTAGGCAACCAATCTGATTTTTGCTTCATAATTATAACTCAAAAATATTTTTTTAGGCATTTAATTGAATAACTTACTTTTTAATTTCTTACTTTATTTTTTCAATTGTAGGCCTTTAGATCTTCACACAATTGTAAATAAACTGTTAAATCATGTAAAAGTTTATTTTGATGAATATGGCTTGTTAAACTGTTAATTAGGTGTGGGTCCTGATGGTTTGAAATTACTTCACACAACAGCTGGATGTTGATCAGGTAAGGGTTAGAAGGTGACATGTGTTCAATGGCCATATTATTAAGAATAATACAACAAATGAGCAAGATGTTGACATTCTCTATATGCCAAAAGCAACAAGGCTTTTTGATAATCCCCCAACAAGCTTGAAGAACACCAAACGCATGTTCAATATCCTTTCTAGCTTCTTCTTGTTTTTTTTTGCATAATACTGACTGGCTTTGTCCTGAGGGTGATTAATTGTTTTTACAAGGGTTAAACAAGGTGGATAAATACCATCAGCTAGATAGTATGGTCTAGTATATTTCCATTTGTTTATTTTAAAATGCACCTCATCTTGAGTTCCTGTGATCAACTTGTGAATTAAGTGACTTTGGTGGAGTGCATTAAAATTGTTTAGAGCTTCAGGACTACCTAAAAAGCAGTGCCAAAAATGCAAGTTTTGGGAGGCAAATTCTTCAAAAATTATTGTAGGGGTGCATTCTTTTCCCTGGAACTGACCTTCCCATGCACTATGACAATTCTTCCACTCCCAGTACATACCATCTAATTCCCCCAGGAACCCAGGAAAACCACAATCCTGATACTCCTTCAGAATAGATTTCTTTTTTGTTGGTGTTTGGTTCACATAAGTATTCAGGCTTATAAAATGTGATGATGTCCTTGATGAAGTTTTTTAGACATTTTAGGACAGTACTTTATCCTATTGGGACATACTCATCTGTTCCATCTGCAGTGATTATATAGGCAAGTTGATGCAGAACAGAAGTGATTATTTTCTCAGGTGACAAACAAACTTGGCCACAACAATCTTGTCATATACTGAATTGAGTCAAAGAATACTTACAAGACAATTTTATTTTTGACTTACAGTCCTCTGTGTCCCATACACATTATGTAGCTGTAGATCATTAGAAATTTTAAGAAATAGAGGTTTACCAATGTGAAAATGGTGGTAAAAAATAATTGAGTTGAAGGTTGTCAGCCAGGCAATCCACTCCTGCTAGAAATCCACTGGACCTTGAGAAGAGAAAACACCTCATCCACCAGTTCAAGACTAATGCTGAACACTTTGTTTCATCTCTTGATTCTCTTCTTCCACTTGACTCTTGATTAAACTTTTTGACTTAGAAATGAAATTCTTGACCACTCTACAGACTTCTTGAATGCAGCCAATCATAAGAAATTCCTCAGTTTACAGTCTTGGGGGACTCATCCTCAGTTTTAAGTCTTGGGGGACTCACAGCCCTCATTTTATAGTCTTGGGGGACTCAAAACCTAAATCATAAAGACAGAGCTAGAGATCAAAAAATCAAAGACTAATGAGATTAACTAACATTCTGGGGTAAATTTTCTACAGAGAATCCAGTTCATCAGTTACCCCCACACTTACCTTAACTAAATTCAGAGACTCCCCCTTTGAATGCCCCCTGCCAAAATCACACCAACATCACAATATCAGTTTATATTCCTGAAGGACTCAACCATAAAACCATCCTCAGTTTATAGTCCTGGGGGGCTATACCATTCTTCAGTTTAAAGTCTTGATGGACTGACCACAGTGTTTAGTTTAAAGTCTTGATGGACTTTCCACACTTTTCATAAAAGGACAGAGCCAATTACATGCACAATACTCCACAACTGCCCTACTGAACTTCCACTTTCTCTTCACCATCTACCCATCACTGATAAAAAATTTTCTTTTATCTCTTTTCTCTTCATTGTTTTCCCATCACAGATAATGGCCAGATCCCCAGATTTTGACCCACCAGACCTTCCTTGTTTCACTGCTCCCAAGAACTATGCTTACAAACATTGTATCCACATCTGCAGACCTTGCACTTTCACCCTTCTAACTGCTGAGGCCAAACTCTACAACAGGGCCTGTGATTCTTGCAACTCCAAAAAGAAAAAGTGTGACAGAGACCTCAATTATCCTATACCACCACCTTCACCTTCACACAAATACATATCTAGATCTCCTACCAGATCCCCAGAAATTGGTTCTGATTCCTCTTTCTTATCTTCAGCTCCATCCACAAAACACATTCCAAAATACCTTCTTTATCATCTCAAGAAACAGCCTTTATCACAGAGAATTCAGCTAAAAAAGCTTCAAAATCATCTCCCAGGCGGCCCGCCCTCCTCGCCAGTAAGCAAAAATTAGGCTCCAAACCTCCAAATTTAATCAGAAAACAGCCACATTGCACCAGCAAACACCAACAACTCCACTCAACAACCTCCTAGTGCTCCTAGAGCAATGCGCACAACAATTTCTTCATCAAAAAATGCCAAAAATTCCAAAACTTTAGAAGACCTGCCAGAGGACCTCAAGAAGGCACCAGAGCACCAAACACTGCTCCCAGACAAAAATCTCCTTCTAAAACAAGAAGAATTAACTACACCTCTCCTCTGCCAGACAATTACTCATCTGAAAGTTAAATTTTTTCCAGTTCTTCATCCAGAAGATCCCAATCAGCTTCCAGGTCACCTTCTCCTGGTCCATCCTACAACTAGCCTGGTACTCCACAACCAGCATCCAACCAAACTGAGCCAAGAAACAATATCAACAACAAAAACAAAAGCCCTGCTGCTCCAACCAGGCCACAGGAACATCCTCTTTCTAGTTCATATTCTCAAAATCATTTAGAAGATGACCACAAAAATCCATACCTCCTTCTAGTTAATCCTCCTACTATATCCATTCAAAATCTTTCAACAGTCCAGATTCTGGCCGCTTAAAAATTTGATAAGCTTCCCATCTGTAAGTACCAAATTAATAAATCCAATTTCTTCAACAGATAAAAATTACTGATCCGATTCTTCTGTTTATTTGGCACCCTGCCTCTTGAGACTGCAATTGGGATTGGACAACCTCTAGAAACCACATTGACACTTGATTATGCTGATATGAAACAACACCTAAGTATGATGTGTTCAAACATGCTTAAAGCCTTTGCTCTTCATGTTCCATTGAATGAATTTGAAAAGAATCTGTGGAAAAAACTTCTTGATGACCACTGGAAGATGTCTAGAATAATTAAGCACACCTTCCAACACTCCATCCCAGCCTCTTCTAATTCTACCCAAAAATTGCCTTCCAATCTTGTTCCTGACCATTATAATCCATACACTCTTTCCAGCCACCTACACCACAAAGAACACAGTTCTTCCTCCAATCACAACAAAAAGCAAAAACTCCAACATAATTAGGACCAACTGACTGAGGCTTCTTCTTCCCGGCATTAATAAAAAAAAGAAATTAATAATTCACTAAATAAAGAGAAAAATAATAATTAGTAGATATATATAAAAAAATTGTTTTATTTTTATTTTTATTTTTATTTTTATTATTTATTTTTTATTATTTTTTATTATTTTTTTATTTAAACTACTAACATACTAAAAAAAACTATTACCCAAAAAATATGAGAGCTTATAAATTAAAATGAAATGAATAATAATAATTACAAATGGTATCCCCCAGCCAATTGATAGCTGATCCCCTGATACCTTACCCACATCCAGGTGCACCTTGATGTGGATAAACTAATAAATAATTTCTGAATGAATTGAGATAAAAATAAATTAAGACAAATAATATCAATAAAGATAAGATGAAATGAATAGAAATTAAAGTAAATAATAAAAAATGAGATAAGGATAAAAAAAGAAAATAGCATTGCCCAGAAAATTGATGAGCCTTTCCCCACCAATGCTTGCCCACATCCAGGTGACCCTGATGTGGTGACACCATATAATTTTATTTTGTGATTTTTTTCCTCTTTACATCCTAATAACACCCAGAAAAAAATTAAAATAAAAAATAGAAAAAAGAAAATAATCTAAAACTTATATCTAACACAACCATAGACCCAAAAATTAAAGAAAGAAAAAGAAAAGTCTGGCTCTATAGAAATTCCAGTCCCAGGAAATGATCACTGGGTGGGCTCCCTCCAATAAATAAAAATGATGGGAGACCACCAGTGATCCACCACCAATCCAAATAGACCAAAGAATCCAGTCGCAATCCAGTTTAAATTTATACTGGTTTTGAAACCTGAATAAAAAAACCAGAACTAGGATTCAACTAAAACAAAAAAATACTTGAAACAGACATTATGGGGTAACTTTTCTACAGAGCAGCCAGCTCATCAGTTACCCCCACACTTTCCAAAAAAAAATCTAGAAGCCCCCCTGGGTACCTTCTAACAAAAACACATCATCCAACACAATAAACCAAAACCAATAAGCGTGAAGAGTCCAGCACTTGAAGACCAATAGAATTTCCAGTTTGAAGTCATAGAGGAATAAAACATGTGAAGAGAAACCAATACTAGGGTTCAACCAAATTAAGAGAAGGGGTTGGGAACAGAAAATCTGGGGTAACTGTTGATAGAGCAGCCAGCCCATCAGTTACCCCTACACTTTCCAAAATAAAATCTAGAAGCCCCCCCCCTGGGTACCTTCCAACAAATAAGTTTCCAACAAAACAGATGCACAGCATCACCAAAATCCAAAATTTAAAGAATGGTCCATAGTTTATCCTCATTTAGGAGTCAATCTTCTTCACTTCTAGTGCCTCTTGGGTAAATCTCTTCACCTGATCAGCAGCCACTCTCTTCTTTAAGACTACACCATCCACCTCCTCCAAAACATAAGAACCTCCAGACACCTGAGATCTGACTCTGTAAGGCCTATTCCATCTGTCAGCAAACATTTTTCCCACTGACTCTCCAAACTTCTATTATATACCAAAACCAAACAGCAAGGTTTCTTGGGATTTCTGAGTATATGAGCCAACTTCTTGTACTAGTATCTGACTGATTTATTCCTTATCTTCATCATTCTAGAGTACGCCTTTTCTTGACATTCCTATCTACATTCAAACTGTTGCATCCTAGCACAGAGAAAATCTTCTGTTGAGCACACATAATCCCAATCAATTCCAAGATAAGAAACAGCTTCCAAATCCACTGGTAGAACAGCTTTGTTCCCAAACATTAATTCATAACAAGAATAGCCAGTTGTCCTGTTCACAGTGACCCTATCAGCAAATAACACCAAGGGTAAATACTGCCTCCACTTTTCAGCACTATCTCCACACATCTTCACCAAAACATTCTTGATAACTTGATGGACTCTTTCAACCATGCCTTCAGCTTCAGAATAATAAGGTGTAGCCACTCTAACTTTAGAACCAATACTTGTCACAGCTTCTTTGAATTCAGCTCCAAACTCTGGCCCACCATCAACAGTCACCAACTTCATTAACCCATATCTAAACACCCATTCCTTAATCAAAAATTCTGCCACATTTTTGGAAGTCAAATTAACCAGAGGCGCTGCCTCAACCCAACCAGAAAAATCATCCCTGGAAACAAACCAAGTACTTATACCTGCACTCTTTAATATGGACAGCATCAAAACTGACTCTTCCAAACACAGTTGATTCTCCAGTAGCACTGCCAACCTCTTTAGGTTTCAAGTGACATCTTCTTTGAAATTCTTCACAAGATTGAACCTAACCCTGCACAGCCAACTTCATACCCAGCCACCAAAATCTGTCTGCTACTCTTCTATAAGTCTCCCCAAAGCCTCTATGACCACGGTCTTCATGCAAAGACTTCAACACCAACTCTTGACCCTTCTTCTGAGTCACTACTACTTGAGGATTTGGACGACTCCTCCTCATCAACCTCTTTCCTGAAACATAGAAGCCAGGACTCATCTTCTTGATTGCAACCCAAGTATTATCATCACAACTATCTGACTTCTCCAAGTTTAACAGATATTCAACCATAGTAAAAAAAAACCCAGTCTGACCCCAGGTCTCATGTTCAAAATCCAACATAACAACATCCAGGGGTACAACCCTGTCATTAAAATCACCAGTGTGAACATGAGCTACTTGACCGGCCCAACCAGGACACCAATCCCTAAATTTTGGTACATCCTTTTTCTTCCACGGAATCTTAAGAGAATTCAGTTCACTCAAAAAAACACCATTTTCCAATTTTGAGCCATCCCAAACAACAGTCCCATCTTCATCAACAAAAACATCCTCATCACCAGAATCAAGATCAGAGCCAGCCAGTTTAACCTCTTGGGGGAGGAGAAAAAAATCTTTCAGTTTAGCCTCATGGGGGAGGAGAGAACAATATTCCAGTTTAGCCTCATGGGGGGGAGAGAAAAATCTTTGGCACCCTTTGTGCTGGCCCTTACCACTAGGACATCTTCATCAAATTCTTCAGAGTCTGAATCTTTATCTGTGGGTGGTCTCCTTGATAATCCATATAGAATCGTAAAAGTTTTTCCAGGTTTGTGTGCCAGGTCAAAAGAAATATGTTGAATAAATGCCACCCACCTAGTCATTGGAGCATTTGAAAGACTAGGTGTATTGATCATTTGAACCAGAGATTTTTCATCCACCTGAAGCTCAAAATGCTGCCCCCACAAAACAGTTTTCAGCTTCTTCAAAAAAATTTCTACACCACACAATTCCAACTTACGTTGTGAATATCTAGATTCCACCTCATTAAATACCACAGAATCATACCTTACTAGCCTGAACCTCCCAGTTTTATCTTCCTGAGACAAAAAAGCCCCAGCCACAATATAACTTGAGTCAACTTCCAGATAAATATTTCCGGCTCCCACACCATAATCCAACTTGTGAAGAATAATATCTTCACCTACCACCTTCTTCAACTTCTGAAAAGCCTCTTCACACTCTTCAGTCCATACCCACTCTGCATCTTTCCTGGTCAGCCTCCTTAAAGGTGAAGCCAACAAAGAAAAATCTTTAATAAAAATTCTGAAATAAACACAAACCCCCAAAAATCCCCTGACTTCAGTAGTATTTTTAGGCCTTGGCCATGACTGAATCTTATTAACTTTTTTCTTTGCCATAATCGTTCCCTCTTTACATACCACATGATTCAGAATTTCCATAGCAGGAACACAACAACAAAACTTTGACCCATAAATGGTAAAACCAGCCTCTTCAATAATAAACAATACTCTCTCTATAGTAATTGCATATTCCCAAACAAACCTCCTTATACCTGGGTTCTCCTTCAGCACCTCATTCCCATAATCAGTGGAGGGTCCTTTGATTCTACCATTATCAATAAAAATACCAGCATGAGTAGGGACCTCATCCTGTAAAATCCAAGCTATTTGTGCTTGATATACTGCTACTGAATTGGTTGCTTCTTGAGGCAACCTAGTGAGCTAAAACCTTCCCAAAGGAGTCTCAAAAGTTGTAAGTGGCCATGAATCCAAGTGAAGTTTCCTTTCATAATAACCACCCATAATATCATCCAAACCATAACACACCCTTCCAGAAAAAGCTTCCACAGAGTCCTCTGCACTTGGGGGAATTCCAGAATCCTTGATAGTGACTCTATTCAAGGCTCTAAAATCATGCACCACCCTCAGCTTCCCATCCTGATTCTTTACGCAGAAAACTTGACTTGAGTAAGTAGATGTTGATTGTTCATATAAACCAGTCCTGACTCTTTCCCTAACAATCTCTAAAAAATCATCCCTGATAGCAGCTGGATTTGGAATAGGTTTGATTTGCCAAGGTTCATGACAAACCACAGGAATCAAGTAAGGTTCCCCATAAGAGTGTTTCAACACACCCCTTTCCTTTTCAACAAATTCCACCACTTTCTCCCTCAGCACAATAAAATGCAACAACAACTTCTTTTCCTCATCAGACAACCAACCATCAGGACCAAAATTAACAACTTTCAACCTTTTCACAGTCACCCTAGCATTTTCCACAAAATTAGAAGGATTTTCCTTTAGAGGAGTATAGTACAGATCTCTTGACAAATGAGGTCTCTTCAAAGGGGGATTCAAACCTACAGGCATAGGCTCATTGACAGGCCTTATCTTCTGTGCTACCTTCTTATACTTTGCAGCTCCACCTTCCACATGAAGGATCTTCAGGAAATCTTCACCGCCAGACCTAGATTATAAACCAAGGGTTTCCCCATTTCTCACATGTGTGGCCAAGTTAATGTTTTTGAAAGGTGTAGAAGAGACCCTAGCAGTGCACGATTGGGAGGACTTACTTTTAGACCCCTATCTCACCACTCCAAAACTTTTCTGCAATTTCACATCTTCATCCTCACTTACATCTTTTAAATCTTCAAATCTTGATTCATCTTCTGAATCACATCTTCTAAAATTGTGCAGTTTATCCTCATTCTGGAGGCCCAAAAATTGATCTTGATGATCTTCTTTCTTCAAAATTTTGTGCAGTTTAACCTCATGCTGGAGGCCCAAAAATTTCTTTTGATTATCTTCACAAAAATTATTCTTGTCTTCTTTCTTGATTATCTTCATATTTTTTTCTTGATTTTCTTCAGTTATCTTGAAATTTTTACTTTATTTTCTTGAGTTTTCTTCTATCCTACAAAAATTACCAGGGGTTTCCCCAATGCTCACAGACATGGCCAAGGTAATGATTTTGAAAGGTGTAAAAGAAACCCCAGCAGTGCACAATTGGGATGACTTACTTTTAGACCCCAATCTCACCACTCCACAGCTTTTCTGCATATCTTTCAGTAAAGATATATAACCAATATTCTTTTTTGAACTTGAATTAAAAATAATTGAGAATCTTGAGAGAGAACAGATATTTGATAAAAAACTTGAAGAATAATTTCAGAGAAGAGAAACATTAAAAAGAGAAAGTTGAAAATCCACTTGGTATATCTCCAAGGGAGCTGACCTACTACAACCTGGGATTTCCTCATCTTGGAGAGAGGTTGTAGCACTAGGGTTATCAGCCCTCATCACTCTAAAAAAGACAGACTCTCACTAAATCCTGAGCCACACTCCAAAAACCAGAGGCAGAACCCACTTCTCTCCTTCTCCTACAACAATCTATGCACTGGCATATTGAAGACAACCCAGGCCTGGTTTCACAACCATCCTCTCCAAGAGATGATAAACTCATGTGAAGTCTTCTTTCATCTTCACCAGTCAACTCCAAACTGATTCCCACTTTAAACTGATAACCAATTCTTGCTTGAAAATCCATCAAGAATGGCCCACCCAAAACAGCATTTACAGAACCTTTGGCAATGTAAAAATGAACCTTCCCTGAGGCTCCACCAACATCTAACTTCAAAAACTCAAATTTTCCAACCAATTCAGTGACATGGCCACCAATCCCTCTTAAATTTCCACCAATTCCTGTCTTGATGGGAAGGCCCAGATGAGTAGCCTCAAACAAAGAAATCAGGTTAATCTGAGAACCTGAATCCACCAATGCCCTAGCCTCCCTTCCATTTAAAGTGACATTTCCATAACCAAGAGGTGCAGAAAAATGAGTTTCCAGCCCCTCACCAAATGTTTCAGAAGAATCATAAATGTATTCTACCTCCCCAGAAGCAACCCTTCTCCTGGTCAACACCTTTTTCTGTCTGTCAGCCAACCCAGGACTGATAGCATATAACTATCCATAAGTAAGGGGAACCTGACCCTGATTCATCCTTTCCAGGAGAAAGTCCATAATTTTAACTTGGCCAGAAACCACTGGCTTCTCAAAGTGAGCTCTTTGCTTCACTACCTTGGTCCTAGAAGATTCTTGAGGACCAGAACCACCAACAGATTGACAATAAACAGGAATCAAACCAGATTCCTCACCAGAACCTCTAACTCCAGAAGGATTTGGCAATGAATCCAAAGGGACATCTTCCTCAGAGTCAGAATCAACATCCATAGGCATTGGCTCACCATTCATGTCCAATGCTCCAAAACTAGGGGGTCCCATATCTGCCATACACTTCTGAATTCTATACAGCTCCTCTTTGCTGTACTTCTTTGTAGCTGCACTCAGCTTAGGATCCACCTTTGAAGCCTTAGTCATTGGTTGAGCCTGAGCACTGCTCTTAGGCCTTCCCACCTTTCCTTCTTCCAAATCATAAACACCAGCCAAGCATTCCCCACTTGACTTTCCACCACAAGAATACAACTCCAAACCACCAAAGGAAGATGTAAATGAGACCCTATTAGCCTCCTTTCCCTTTCCATCATCTCCACCTTTACCAGAAGAAGAAGTTTAATTAGGCAACTCTTCAAATCTTGGCCTCCTTGAGTTGACATTATGTCTTCTCCTCACCAAGTCCACTGGAGCCTGACTATCATTAGGCTTCACAAAAGAACCATATGGGAACTTGAACACTTTCCCATCAAATTCTACCTTTCCTTCAGATACATCCCTATTCAGTGCCCAACAATCATTGGACTTGTGGCCCTTCCTGCTGCAATAGAAGCAGACCCAAGGATCACTCCTACCAACCCTCCTATCAAAATCTCTAGGCTGAGAAGGAGCCTTATTGGCCTTTTGAGCCTCCTGAAAAAAAATATGTAGCTGTTTTGTCAGATCAGCCAACTGCTCCACTACTGGATCAACCTCTTTAGGCTTCTCAGGAGCCTTCCCCTTGTTAAAAATTTCCTTCTTCCTATATTCCTCTACATCTTCAAAAAAAGCTTCACTGACCTTGCTAAAATACTTGGTGCTAGCTTCCTAACAAGAATTCACTACCAAAAGTTTCAGATGACCCTCCACAAACTCCTTCACCACAGAAAGAGCAGGTGACTTCTGATTCAAATTAGGAAGAATCTTCATCTTATCCTTCCTTTCCAACTCCTTCAGAACCTCAATTCTGAAATTCCTGGCCAAGGAAGAACATAAAATATCCCTTTCAGAGTCAGTACTCTCCAACTCCTGCATATCCACTAAATGATCTACCACTGGCTCTGACTGAGCCAGAAACTTCCTATAAGTATGGAGATTGTCAACACCTCCATAAGATTTCCATTCACTTGCAATCATATTGAGATCCACCATAGAGTACCCGGATCCCTACCTCTCTGTCATCTGAAGACACAATTTTTCCCAATCCTTTCTCCTATAACCCTCCATAGCAGCATCTTCCTTCACCAGAGCCCTGTCACCAATGTAGAAGATGACTTGCTTCACCATTTCCTGGTGAGAAGCACCATCTGCATTCCCAGCAGCCTCAAACAGCTCCAGAAACAACTTCACATCCTCCCCCATAAACATTGGCCCCTTCCAGGACTTGATCCTGAAAGAAAGCCTAACAGAAACAGGAGGATTACCATCCTCAGAAGCACCAACAGTGAAACTACCACCACTAGAGAAAGAGGGTGCAGAAGCCATGGTCCAATAGATTCCAGAAAACCAATCTCCAACCACAGAAGAGAGTCCAAAAGTAACAAAAAGTCTAAAAAACTAACAAATCCTCACCCCATTTTGGGTGCCAGAAATGTAGACAATCCTATAGTACTAGCTATAGGCCTTGACCAAGGGAGTTGGAGTAAAACTGGAGATAAAAACCCCTTTCCCTTTGAGAAATACCAGGTGAGATTTATTTGCTACAGCAAATTAGAGACTGCTACTATACCCCTTCCAACACTCTTCTTGACTGCTTAACAAGTCAAGACAGTAGCCAATAGCAGAACACTGAGAACCAAAGAACCAGAAACCTGAAATGCATAAAGATCCACACCAGAAAAACAAAACACTGTGCACTTGTTGCACAGAAAACAGCAATAATACTTGTTGAACGTTGCAAGGCTACACCAGAGAAACCAGTTGCCAAAGTTGAGTTAAATAAAGAACTAACCTTGAAACAAACACAGCCAATTGTGGCCAAAAAAACAGTGGAAACTGAGTGAGTAACAATGATATCCTACCAGATGGATGTATGATAATTAAATTTGCCCCAAACTGTCTTATTCAGTATTTACACACAGACCACCCTCCAAAAAATCCATGCACAGAAACAAATCTGGCGCTTTTGACAGCCAAATTGAATAAAAACCCTCTAGAAACCCTTCCCAGCCTTCTATAACCAATGGGGGTGGGCTGCATAACATGGGTGGCCGGCCTAGAAGCGGCCAGACCACCCTGAAGCCAGAAAATCACCAAAAACCTCCAATAAAGCCCAAAATACTTAGAAAAATTCACCATGACTACTAAAACCCTTAAAAGACAAAATTAAGCTATGAAAACATTGAGACATAAAGTATAGAGCCAAATTAGCTCTACTTAATGGTACTAAGCACTTAACCCTAAGACTTAAGGTTAGCCCATAAAACACAAAAAACAAAATTAAACAGCTATCTTTTAGAAATGAAAAATGAGGAATTGACCCCTTAAAACTTAGAATATGAAAAATTTCATCAAGACATCAAATATAGAGAAAAACTGGGACTATCCAATGGTTTTACCCAAATACCCATAGTCCCAATATTCACTGAAAAAAAACCCAAAATAACATGTAATTATTTGACCAATGTCAATTAAGACATACAAAAACAGCGCCAAAAAGACCAACAAAGGCCTCTTCCAATGTTGGAAGACCACACCAGGGACCATGGGACCATTGACCACAAGGAGAAATAAGGACTAGTGGATGAATCACCACACAATATGCGGGGTGGACTTGCTAGCAAGTCTGCAACCTTGGACCCAAACTCACCACAGATTGAACACACATTGAGCTATTGATAAAGGAACCATACAATCAGGGATGAACACCACTCAGCAGAACAGTTTTAGGTGGGTGTTCAAGTAGAGTTCAGTATGGGTTCAGTATGAGTTCAGTCTGAGTTCCATCTGAGTTCAGGTTAAGGACTTGCTAGCAAGTCCACCCCCTATATTGTGTAGTGACTAAAAATGACAAATGTCATCAGGCACGTGACTTAATTTTTTTCCACAACTGGGAATCAAACCTTTCTCCAAATCTATAGTTTATATATTTACAACTGTCATATATATTTGTGGTGACTATACTGGTTACAATCTGTGACTCTCACTTTTCATATTTCATAGTTTACATATATCTTTTTTACTCAGCACTTTGTAGTGGCATTAATTTGTTCACAGTACAGGGGGAGGTTCCTGGTAAATAATAAAAAATTTTCCTAATTGACCAAGATAGAACTATTTTGTTCTTACTCCTAGAAGTAATATAAATTAAATTAATTAAATTATATATTTATTTTTTTTAATTATTTCAGTTGATCTTTTGTCCTGATAATTAAAATATTATATTATTGTTTCAGTTGAAAAATTGTCCTGGCAGTAAAATAATAAATATATAAAATTAATTGAATAAATTATATTAAATTATTTCATTTGACATTAATTCCTGATAATTAAACTTTTCAGTTGACTCTTAGTCCTGATAATTATCAACATATATATTAGTAATTAATTGAGAATTGTGTTAATTATTCCAGTTGACTCCTTGTCCTGATAATTAATAAATTTTATTATTATTTCAGTTGATTTATCTTAAATCCCGGTGATAAAATATAATTGTCTTAATTTAATAAATTTTGATTATTATTTCAGTTAATTTTTTGTCCTAATAAACATTATATTTTCACTGTTCCAGTTGATTAGCAAATCCTGATAATTGATTATATACTTGAAATATTTTTAATTTTTTCTCATATTTTTTCAACAAAGTAAGATAATAACTGATTAAATTTTAATATTTCTTTCTCTTATCTCAGGTTATCTACAACAATGACTGATCAAAGTGCTTCTGCTGCCTGTGATGAGGAACTAGATTTGATTGATTAAGATGAGACTTCTGTAAGTTCTCCTTTTACTACAAAACTTTATCAAATTAATCAATTATTGGACCAATCAGCATGTGGAAATGCATGAAATAGAAATAAAAGTGGAAAAAACTGCTCTGAATCAAAATCCTTCAGTGAACCCCCCAGAAGAGCTTCCAAAAGGATCCAAGATAAAAAAGATGCCCTCGCAACAGAAAGTAAGCAACCTCTCCACTCAAATCAAGGAGTTTAAGGCAGAGAATCTCAAACTAAGAACAAAAGCAGAAATTATAGGAGAAAAGGCAAGAAACATATAATCCTTTCTTCAAAAGAAGAGGAAACCTCCTCCAGCACCAAAAGCTCTTCCACAATTGACTCCTCAACAACAGGAAAGGGTAGAAGTTTCAAAATGGCAATGGGACTGGCTAAACACCCAGTGGTACTACCTCTAGGCCCAACAACAACAGCAACAGCAAGCACCTCAGGTGGGTCCTTCCAGAACCCATCAGTTCAACCCAACACCTCCCCATCCCTACCAAGGAAGAAGAAAGAGGAAGAACAATCAAACTCAATTTTTTCCAAAACCATGGTAAGCCCCTCTATTTAATGCCAAGTACCCTTTCTTGTTACTGATTCAGTTCCTTCAGGTAATTCTGGAAGAGAAGATGATACTTCGAGACCAGTAGAGGCTGACTGTAGTAGGCAGATTTCTCAATATTCTAATGTAACTAATCCTTTGGTATTTATTGCTACTTCAATGATAAATCCTGATATGGCTATTATTGATGAAACACTTGATCCCGAATTTTATGAGAATCTGTAAAATTATTCTGTTTCTTTATTAAGAAATACTCCAGATGTAGCTACCATTAATGATGAATATTTGAGGGATATTGATGCTAAAAGAAATCATATAATGAAAAACATTCAAGTGACTCAAAAATTTAATAGTTTGTTAACTGAAAAGGGTTTTCAATCAGTGAGAAGTGAATTACAGAGAGTTTCTGATGATTTGTTTAAGTACAAAGTAACTCATGAGAAGAAAGTTTCTTTGTTGAAAAATATAAAGAATTATTTGTCTAAATTACAGGACACTGTTTCTATCTGTTTCCAGGAGCTAGAGAGACATAAGTTGAACTTAAAGAGATTAAGTGACAATTATTCATCTTTTCAAAATAAGAAACAGTTATCTTTTTCAACCATCAATTAAAGTTTATCTAGTTTTCAAAGAGTGAAGACTAGGCTAACAACTATTGAAGAGAAATTGAATTCATTTTTACATGGCCAAAAATTTCCTGAAATTTCCTTTAAAGAACCTGTCTCACAGGATACTCCAGTTGTACCTGTCCCTAGTTCATCTAAAGTAAAATTGGTGCCAGAAATGGCTGTAGATATTACTGAGTTCCCATCAAAAATCAATGATGTACCTTTTTCATCTACAGAAGGGTTAAAAAATGAGATTACTTCCCAATTGGAGAACTTAAAGCTTCTTCTCACTCAGTAACAAGCTTGTAATAAGGAGACTGCTTCAAATCAAAATAATTGGCTAAAACTTGACCAATATCCAACATTTGATGGTGATTCTTCCTCTGATTGGAAGCAATTTATTTGCAGGACTGATAATCTTAAAAATTCTTACAAACTCCCAGATGAGGGAATTGTTTCAAAATTAATTTCTTTATTTACCAATGTAGCCCTAATGTAGTATGAATCTGTTGTCTTAGAAAAAAATGAATACTCATGGGAAGATTGGAAGAAATTAATTAAAGCACAATTTGGTGGTTTCAAGTCTAGGTTAGCTCAACAAAGGCAGTATGAAGAAGCTAGATATAGCTCTTCTTCTGCTGAAAAATCTATTGAGTTCCTGATGAAACTTGTGAAAATCCTGAGGGAAATAGACCCAGATATGGAGTTTGAATTATGGAAGGACAGGATCCTCTATAAATTGCCTATGTCTCTGAGAGACTTAATAGTGGCTAGGACTGAGTTCTCCAGAGAACCCTCTTCTTTCATTAATACTTGCAATGAGATTCTTCTAAACAACAAGTATGATGCCAGAAGATTCATTCCTAGGACCCCTTTGGAGAAATCATCCACTTACCAGCAGAAACCTCTGGAAAAGGTTGGTAAACCTTCTGCCCCTGTTGCACCTAAAAAGTATGCAACATACACTTGCTTCAAGTGCAACAAAACTTGGCAGAAGGGCCATGTTTGTGACAAAAATATAAATCTTGTAGAACAAACAGAGGAGCATGCTTATGACACAGTAGCACTGGATGATATGTCAAGTGATTGTGCCAGCAATATTACATATGAATCTCACCAGGAAATTTTAATTCTGGAAGAAGATATTCATTATTTAAATAATATTGATATTTGGAATAATGATTTATCTACAGTTGAAGATGCTGAGATCATAATAAATCTTGAGGACAGCTCAATTATTATTGCCCCTCTCAAGGCACCAGTCTTGATTAATGGAAATAACATTTAGGTTGTTTTAGATTCTGGAGCTGGAGGAAGTGTAGTATTGGAAAAAGCACTTGCTTCAGTGGACCAGGATTATAAATCAAAACTTATGCCTATCATTTCTGAGAATTGGAGAGGTTATTGCTCTGTTTTGTCCCCCATTTGTAAATACAAAGCCACAGTATTTTTCAAATATAACAATGATTTTGTAAGAGCTATGTGTTATTTTGTTGTTATTAAAAATGACAATTTGAGTAGTTGGTTCATTGTTGGAAATGATACTTTAACCAAATAGGGCATAAAATTGGATCCCTCAAACAAATGCTTCACAATGGGGATGAATGGGAAGAGAAAATTTAAAATTTCCTCCACCAAAAAATTATTAACACCAGGATTGAACACATGTCATTCTATAGTTCAATATAAAAGAATATCTACAAAAGAAATGCCTGCCCTTTTGTCTGAAATTGACACTGCTTCTTTTGGAGAACAACCTTCTTGGGAGGAAAAAGATTCCATCATTCAATTGATAAAATCTTTTCCTATGTCCTTTGCTCATGGGTCACATGAACTAGGATTAGTTAAAGAAGAAATGAAACTCTCATTTTCTTGTCCATTAACTGATATACCACCTAGTTTAAAGAAGAAGCCTTATCCTGCTTCTCCCACAAAGAGAAAAGATATTGAAGACAATATCTCTACCCTTTTAAAAATGAATATTATTGAAAAGGTAGTTTAAACACCTAAATATTGTGTTATCTCACCTGTACTAATTTCTTATGAGAAAGATAAATCCAGGTTATGTGGTGATTATAGAGCATTAAATACTTATACTGTTGATGATATCTATCCTTTACCTAGAATTAGCTCTATACATGCTACCTTACAATGTGCTAAATATATCAGCTGTTTAGATGGTAATAAAGGATAGTACCAGGTACTGGTTGAGAAGAATTCCCAGAATTTTCTGATGATTGCCACTCATATGGGTATTTATAAGTATTTTAGGATGCCATTTGGCCCCAAAAATGCCCCTTCAGTTTTTTAAAAATTTATGGATAACACATTCCATCAGGAAATAATTGAAGGATGGCTGATGGTTTACATTGATGATATCATCATATTTTCTAAGACATTTGAGGACCATCTTAACCACCTGTGTAAAGTGTTCCATAAGATGGATGAGATCAATATGGCACTTGCCTTGAAAAAATGCAAATTTGGTTCTCAATTCTTAAAAGTGCTTGGTTGTGTTGTCTCAGGTTTGTAGATATGTGTTGACCAGAACAAATTGGCAGCCATACAACAGGTGAAAGCTCCTACCACAGTTAGAGAGCTCCAGATTTTTTTGGGAATGTGTGGATACTATAGACAGTATAATAAAAACTATCAGGTCATAGCATTACCCCTTACCCAATTGACTTGGAAAGATGTTGCTTTTGTCTGTAACAGTGAAAGATAAAGAGATTTTAACACTATGAAACATTGTTTGATGTCAGCACAAATTCTTGCTTTTCATGACTTTAATCAAACATTTTTTTATACACTGATGCCAGTTTTATTGGTCTTGGTTCTGCTCTCCATCAAAAACAAGTAATGAATGATAAAGTATCAGAAGTTGTATTTTGTTATATTTCAAGAACCTTGAAAAATAGTGAATTGAAATATGGTGCCATTCAACTGGAGTGTTTAGCAGTTGTGTGGGCTCTAGAAAAGCTAAATTATTACCTGGATGACCAGGAATTTGAACTTGTCACTGAATTCAGTTCAGTTAAATCCCTCTTAGACTTGAAAGCACCTAACAGACATATTTTCAGATGGCAGCTAGCTGTTCAAGAATACAGAGGGAGGATGACAATAATTCATAGGGCTGGTATTGTACACTCAAGTGTGGATATGTTTCCAAGTTTACCTTTTCCAAATGATGACTCTAATCTTGCTTATGATCCTGAGGATGAAATTATTCATATTCATGGGATATATGTGGTTGATATTGAGGAAAAGCTATTACAGCTTATTCTGGAATCATATGATAAGGACACCGACTTGAAAAAGTTATGCACCATATTAAATGATTCAAAGAATGCTTCAATACAAGCATTAATTAAAACCCTTCCACCAAAGTACCAAAAAGCTTTGGAAAAAGGTAAATTTTCAATTGATGAAGGATATCTATATTATAGAAGAAAGTTGAGTAATGTTATTGTTATTCCTCCTTCTATGAAAGAAATCATCTTGAAAATTTGTCATGATGACATATTAGCTGGACATTTTGATCTTGACAAAACAATTATCAGAATTAAGAACACTGCTTGGTGGGCTAATATGTCTGGAGACACAAAATTATATGTTGAATCTTGTGATTCTTGCCAAAAATCAAAAAGATTAACTGGTAAAAGAGCAGGATTAATGCAACATATTGAACCTCCTGATGCTCCATGGCAAATAATAAACATGGATTTTGTAACAGGATTACCTATTGCTGGTAAAGACAGTTATAACTCTTGTTGTGTTATTGTGGACAGATTCACAAAAATGTGTAAATTTATCCCTACTCACAAGGATGTTTCCACTAAAGAATTAGCTTTCTTATGGTGGTCTCATATGTTTAATACTGCTGGTTTTCATAAAGCCATAATCTCTGAAAGAGACCCTAAATTTACTTCTGAATTTTGGATTTCTCTGATGGATGTTTGTGGTTGTGATCTGAAGCTTTCTACTGCCCATCACCCCCAAACTGATGGATTAGCTGAAAGAATGATTCAGACCTTGGAGGACATGATAAGAAGGTAGTGTGCCTTTGGCCTTGAGTACAAAGACAATGGCAGATTCACTCATGATTGGGTTACCTTACTTCCTGGTTTTGAATTTTCCAATAATAGTACTATTCATTCTATTACTCAGAAAAAGCCTTTTGAGCTCTGGCTTGGATATGTTCCAAATACTCCTGCCAAAATTCTCAATAATAAAATACCTAAATTGGATTTGTATCCTGGTGTAAAGTCTTTTCTTCAGATGCAACAACTTTTAAGAAGTCATGCTCAAAAATGTATTGAAAAATCTTTTGAATATGAGAAGAAGAGGTGGGGCAAATCCCATAAAGAATACACTTTTGAAAAGGGTGATGAAGTACTGATTTCTAAAGTCCACTTCAATTTTTAAGGTAATAACAAATTGAAAGACCCATTTGTAGGTTTATTTGTTGTCAGAAGAATGGTTGGTGATAATGCAGTTGAAGTTATCTTGTACTCTCCATATGACAGAAAACATCCTGTTTTTCCAATATCTTTTTTGAAACCTTACACATCCAATAGTGATTAATTTTCCAAATGGAGGGAAAGACCAAAGAAAACCCCTAATGAAATCACTGAGACAGCAGAAATTGATAAGATTCTAAATGACAGAATAATTACTTCTGAAAAAGGTACTGAATACTTATTGAGATTCAAGAATAAATCTTCAGAATATGATTCTTGGATACCTGGGAAAGAGATATCTAATCTTCCTACTCTGCTAAAGAAATATAAAAAGAAAAAATCATAGCATTTTTTTATTTTTTTTTCAGAGTGAGGGAGTGTCAGCCAGGCTGCTAGACTTACCCAGTAAAATAATTAATTATTTACTGGGATGAAGCCACACCTTTTTTATTTCTTATGTTACTATTAATTATAGTATATTTACTTTAAAATTACTTTTAGTAAATTAACTAATTACATTAAGTAAGTTTAGTAAATATTTATAATTAATATTAATGTCCCTTATATTTTTTTTATTCCCTAACACCATGCTCAATGACAGGTTAAAAGAAATAAAAATTAATACTAAAATAAAAATAAAAAAATAAAAAAATTCAAATCATTTATTTAAAAGTGACATTTACAGAAACTTTGAAATAAATCAAATAAATTGACATATACAGTAAATACATTATATTAATACACTCTTTATAGAACAACCTTAATATTTGCAATATTTTATTCTGGAATTTTCTTTTTCTCTCATACTCCTGTATATAGGATTATTAGCTCTGTGGTTTCTCTCCCTTTTCCCTATATAAGGCCTCCTATTTTTGGTTGTTTTGAAGCATCTTTTATTTACACAACAATTTATTTAATTACCAACAATAATACCTTTATTACTACTACTTATTGCTTTAGTACTTACATCTGTGTAATTCTAATCCATCTAAGTATAATAATAATTATAATTTTACCTTTTAATTGAGTAATAAACTATAAAGATAATCCTCTACATACTTTTACTTTGGAATCCTTGAATATTCACCTATCATTGCCATTGGACCTCTGTTAAAATCTTCTAGACCATTGGGAACCCTTGACAATGGGTTTCAACTTACACTTTCTCAAAATTGGTTACATATTATTTTTATTCTATCTTACTTTGTATATACATTGATGTGGTGCTTCAGAGGGCCCCTTGTCTATATAAAGGCCTTGGGTAACCCCCTGTAGCCTCACCACTTATTACTTACCTTATTTTTTTATTATCATTAATATTATTATTAATATAAAATGTTATATTTACATTAGTTTTACTTATGGTGCTTTTTGGCCTCTGAAATCTAGTATAATATATATATATAAAGGTTTCTTTAAGAATATTTAATATTAGTATTAGTTACTTAAGCAGAGAGAATAAAAGACTTACTATATATCCTCCCCTAAATATCTTGTTATAATTTTTTTAACTCCCCAGGCCAAGTTTTGTCTAATCATTGTTGTTATTGTTTTTTCCCTTTCCTCTTTTCCTTCTTCTTCTTCTTCTTCTCTTTTTCTCCTTCTTCTAGACAACCGGCTGACAAAGGTACTATTAGTATTACAGCAGTCTTTCATCAGCTGGTGGTGTGCATCAATGTGATTGCAATTAATAATTTTTTTTTTTTTGGGCTTTATTACTTGAATTCATTGACTCTAAAAGTTCCCTAAATATGATTTCTTCTTCTTCAATAGGTTTTAGTTCATCTATAATGTGCATGAATCATTGTGCCATGTTATTGGGGATGTGTTTGTATGAGTTGAAGTGTGAAATGGATGTGCTAGTAGTTATTTAATGAGTTACACACAATTGATGAATATTGCAATTAAGTAACAAATGGCGCCAGTAAAATGCATATAGCTACTGAATATTTGTTGAAACAGCTGCGGATGCTCTAACTTCCTAAAAAAACAGCAAATTCAGCTAATAACCTAACTCACCCCGACTGATTCCACATTGAATACTTGGGGCTGCGCGTCGCTAGATGCAGCAGCCTCACCAGCAATTCTCATTTCACAACCACTCATTCCACTAAAAACCTGAGATTGTAAGATATATCTATCATGCGAGGTGCGTAGCAGGCTCGTATTATATAATATCCATATATCTATCTAGATTATCTTCTTATTTTACACACGCCCTCCTACGCCTACTACAAACAGCCCACTCTCTAAGTCTCATCTCACTCTCCAAATAACTTTTTCACTCGTTTCAGCACACTATCCTTCTCAGGATCTGTGAACAAATAAATATAAAACAACAATCAGAAAACCTTAACAACACATCATGGAAAACAAAAAAAATAAAAAAATAAAAAAAAGGTAAAGACAAGGTAGTTAAGAAGTACCATAAGGATGATCTTTAGACGGAATTTCCAACACAGCTGGGAAAGCAGCGGTATATTTGTCCACTGAAGGTCGAATCAAATCTGCAATCTTTAAAAACAAATCAATACGTTATATGATATGATATTAAGTAACCAAGAAGAAAATGCAGAGAGAGAGAGACGAACATGTTGGTTAATAAGAACGATGGCAATGTCAGGTCTTGAGATAAAATCGTCAAACGCAGCTTGGATAGTTGCTTGAGGAGTTTCTGTGTGTTATGTATGTACAACATATGAGAGTGATTTGTTGGGAATAAAAAAAAAACAAAGCAACCAAAACACAAACTAGAATCGACTACTAAAAAGTTCTTCGTTCCTTGTGGATTAACATGACCCTAATAATCCACCATCCCATCGCATGCAAATCAAAACAAAGCAACATCAACCCTGATGATGAGATATAGATGATAGTTGATATTTACAGTTCCAGCAAGTAATAAGCCAGTGATTGAATCCTATCCAACACAGGAAGATGAGTGCGTGCATAAAATGGTGAGAGACGATTGATGGCTGACCTCATCACCAATCGTCGCAATCAACGTGCGCTCAGTCATTTGTCAGATTCCTTGTCCACTTATTTCATTCACCACTTGCCACTCTCTTTCTATGCATCTTGCCTTGGCTTATTGCATATCTCTTCCTTACTCACTCACTCCTTCTAATATATAATATATAATATATATAATATCATTTCTTTTATCCCTCTAACAATCTTCAAAATGTTTACTTTCTTCATATCTAACAAATACATCTTTCTTAAATCTACCACTGTTCTATTTCCACTTCCGGGTAATCAACTAAAAATAACTATTGAAAACTAATTATAAATTTCATCAAGGTGTAGATGTAGATGGTTTTGCATGTGAATAAGATGTCGATGGATGTAGAGATGGTGGGGGTGGAGTAGGTGGTAGTGACATATTAGGAGGCCCATATCCTGATCCACGTGCTGATGATGATCCTCCAGCACCCCAACAAGCCTGGGCAGTATTAAATGAAACAAAACTCTCTGGACTTGGTACCGGTGTTGGAGGTGGTGTCTTCCTTCTCCACTCTCTCACTCCATTACCACTCCTACCACCACCACTACCGCTACCACTACCACTATCTAATAATCCTCCTGCCGGTTTTTTATTTTTGTTTGAACTCTTCCCACTAAACTTGCTACTTAGACTTTTACTATCATAAGAATGACTTTTCCTTCCCTGTTTGTTTTTGGATGAAGTAGTAGCCGTACTTGGTCCTTGTCGATTCTCTAATTCAGATCGACTCGTCACAAATGAAGACGGACTAAGACATGAATCCGATACCGATCGTTTACCAACAGATCCACCACCGCCACCATTAGATGATCTAGAACCGCACCATTTCTTTTCCTTACTTCCGCCACTCCCTTCCCTACTACGACTGCTATGGCTATTATTCCCACCACTCCCAAATTGACTACTATTTGATCTTGAAAACAGTGATCCTGCTTGACTCCCGAATTCCATCGCGTCTCGTGAAATAAGCGCGAGACTAATTTTCCTATATAGATCAACAATATTAAACATAAATAAATAAAAAGTCAGTAAATTAAATTGATGTGAATATATTTAAATTACAAAGCACTCGTAGTTTTAACATCATATATCTTTTTTTAAAAAAAATATACTGACTGTCCAAAAGTTGCTCGAGAATGTACAACACGACTTGATTTCCTGCGGTGTAACAATCCACTAGCTTCATCAATCTGACGATCATCATCATCTTCTTCCTCATCTCTCTCCTCTTCTTCTTTCTCTTCTCCCTCCTCCTCTCTTCCTTCTCCTTCAGAATCATCCCCGCTACTTCTTACTTCTCCTTCTTCTAATCCCAGATCATGATGAGAACCTTCTGAAATCCTATCAAGAGGAGAGCGCATTTGCGCATAATCTATTGGTGAGATTCGATGAGAGCTAGATGTTTGCTGTTCACAAGACTCTAACGTGCTGGGAAAAAAAAGCCAATCATCATCATAACACTAATTAATAAAAAAAAAACATAAACATAAACCCAAGACATTTTATCTGCTCACCTTTCAGATGACAATTTTGAAGCTTGATGCTCAAGATCTTGTTGATTTGATTCTCCAGATTGTAATCTACCATGCCATAAATTAGTCAAAACGTTTTCAAGTCCGTAACTTGTTACATCCAAATTAGTAGATTGAGATGCATTGCCTTCTCCTTCCAAACCATCTTGACTGCATATCGTATTAGTAGGATCAGATGCATTACCAACACTTAAAACTTCATGATGACTGTCATGGTGAGTCAATGAATAAGAAGCCATAACCCAATCTCCTAATGATCCATCATTCGAAATACTCTTTTCAATCTCAAATGAAGATGAATGGCGCGTCTTGTCTGATTTAGGTGTTCTACTGTGATGCTTTTTCAGTCGTAATCGCTTGGTGGGGGTTATGGTTGTAAGAGGTACTGTGGATGATTCAACGATAGTTTCATCTCCCACTTCCTCAACCTCATCAGTAGGGTTTAAATCAATTGGAGGGTCCTTTTCCACTTTGTTTCTATGATATTTTAAAAACAAAATAACCGATCAATAAATAAACTAATTAGAACAGCCCAATAGATGAAAAAGAAAAAAAAAGAAAAAAAAAGAAAAAAAAGAAAAAAAAAAAAAAAAAAACAAGCTGCTAAATTATAAGTTACTCAAGATCTTGGGCGTTGCTCGAACCCGATCCAGATCCCTTGGTCGGCTCCGTTTCCATGCACGGTACCTCTCCAGAAAGTGTATCTCTTAATGGTATCAAAGAGGTACACGATACAAATAATTCCTCAGGCATACCTGTCGTATTGGAAGGTGAGACATAAAATAGCTCCTCTGTTTTGCTTTGACTAGCATCTGAAGAGGTTTGAGTACGTGACCCAGAGCCAACTTTGACTGGGGTGTTGTTCTTGATATCATTACTTGAATTGTCAGCTGAGCTTGAACACCTTACGGTCATAGGGTCAACATCACTTTCACCTATTAAGAACATTGAAATCATCAAGAGATAGAGAAAATGTTATTTTCTGAAAACCGAACACAAAATAAGAATAAACAAAGATAAATAAATAAAAACATTACTTTGTGTATGTGTGATGGAACTAATAGGACCTGGACAACCACTGTGGCTTGACGATGCCCGAGTACGAATCACATTGACTCGTTTTCCAACAGCGATTTCAAATCCAGTGAATACAACATGATCTTCCTCAGCAGTTGTAGCCGTATCACTTTTTGCTTCCTCGACTGTTTGTCGACTTGACATACTAGTAGGGCTTTGAAAACTTGTTTTACTTTTACCTGATGACCGAATCGCAGCAGGTGGAAGAGGAAAAATGATATCTTGATCAGTTGAACTGAGTTGAGGTATCCCTCGAGGTCCATCGGCCGGCCCTTTACCTTTTTCTAAACTAATCCGAGCTCCTTTCTTGACACCAAGCGTATTGAGCACATGAGAGTTACCACTTGAACCACCTGAACTGGATGATGAATGAAGTGGTGTTTGAGAGCTAGGACGTGGAGGAGTCACAGTAGATTTACTTTTTTTAGTCATTATTTTTTTGGCAAGGTTGAGCAAGACAGGCCGTGATTCATCTGGCGAAGGGGAAACGACATCCATGGATGAATCACCGGTATGAAACGTGGGTATCGTTGGCCAAAGGGGCGCAGATGTCGAACACTGATCAGCATGAGACCTTGTTGTCTTGGGTGTAGAGTCTCTCAATGGAATCTCAGGTAAGGGGACAATGCGAGGCTCAACTAATGGCAAAGTGTCTTTATTGTTTGATGTAGGAAACGGCAACAGCTGCTTATTCCCGTATTCAGGTATCATGTTCATTTCAGCCATTCCACCATGCGCCTTAGGCTTAGGAGAAGATTTGATTTGAGATTTTAAGGAAGAAGTAAAGGGTAAAATGCGCGGCGGAGTGGATAAAGACACGGGATCATTTAAATTGGCGCGAGAGACTGAAAATGAAGGTCTAAGTATGAGTGGTTGCGTGCCTTCATCTTCTGGATCGACATTGTCGCCTGATCTTTTACTACTAAAGCTAGGTGGAAGTAGATTATCTCTCCATCTTCGAATTCTCACACTCGTTGATGTGTTCACTGGAGAAGGATAATAAGGTCTCGCTCGTTGGTTTTCATTGACATCGAAATGATTCAAAAATTGTTCAGCTGAAGTACGCGTGAAATGAATGACATGACCCCACCACGATTTTTTTGAAGTCAAGCGATCCTTGGTTTTAATACCCCGTGTTTGA
Organism: Hemileia vastatrix; assembly: GCA_030280995.1. NCBI lineage: Eukaryota > Fungi > Basidiomycota > Pucciniomycetes > Pucciniales > Zaghouaniaceae > Hemileia > Hemileia vastatrix. The sequence continues at coordinate 17,218,547 of JASXTE010000001.1, read as the reverse complement.
CCCATAGCCGGACCAGGTTTGGTCTTTTCATGATCATTATTTTCTTGTAGGTGATCATCAGCTTTATTCCAACCTGCACCAGTTCGGTTTGGCCGACGACGAGAGTCAATAGGCGCATCAAATTGGTCATTTTTGGGATAATCATAAGTATGTCTATTTCTCTTTTGGCGTTTGAAGGCGTAGAGCAGGAAAAAGAGGACCAAGAGAACAAGAAAAACCAAAAACGATACCAGAATCACCACAACACGTGTGATAGTAAGAGTTGGAGAGACATCAGGCAGTGAGGGGGTTGGATCAGCCGATGGTACATGAGTTGACAGTGATGGCGGAATGGTCACAGTAGCAATAATCACATCATTGATAGTAGCAGTAATTGGTTGAGCTGTAGGAGCGGCAGACATAGCCGTGAAAGTGGGTGCATTATGGACAGTAAACCGACCACCATTAAGAAAGTTAATTACAGTATTTACGTCAGAAGACTGAGTAGAAAGGCCATTAGATGCAGCAGTGAAGGGCCATGATATGGGAATGGAAGGGCCAGAGTAAGTGATCGGAAGCTGAACAAGGCCAACAGTGAGTTGACCAGACCCAGGGTCAGACACGGTAGTGAGTGCCAGCCATGGAGGAAGTGGCTGGGAAGCAGCCATGAGGATTAAAGAGCAGAGATAGAAAAGTCAGGGCTAAGAAGCAAGAGGAGAGAAGACAGTGAAAGTATGTCAGAAGAGAAGAAGATGTAAATTGAGAAGTGGGGAAGTAGAGAAATATCTATGCCAAGGTTTTGGAACAAAAAGGCACCAGAAGAGATCTGGAGCTTGAGAGGCAGGAATATCTGCGAACAGAAGGAAACAAAGCAAGCAATGAAAAGATATTTATCAGGTCGTCACTATATTTATTCACTCGATGATATTGTTGTTAATGTATAGTGTTTATAGAAAACAAAAAATCATCATGGGCTAGAACATCAGCGAGCGCAAGTGGCTTTTTAACCTCATGGATTCCTCCCCACCCAAATTGCTCTGCCTCATCCCCATTAAAGTGTGTGTGTGTGGGTGGGTGTGTGGGTGGATGGATGGGTGTTGGGTGTCGTCTATGAGGACAACTGTAAAGATTCTCTCCAGCTCATTTATCTTGTCAACCAAGCCCATGATCAAGACTAGAGCGGAATTTTGGTTACTCCAAGTAGATTGACAAAAACACAAGGCAGTCAGATCACTCTTCATTTCTGATCGACTTGATCCTACAATTTGTGCTACACAGAACTTCTGCTAAACACCCACTTTATTATTAATAATCCCTGCTTGTCTTTATGACTCTAAGATACGCTCTAAGATCTAAGAATAGTGTGGCTCAACATCGGATTTAGCATCATGAGCTTGTTGCTGCACTGATGTGTAAACTCTATCAACTCAAATTGCCTGGTGGCTAAGGTGTCGGTCTCCCTGTTATGAATAAAAAAATACAGTCATCACAACAAACAACAACACGCCGACGCGTCTCGTGTAGGAAAGCCCTGTCACGTGAGGGGGTCTATCAATTGTTAACACGCAATGTTAGAATTATTGGGAACTAATATTATGTTATTACCGGAATATGCAAAGAGGGTTCGCTGGGTAGAAATCCCAGCTCAAGTTACATAGTTTATATCTGATCTAAATAAAGGATTTACTACGCCATTTATTATAAAAGCGGGGATTAGAGTAAAGATATGGAAAGATGGGAAAATGTGGAGAATGTGGAAACAGAAGAAAGTTATTTAAAATATGATTTTAAAAAATTTTAGCTCAAAATTATAACAATAACGATTTAAGTCATCTCTTCTCTTCAACTATTAGGCAACACAAAATGTTTTTTGTTGGTATGAAAGTTGCGTAACGAATTATCAAATTCTATTAGTGTATCTGATAAAGAAATCCATAGGGCTTCATTAATGGGTTGCCTTTCAAATGATATTAGATATTCATGCCTTGAACCTATATTTCTGTAATCTAAAATGAATTTGAATGATGGTGTAGCTAGATACTTTTGTAGAATCTTCTGATTTTTGTCCCGCCTTGTCGGTAGTTGATGTTGTAAAGCTTGTATTGGGTTTAACATAGGATCTTTCTATGGGGAAAGAAGGTTAACATTAAAAACTGGGTGAAGTATTTTATGCAAAAGTGCTAATTATAATTTATAAGCTCAAGTTCTTACTGAATGGGGAATGGGAAATGGGCCTATCCTCCTAAACAATAGTTTGGCTGATGGTTAAAATTCTTTAGATACTTTCTGGAAAGCCATACAAGGTCACCTGGTTGATACTCAGGTGCCGGTCTAGGGTGCTTGTTATATTGTTTAGTTTGTGCGATTTTAGCAAGGGGTAACGCCTGAATAAGATCTTCATGTACTGATTCCATATGCTCTGTGAACCCCTGTGGTAAGGGAGAGGGTAAGCCACCATCCAATATTTTGAATTGTGGGTGAAAACCATATCATGCAAAGAATGGGGAAATGCGAGTGGAAGAGGACATGGCATTATTGAAAGAAAATTCTACCATGGGGAGCCAAGCTGACCAATCATCTTGCCTATCTGAGACAAAATTGCGTAGATAGGTCTCGAGTGTTTGATTTGTGCGTTCCGTTTGTCCATCCATTTGAGGGTGATATGCTGTAGAAGGTGTAGATTTAATTCTTAGCTTATGATAGAGAATTTCGATAAATTGTGTAATAAGTACTGCTCTGTGATCACTTATGACTTTATTGGGCAGGCCATGATATTGAAAAAAACTATCAAGGAAAATGTTAGCTAATTGAAATGAAGAGATGGATTCTTGACAAGCAATGAAATGAGTTCTCTAAAGGAGAAAAGATCAACTATCACCATGCAATATGGGGGGCGGACTTGCTAGCAAGTCCGCAACCTTGAACCCTAATTCATATCTAATTGAGCACACATTGAGATAGTGATGAAACAATCATGAAGAAATTGTGAATTTACTTTGAACACACCTTGAAACTGATTTGAACCTTCATTGAAGCACAGGTAATTAATGGTGCAAAAAATATTTAGACTTGAATGAGAGGATTTTTAAAAGGGGTAGAAAAATAAGTGAGCCCCGCTACCAAGCCAGTCTTGCAGATACATAAGATTTTGAAAAATTATACAGTTTTTTCATTTTTTGAAACTAATAAATTTCTCATATACTTTGTATTATAATAAATTTCACTTAATTTCATAAGATATTTTACCTATGGATATATAGAGAAGACATACAATATTATAATAAATTATTCATGAAAAAATATTTATTGATTTTCTATTGTTCAACAAATTTTTATCAATAAACAATTGAGAAATAAACATATTTTCTGCAGGCAGCAAATGATATCATGACATTTTATCCATCTTCACAAAATTTTTGGAAGTTGTAGATCTATTGAAAATGAATTTACAATAAATTTAGATGAAAGTACAACTAATAAGATTGATATACATCCTATATTTATATGAGTGAAAACAGGATGTGAGTCAGATTTTATTAAAAAAAACTTACCATGATCTCCATTATTTCAAAAAAAAAAAACAAGTTTTTATGAGAATAAAATATATGAATGGTTAAAATTACAAAAAAAATTGAAGTTTTTTTGGGGGTTGTCTCATGCCATGATGATTTCTAAGTCTTATAATATATCATATAATTTTTTTACTTACATTTTTTCAAAATTCTTTTTCCAAGTACTTTTGTCGCTTGAATTTTGAATCTTGTTCTTCTTCAATCTCACATTTTCTCCCTCTCTTATATCTTACATAAATCTACCCAGTACTCTCCCACACAAACCCTTTTTCCCACTTCTCCACCACTCTTCATCCCAGTTCACCCATCCTCACTTCTATTGCTCCCCTTTCCACTATTTTCACTGCTCTCTCCACTCCACTCCACCTCACATTCCTGCATCTCACTACTTTCATTCTCCCTCTAATCCCTTTTACTGCATCAGGAGAAAAGGGGTTGGTTTGGAAATTTTTAAGAAAGAGATGAAAAGCAAAAGGGTATCTCAGGGTGGGGGGGGGGGAATAGTTGGGGTGAGGAGTACACAAAATGGGGTTGGGAGCAAAATGATTGTGATTACTTCAAAAAGTGTAGGGTAGGGTGGAGGGGAAAATAGAAAAGTACAGAAAGGTTGAAAGGGATGGGGAAGGGTAGATAGAGTCAAGAAAGTTGTTACAATAGATGAGGAGTGTAGCAAAGGGGGTGAACTTGGGTTAAATGTGAGAGGAGATGATACAACATAATTATTGATCATTTTTCACATTGATAAAATAGCATTGTAAATTGAGGGAAAAGACCCTGTTGTTTGGCCAAAGAAAAGAGTACACTCACCATTTTGGAGATAGAATGAGAGGGTGTCAATGGAGGTAGTAAAAAATGGCAAGTGTACTCTGTTCTTTGGACAAACAACAGGGTCCACTTCCTCAATTTACAATGCTATTTTATCAATGTGAAAAATGATCAATAATTATGTTGCATCAATATTTTTGAACCTAAGTCTATAATAGGAGGTATCAATGTTGACCAATCCACAATTAAACTAATTGCAGATAAAAATCATTGTACCCCAATTATCTTCCACAATTATTTTTGCTAATAATTGGGTTATTAGACCTTTTACGTGTCAATTTTCACCTCTATCTGACATTTTTATCCTCAATTTTTCATAACCACATCTTAGACAACTTTCTGGATGTACCAGCCTCCCTACCTAGCTGCGCACTCCCATCCTGTCTAATCATTTCCATTCAAAACCCCTCCCTATCTCATTTGTTTATTTCTTCTCCTTTTCATATTCAAATATCTCAACATGCCTTGTCATCATAGATCTTCTCAAAGGCAGCCTTCACCCAGTTGTTCTTCAAATCCCATTACTCCCTCTTTCCCCTGCTCAGCTGAGAAATCAAAGACTGTTCAACTAAAAAAAGATTATCATCTCATACTTATCAACTGGCTAAAAATGAAAACTAATTATGATTCTTATTTTGGTACTGAGAATGAAACTAAAGTAGGACAGCCCCCTGCATCAAAAGTCAATTTCTATCTTTAATGGCCAATGAATTACAAAATAAGACAAAGGGGAGGATTGATCTTTTTCCTAATCAGATGTCTAAATGTTTCAAGCATTTCCAAGCCAAATACAAGAAGGCAAAGACTCTTTCATTTTATACTGGTTTTGGTATCATTGACATTGATATTAGTAAGGGCATAAAATCCATAGATGATAAACTTGATTTGCTATGTCCATAATTTAAAGAGATGGATTCTATTTTAGGAGAGTGAGCTGATGTTAATCCTACCAACATTTTGTATGGTGAAGATGCCATCTCCAAAAATGATGTTGAAAGAAATCCTTTCCCATCCTCTTCCTCCACTCAAGCCTCCCCTGTTCTAAATTCAAAAAATCTAGATATCTTTCCAATAGATCCTTATGGTGATATAAATCAATGTGATCCCACTCCAGTAAGTTTTTATTTCTTGTCTAGTGGTTTTATTTTTTTATTTCTAAAAAGGCTAATGAAAGAACCCAGGATCCTGAAGCAAGTGAGTCTGAAGCTAGCATCAATGATGAAGAGGAAAATGTTACCTTCAAAAAAAAGCAAATACCATCAACTACTTTGAATTTCAACAGTCATAGAAAGTGAAACAGAGATAGTTTCTCCCAAACCCCTTCTTTTGCGATTGATGATTTTCTGGAGAAATGTGAATCTGGTAAGTGATAACATACCTCTTAATAATTAAGTGAGTCATCTTTTCATTTGTTAATATTTCTTTTCACTCTAGGTAAAGTTGAAGTTGCAAGAGATACTCTCAACTTTCAAAAGAAACAATATGTCAGCCTACGTACCCCCAAGACTGAGTAATTATTATGTTTAAAATAAGATAACCTTAATTACTCAAATATTATAACTTAAAAATAAGGTTAAAATACTTATATATATGGTTATAATACATATATATATAATTATTACACTATTATATGACTTATAGTAGTTTAAATAGCTTATCCATAACCTAATAATACTTATCAAGATGTTATTGGAGTCATAATATACTTATCTTAAGTGATTTTAAGTAATTAAAGGCATACATAAACTTATATTTATACATAAAACTCATATTCAGTGAAATATGTAGTTATATTATGTATATTTAGGTCTATAAGTGGGTTTTAACCTCTTAATAGCCTATAAAATTTATTTTTCTGCTTATCTTAGGTCATATGGACGTATCCAGTGGACTCACAATGCCTGCACAAGCGCAAACACCTATTTCAGGCGCATATATCCAGTTTGGACAACTTAATCTGCTTCCTTGGATGAATTTTCATGGATTTATGGGTTGGGATGTGATTACTGGGTTAATATGGATGCTTGGGAATGTTATTGGGAGCTTGGACAGTTAATTTGGCTCCTTTTTATGCTTTGGGTTTAATTTTATCCTCTTTGGATGAGTTATTTTACCTGTTTCTTTATGGTATCCACTTTGATCTGTTTATTCTATTTATGGTATGTGTCTGTGGTATCATTAATTGTGATGGAGGGTCCTTACTGGAGGTCTGGGTGTTGAAACTGTTTGAAGTGAATGCCATGGGGAGGTGATGGGCTCTCAAAGTTCTGTATTTGCCATGGATAGCAGTGACATCATCTAGATTGAAGGTCTGTGCACTCCAGTGGATTTTGGTATAAGTAAGGGGGGATTTGAAAGGTTATTGGACATCATTTTCTTACTACACAATTATTATCATATATAAATATATTATAAAGCATTTATTAATTGATATTATCTATATATAAGCTATAACCATACTTTATTGATCTATTTTCCACCACTAGCACAAATAAAAATCCAAGTATTGTGAGTTTACATTGAGAATAACAGTTTTATATGTCTTTAAATGAGGTGCAATCACTAAATAATTTATCAATTAGTAGTAGGAAAATTAATATTTCCTATTAAATCATACTTAGATACTAGCACACACTGATACAATATGAGCTCTCTTTATGAAGGGATGATAGGGCACAAGACTTGGAGGAGAAGAAATTCGAGCTTTCTTTAAAGAGGGATGAGAGGGCACATGACTTGGAGGAGAAGAAAATTGAGATAAAGAAAGAGGAGAAGGCTCTTGAGTACAATTTACTATTGGATCAAATGAAACTCAAGTATCAACTTGAAGAAAGATCAAAAAAGAAAGATTTCTTGAGAGATTGTGTTAAAGCTTATAAATCTATTGAGAAAATTGAACGCTTGATGAAAATGTTTGATAACTAGTTTTTTTTATTTTGTTTACATAGTTTTCTTGATAGAATGAATTAAAACTAATATTCAATCCTTGGCAAGCACTCCTCACCGAGATTTGAAATATTCACCATGGGAAATCTAGGGGTGAACTTCTAGCAATCCCCTCTCCTGAACTTTAGAGTGTCCCTAATTGTTTTTGGCAATACCCTCCCCTGCTATTTACCATAACAGGGGGTGGGGATCACCATTTTTTTATAAGTCAGAAAAAAATTTATGACAAAAAAAAGTGGCAATACCCTCCCCTGTGTTTTATTGAAGTAGGGGTGTAGATTGCCAAAATTTATGTTCTTTGCATAAATTGACATGAAAAAAAGTCTTATAAGATAAATTACAAACCTAAATGAATGAAAATTTAAGTAAAAATATGAGTGGAAATTTTCTGTGACCAAAGTCAATGAAATCAAATACAAATGTATACATGAACCCCATGAGAAAAACATACTTCCTTGTGACTACCATTATACGACATACAGCCAATGGCTCATTAATTTAGGTAAGTAGATTATCATATATAACTTGTAAAATTGTAATTCATGAAATAAAAATAAAAGTTGACAACCTATATGTCAGTATAGTCTAGTATGTAAGTATGATATAATAGTGTTATTTTATGGTCCTACTACTTATTTATAAATGATTTAGTGATTAAACCTCAGGGGAAGACTAATAGAATAGTTATACTCAAATAAAACTCACAATACTTGGATTTAAATGCGTGCTAGTGGTGGAAAATAGAAGAATAAAATATAGTTATAGCTTATTATAAAGATAATATCAATTTATAAGGGCTTTATAATATATTTCTGATTGCTAATAATTGTATTATAGTGTTTGGTTGAAGTGTAGTAATTGAATGATGATAATAAACCGTCAAAATCCCTCCTTACTTATACCCAAATCCACTGGAGTGCACAGACCTTCAATCCAGATGATGTCACTGCTATCCCTGGCAATTACAGCACTGTGAGGGCCCATCACCTCCCCATGGCGCCCACTTCAAGCAGTTTCAACACCCAGACCTCCAGTAAGGACCCTCCATCACTATTAATAATAACACAGACTCATACCATAAATAGAAAACCCAGATAAAAGCGGATACCATAAAGAAACAGGTAAAATAAATGATCAAAAAGAGATTTAATGAAACTAAAAGCATATAAAGAAACAAATAAAATGTCCAAGCCCCCAATAACATCCCCAAGCATCCACATTAACCCAAAAACATCTTTCCAACCCATAAATCCGTGAATAACCATCCAAGGAAGTAATTTTAGTTGTCCAAACTGGGTGTATGCGCCTGATATAGGTGTCTATGCTTCTGTAGGCATTGTGAGTCCACTGATTTCGTCCATATGACCTAAAATAAGCATAAAAACAAAGGTTATAGGCTATTAAGGGGCTAAAACCCACTTATATACCTAAATATACATAATATACTGCATATTTCACTGAATATGAGATTTATGTATACATATAAGCTTATGTATGTCAATAATTACTTCATATCACTTAAGGTAAGTATATTATGACTCCATTAACACCTTAATAAGTATTATTAGGCCATGGATAAGCTATTTAAACTATTATAAATTATATAATAGAATAATAATTATATATATATATAATAAAATAATATATATTATTATTTTAACCTTATTTTTAAGATATAAGCTTAATCTAGTTAAGGTTATCTTATTTTAAGCATAAGAAATACTCAGTCCTAAGGATATTTAGGCTGACACTCCCTCACCCCAAAAAAAACAATAAAAAAAAATGTTAAGACATTTTAATTAATCTTAAGGAATGAAATAATAAAATAAAAAATAATTTTTATAATACATATACTGAATGAACAGTATTATTTAGATTTAAATTTTTTCAAGAGATTTTTAAGATCAGAGATTTCATTTTCTGGAATCCACTGGTCATATTCACTTGATTTATTTTTAAATCTTAATAGATACTCAACTCCCTTTTCTTTTGTAAGGTGTCTCTTTTTAAGTATCTTTTCAATTTCTGCTTTTTCCACTATTTCTTCAGGTTGCTGTTTATGCCTTCCTGATCTTCTTGGAAAGAGAGCAGTATCATTAGAATGGTATGGTTTTATAAGAGAAATAGGAAATACTGGATGTTTTCTATCATAAGGTGCATATAGAATAACCTCAACAGCATTATTACCAACCATCTTTTTAACTACAAATGGTCCATTGAATGGATCCTTCAATTTAACATTACCATTTAAATTGAAATGTAGCGTTGAAATAAGGACTTCATCACCCTCTTTGAACATTTGTTCTTTATGGGCTTTATCCCATCTTTTCTTTTCATACTCAAAAGCCTTATTTATACATTCTTGAGCATGTTTTCTGCATAATTCCTGCATCTGAAGAAAAGATTTAGTACCTGGATGAATATCCAATCTAGGTAACTTATTAAGAGTTTTAGCAGGGGTATTAGGTACATAACCCAACCATAACTCAAATGGCTTTTTGCCAGTGACAGAATGTACTGTACTATTATATGCAAATTCTAAACCTGGGATAAGGTTTCACCCAATCATGCGTGAATTTGTCATTGTCTTTAAAGTTAAGACCAAAAGCACAATATCTTCTTATATATCCTTAATGATTTTAACATCCTCAAAATTCATTAAAGATTCATTTGAGTCTATATTTAATATTGGATTGTAAAAGATGGACAAATCATCTTCCAACATACAGACTTCATTTTCATCACTATATGAGATATTACTGTCATAATAACTTGAATCATTACTCTTTTCTACTTCATTTTCTGATTCATGTTGATTTTCAACAATATTTATGTTTTCCTCACATTTGTGACCTTTAACCCAAGGTTTGTTACACTTATAACAAGTATTTGTTTCATACTTTTTAGGTACTACAGGTGCAGTAGGTTTTTTCTGCTTCTCCTGAAGTGTTTTTGAATTCTGAGTTTTTACAGGTTCAACATTTTGCTTATAAGTGGAATACCTTGATTCATACTTATGGTTTAATAATATTTCATTGCAAATATTAATAAAGTCAGAATATTCAGTAACATTTAATGTTCTAGCTACAACAATGTCTCTGACAGATATAGGTAATTTGTATATTATATTATCTTTCCATAAGTTAAAATCCATATGAGGCTCAATGGCTTTTAATATTTTGTTTAAATTCATTAAAAATACCATAGGTTTGTCACCATTCAACGGATTATACCTAGTCTTCTCATACAGTCTTTGCTGAGTAAGCCTGAATTTAGAACCTCCAAATTGTTTTTCAATAAGTTGTTTCCATTCAGCCCAAGAGTAGTCTCTACCCTCACTTAAGACAGCTTCAAACCATAATAAAGCAACATCCTTAAATAAAGAAATTAATTTTGATGTTATCTCTTCATCTGGTAACTTATATGAGAATTTTAAGTTGTCAATTCTTTGAATAAAATGTTGCCAATCAGAGCTGGCTTCCCCATCATAAGTTGGGTACTGATCTATTTTAGGCCAGTTCTTCTGATTGGATTTTATCTCACTAATCTTAGGTAAATTCAACAACTCATTCACTTTTGATAAATGGTCTTGTATTTCTTCCTGCACGGATTTGTGACTTATATTTTCAGATTTGACACTACCACCAGATGGTTTTAATTGTGGTGGTACAGGGAAGGAATGAGATTCACTTTTGCCAATGAAAGGATTATTATTATATTGATTATACTTATGATTATCCTGGTTCATCAGTAGATTGGCAGTTTCAATCTCAACTTTACTTAATCTTTGTAGCAGCTCAGAGACACTTTGATTTGTCTGTGCAAAAGATAACTTTGTTCTTGATTCAGTCTTTAATAAGTGTGTTTCATATAATTTTTCTAACTCACAAAATTTGTTTGAAAGGTCATTATATTTATTACTCAATGAATCATATTTAAGAGTTAGAGACAAATGTTCTTTCTCTAATTCTTTATTACGTGTTGCTAATTGAGAAATGTTCAATGTTAAGGATGAAATTGTATCACTAGTGAGTTTAACTGTCTGTTCCTCACAATCAGTCATTCTATTCCACAATGCTGAAACAATTCTATGGACAGTTGGATTATTGTTAAAATATTCCATGTCCTCCTTTTCAATTCTCTCACTCTCCTGTGAACTTCTCATTTCACTAGTAGGTGGTTGCAACTGAGGATTAACTGTATTATCATTGTATATAGTACTGTTATTATGGACAAAAGACAAGTCAGGTGTATCTACTCTAAAACCTAAATTTCTTAAATCCTCCTCTATTTTTTGTACAGATTTAACATCAATAGAATTACCTATATTGTAATTATCAGTATTATGTCTAATCTGAGAGGGTAAGTTACTTACCAAGGGATGGTTGCCAGTCCTGATTTTTGGCGCTTTTTTCCCTTGTAAGGGTGAGCTGAGGAAGTCAGATGAGGGGGTGGATCCCTGTTGCAACTGTGGCTTGTCCACTGTTGGTGAAACCAGTCCCATTTCCATTTGTCTACCAGGATTTTCTCCTGGGAGTGAGTGGAACCTCCTTGGGTAGGGGGTTGCTGATTTGATTGACTGGGCTGGCCTCCCTTTAATTCTGCCATTGCCTGATTCATCTGCTGAAATCCTACCTTGCAATTGTTTTGCAACTGCTCTACTTCTTTGAACATGAGAGATTTTGATTCCTCCAACTTCAGAACCTGTTTGGCCAGGTGGGACAGTTGATCCTGAAGAGGAGGAGACATCTTTTTTATAGTTATCTTTTTTAAGAGGGCGTCCTTTTCCTCTATACTCATGCTTTCTGGCTGGGGGTACTGTTGTCCCTCCATGGTGATGTCCTGGAAAGTTTTTGTTAGCTTTAGACCTGGTATTATAAGCAGGCTGTTCACTTACACTATCCTGGGGAGCACTCATATTGTTCAGAATAACAATATTTTACGTCTACAAAAGGAAAAAACTCTATGGAATTAGTAGACAAAAGATATTAGTAATTATATTACTAATAAAAAAGCAATGGAGCTTACCCTGAATTTATATCTTTATTTATTTAAATAAAATATAAGAAAAATTCGAAAAATTCTGTTAAAAATATAATAATAAGTTTAACTAGACCTCTATAAGGGTGAATAATTAGCTTACCAAGCTTTAGCCAAATACCAATTTAATTGGGTGTTATATTGGTGTCCAAATACCAAGTGAAATTGGGTTTATATTGGGTACAGTTACTACTGTAAATATCTAATTTTTATGATAAAAAATTAGTACAATTATTATAAGGGTTCTTTTCCGCAATCAATGAGTTATGATGACCCACTAATATGCAGCAGACCCAAATATTTGGTTAATTTTGAGTTGTACTAAGGTAAAAATCACGTCCCAAGGCTTATACTAAATAATAAGTAAAATATAAGGAAAGACCCCCAATTGTCAGTATAGTCTAGTATGTAAGTATGATATAATAGTGTTATTTTATGGTCCTACTACTTATTTATAAATAATTTAGTGATTAAACCTCAGGGGAAGACTAATAGAATAGTTATACTCAAATAAAACTCACAATACTTGGATTTAAATGCGTGCTAGTGGTGGAAAATAGAAGAATAAAATATAGTTATAGCTTATTATAAAGATAATATCAATTTATAAGGGCTTTATAATATATTTCTGATTGCTAATAATTGTATTATAGTGTTTGGTTGAAGTGTAGTAATTGAATGATGATAATAAACCGTCAAAATCCCTCCTTACTTATACCCAAATCCACTGGAGTGCACAGACCTTCAATCCAGATGATGTCACTGCTATCCCCGGCAATTACAGCACTGTGAGGGCCCATCACCTCCCCATGGCGTCCACTTCAAGCAGTTTCAACACCCAGACCTCCAGTAAGGACCCTCCATCACTGTTAATAATAACACAGAGTCATACCATAAATAGAAAACCCAGATAAAAGCGGATACCATAAAGAAACAGGTAAAATAAATGATCAAAAAGAGATTTAATGAAACTAAAAGCATATAAAGGAAAAAAATAAAATGTCCAAGCCCCCAATAACATCCCCAAGCATCCACATTAACCCAAAAACATCTTTCCAACCCATAAATCCGTGAATAACCATCCAAGGAAGTAATTTTAGTTGTCCAAACTGGGTGTATGCGCCTGATATAGGTGTCTATGCTTCTGTAGGCGTTGTGAGTCCACTGATTTCGTCCATATGACCTAAAATAAGCATAAAAACAAAGGTTATAGGCTATTAAGGGGCTAAAACCCACTTATATACCTAAATATACATAATATACTGCATATTTCACTGAATATGAGATTTATGTATACATATAAGCTTATGTATGTCAATAATTACTTCATATCACTTAAGGTAAGTATATTATGACTCCATTAACACCTTAATAAGTATTATTAGGCCATGGATAAGCTATTTAAACTATTATAAATTATATAATAGAATAATAATTATATATATATATAATAAAATAATATATATTATTATTTTAACCTTATTTTTAAGATATAAGCTTAATCTAGTTAAGGTTATCTTATTTTAAGCATAAGAAATACTCAGTCCTAAGGATATTTAGGCTGACACTATATTACACCCCATACTTTTTCTTTCTACCTAATGTTTTTTTCTTACCTCACCTTTTTCTCTTACCTTATCACTCCTATTGACCAGCTCTGTCAGCATAGGTATCTCCAGGACTGAGTAATTCTTATGTTTAAATTAAGATAAACTTAATTAAATTAATACTATTACTTAAAAATAAGGTTAAAATACTTATATATATGATTATAACACATATATATATAATCATTATACTATTATATGACTTATAGTAGTCTAAATAGCTTATACATAGCCTAATAATACTTATTAAGGTGTTAATGGAGTCATAATATACTTATCCTAAGTGATATTAAGTAATTATAGACATACATAAGCTTACATGTATACATAAACCTCATATTCAGTAAAATATGTAATTATATTAAGTATATTTAGGTCTATAAGTGGGTTTTAACCTCTTAATAGCCTATAAAATTTATTTTTCTGCTTATTTTGGGTCATATGGACGTCTCCAGTGGACTCACAATGCCTACACAAGCGTATACACCTATTTCAGGCGCATATATCCAGTTTGGACAACTTAATCTGCTTCCTTGGATGAATTTTCATGGATTTATGAGTTGGGATATGATTACTGGCTTAATGTGGATGCTTGGGGATTTTATTGGGAGCTTGGAAAGGTAATTTGGCTCCTTTAAATGCTTTGGGTTTCAATTTATTCTCTTTGGATGAGTTATTTTACCTGTTTCTTTATGGTATCCTCTTTGATCTGTTTATTCTATTTATGGTATGTGTCTGTGGTATCATTAATTGTGATGGAGGGTCCTTACTGGAGGTCTGGGTGTTAAAAATGCTTGAAGTGGACGCCATGGGGAGGTGATGGGCCCTCAAAGTTCTTTAATTTCTGGGGATAGCAGTGACATCATCTGGATTGAAGGTCTGTGCACTCCAGTGGATTTTGGTATAAGTAAGGGAGGATTTTGATGGTTATTAGACATCACTTACTTAATACAAATTAAATAAACACTATAAAACAATTATTATCATGTATAAATATATTATAAAGCCTTTATAAATTGATGTTATCTTTATATAAGCTATAACTATATTTAATTATTCTATTTTTCACCACTAGCACGCATAACATCCAAGTATTGTGAGTTTAAATTGAGAATATCTATTTTACTAGTCTTCCCCTGAGGTTTAATAACTAAATAATTTAGTAATAAGAAACTGAACCATTAATATTTACTATTGAATCATACTTATACACTAGCATAAACTGACAATTGGGGGTATTTCCTTAGTTATTACTTATTATTTAGTATAAGCCTTAGGACATGATTTTTACTATAGTATATCTCAAACAAAACAAATATTTGGGTCTGCACCATATTAGTGGGTCATCATAGCTCAGTGATTGTGGAAAAGAACCCTTATAATAATTATACTAATTTTTTATAATAAAAATTAGGTATTTACAGTAGTAACTGTACCCAATATAAACCCAATTTCACTTGGTATTTGGTCACCAATATAACACCCAATTAAATTGTTATTTGGTTAAATCTTGGTAAGCTAATTATTCACCATTATAAAGGTCTAGTTGAACTTATTATTATATTTTTAACAGATTTTCTTGAATTTTTCTTATATTTTATTTAAATAAATAAAGATATATATTCAGTGTAAGCTCCAGAGCTTTTATTAGTAATTTTATTGTTAATATTTTTTGTCTACTAAATTTAAATTTAGGTTTTCCCTTTTGTAGACGTATAAAATTGTTATTTAAAGACACAATGAGTGCTCAACAGGAGAATTTAAATGAAAAAACTGCTTATAACACCAGGTCTAAAGCTAAAAACATTGCTCCAGGACATCACCATGGAGGGTCAATCCTACCCACAACCAGAGTCAATGAGCATAGAGGAAAAGGACGCCCTCTTAAAAAAGATAACAATAAAAAAGACTTCACCTCCTCTACAGGATCAAATGTCCCATCTGGCAAAGCAGGTTCTGAAACTGGAGGAATCAAAGTCTTTCATGATAAAGGAGGTAGAGAAGTTACAAAACAACTGCAAGGTGGGTTTCCAACAGATGAATCAAACATTGGAAGAGTTAAAGGTAGGGCAGCCAAGCCAACAACCCCCTATCCAAGGAGAACCACATCACTCCCAGTAAAAAATCTTGGTAGATAAATGGAAGTGGGATTGGTTCCACCAGAAATGACCCAGTCACAATCGCAACAGGAATCCTCCCCCTCATCAGACTTCCTCAGCTCACCCCTAAAAAGGAAAGCAAAAGCACCAAAAATCAGGGCTTGCACAAATCCTGTGGTAAGTATATTACCCTATCAGATTGAGCACATAACTGATGATTACAATATAGGTAATATTATTGATGTAAAATATGTACGGAGAATTGAGGAGGACTTGAGAAAATTAGGTTTTGATGTAGATACACCTGACTTATCTTTTTTCAATAACAACAGTACTATTTATAATAATAATACAGTTAGTCCTCAGTTGCCACCACTTACTAGTGAGATGAGAATTTCACAAAACAGTGAAAAAATTGAGAAGGAAGACATGAAGTATTTTAATAATAACCCTACTTTCCATAGAATTGTTTTAGCATTATGGAATAGAATGACTGATTGTGAGGAACAGACAGTAAAGCTCACAAGTGATAAAATTTTGTCCTTGACATTGAACATTTCTCAACTGACAACAAGAATTAAAAAATTAGAGAATGAACACTTGGCTCTAACTCTTAAATATTATTATTTGAGTAATAAATATAGTGAGCTTTCAAACAAATTCTGTGAGTTAGAAAATTTTTATGAAGCACATTTATTAAAAACTGAATCAAGAACAAAGTTATCTTTTGCCCAGACAAATCAGAGTGTCTCTGTTCTGCTACAAAGATTGACTAAATTTGAGATTGAAATTTCTAATCTACTAATGAATCAGGATAATCATAAGTATACTCAGTATAATAATAATCCTTTCATTGGCAAAAATGAATCTCAATCATTCCCCATGCCACCACAAGTAAAACCATCTGGTGGTAGTGTCAAGTCTGAAAATACAAATGTAAGTCACAAATCCGTGCAAGAGGAAATACAAGACCATTTATCTAGAGTGAATGAGTTATGGAATTTACCTAAGATTAGTGAAATAAAATTCAATAAAAAGAAATGGCCAAAGATTGATCAGTACCCAACTTATGATGGGGAAGCCAGCTCTGATTGGCAACATTTTATTCAAAGAATTGACAACTTAAAATTCTCATATAAGTTACCAGATGAAGAAATAACATCAAAATTGATTTCTTTATTTAAGGATGTTTCTTTATTATGGTTTGAAGCTGTTATGAGTGAGGGTAAAGACTACTCTTGGGCTGAATGGAAACAACTAATTGAAAAACATTTTGGAGGTTCTAAATTCAGACTCACTCAGAAAAGATTATATGAGAAAACTAGATATAATCCGTTGAATGGTGACAAACCTATGGTATTTTTAATGAATTTAAATAAAATTTTAAAAGCCATTGAGCCAAACATGGATTTTAACTTATGGAAAGATAAGATAAGATATAAATTAACTATATCTGTCAGAGACATTGTTGTAGCTAGAACAATAATGGTTAATGAATATTCTGAATTTATTAATATTTGTAATGAAATATTATTAAACCATAAGTATGAAGCAAGGTACACCACTTATAAACAAAATAATGAACCTGCAAAAAATCAGTATTCAAAAACACTTCAGGAGAAGCAGAAAAAACCTACTGCACCTGTAGTACCTAAAAAGTATGAAACTAATAATTGTTATAAGTGTAATAAACCTTGGGTGAAAGGTCACAAATGTGAGAAGAATATAAATATTGTTGAAAAGCAGCATTATTCTGAAAATGAAACAGAAAAAAGTAAAGATTCAAGTGATTATGACAGTAATATCTCATATAGTGATGAAAATGAATTCTGTATGTTTGAAGATGATTTTTCCATATTTGAAACTCCATTATTAAATATGGACTCAAATGAATCTTTAATGAATTTTGAGGATTCTGAAATAATTAAGGATATACAAGCTAATAACTTAAAAATGACACCTATCACTGTTCCAGCTATCATTTCTGAAGAAAATGTAAATATAGTATTGGACACAGGAGCTGCTGGGTTCTGTTGTTTCAACAAATACATTACAGAAAATTGATAGTGAATATAAGTCAAAGCTTGAAACCCTTCAAAGTTAAAATTGGAGAGGTTTGGGATCAGTACTACACCCCATTGGTAGATACAAAGCTGCTAATTTCTTTAAACATCAACATGGTTATGTTAGGGTAACTTGTGACTTTGTAGTAATGGATAATACTAATTGTAGTAACTGTTTTATCATTGGAAATGATATTCTGACTAAGTATGGTGTGAAAGTAGACCCTGCTAATATTAATTTTACAATTGGCATGAATGGTAAAAGAAAATTTAAAATAAATTCTTTTAACACAGTCTTACACATTGAGTCAGTAATAAGTATTCCTTGCAAAGGAAGAGAATCCAATGAGATGGAACTTCTGGAAACAGAAATTTCAAAAGTGTCATTTGGAACTCAGATAAGGGAAGCTGAGAAAACAAATATTTTGGACTTAATTAAAGCATTCCAAATGGCTTTTGCACATAGAACCAATGAACTTTTTCTTGTAAAAGATCATGAGATGAAGATTAGTTTAACCTGTGATATGGATAATAATCCTGCTGGTCTTAAAAAGGAACCATACCCTGCTTCACCAATGAAGAGGAAAAACATAGAGGATAATATTAAGATGTTATTAAAAATGAAAATTATTGAAAAGGTTAAATCTACACCAGAATATTGTGTAATATCACCAGTGCTAATTTTTTATGAACAAGTTAAAGCAAGACTGTGCAGTGATTATAGAGCATTCAATACATTCACAGTGGATGATATTTATCCCTCTCCAAGTGTTGCTTCTATACATGCTACCCTTAAAGGTGCTAAATATATAAGTTGCCTGGATGGAAATAAAGGGTACCATCAGATTCCTGCAGAAAAGAATTCACAGAACTTTTTGTTGATAACAACACATATGGGAATATATAGATATGTAAGGATGCCATTTGGACCAAAAAATTCTCCTTCAGTATTTCAGAAATTAATGGATAAAAAATTCCATAATGAAATGATTGAGGGATGGTTAATGGTATACATTGATGACATCATAGTGTTCTCTAAGACATATGATGAACACTTAATCCATTTAAAGAAAGTATTTCAGAAAATGGATGAAATAAAAATGACCCTTGCATTGAAAAAATGTAAATTTGGGTTTGAGTCTTTGAAAGTGCTTGGTCATATTGTATCTGGCTTACAAATATGTGTAGACAAAAATAAGCTGGCTGCAGTCAAGAATATTGGAATTCCTCAAAATGTAAAGGATTTACAATCTTTTCTTGGTATGTGTGGTTATTATAGACAATATATAAAGAACTACCAATTAATTGCTGCACCATTGACCACACTGATAAAGAAATCAGAAGCTTTCATTTGGAATAATGAAAGACAACAGGCTTATGATAAGTTGAAAGAATTTTAAATGACAGCCCCTATCTTGGGATTACCAGATTTCCAATTACCTTTTGTATTGTATACAGATGCAAGTTTTATTGGTCTGGGTGCTGCTTTGCATCAAAAACAATTTATTGAAGGAAAAATGTCAGAAGTAGTAATTTGCTATGTTTCACGTACTCTAAGAAGTAGTGAATTGAAATATGGTGCTACTCAACTTGAATTTTTGGCAGTAGTATGGGCTCTTGAGAGGCTACATTATTACCTGGAAGACAAAAATTTGAGTTAATAAATGACTGAAGTGCAGTTAAGTCACTCTTAAACATGAAAACTCCTAATAGACATATTTTTAGATGGAAATTAGCTGTACAGGAATACAGAGAACGGATGACTATTACACATAGAGCAGGAACCTTACACTCTAATGTAGATCTTTTATCTAGAGTAACTCTACCCAATAATGATGATAATCCTGCTAATGTTCCTGAAACAGAGATTATTAACATTTATGGAATTTATATTGTAGATCTTGAGGATAAATTTATGCAATCAATTCTTGATAATTATGCTTCAGATCCTAACTTGAGTAAAATTACTACAATATTAAATGATCCTTCTAATGCTTCAATGAGTGCTTTAATAAAAACATTACCACAAAAGTATAAAGAAGCATTAGAGAATGGAAAATTTTCCATTAAGGATGGTTTTATATATTACAGGAAGAAATTAAGCAATGTAATTGTAATTCCCCCTTCAATGAAGGAGTTAATGTTAAGCATATGTCATGATGATATATTAGCAGGTCATTTTGACTTCCATAAAACATTAACCAGAGTAAAAAATACAGCTTGGTCAATTAACATGTCTGATGATGTTCAAAAATATGTTGAGACATGTGATTCTTGTCAAAAATCTAAAAGATTAACAGGAAAAAGAGCTGGTTTATTACAACAACTTGAGCAACCAAAAGCTCCATGGGAAATACTTAACATGGACTTTGTAACAGGTTTGCCAATAGCAGGGCATAAGAGTTATAACTCCTGCTGGATAATTGTAGATAGATTTACAAAAATGTGTAAATTTATTCCTACCCACAAAGAGGTTTCTGCAAAAGACTTAGATTTTTTATGGTGGACACAAATGTTAAATATAGCAGGTTTCCTCAAAGAAATAGTCTCAGACAGAGATCCTAAATTTACTTCTGAGTTCTGGACATCACTTATGGATGTTTCAGAGTTTCAATTAAAACTTTCTACAGCACACCACCCACAAACTGATGGGCTAGCAGAAAGAATGATACAAACTTTAGAAGATATGATAAGAAGATATTGTGCTTTTGGTCTTGACTTTAAAGACAATTACAAATTCACGCATGATTGTGTAACCCTTATCCCAGGTTTAGAATTTGCATACAATAGTACAGTACATTCTGTCACTGGAAAAAAGCCATTTGAGTTATGGTTGGGTTATGTACCTGATAACCCTCCTAAAACTCTTAATAAATTACCTAGATTGGATATCCATCCAGGTACAAAATCTTTTCTTCAGATGCAAGAATTATGCAGAAAGCATGCTCCAGAATGTATAAATAAGGCATTTGAGTATGAGAAGAAAAGATGGGATAAAGCCCATAAAGAAAAAATGTTCAAAGAGGGTGATGAAGTCCTTATTTCTACACTACATTTCCATTTAAATGGTAATGTTAAATTGAAGGATCCATTCATTGGACCATTTGTAGTAAGAAAGATGGTTGGTAACAATGCTATTGAAGTTATTCTATATGCACCATTTGATAGAAAACATCTAGTATTTCCTATTTCTCTTATAAAACCATACCATTCTAATGATACTGCTCTATTTCCAAGAAGATCAGGAAGGCATAAACAGCAACCTGAAGAAATAGTTGAAAAGGCAGAAATAGAAAAGATACTTAAAAAGAGACACCTTACTAAATAAAAGGGAGTTGAGTATCTATTAAGGTTTAAAAACAAATCAAGTGAATATGACCAGTGGATCCCAGAAAATGAAATCTCTGATCTTAAAAATCTCTTGATAAAATTTAAATCCAAATAATACTTTTTAATTCAGTATATGTATCATAGAAATTTTAAAATTATTTTTCTATCCACTCCTTACTTATTATTTAAAATGTCTTAACATTTTTTTATTGTTTTTTTTTGGGTGAGGGAGTGTCAGCCTAGTTATCTCCAGGACTGAGTAATTCTTATGTTTAAAATAAGATAAACTTAATTACATTAAGCTTATTATTTAAAAATAAGGTTAAAATACTTAAATATATGGTTATAATACATATATATATAATTATTACACTACTATATGACTTATAGTAATTTAAATAGCTTATCCATAGCCTAATAATACTTATTAAGGGGATAATAGAGTCATAATATACTTATCTTAAGTGATATTGAGTAATTATAGACATACATAAGCCTCATATACAGTGAAATATGTAGTTATATTATGTATATTTAGGTCTATAAGTGGGTTTTTACCTCTTAATAGCCTATAAACTATATTTTTCTGCTTATTTTGAGTCATTTGGACGTATTCAGTGGACTAAAAATGCCTACACAAGTATATACACCTATTTCACGCGCATATATCCAGTTTGGACAACTTAATCTGCTTCCTTGGATGGATTTTCACGGTATGGTAAGGTAAACTCTTACAGTCGCCTTGCTGTAAGCAGAATCCGGAGGAGATATGTGGATTTAGCTGAAAACCCCGTCCTTCCAATAAAAATAACAAAGTAGGTGTTCTAAATCACTAAGCTAACCAATCTACTTGGATCCGATTTATAAAATAATGAAACTCTAAAATAATTAACGCTTATTGAGATTTAAAGAAAGTGGCTGTTGATAAAAGAAATACTGATGACAACAATTAAGGTGTACCAGTGAAAGATCTGTAAAGATTGACTTTTATGTTTTTATAATATTTTAAATTTATATGAGACAGCAATAATCAAGTCCCAGCGACGAAGACCTTTCTAAAGATACCCTGTATGAAGTGTTATTTAAACTGTTGAATAGTATTTCTAAAATGTTAAATATAAAAATATAAAGTTATAAGGGTATTACAAATTTATTTAAATTTGTTGAGTAATAAAAAAATGAGACCGTGGTGGTTAATGATCAAGCTGTATGATGTGTCCCCCCCTCAATTTCGAGTTTGAGAGTCGCTTAAGTATTCCTAGTCACGTGCCTAAATTTTCCCCTCCAGAGCTCTTCCAGAGTCAATCCGGAGCCCGTACGGAGTCCGTACGGAGTCCGTACGGAGTCAAAGCGGAGTCCGTACGGAGTCCGTACGGAGTCGAAACGGAGTCCGTCCGGACTTCCGGACTCAATTTAGAACCTTAAAACCATAATAAAAAATCTAGAAAAATTACACATAATAGAGCTACTTCCCCTTTACCTACCAAACTAATTTTCGTAGTCTGCGCAGCTCTAATTACCCCGTGAAAATTCATCAAAGTTAAGTAATTTTTGAAAAACGTAAATATTTCTATGAAACTTTAAAATTCATTTAAAAATATAAGAAAAATAGTAAAAATTCTGGGAAAATTTCCCAAGGTTCTTGAGTGACTCGACTTGATACTTATAAATTTTTCAGACCGTAAAAAAATAAGTTTTCTCCGCAAAATAAATTGTTTTCGTGTAGGCATTTGCTCGTGACCAATTTCTTCATATTTAAAACTCCAATAAATTAAATAAAACCCTTTTATATATAAAAAAAAATAATAACGCCAATCTTGTACGCCGTAATAACTCCATTTACATACTTAGGTGCCATACTAAACTTTAGGCTACCACATCCTCCCTCCAATCAAGAATGTCCCCATTCTTAAAACTTTGCATAAGTGGTTGAACAATTCCAAAAGAATTATCTTTTCTAATAAAATAATTTGATAAATTTGTTTTAGCTGGTCTTCTTAAACTTTCAACATAAATGATGTTTTCTTTCTTCTCTGGCTTGATATAACATAAAATAAAATAATATAAATCTTGTGATGATTCCACTACTGAGAGCAAGGTTTGAATCCCTTCAGACTCCCATATACCAGTCTTCCTTCTTGTCACAGCATTGAGAGAGTGGATCTTCCTATGAGCCGAATACTCCTGATTCCAACCTCATAGGGCCCCCCACTGAGCCGAATTCTATGATTCCAATCTCGCCATAAGGTCCTCCAAGCTTCACACCAAAAAAAATGGCCTAACTATGAGGCACTAAAAAAAATCATTCCCTAAAATCCAACTACCATCCTAACTTCTGATTCCTTCATCACAATTTTCAAACTTTGCTATACAGCAAACCCATAAAATACTTTTGCCAGGCTTCCAATAATAATTTTAACTTTAGACCATGTTAAAGCGCCACAAATTTCACCTAATTAACCATTATGCTTTCCTTAGCATCATCACCACCTAAAATTTTAACCTCCTAAAGCTTATCAGCACCCCGTTCCAGAAATAATTGAATAACCAGTTTAGAGTCTTAGTGGACAGTGATAAATTAAAAGATTGAATTGAGTTATCCAAACAAGATTGACATTCCAGTTTAAAGTCTTGGTAGACCAAACATATAATCGATTTCCAGTTTATGGTCTTGGTGGACCAAAGATCGTTTAAGTGCATAAATATCTTGACATATTCCTAAGTAAGGCCTAGGCTTGACCAAAGATTGAATAAATTTGATAATCCAGTTTAATGTCATAGTGGACCAAACATTTGATCGACAAGTAATCCAGTATAAGGCCATAGTGGTCCAATGAATGTTGAATTATCCTGCAGATATTAATTTTCCAGTTTAAAGTCATAGTGGACTAAACAATGAATGAACTACCAGTTTAAAGTCATGGTGGACCAAACATTTAATCGATAAGAAATCCAGTTTAAGGTCATGGTGGACCCAACAGCTTGATAACAGTCCAGTTTAAGGTCTTGGTGGACCTCCAAAATTCGTATATATAAAAAAAACCTTAAAGAACGTCTTGAACAGTAGCCAGTTTAAAGTCTTGGAGGACTAACAGCTCCAAAATTCGTATAAAAACCTTAAGGAAAGTCTTGAACAGTAGCCAGTTTAAAGTCTTGGAGGACTAACAGATGTCTTGAAGTAAAATCCCATAGGTATTGAGTTTCCCTAGACCCTGTTTCCTGTCTAAACTATATGAATAAACTAAAAAGAATGATGACTGAAAAAAAAAAAATAAAACTAAGAAATATAATAATTTTTATTTAATTAATTTTTTTTTTTTTTATTTTATTATTTTATTTTTATTTTTATTATTATTATTATTATTATTATTATTATTATTTTTTTTTAATTTTAATTTTAATTAATTTTTTTTTTTTTTTTTTTTAAATTTAAAATAAAAGATTTTAGAAAAGATAGTTTTTAAATAAAAGTTAAAATTTAATTTTAAAGAAAGATAAAAAAAATACTAAAAAAATAATTTTAAAATAAAATTTTAAAAGATGCCCCCCGGCCATTTGATGAGCCGTACCCTCGACATCATACCCACATCCAAGTGCAACTTGATGTGGTTACACAATTTTGAGAATTTGAAAAAAAAAGAAAATAAATGAAAGTTTTTAGAAGATAATTTTTATAATGATGATCACTGGGTGGGCTCCCTCCAATTTATAAAAATGATTAGAGACCACCAGTGAGCATCACCTTTACAATAATTCATAATATATATTAAAGAAAAGAAATCACAATCTAACATAAAAAATCAAAAACAAAATAAAATAAAAAGAATCTTGAATCCGGCGTTGAGAGCGGTGTCTCTTGATTCGTTCCAGTTTATAGTCTTAGTGGACTTCCTAAAATTAAAAGACAAAGCCAGGATTCAACTAGAAACAGGGAAAATTTTGGAAACGAACATTATGGGGTAATTGTGTATAGAGCAGCCAGCCCATCAATTACCCCCACACTTGCCAATATTAAATTAAGAAGGTTCCCCTGTGAACACTTCTTCCAATAAATTTTAAAAATTTTCCAACACTATCTTCACCCATATTTTAAGAATTTTAAGTTTTCGAAAATTTCAAAGAAGGTCTTCTTGCATTTCGTTAAGTTTCATCACAGTTTCGTTGCCCATATGCAGTGTAACGATAGTAAATTATTTTTGATAAAATAAGAAGATAGTTTATACTCACTGCGGAGGAATCCATAAAATTTCGTAGATATCATAGTTTATCCTCATTTCGGAGGTATAAATTTAATAAAAGTCATTAAAATTGTAGTTTATCCTCATTTCGGAGTTGATAAAATTTAAGAAATTTCATAGTTTATCCTCATTGCGGAGGAATCCATAAAGTTTCATTGATATCATAGTTTATCCTCATTGCGGAGGAAGACTTCGGCACTCCTGGTGCCTCTAGGATAGAACCGTTTCACTTGATCGGCCGCTACCCTCTTCTTTAATACTACTCCATCCAACTCTTCTAGCACATATGAACCGCCGGAAACTTGCTCCTTTATTTTATACGGTCCATTCCACCTATCTGCAAACATCTTTCCCCATTGACTTTCCAAACTCCTATTATACACCAGGACCATATCTCCTGGGTTCAAAGGTTTCCTTAATCGATGTGCCAACCGCTCATCCCAATATTTGACTGATTGATTTTGGATCTTCATCATCCGCGAATATGCCTTTTCTAAATATTCTTCTTTCTTTTCTAGCTGCATCATTCTTGCACACAATAATTCTTCAGTAGTTTTGACCGTGTCCCAGTCAACTCCAAGATATGATTCAGCTTCTAAATCAACCAGTAAAACTGCTTTCTGTCCAAAAACAAGTTCATAAGGTGAAAATCCGGTCGTCCTTTTGGCAGTGATTCGATCAGCAAATAAAACTAAAGGTAAATAGTGCCTCCACTTTTCGGCACTTGTCCCACACATTTTAACTAAAGCATCCTTAATAACTTGATGCCCTCTTTCAACCATGCCTTCAGCTTCAGGATAATATGGGGTTGCTACCCTAACCTTTGATCCAACTTTCAATACGGCCTCTTTAAACTCTGTCCCAAATTCAGGACCTCCATCTACCGTCACCAACTTCATCACCCCATA
Organism: Hemileia vastatrix; assembly: GCA_030280995.1. NCBI lineage: Eukaryota > Fungi > Basidiomycota > Pucciniomycetes > Pucciniales > Zaghouaniaceae > Hemileia > Hemileia vastatrix. The sequence continues at coordinate 17,191,940 of JASXTE010000001.1, read as the reverse complement.
CCTATATACCCAATTATTCAAAAAAAATTCTGCCACATTTTTGGCAGTTAAATTAATAAGAGGCGCTGCCTCTACCCAACCAGATAAATCATCTCTGGCCACAATTAAATATTTATACCGTCCCTCTTTTATATGAACGGCATCTAAACTAACTCTTCCAAAGAGCGTATATTCACCGGTCGCGCGTCCAGGTTCTTTTGGCCTTAAATAACTTCGTCTTTGACATTCTTCGCATGACTGAACCCACTGTTTAACAGCCATCTTCATGCCAGGCCACCAAAATCGATCAGAAATTCTTCTAAATGTTTCTCCAACGCCTCTATGCCCGAGATCTTCATGCAGTGATTTCAGAACTAATTCTTGCCCCTTCTGTTGAGTTATAACTACTTGAGGATTTGGATACCTCCTCCTCATTAAACGTCGACCAGATAGGTAAAACGTAGATGACTTCCTCTTGATAGCCACCCATTCATCGTCTTCACAATCTTCTGGCCTCTCTAAAGTCAATAAATATTTGACTAACAAAAAATAAAAACCAGTCTGACCCCAGACTTCATCTTGAAAATCGATTAATATAACATCAATAGGGACTTCTCTATCACCAATATCACCTGCACATGAATGAGCCAATAATCGTTGACCCCTAAATAAATTTTTAATCGAGCTATGTCGACGTTTTTCTGAACCTTTGGATCCTTCGAAAACCGTATTTGAAAATACCTCTTTCTCTTTATCCACCCTTTTATTTAAATTCTCTAATTCTCCAACATATACACCATTCCTTAATTTACTACTATCCCACACTACCAATCCATCTTCCTCTACATACACCACATCTTCTTCTACCTCCTCTCTGCCGAATTTATCTACACCTTTTTCAACACCTTTTTTAACATAAAAACTATTTTCCAGTTTATCCTCTTGGTGGAGGTCATCAACACCATAATCTAAACACAATAGTCCTGCCAGTTTAACCTCATGGGGGAGGTATGGAAAGTCTTCAGCTCCTTTAGTGCTGGCTTTGATAATAGGTATATCTTCATTGAACTCTTCTGAGTCTGAATCTTCTTTAGTGGGTGGTCTCCTTGATAAACCATCTGGCATAGTAAAAGTTTTGCCAGGCTTATGAACTGAATCGAACGAAAAATGTTGAATAAAAGCTACCCATCTCGTCATGGGTGCGTTCGGTAAACTTGGGGAATTAATCATCTGGATTAACGATTTCGCATCCACTTGCAACTCAAAATGTTGCCCCCACAAAATATGCTGAATTTTCTTCAGTATTTTCGCCACACCACATAATTCCAATTTTGGTTGAGAATATCTTGATTCGACCTCAATAAATACTACAGATTCATACCTAACTGGCCTGATGTAACCAGCTTTATCCATCTGAGACAAAACCGCCCCAGCTGCAACCTGACTTGAATCAACCGCTAAATAAATTCTACCAGCATCTTTTCCATAATCTAACTTGTGCAGGACTAAATCCTTCCCTACAACCTCCTTCAACTTCACAAACGCCTTCTCACACTCTTCATCCCACTCCCAGTCTGCATCCTTTCTCGTTAACCGTCTCAATGGAGCTTCCAATGAAGAAAAGTCCTTGATAAACATTCTAACATATACGCAAACGCCTAAAAACCCTCTAACTTCGGTCGTATTCTTGGGTCTTGGCCAGGACTGAATTTTGTTAACTTTCTTCTTGGACATAATCCTACCCTCTCTACATACCACATGGCCTAATATTTCTAAGGCTGGCACACAACATGAAAATTTTGAACCTGAAATAGTTAAACCAGCCTCTTCAATTCGAAACAAGATTCTTTCTAAAGTAATTGCAAACTCCCAAATGAATTTGCGTATCCCGGGATTCTCTTCCAACACCTGGTTATCATAGTTGGTTGTTGGTCCCTTAATTCCTCCATCATCTATAAAGATTCCAGCATATTGTGGAATTTCATCTTGAAGGATCCAAGCCATCTGAGCTTGATAAACTGCAACCGAATTTGTTGCTCCTTGAGGTAATCTTGTTAACTGTAAACGTCCAAGTGGCGTATCGAATGTAGTGAGAGGCCTTGAGTCCGGATGTAACTCTCTCTCATCATATCCACCCATAATATCTCCCAAACCATAGCACACTCTCCCTGCAAACGCTTCAACAAACTCCTCAGCACTAGGTGGTATCCCAGCATCCTTTATTGTAACCCTATTTAATTCCCTAAGATCATGAACAACTCTAAGCTTGCCATTCGGTTTCTTGATACAAAATACAGGACTAGAATAACTTGACGTTGATTGCTCATACAGTCCAGTGCGTATCCGTTCTCTGACAACTTCAATATAGGCTTCTTTTAATGCAGCCGGAATAGGAATTGGTTTCTGCTGCCACGGTTCATGACATACCACAGGAATCTTGTAAGGCTCCCCATAGGAATGCTTCAACACACCCCTCTCCTCTTCTACAAAAGCAATGGCCTTCTCTCGCTTGACCATCACATCCAACAACAACTTCTTCTCTTCTCCAGACAACCAACCATCAGGTCCAAAATTAACAACACCCAGTCTCTCAAAAGTGATTCTTGACGTCTCAGAAAATTCAGGCGGATTCTTTACCAAGGGACTTTCATAAGGATCTCTTGATAACCTTGGTCTTCTCAAAGGTGGATTTAATTCAGCAGGTAGCGGCTCATTAATAGGTCGAACTTTATTTGCTACTTTCTTATATTTGGCTGCGTCCACATCTAAATTAACTTGAGGTAAAACATCGCCATTAAAACTCTCATCAAATGAATCTTCTTCATCGCCAGAATCGGAATAAGAAAAATTTGAAAAATATTTTATTTCATTTTTAAATTTTACCCTTTTTTCCTTTCCCTCGTCTAATTTATAAACAGATTTTCCAACACCTTTGCTTCCCTTATCCAACAGTAAATCACCCGTAAAGAAAGTTGGCAGTTTACCCTCTTGCTGGAGGACCGGAATTGAATTTTCACAAAAATTATTTTTTTGTGTTTTAATTATACCAAGATTTTTTATTTGATTTTGATGAGATAATTGCAGTTTACCCTCTTGCTGGAGGTCCGTGATAGAAGGAGATAATTGCAGTTTAACCTCTTGCTGGAGGTCCATAATAGAATTTTCACAAAAATTATTTTTTTGTGTTTTAATTATACCGAGATTTTTAATTTGGTTTTGATGAGATTTTTGCAGTTTATCCTCTTGCTGGAGGTCCAAAATAGAAGGAGATAATTGCAGTTTAACCTCTTGCTGGAGGCCATAAAACATACCCTTCCAATTTTTATCCAACCTAATTTGGCCCATTTTGCCTTTTTTACCATTTTTAAATTTAATAGAATAACAGGGTAAATCCAATAAACATATAGAAAAGTCCATAACGTATTTGCACTCCAAAGTAATATTAACAGAAAATAATTGAGAATCCACTTGAATTATCTCCAAGTGAGCTGACCTATTGCAATCCGGGATCTCATCCTGAGGAGAGATTACAACATTAGAGCGATCAGCCCATGCTACCCCAAAAAATGAGGGCATTCATCCCTTTCCAACAAACATAATTCACCAGAAGCCGTCCGTTTTATATGCGGCTTCTTGGTGCAAACACAACACTGGCACAGAGTAGTAATCCCTGGCCGTGTTTCCCAACCTTCATCTCCAGGAGGCGCTAACCGCATATGTAACCTCGGCATATCTTCACCAGTGATCTCCAAACTAATCCCCATGCCAGCTTGATACCATATCCTGGCCTCAAAATCCATCAAAAAAGGACCACCAAGAACAGTTTTGACTGCTCCTCTGGCCACATAAAAGTGAACCTTACCAACAGATCCACCAATGCCTAACCTGACATGCTCAGCTGTACCCATCAGCTCTGTTGCATGCCCTCCAATACCTCTGAGGTTTCCCCCAGTTCCACTTTTAATTGGCAAGCCTATACTTGTCGCTTGCTCCAATGAAATTAAATTAATTTGAGACCCTGAATCGACCAAGGCCTTTACTTCTTTACCATTTAGAGTTACCACCAGGTAACCCAGGGGAGCGGAAAAATGCGTATCTACATCTTCCCCAAACTTTTCAGCATTTTCACAAATATATTCCACCTCTCCAGTGGAAACCCGACGCCTCTTCAAATGCTTCTTTTGCTTTTCAGCAAGGGCCGGACTAATCGTAAATAACTCCCCCAAAGATAAGGGAATCTGCAGTTGATTCACCCTATTCAAAACTGCGTCCATCGCATTAGCTTGACCAGAAACTACTGGCCACTCATACTGGACCTTTGATTTAACAACCTTGGCCCTGGGTACCTCTTGAGGTCCAACCGAGCCATCTTCACCCCCCATTATAACATCTTCACTTTCTATAACCCTAACTCCGTCACCAGCTTCTTGCACTAATCCTGATCCATCGCTAGTCCTTCTTACTCCCTCCATTGGGATGGGACCGCTAAAACTTGGTCTGGGTAGAGACGCCAACGGTACGTCCTCCTCAGAATCCGAATCATCCTCTGGCATAGGCTCACCATTTAAATCAAACTTGCCATAACTAGGGGGCCCCATATCAGCAATCCCCTTCTGCATTTTATATAATTCGTCCTTAGAGTAAGGGTTCAATTTGTTGGCGGCAGTTTGAGCACTAGAATTCTTGTCCTTAGAGTAAGGGTTCACTTTGTTATTGGCCTTGCCAGGATTAGCCCTCAATTGGCTCTGAATGCTACTTTTCGCCTTAGTAGCAGCTGCTCTTCTAGCAGCATTAACATCGTATTCGCCAGCCATACAGCTACCCTCCACCTGGGCAACCGTCGCCAGCTCTAAACCACCAAAAGAAGTAGAAAATGTGGCTTTACTGACCTCTTTCTCTTTACCTTTGTCAGCTTTTCCACCATTACCGTTACCATTTTTGCCACCCTCGGCATTAACATCTTCATCCGTCACCTCTTCAAATCTGGCTCTCCTTTCAGCCGTTAAACTTCTTCTGACCAAATCAGAAGGAGACTGTCCATCACTGGGCTTGATGAACGAACCATCAGGAAATTTATAAACTTTACCATCAAATAAAACTCGCCCAGCATCCATATCCTTATCAAGAGCAAAACAAACTGTTGCTCTATGACCCCTCCTATTACAATAGGAGCACACCTTTGGCTCATCGTAGCCACCTCTATATCCATTACCACCATTCCCACCATTTCTCCCATTGCCTGGGAAGCGGTTATCGTTGTTATTGCCATTATAATTTCGTCGTTCATAACCTCTGGACTGATAAGAAGTCGACGTCGACGAAGAAGCGATTGGGGCCTTGTTGGCCTTCTGAGTCTCTTGAACAAATATTTTTAATTGTTTCGTTAAATCGGCCAAGTGATCGACCATCTTATTGTCTACATTGCCCTCAACTTTAGCAGCCGGTAATCCCATTTGTGCCTTCTTGGCCTCCTGGGCTTTGACCATGATATCGTTGTTTTCGGCCAAAACTTCGCTAACCTTGCTAACATAATGAGTGCAAGACTCTTGATATTTGTCCAACGCCAATAACTTGAGATGGGCCTGAATGTTCTCTTTGATAACCTCCAGAGCCGGCAGTTTCTGCTCACCATTAGGCAGTTCCTTCATCAAATCTTTTCTTGAAAGATCCTTCAAGACGTCCATACGAATATCCCTGCTGCATGCTGACCAAAACAAATCTTTTGCTTGGTTCTCATGCACTAACTCGTCCACCAGTATGAGATATTCCACCACTTTATCAAACTGAACACAGAGCTTTTTGAAGTCAGCCATAGAAGAAACTCCACCTTTTGCTTGCCAGTCTCCAACAATTTTATTGAGGTCCATCATAGTAAACCTAACGCCCCATCTATCAATCATAGCTTTAGAAAGCTTAACTTAATCCTTGTCCTTAAATGCCTGCATAGCAATAACCTCTTTTTCCACCTCCCTATCGGCAATAAAAAATCTAACTTGCTTCACCATATCCACATGGGAAGCACCATCAACAGCAGCAGCAGCTTCATACCTGCTAATGAACCATTTAACCTCCTCCCCATCAAACTTTGGGCCATCCCAAGAAACAATTCTAACTGAGGGAGTAAAAGTGTTAGAAGATCCAGAAGCAACAGCAGAAGAAGACATCCCAATAAGTAATGAAAAGCGTTAACAATCGATAAAATAAAAAGCCTCTTGCAGGCCAATAACAAAAATCCAATTAGAGTTCCAGAAAATAAGCCTCTTGCAGGCTAATAACGTTCTTGATCCAAGTAAGTCTTTAAAGAAAGCTAGAGAAATCGAACCCCACGTTGGGCGCCAACTATGGTAAGGTAAACTCTTACAGTCGCCTTGCTGTAAGCAGAATCCGGAGGAGATATGTGGATTTAGCTGAAAACCCCGTCCTTCCAATAAAAATAACAAAGTAGGTGTTCTAAATCACTAAGCTAACCAATCTACTTGGATCCGATTTATAAAATAATGAAACTCTAAAATAATTAACGCTTATTGAGATTTAAAGAAAGTGGCTGTTGATAAAAGAAATACTGATGACAACAATTAAGGTGTACCAGTGAAAGATCTGTAAAGATTGACTTTTATGTTTTTATAATATTTTAAATTTATATGAGACAGCAATAATCAAGTCCCAGCGACGAAGACCTTTCTAAAGATACCCTGTATGAAGTGTTATTTAAACTGTTGAATAGTATTTCTAAAATGTTAAATATAAAAATATAAAGTTATAAGGGTATTACAAATTTATTTAAATTTGTTAAGTAATAAAAAAATGAGACCGTGGTGGTTAATGATCAAGCTGTATGATGTGTCCCCCCCCTCAATTTCGAGTTTGAGAGTCGCTTAAGTATTCCTAGTCACGTGCCTAAATTTTCCCCTCCAGAGCTCTTCCAGAGTCAATCCGGAGCCCGTACGGAGTCCGTACGGAGTCAAAGCGGAGTCCGTACGGAGTCGAAACGGAGTCCGTCCGGACTTCCGGACTCAATTTAGAACCTTAAAACCATAATAAAAAATCTAGAAAAATTACACATAATAGAGCTACTTCCCCTTTACCTACCAAACTAATTTTCGTAGTCTGCGCAGCTCTAATTACCCCGTGAAAATTCATCAAAGTTAAGTAATTTTTGAAAAACGTAAATATTTCTATGAAACTTTAAAATTCATTTAAAAATATAAGAAAAATAGTAAAAATTCTGGGAAAATTTCCCAAGGTTCTTGAGTGACTCGACTTGATACTTATAAATTTTTCAGACCGTAAAAAAATAAGTTTTCTCCGCAAAATAAATTGTTTTCGTGTAGGCATTTGCTCGTGACCAATTTCTTCATATTTAAAACTCCAATAAATTAAATAAAACCCTTTTATATATAAAAAAAAATAATAACGCCAATCTTGTACGCCGTAATAACTCCATTTACATACTTAGGTGCCATACTAAACTTTAGGCTACCACAACGGATTTATGAGTTGGGATATGATTACTGAGTTAATGTGGATGCTTGGGGATGTTATTGGGAGCTTCGAAAGTTAATTTGGCTGCTTTATATGCTTTGGGTTTCATTTTATCCTTTTGTATGAGTTATTTTACCTGTATCTTTATGGTATCCTCTTTGATCTGTTTCTTCTATTTATTTTTTGGGTCTGTGGTATCATTAATTGTGATGGAGGGTCCTTACTGGAGGTCTGGATGTTGAAACTGCTTGAAGTGAACGCCATGGGGAGGTGATGGGCCCTCACAGTGCTGTAATTGCCAGGGATAGCAGTGACATCATCTGGATTGAAGGTCTGTGCACTCCAGTGGATTTTGGTATAAGTAAGGGAGGATTTTGACGGTTATTAGACATCACTTACTTACTAAAAATCAAATAAACACTATAACACAATTATTATCATATATATATATATTATAAAGCCTTTATAAATTGATATTATCTTTATATATGCTATAACTATATTTTATTATTCTATTTTCCATCACTAGCACACATAAAATCTAAGTATTGTGAGTTTAAATTGAGAATAACTATTTTATTAGTCTTCCCCTGAGGTTTAATCACTAAATCATTTAGTAATAAGAAATTGGACCCTTAATATTTACTATTAAATCATACTTATACACTAGCATAAACTGACAAGCTCCCTATTGATTTGAAATAAAAATCTGAAATGTGTGAATTCTTCACAGGATTCTAAGCCAGGTGGTGCTCTAGTCCTCTGATGATTGTGAAGATTTTAATACCAAATTTCTGCAATTATTCCATTTCCATTTCCAAAGTCAATAATGCATTGATGGTCTGGAAAGTATAGACCATGGCTTTTTGTAGATGAGGAGGGTGAGGGGATAGGAAATCCAGTTTTTGGATTAACATATGAGAATATTCCAAATATGAGTGAGTTGAGATCATTTTTATCCATTTGAATTTCGTTATAAAAACGACCAAAGGTTACCATGACATTAAAAATAAAAATATCATCATCAACAAGTTTTAGCCATTCTGTATCTGTCCAATTAGGAATTCTAAACCGTTTTGCCAATTGATGATTAGATTCAAAAGCATATTGACATAGATTCTTTTATTGAAAAGCTAAAAAATGGTTGAATATTGACAAGGAGTCCCATTTTTTTAAATCTTCTTTCACTTATTGGGCAGTAATATCTCAGACTAAAGAATAAATACCTTTAGAAAAAATAATAAGTTTTTTTATATTCATTCATCTATAAATAAGCTTACCGAGTGAAAAACCTTTGTCATATCCTGGTCTCCAACCAATACCATACATAAAACCTCCAAGAATATTTTTGTTTGATAAAGGTTGACAAGCTTAGGCAATTTGATACAAAGTGGATATAAGATATGATAAATTTTGAAACATTTCATTCATATTTTCTTCAAATGAGTGAGTCTCAAAAATAAATTGAAGTTTGAAAGAATTAGAAACAACAGATATTTTTTTTTATTTCCAGTCTTATCTTATTCATTCTTACTTGAATTTAATTTTTTATTGGCTATAAGCTCAGGAAAAAAATTTATATTTTCAGGTAGTTTTTTTGGATAAGTTTTTTTTGTAAGAATCTAGTTTTGAAGTAACTGAATCCAGTTGGACTTCCAATAAATTTGGAACAAAATTATTTTTCTCTTATGTTATTTCTATTTTGACCAGGTTTTGGAAGAGATGATATTGAAGAAGGAGAAGATGAAGATATTGAGGTAATTGACAAAAGGGATGAGTTTGAGGAAGAAATTTCTTTATTTTTAGATGAGTCTAGATTCTCAGTCATTTTTTTCTAAAAAATAAAAATATCAATCTAATAGAAAAAATAAAACAAAATTGGATGAAACTTACCTAAAAAGCTCTCCTCAAACTACCTGAAAGAAAAATTCATGAAAATTTCCAAAAAAGAGTACCAAAAGTTCAACAAAAGAGCCCCAAAAGTTGCCAAAAAAAGAGTCCCAAAAGTTCCCAAAAAGATTTCCAAAAGTTTCACAAAAATTTTCCTGGAAGTACCCTAAACCCTGCCCAAAAATTTCCAGAAAAGTGCCAAAAGGTTTTCAAAGTCCTTGAAAAAAATGATAAAAATAATTACAATAAATAAATTAAACCAAAAATTTTTTTTTTGGATTTTTTCTCTGAACAAAAAAAATTTATGTCAAAAACCAAAAAAATAAATTGGCAAAAAAATAAAACTCACAAAATTTAGTTTGTTTATTTAAACTTAAAGTATCTTCAGCTAAAAGGACAGTTGATTCAAATAAACCCAACCCTAATTCTGAATCTACTTTTCAAGTTTGCACAAAAACTTGAACTGTGATGATGAAAAGTCCAAAAAGAGGGATATAAAAGCCTAGGTAATAATCAGATAAGAGTTTCAGAATCCTTATCTTCTAATTATGCAATATAAAAATGTGAAATAAGATAAGTGAAATTTGGAAAAAAAGACTCAACTTCAAAGGTCAAAATCTCAGCAACCACTGAACCTAATTCAAACCTATTTGTGGGAAATAAGAGATAGGCTTTATTAGAATGCTCATTTAAAGGACATGTGATTTAAATAAACTTAAACCTAATTTTTACATAAAAAATAAAATAAAATTTAAATTGGGAAAAAAAGAACCAACTTTAATGGTCAATATCTCAGCAACCACTGAACCGAATTCAAATATGTTTGTGGGAAATGAAAGCTAGCCTTCAGGAAAATTTTCAGCAAAAAGAAAATTAGATTCAAATAAACCCAACCCTAATTCCAAGTCTGATTTTCAAAATTTTACAAAAACTAGAAAAGTGGTAATGGAGATGAGAACAAAAGGAGTTTAATAAGTCCACCGTTATACAGATAAGACTCATACATATATTTAAGTGTGAAATTCTCATAAAAGGAATGAGATATCATATAGGCATGAAAAAAGGAGATGAAACTTACCTTGTTTGAAAAGTAGGAAAAATAGTGTGAGAAAGATTGATGTTGGAATTGTGGGGAAATTGAATATGGAGTAAGTGAAATGCATAAAAAATGTGCAATGTATGTGTTTTAATGACATGGAGCCAAAAAAAAGTGAAATAAGGGAAAGGGGGGATAATGACCATGCCAAGGAGGGATGAAGAGTAGGGTGATGGAGCTAAAAAAGAAAGTAAAGAGGGAGAGAAAAAAAAAGTTAATTTTACCATTGAAATAAAAAATAACCACTTAAAAAAATTTTAGATACATAAAATAAAAAAAACAGAAAAAAAACAAAAAAAATTATAATTAGTAATACAAAAATCAAAAAAAAGAATAAAATGACATACCTGGAGAAATGAGATGAAAAAATAAATGAAACCAAATTGTTTGAGGAATGTTGGAGGAGAAGAGGAAAAGGATATGAAGAATGAATGAAAAAAGAAATAGTGAAAAATTATGCAATGTCATGTTGAGCTGGTGAAAGAAAACCAATGAGCCATCCAAAAAAGAGATATTCACTGTAAATTCCAAAAAAATATGAATATACAACAAACAAAAATACCAAGTCACGTGAATAAAGTATACAAAGTGGAAATTTGGAGAGTATGAAAACAAAAAAATTAAAAGAATTGTGTGCCAAAATGGTGGAGGGTGATTGGCATAATGACAGAGCATATGCCGGTTGAATGAATGTTTTGTGATTCAAGGGACAGGAGAGCTGATGCTGGTTTGGGATCCTCTTCTTCATAAAGATAATTCCACTCATCTTTTAAGTCAGCTAGGATATTGTGGAGTATAACACAAGTCATTATCCAATGATTTGCAGTTTTTATTTCTATTTTTTTTTTTGAAATTGGATGCTGAGTTCCCAGAGACTAGAAAATCTTCCCTTTAAAATCCCAATAGCATGTTCAATTCATACTCTTGATTGGGAAAGGTGATAATTAAAGGTGGTTTTGGGGTCATTCTCTAAGTTTGAACCACAGAAAGCAGGTATAATGTACTTTCCACTTGCATATGCTGAGTCTGCAAGGAGGTGCCAAGATTCTTCAAAGTATGAGTCAGGAATTTGAGAATTCCTCATTCTTTGGAAGATGGAGAATTCATGAAATGAGCCAGGGCAACCACTATAAAAAGAAATAAAATTTTTGTTGATGCCACAGACAAGTTGAACAACAATAGAGTATCTACAAAGAAGATAAAAAGTTAGTTTATGAAAGATGAGATATTGGAGAACATTTTGAAGAAAGCTTTTTTTAAAATCAAAATAATGGTTGCGATCATGACCAGACTTATGACTCAAATGTATAGTTGTACCATCCACAGGAACCTTTGGCTTGCATTACTTGAGAGGATTCAAGTAGCTGTTGTAGAGTTGGCCAAGCAAGTGTTTAGGACTTGTGAGAAAAGATAACAATCATGCAGCGCTTGGTGTTGTGGCCTTCCAACATTGGAAGGGGCCTTTGTTGTGTGATTTGGCGCTGTTTGTGCATGTCTTAATTGACATCTGTTAAGTAATTGGGTATTTTTCTGGTTTTATTCCGTAGATATTGGGTCTGTGGGTATGTGGGTACTATCATTGGATAGCCCCGGTTTTTCTCTATATTTTATGTCTTGAAGACATTTTTCATATTCTAAGTTTTAAGGGGTCATTTCCTCATTTTTCTTTTATAAAAGATAGTTGTTTAATTTTGTTTTTTGTGTTTTACAGGCTAACCTTAAGTCTTAGGGTTAAGTTCTTAGTACCATTGGATAGGGCTAATTTTTCTCTATATTTCATGTCTCAATGTTGTTATAGTGAAATTGTGTGTTTTAAAGGTTTTAGTAGTTGTTGCTAATTTTTCTAAGTAGATTAGTTGTTTTTTATTAGTTTTCTGGCTTCAGGGAGGCCGGGCCACTTCAGGCGGCACCTCCGACGTCAGGCGGCCTGCCTGCCTCTGTTTTAGAAGGTTGGGGAGCGCTTCTGGAGGGGTTTTTATTCAATTTGGTGGGTACAGGTGCCAGATTTGTGGGCGTGCATAGGCTCTTAGATAGTGGTCTGTGTGTACATAATGAAGAAGACAGTTTGGGGCCACCTTAATTATCATACAACCATCCGGAGGTGATATCATTGTTCCTCACTCAGTTTTCACTGTTTTCTGGCCACAATTTGGCTGTGTTTGTTGCAAGTGAGTTCTTCATTTAACTTAACTTTGGCAACTGTTTTCTCTGTTATAGTCTTGCAAGCTATAGCAAGTATTATTGCTGTCTCTGGTGTGGATTTGCAGCCTACATCAAGTATCTTTGCTTTCTCTGGTGTGGACATTGGTCTACATTTCAGTTCTTTGGTTTGGTAGTCTGTCTGGGACTACTTTCTTGGCTCATCAAGCAGTCAAGTGTGTTGAAAAAGGGGCTTTAGAAAAACAGGAACCAACTTACTTTAGCAAGTAAATCCCACTCTATTTTTCTAAAGGGACAGGGGATTTTCACTCTGGTTTTTCTCCAACTCCCTTGGTCAAGGCCTATAGCTAGTACTATAGGATTGTCTACATTTCTGGCGCCCAACGTGGGGTAGAACTTGCTAGTTCTTTGGAATCTCTGTTTTCTTTGGTTGGATCTTTTTGGTGTTTTGGACTGGAAGAATGGCTTCTGGTTCTGCTATTCCTGTGGTGACTGTCAGTGGAAGGGATGGTCCTCCTGCTGTGATGGTTAGGGAGTGTGTTAGGATTAAAACTTGGGATGGTACCAAGTTTAATGGGGAGGATGTCAAGTGGTTTCTGGAGAAGTATGAAACTGCTGCTGGAGTGGATGGTGCTTCCTACCTGGACATGGTGAAGCAGATAATCTTCTTCATTGGTGATAGGGCAGTGGAAAAGGAGATTGTGGCAATGTCTGGCTACAAGAAGAGGGATTGGAAATTGTTGTGTAGGGAGATGGTAGATAGATGGGGTGTCAGGTTCACTATGGTGGATCTGAACAAGGTTTTCAGTGAATGGCAATCTTATGGTGGTGTTGGTAACTTGCATAGTAACAGGAAGTTTCTGCTACAGTTTGATCCTGTGGTGGAATATTTGGTGGAAGTGGAGGAGCTGGCACATGAAAATGCTGCCAAGGATGTTTTTTGTTCTGCCCTGGCTAGAGATGTCAGGATGGATGTGTTGAAGAAGCTGTCAAGGAAGGACTTCATGAAGACTCTTTCTAATGGGGACCAGAAGTTGCCTGCCTTGGATAAGGTGAAGGAGGCTGTTGAGGCCCATTTGAAGTTATTGGCTGTGGACACCTATCAGGAGGGGTGTGCCAAATATGTCAGCAAGGTCAGTGAAACTTTCGCTGAAGAGGAATTTAGGGAGAAGAAGGAGGAGAAGATTATGGTGCAGGTTCTCAAACAGGAGAGGGATCCAGTGGTGGAGCAGTTGGCTGATCTCACAAAGCAGCTGCATATTTTTGTTCAGGAGGCTAAGAAGGTCAATAGGGCACCTTCTCAGCCTAGAGATTTTGATAGGAGGGCTGGTAGGAGTGATCCTTGGGTCTGCTCTTATTGCAGCAGGAGGGGGAACAGGTCAAATGATTGTTGGGCATTGAACAGGGATGTGTCTGAAGGAAAGGTGGAATTTGATGGCAGTGTTTTCAAGTTCCCTGACGGTTAATTTGTGAAGCCCAGTGAGGGGCAGGCTCCTGTTGATTTGGTCAGGATAAGGGGAGGGCTCAATCAAAGGAGGCCAAGGTTTGAGGAGATTCCTGATCAAGGAAAGTCTTCTGGTAAGGTGGATGATGATGTCAAGGGAAAGGGAAAGGAGGTCAATAAGGTCTTATTTTCTACTTCCTTTGGTGGTTTGGAGTTGTATTCTTGTGGTGGACAGTTAAGTGGTGAATGCTTGGCTGGTGTTTATGATGTAGAAGCAGGAAAGGTGGGAAGGCCTAAGAGAAGTTCTCAGGCACAACCAAAGCCTAAGGCTTCAAAGGTGGATCCTAAGCTGAGTGCAGCTCGGAAAAAGTACAGCAAGGAGGAGCTGTACAAGATGCAGAAGGGTATGGCTGACATGGGCCCCCCTAGTTTTGGTGAATTGGACATGAACGGTGAGCCAATGCCAATGGAGGTGGATTCTGACTCTGAGGAGGATGTCCCTTTGGCTTCATTTCCAAAGCCTGCTGGAGTTAGAGGTTCAGGTGAGGGATCTGGTTTAGTTTCTGTTGATGGTAACTCTGTTGGTGATGCTGGTCCTCAAGAATCTTCTAGGGCCAAGGTGGTGAAGCCAAGAGCTCACTTTGAGAGGCCAGTAGTTTCTGTTCAAGTTAATTTTATGGACTCTGTCCTGGAGAGGATGAATCAGGGTCAGGTTTCCCTATCTTATGGGGAATTGTATGCTATCAGTCCAGGGTTGCCTGATAGGCAGAAAAAGTTGTTGACCAGGAGAAGAGTTTCTTCTGGGGAGGTAAAATACATTTGTGATTCTGCTGAAAAGTTTGGTGAGGGGTTGGAAACTCATTTTTCTGCTCCTCTGGGATATGTAAATTTCAATCTGAATGGCAGGGAGGCAAGGGCATTGGTCGATTCAGGTTCTCAGATAAACCTGATTTCTTTGTTTGAGGAAACTCATTTGGGCCTCCCCATCAAAACTGGTATTGGTGGGAATTTGAGAGGGATCGGTGGTCATGTCACTGAATTGGTTGGAGCTTCAGAGTTTGTGAAGTTAGATGTTGGCGGAGCCTTAGGGAAGGTTCATTTCTATATTGCTAAGGGAACAGTTAAAGCTGTTTTGGGTGGGCCATTCTTGATGGATTTAAAGGCAAGAATTGGTTATCAATTTGATTTGGGAATCAGTTTGGAGTTGACTGGTGAAGATGAAAGGAGACTTCACATGAGGTTATTGTCCCCTGGCGAGGATGGTTGGGAGACCAGGCCTAGTTTATCTTCAATGTGCCAGTGCATGGATTGTTGCAGGAGAAGGAAAGAATTGGTGCCGCCTCTGGTTTTCTGGAGTGTGGCTCAGGCTCTATTGATAGTCTGTCTTTTTTAGAGTAATGAGGGCTTATCACCCTAATGCTACAACCTCTCCCCAAGATGAGGAAAGCCCAGGTTGTAGTAGGTCAGCTCCCTTGGAGATATACCAAGTGGATTTCCAACTTTCTTTTTTTAATGTTTCTCTTCTCTGCAAGTATTCATCAAATTTTTTATCAAGTCTCTGTTCTCTCTCAAGATTCTTAATTATTTTTAATTCAAGCTCAAAGAAGAAGATTGGTTATATATCTTTATTGAAAGATATGCGGAAAAGTTTTGGAGTGGTGAGATTGGGGTCTAAAAGTAAGTCCTCCCAATTGTGCACCGCTAGGGTTTCTTCTACACCTTTCAAAAACATTACCTGGGCCACACCTGTGAGCATTGGAGAAACCCCCTGGTTATTTTTTTAGGTCAGAAGAAAACTCAAGAAAAGAAGATAAAAATTTCAAGATAATTCAAGAAAATCAAAAAACTAATCTGAAGATAATGAAGAAAGAAGATTCAAAATATTTTTGTAAAGATCGTCAAGATCAATTTTTGGGCCTCCAGCATGCGGTTAAACTGCAGAAAATTATGAAGAAAGAAGATCATCAAGATCAATCTTTGGGACTCCAGCATGAGGATAAACTGCACAATTTTAAAAGAGTTTATTCTGAAGATGAATCAAGATTTGAAGATTTGGAAGACAAAAGTGAAGATGAAGATTTGGTATTGCGGAAAAGTTTTGGAGTGGTGAGATTGGGATCTAAAAGTAAGTCCTCCCAATTGTGCACCGCTAGGGTTTCTTCTACACCTTTCAAAAACATTACCTTGGCAACACATGTGAGCAATGGGAAAACCCTTGGTTTTCGTTCCAGGTCTGGTGGTGAAGATTTCCTGAAGATCCCTCAAGTTGAAGGTGGAGAGGCAAAGTATAAGAAGGTAGCGCAGAAGATTAGGCCTGTTAATGAGCCTATGCCTGTGGGTTTGAATCCGCCCTTGAAGAGACCTCCTTTGTCAAGAGATCCGTACTGTACTCCTTTGGTGAAGAATCCTACAGAATTTGTAGAGACGTCTAGGGTGACTGTGGAAAGGTTGAAAATTGTTAATTTTGGTCCTGATGGGTGGTTGTCTGAAGAAGAAAAGAAGTTGTTGTTGCATGCTATTGTGCTAAGGGAAAAAGCTGTGGCTTTTGTTGAGGTGGAAAGGGGTGTGTTGAAGCACTCTTATGGGGAACCTTACTTGATTCCTGTGGTTTGTCATGAACCTTGGCAAATCAAACCTATTCTGATTCCAGCTACTATCAGAGAGGATTTTGTGGAGATTGTTAGGGAAAGAGTCAGGTCTGGGTTATACAAACAATCAACATCCAGCTACTCAAGTCCGGTTTTCTGTGTAAAGAAGCGGAATGGAAAGTTGAGGGTGGTTCATGATCTTAGAGCCTTGAATAGAGTCACTATCAAGGATGCTGGTATGCCACCAAGTGCAGAGGATTTTATTAAAGCTTTTGCTGGAAGGGTGTGTTATGTTTTGGGTGATATTATGGTGGTTATGATGAGAGGGAACTTCATACGGATTCAAGGCCTCTCGCAACTTTTGAGACTCCTTTGGGAAGATTTCAGCTAACTAGGTTGCCTCAAGGAGCAACTAATTCAGTGGTGGTATATCAAGCACAGATGGCTTGGATTTTGCAGGATGAGGTTCGTACTCATGCTGGCATTTTTATTGATGATGGTGGAATTAAAGGACCATCCACTGATTATGGTAATGAGGTGTTAGCAGAGAACCCTGGCATAAGGAGGTTTGTTTGGGAATATGCAATAACTCTAGAGAGAGTGTTGTTTAGGATTGAAGAGGCTGGTTTGACCATTTCAGGGTCAAAATTCTGTTGTTGTGTTCCTGCTTTGGAAATTCTGGGTCATCTGGTATGTAAAGAGGGAAGGATTATGGCGAAGAAGAAGATTAATAAAATTCAGTCATGGACAAGGCCTAATGATACTACTGAAGTCAGGGGATTTTTGGGTGTGTGTGTATATGTAAGGATTTTTATTAAAGATTTTTCTTTGTTGGCTTCACCTTTAAGGAGGTTGACCAGGAAAGATGCAGATTGAAAATGGATTGAAGAGTGTGAAGAGGCTTTTCAGAAGTTGATAAAGGTTGTTGGGGAAGATATTGTTCTTCACAAGTTGGATTATGGTTTTGGTGCTGGAAAAATTTATCTGGAAGTGGACTCAAGCTATATTGCTGCTGGTGCTGTTTTGTCTCAGGAAGATAAAACTGGGAGGTTCAGGCCAGTAAGATATGAGTCTGTGGTGTTTAATGAGGTGGAATCTAGGTATTCTCAACCTAAGTTGGAATTATGTGGTGTAGCAAAAAATTTTAAAGAAGCTACAGATGGTTTTGGGGGGGCAGCATTTTGAGCTGCAGGTGGATGCAAAATCTTTGGTTCAGATGATCAATACACCTAGTCTTCCAAATGCTCCAATGACTAGGTGGGTGGCATTTATTCAACATTTTTCTTTTGACCTGGTACACAAACCAGGTAAAACTTTTACTATGCCTGATGGATTATCAAGGAGGCCACCTACAGATGAAGATTCTGAGGCTGAAGATTTTGATGAAGATGTTCAAGTGGTTAGGGCCAGCGCAAAGGGTGCTGAAGATTTTTCTGACCTCCCCTAAGAGGCTAAACTGGCTGGATCTGATCTTGATTCTGGTGATCAGGTTGTTTTTGTTGATGAAGATGGAGTTGTTGTTTGGGACAGCTCAAAATTGAAAAAGGGTGTTTTTGTTAGTGAACTGGATTCTCACAAGGTTCAATGGAAAGAGAAGGACGTGCCAAAATTTAAGGATTGGTGTCATGGTTGGGCTGCTCAATTGGCTCATGTTCACACTGGTGATTTTGATGACAGAGTTGTACCCTTGGATGTTGTTTTGTTGGATTTTGAAGATGAGACCTGGGGTCATTCTGGGTTTTATTTTATTATGGTGGAATATCTGTTGACCTTGGAGAGGCCAGATAGTTGTGATGATGATATTTGGTTGGCAATCAAGAAGAAGAGTCCTGGATTTTATGTGTCAGGAAGAAGGCTGATGAGAAGGAGACATCCTAATCCTCAAGTTGTGGTGACTCAGAAGAAGGGTCAAGAACTTGTGTTGAAGTCTTTGCATGAAGACCTTGGTCATAGAGGCTTTGGGAAGACTTATAGAAGAGTAGCTGACAGATTTTGGTGGCCAGGTATGAAGTTGGCTGTGCAGGGTTGGGTTCAATTTTGTGAAGAATGTCAAAGAAGAAGTCACTTGAAACCTAAAGAGGTCAGCCGTGCTACTGGTGAAACAACTGTTTTTGGGAGGGTCAGTCTGGATGCTGTCCATATTAAAGAGGGCAGGTATAAATATTTGATTGTTTCTACAGATGATTTTTCTGGTTGGGTTGAGGCAGTGCCTCTGTTTAATTTGACTGCCAAGAATGTGGCAGAGGTTTTGAAGAAGGAGTGGATTTATAGGTATGGGTTGATGAAGTTGGTGACTGTTGATGGCGGGCCAGAGTTTGGTGCCGAGTTTAAAGAAGCTGTGACTAGTGTTGGTTCTAAAGTTAGAGTGGCTACACCTTATTATCCTGAAGCTGAAGGCATGGTTGAAAGAGGCCATCAAGTTATCAAGAATGCTTTGGTGAAGATGTGCGTAGATAGTGCTGAAAAGTGGAGGCATCATTTACCCTTGGTGTTATTTTCTGATAGGGTCACTGTGAAGAGGACAACTGGCTATTCTCCTTATTAATTAATGTTTGGTCAAAAAACGGTTCTAACAGTGGACTTAGAAGCTGTCTCTTATCTTGGAATTGATTTGGAGGACGTACACTCAACAGAAGATTTTCTCTGTGCCAGGATGCAGCAGTTGGAATGTAGAGAGGAATGTCAAGAGAAGGCATACTCTAGAATGATGAAGATTAGGAATCAATCAGTCAGGTATTGGGACAAGAAGTTGGCTCATAGACTCAGGAATCCCTTGAAACCTGGTTGTTTGGTTTTGGTGTATAATAGAAGTTTGGAGAGTCAGTGGGGAAAAATTTTTTCTGACAGATTGAATGGACCTTAAAAAGTCAGATCTCAGGTGTCTGGAGGTTCTTATGTTTTGGAAGAGTTGGATGGTGCAGTCTTAAAGAAGAGAGTGGCTTCAGATCAGGTGAAGGGGTTCTATCCCAGAGGCACTAGGCATGAAGAAGATTGACTCCGCAATGAGGATAAACTATGGAACGTTCTTTATTTTTTGGAATTTTTTTGGTGTTGCAGAGCAACTTTTGTGTTGGAAACTTTTTTTTAGAAGGTACCCATGGGTGGGGCTTCTAGATTTTATCTCGGAAAGTGTATGGGTAACTGATGGGCTGGCTGCTCTATAGAACAGTTACCCCAGATTGTCTGTTTCCAACCCTTTCTCTTAATTTGGTTGAACCCTAGTATTGTTTTCTTTTTGCAGGTTTTAGTCCTCTATGAATTTAAACTGGAATTTCCTTTGGTTTTCATGTGCTGGACTCTTCACTCTTATTGGTTTTGGTTTATTGTGTTGGATGTTGTGTTTTTGTTAGAAGGCACCCAGGGGGGGCTTCTAGATATTATTTTGGCAAGTGTGGGGGTAACTGATGAGCTGGCTGCTCTGTAGAACAGTTACCCCAGAATGTCTGTCTCAAGTCTTTTGTTTTTCCTAGTTGAATTCTAGTTCTGTTGTTTATTATTCAGGTTTCAAGTCCACTATGACTTTAAACTGGTTTGGGACTGGCTTCTTTATCTTTGGTTCTTTTGGATTGGTGGTGGATCACTGGTGGTCTCCCATCATTTTTACTTATTGGAGGGAGCCCACACAGTGATCATTTCTATGGACCAGAATTCTCTTATTGGACAATCTATGGAGCTGGACTGTCTTTGATTTTGTAGTTATGTTTTTGCTAGATAGTAGTTTCAGATTATTTTCTTTTTTCTCTTTTTTTCTTTTAATTTTTTTATGGGGGTTGTTAAAATTATAAATTAAAAATATAGGGTATTACCACATCAGGATCACCTGGATGTGGGCAAGCATTGGTGGGGGAAGGCTCATCAATTGGCCAGGCAATGCTATTTTATCAATTTATTTTATTTTATTTTTATTTTCTTTAATTTCATTCTTTATTTTTTTATTCTCATTATTATCCTGAATTTATGTTTCTTATTTCAAATTTTTTTAAATTTTTTAAGGTGTATCCACATCAAGGTGCACTTGGATGTGAGCAAGGTATCGAGGGATCAGCTCATCAATTGGCTGGGGGATACCATTTGTATTATTTTTTATATTTATTTTATTTCATTTATTTTTATTTTATTTTATTTATCAAATTTTAATTTTAGTATATTAGTACAAAAAAAATAAAATAAAATAATAATAATAATATATATTAGAATTTATAGTTATTAATTGTTTTATTATTATTATTTATTTATTATTATGTTTCTAATCTTTTTGCAGGAGCTCATTGTCTGGATGATGAAGCTTCTGGAGGCTGGTCCGGATTATGATGTCGTTTTTGTTTTTTGTTGGGGTTGTGGGAAGCACTGTGTTCTTTGAAGTGCATCCTGCTGGAGAGATTATATGGATTGTAATGGGCAGGAATTGGATTAGAGGGAAGTTCAGAGGAGGAAGAAGAAGAGGCAGGAATGGAGTGCTGGAAGGTGCACTTAATGATCCTAGACATCTTCCAGTGGTTGTCCAACAGGCGCTTTCTCAGGGATTTTTCAAAGTCATTCAAAGGTCCATGGAGGGAAAAGGCTTTTAGCATGTTGGAACACATGGTGCTTAGGTGATTTTTCATGTCTCCATAATCCAGGGTCAAAGAAGTTTCTAGAGGTTGGCCAACTCCAATAGTAGATTCAGGAGGAGGGTTTCCAACTAGACAAGAAGAATTGGATCAGTAATTACTTTTGTTGAAGAAATGGGATGAATTAATTTGGTACTTACCGATTGGAAGCTCATCAAATTTGTAAGCAGCCGGAATTTTGGATTTCTGAAAATTTTGGAATGGTCATAGTGGGTGGATCAATCAGGGAAAGATATGGACTCTCTTGATCTTCCTCTGAAAGATTTTGTGAAGGTGAACTAGTAGGCTGATGTTACTGGGGCCTAGTAGGAGCACCGGGAATGTTGTTGTTGTTGTGGTTGATATTTCTGTTGGATTCAGCTGGAGGAGGTGCTGGTGATGGAGTACCAGGGTTGTTAAAAGATGGAGCAGGAGAGGGTGATTTGGAAGCGGATTGATCTCTTCTGGATGGAGCTTTTGAAGGAATGGAACTGTCAGAAGAATAGTTGGCTGACAGAGGAGAGGTGTAGTTTTGTTGTCTTAACTGGGGACAAAGTTGTTGCTTTGGTGCAGTGTTGGATGCTCTGGTTTCTTCCTGGGGTCCTCTGGCAGGTCTCCTAGAAGTTTGGGAAAATTTGGAGTTTTTGGACCTTGGAAGGGTTGGCTGCATTGCTCTGGGAGCAGTGGGAGGTAATTGCGTAGAGTTGTTTTTGTTGATTGATTGAATTTGGCTGTTTTCTGGTTGTTTTTGGAGGTTTTGAGCCTGATTTTTACTGTCTAGTGAGGCGGGTGGGCCGCCTGGACGCGGTCTAGAAGCCTAGGAGCTGATTTTGAAGCTTTTGGAGCTAATTTAGCAGAGATAAAACCAGTCTCTTGGGAAGCTAAGGCTGGTCTTTTGGGAAGAGTTCTGGAAGCTGAGCTTCTGGATCTTCTGGAAGGTGCTGAAGATAAAGAGGAAGAGGAAGGACCAAGCTCTGGGGATCTGGTAGGGGATCTGGAGATGTATTTATGAGAAGGTGAAGGAGGAGGAATAGGGTAGTTGGCATCTCTGTCACATTTTTTCTTTTTGGAGTAGCAAGAATCACAAGCTCTGTTATAGAATTTGGCTTCAGGAGTTGTAAGAGTGAATGTGCAAGGTCTGCACATGTGGATGCACTGTTTGAAGGAATAGTCCTTGGGAGCAGTGAAGCAAGGAAGAGTAGAAGGGTCAACATCAGGGGATCCAGCCATGATCTGTGGTGAGAAAAGATGATGGAAAGAGATAGGAAGGAGATTTTTTTCAGTGATGGGTAGATGATGAAGTGAAGGTGGAAGTTCAGCAGGTTGGCTGTAGAGGTATTCTGTATGAAATTGGCTGCATCTAATTTATGCAAAATTCCATCAGTCCATCAAGACCTTAAACTGAAATCTGGTTTCTGGTAGTCCTACAAGACTTTAAACTGTCTGATTTCAAGATTTTATCAAGATCAGTCCATCAAGACTTTAAACTGGCTGGTTTCTAGACTTTATCAAGATTAGTCCGTCAAGACTTTAAACTGAACACTGTGTTAGTCCGTCAAGACTTTAAACTGAACACTATGTTAGTCCCCCAAGAATTTAAACTGAGGATTGTTGTTGGTTCAGTCCCCCAAGACTATAAACTGAGGAATGGGTTTTGTTGTTGGAGTTGGTTTTGAAAGATTGGTAGAGGGTATCCACAGGGGGAGCCTCCAAATTTAGCAAAGGCAAGTTTGGGGGTAATTGATGGGCTGGAAGCTCTATTCACAATTACCCCAGAATGCTAGTTTTTTCTCTGTGTCTTAATGTGGTTGATCTCTTGTTCTGGGTTTATGATTTAGATTTTGAGTCCCCCAAGACTTTAAACTGAGGGTTTTTGAGTCCCCCAAGACTTTAAACTGAGTGTTTTTGAGTCACCCAAGACTATAAAATGAGGATGGTCCCCCAAGACTTAAAACTGAGGGTTGTTTTGTGGTTACATCCTATAGAGGGTGCGGTCAATTTTTCTTTTCTGAATCAAACTCAAGTACTAGTGGAATGACAGAGGGAATCAAGAGATGAAATGAAGTGTTCAGAATTAGCCTTGAACTGGTGAATGAGGTGTCTTATGTTCTCAATGTCCTGTGGATCTCTAGCAGGAGTGGATTGGAAGTAGTGAAGCAGAAGTTGTTTCTGTTGAGATGTGTGTTGTTGGAACTTGGCCTTGATAGTGGGCAAGTGGTTTGGTGTTGGTGGTGCGATGGATCCTACATTGTTATCATCACTATCAGAAGATGGAGGAACTGAGAAGTCATAAGTTTTTAATTTGAAGGAAGAAATGAAAGTTCTTTACCATCAGATGGACCAGGGATGGTGGAACTTGTTGTTTTATGGGTTGTGGCACTCTTCTGGGAAAGGTGAAGCTTTTTGATTAATCTGGGTATCAGGATGGATGGCCTAGATCTTTTGGTGCTGGTAGAAGATAAACCAGGTTGAGGTGGAGGTGAATCTGTTGCAGAAGATAATGGACCAGGTATGTAGCAAGTCTTCTTTCTAGATTGGCAGACATTGCAGGACATTCTGTATGGATGGACAGGTGGTGTCATGGCGCAGATTAGATTATTGCCAATGCAGTATTGGCAAGGACCCATTTCAGAGGCATGTTTGGGAAGAAGGTTGAAAATGGTGGTTTGATGAAGAAAGAATGTGGAAATTCTTAATTGGAGGGAGGATGTGGTCTTCCAACATTGGCAGGGGCCTTTGTTGTGTGATTTGGCGCTGTTTGTGCATGTCTTAATTGACATCTGTTAAGGAATTAAGTATTTTTCTGGTTTTATTCTGTGGATATTGGGTCTGCGGGTATGTAGGTACTATCATTGGATAGCCCCGGTGTTTCTCTATATTTTATGTCAAGAAGACATTTTTCATATTCTAAGTTTTAAGGGGTCATTTCCTCATTTTTCTTTTATAAAGGAAAGTTGTTTAATTTTGTTTTTCGTGTTTTACGGGCTAACCTTAGGTCTTAGGGTTAAGTGCTTAGTACCATTGGATAGGGCTAATTTTTCTCTATATTTCATGTCTCCATGTTGTTATAGTGAAATTCCGTGTTTTAAAGGTTTTAGTAGCTGTAGATAATTTTTCTAAGTAGACTAGTTGTTTTTTATTGGTTTTCTGGCTTCAGGGAGGCCGGGCCGCATCAGGCGGCCCACCTGCCTCTGTTTTAGAAGGTTGGGGAGCGCTTCTGGAGGGTTTTTTATTCAATTTGGCGGGTACAGGTGCCAGATTTGTGGGTGTGCATGGGCTCTTAGATAGTGGTTTGTGTGTACATAGTGAAGAAGACAGTTTGGGGCAACCTTAATTATCATACAACCATCCGGAGGTGATATCATTGTTCCTCACTCAGTTTTCACTGTTTTCTGGCCACAATTTGGCTGTGTTTGTTGCAAGTGAGTTCTTCATTTAACTTAACTTTGGAAACTGTTTTCTCTGTTATAGTCTTGCAAGCTATAGCAAGTATTATTGCTGTCTCTGGTGTGGATTTTCAACCTACATCAAGTATCTTTGCTTTCTCTGGTGTGGAAATTGGTCTACATTTCAGTTCTTTGGTTTGGTAGTCTGTCTGGGACTACTTTCTTGGCTCATCAAGCAGTCAAGTGTGTTGAAAAAGGGGCTTTAGAAAAACAGGAACCATTTTACTTTAGCAAGTAAATCTCACTCTATTTTTCTAAAGGGACAGGGGATTTTCTCTCTGGTTTTTCTCCAACTCCCTTGGTCAAGGCCTATAGCTAGTACTATAGGATTGTCTACAGTGTATATTATGATGGTACCATATCCTATGGTAAAGATATTATCTAAATTTCTTACAGCAGCACCATTTCCATTTGAACTAAAGCAAAATAGTGCGACAGTAAGTTGAAAGTCAGGATCACACTGTTTGCTATGAAAATTATTATGGAAGCTAGGATGATTGGAGATGAGTTGAGAAATTTGGAAAAAGAATCTGGAGAAGTTTGAAATATTTGAGTGAAGTTTAATTGAGTAATGTTGAGAATGGAGAAAAGATCATATCTGGTATCATGATAAAGATTTTAGCCCTCTTGGGATGATGTAACACTTTTTGGAAAGATAAGACATATAAGCTAATGCGTCTTCCAAACCATAGTAAGAATCAGAGTCAGTGGCTAAAACTAAAGTGATAGCATTCATAGCTGAGTGAAGTTGCTTCCTAGTAGAGAGGTGCTTCATTATTTTCAGTAGAAGGTTTAGGTGACAAGTGGGAAGTGGGAAGTGGGGATTTTCCACCAAATGAGTAGTTGGGGTGTGTAGATAGAAAAAAAAGTTATGTGTTTGCCACCAAAATTAAGTATCATAGAGTGAAGAGACACATAAGGATGAGAAAAAATGTTATTTGTTTGACACCAAAATTTAGTATTATAGAGTGAGGAAAGACTTAAGGATGGCATCAGCAATCATAAGCCATGTGACTTTCTTAAAAATCCATCATGGATGTGATGAGTTTGGGATCAGGAGTTAGGAACAGAAATTGGGGTATAAGAGGCAGGATAATGCATTATTGTGGATTTCTCATCCACTAACCCTGGGGCTAGTGAATAAGAATCTTCCGTGAATAATAATGTCTGATCCTGGGAAAAAGATTCCTGATCCCTGATTGTGGATCCCTGAACATTGATACCCCCTAATATATACAGCTTTGTTCAATAATTTTGATATAGAATGCATATTAAGACTAAAGAAGTAATATAATAAAATAATCAGTAATGAATTTTTTTTTCTGTGTTAAAAAAGAACTCAAGTAATTCTTTTAATAACTATACATGAGGTAAATGAAAAATAAAAAGGGAAAAATGAAGAAATAAGCTTCTAAATAAAAAAAAATTAAAAAAAATTCAAGCCAATGGACTCATGTATTCTATGAGTTTATCTTATTTATTTTTTAATGTAAAATTAAATTATGCTGGTGAGATGAAAAATAGTCATGATTTACATCAAAGAATTAAAAAATGTTGAACACAAAATTTATCTACATATATAAAATTCTAGCTTAATTTCTTGTTTTGTGATCACTATATATAACTGGATAATTAAATTTAATAACTGTAAATTTGAAAAAGTTTAATAACTTAAGTTGCCTCAGTATCTTTACTATAATCTATTCAGTAAAAAAACATACTGAGTCCTTTTTTTAGTAAAATTCTATGATTTAAATTACCATCTATATGTATAAAATATTGTTCATTTTGGTTTTGAGGGAACTTAGATTGAGCTCCCAATGAGATCCTGTTTCAAAAATTTGTTAAGATAACTTATAATGTGAGGAACTTTATACTTTTTTGAAATTTTTCTTAAATATTTTTAAATGTAAACATAGGAATATTTTTACATAAAAATAATTTAAATTAAATACTTTGAAGTTCTGAAAATAAGTACAAATTATGAATAATTTTGAGAAACTATTTTATTAAAAATAGTTGCAAGGTGATTTTTTAATATTATGGTATATTTTTTTGTCTATATGACAGATTAAAAAACTAGCTAAAATTTATTTATATACAAGTATAATATATAAAAAAGGTGTCAGATCTTCTGTTTAGATTCATAATACTCCAAAAAAACAATTTTTTTTACTTTAAGTAAAAATTATATACATCCTTCAGAGAATCACATTATTTTTTTTGATTTACATATATAATCTAATGGGAAGTCTTATAGGATAAAATTAATAGTTTTTAATAGAAATTAAATAAATATATCTCAAATCAATATATATTTTTATAAAAAATTAAATTTTAATATTCCTTTTCTGTTTTCAATTTGTACTGAAGAGTAGAAATATTATCTATTTAGAACATTTTTTTAAAAAATATGCTCATTCTAATATTTCTTTTTGATAAGACTTATTACAAAAAAAATTTAAATTCTTCTGTTTTAATAAAAATTCAAAGCAATTTTATTTCATAGACTTAAAAATGGAAGAACAACTTCTTATAAATTTTAATTATCAGTGTGAATATTGTATTTCTAATAAATCATTTGTAAATCCTTAACCCATAAATTTTTTTTAGGAATAATGTAAAATTTTTCAGTTGAGAATCACTCCTGTCAAGAGTTTTGTTCTAAAGACTAAAAAAAAGAATCTTCACTATTTCACTTAATTTACTTCTCAACACCATGGAATTGAAATATTTTTCTATTAATTTAAAATATGAATTAAATTTTATTTTAGTGTTAATATGATCCATTAGAAACTAGATTTATATATTGGTATAACTAAAAAATCTAATGTGTTTTTTAAATTAATATTTCTAGTAGTTATTCAATGAGAAAAAAATAAAATGAGAAAAATATACCACTTCTATCTATTAAGTCCAGTTATTGAACAATAATACAGTCTAAAATTAACCCTGAAGCACATTTTTTCACATGAGAAGACTTTTCAAAATCCATCACCAAGAAAAAAAGGGGGGACTTTTATGCAAGTCAAAAACCCTAATCAATTAGATCTAATTCAGTAGGACTACAGACTTACACATGAATCCCCCCCTGTTTTTTCATGGTAAATGGTGCTTATTACCAGGTGGAAACTTCATTGATTCTAAAATATAGCATTGAAGAACTCTTTATAATTCAAATGAAAGTTTAAATAAATTTACAAATTTTTGTTTTGTTTTATCTTTAACAATTAACATCAAATTTAAATTTCAGTTTTTCACATGGAAAATTCACTGAGTCATTAACAATTATATCAACTCATGGGATCACTCTAGCAACTGACAATATTTTGAAGTAATGTTGATGAAATAAATCATAAAAAGTTCCAGAATCTCATATATGTATTAAATTTACTAAATATTTATTACAAAGATGCTTAGTAGTTGAGGAATAAATAATACAAAGGAATAAAAGATTAAGTCCCATTTACTTTTAATCATTTTCATGCATTTAAAAAGTTGAAAAGCTGGATTAAAATCTACTATTTTAAGAATTATACTTCTTTCCAGAAAAAAAAATAATTTTTCAATTTTTCATGCTTTTTATAAAGAAGCTTTGAAAGTACTTTTTTGAGTCAGAAATAAGTGAGAAAAATTGATATAATAAACTTTTTATTGATATTGCAAACAAGTTGAACAGAAATAGAGTATTGAGAAATAAGATAAAAATTTGGTACATGAATTAAGAGAAATTTGAGAAAATTTTGAAGAAACCTTTTTTTGTGATCAAAATAATGGTTGCAATCACGAGAAGGCTTTTGGCTCAACAGTATAGTTGTACCATTAACGAAACTTACACAGCCAGGGAAACCTTCAGCTTGCATTACTTGAGAGTATTCAAGTTGCTGTTGTGGAGTTGGCCGAGCAAGTGTTTGATACTTGAGAGAAAGGATAAAAATCATGCAGAACTTGGTGAATAATATGAAAGTACCATAACCTATAGAAAAAAAGATTATTTAAATGTCTTACAGTAGCACCATTTCTATTTGAACCAAAGCAACATAATGCAACAGCAAGTTGAAAGGCAAGATTATGCTGTTTGTTATGGGAATTATTATGGAAGATAGAATGATTAGAGATAAGTTGAGAAAATTTCAAAAAAGAATCAGCAGAAGTTCAAAAAATTTGTGTGAAGTTTAAATGAGGGATTTAAAGAATTAAGGCAAGATCATATCTGGGATCATAATAAAGATTTGGCCCCTTGGGATGATGTGACACTTTTTGGAAAGAAAAAACATATAAGATAAAGTGTCTTCCAAACCAGAGTCAGAATCAGAGTCAGCAGCCAAAGGTACAATGATAGAATTCATATCTGAGTGAAGTTTCTTCCTAGTAGAGAAGTGCTTCATTATTTTTGGTAGAAAAGGTTTTCAGTGTAGAAAGACACTTACAG
This sequence comes from Hemileia vastatrix, assembly GCA_030280995.1. NCBI lineage: Eukaryota > Fungi > Basidiomycota > Pucciniomycetes > Pucciniales > Zaghouaniaceae > Hemileia > Hemileia vastatrix. Next base: position 17,162,834 of record JASXTE010000001.1, on the reverse strand, counting down.
TCACCTTTCTGTTAGCAGAATCCAAGGGAGTTAGATAAAACTAAGAAAAACCTGTATTTTTAAGTAAAATATAGGTTCAAAGTTATTTAAACTAAAGTGTCTACTCAATATAAAATCACCAGTTTAATATTTATATTAAATTTTTGTGATGTAGAAAGGATGTTTTTAATGTTAGGGAAAAGAAATACAACAGTAAAGTTGCACTGAGAAAAGTTATTTAAAAGATTGACTTAATATGTTTTTATGAAGCTTTTATTTTTGTGAAAAGTTTTTATAAATGAGTCCCTGAATTCAAGACCTTTAAAATTATACCCTATAAGTATATATTTAAAAGTTTTTGTGTAATATTTATGAAGAGTTATATAAAAAATGTTATTTAATAAGGGTATTACAATTTATGAAATGATGTGTAAAATAATTATGGTAGTTGTCCATATGCATTGTTAGATAAATATTAGATTGTTTGATTCCCCTACTGATTTTTAGTTTATAGCCTTTATATGCATAGATAAGTGATGTGCCCCTTATTCCCTCTGGAGTCTGCCCAGAGTTTGTCCAGAGTATCCTGGAGTTTGTCAGAAATTTGTCCAGAGCATCACAGAGCTTGTAAGCACTTCCAGACTCAATTAGAACCTTAAAATACTAACAAAAAATCTAAAATAATTATTATGATATAGGTAAACAAAGAGAACCTCCCATTAAACTTTGGTAGCTGGTGCAAGCCTATTCACTGAGCTAAAAATCACTAAAGTTAAGTAAACTATTAAGAATCAAAAATAATCAAAATTACTTTATAAATTTATTAAAAAAAAAGAAAGATAGAAAATATTTCACAAAAATTAGTAAAGGTTCTTGAGACTCCTATTCTTTATTTCCATGAAATTTTAAACCTATACTTGCATTACTTGGCTATTAAATTTATGTTTTATCTTGACTTGTATAATTAACCCATTTTTCACAATATTACCATCCATTATTTCAATAATAAAAAGTATATAAAAATATATTGGCCTTTTCAATCTCCATAAAATCATCCCAGATTTCAATTAAAATTAATTTTAAGTGCCATACCTAAATTTAGACTGCCACATCCTCCCTCCATTGAAGAATATCCTCATTCTTTAAATTTTGAATATTTGATAAATCATATATTCATCCGCTCTTCATCCTATTCAACAATCTCCTCTAATACAAATATTTTGCTTCTTCTTAATCATCATCATTACAGAATGTAGGATAAAGCCACTTCACTTGATCTGAAGATACCCTCTTTATCAACACTACTCCATCCAACTCTTCCAAAACATATGAACCTCCAGAAACCTGTTTCCTGAATTCTTATGGTCCATTCCAACTATCTGAAACCATCTTCCCCCACTGACTTTCCAGACTCCTATTATAGACCAAAACCATATCTCCAGCTTTCAAAGGTTTCCTGAGTCTATGAGCCAACCTCATATTCCAATATCTAGCTGACTGACTTTGAATCTTGATAATACTAGAATATTTGTTCTATAAAGTTTCTTCTTTATTTTCTAGCTGTATCAATCTTCCACAAAATAAATCTTCAGTAGTTTTGACTGTATCACAATCTACTCCAAGATATGCATCAGCCTCTAAATCAACTGTTAAAAGCACTATTTGACCAAAAACTAGTTTATATGGTGAATATCCAGTTGTCCTTTTAGCAGTGATTCTGTCAAAAAATAAAGCTAATGGTAAATAGTGCTTCCACTTTTCAGAATTTGTCCCACACATCTTAACTAAAGAATCCTTAATAAATTGATGCCCTCTTTCTACCATTCTTTAGCTTCAGGATAATATGAGGTTGCTACCCTAACCTTTGACCCAACTTTTGATATAGCTTCCCTAAACTCTGTCCTAAATTCAGGACCTCCATCAACCATTACCAAATTCATTACCCCATACCTTTATGCCCAATCCTTCATTAAAAAATCTGCCACATTTTTAGCATTAAAAATAATAAAAGGTGCTGCCTCTACCAAACCAGATAAATATTCTCTGGAAAAAATAAAAGATTTATATTGTCCCTCTTTCATATGAACAGCATCCAAACTGACCCTACCAAAAAGATTGTTTCAACAATTGTGCCTCCAGGTTTTTTTGGTCTTATATAACTTCTTCTTTGAAATTCATTGCATGACTGAACACATTTCTTTGCAGCCAAATTCATACCAGGCCACCAAAATCTATCAGAAATTTGCCTATATGATTCTCCAATACCTCTATTCTCAAGATGTTCATGCAGTGATTTCATAACCAACTCTTGCCCTTTTCTCTGAGTAACAACAACTTGTAGATTTGGATACCTCCTTTTCATCAACCTCATACTGGATAGATAAAATACTGGTGACTTCATTTTGATAGCCACCCAATTATCTTCATTACAGTTCTCTGGCCTTTACAGAGTTAACCAATATTTAACCAACTTTAAATAAAATCCTGTCTGTTCCCAGACTTCATCTTGAAATTCTATCAGCACCACATCAATATGCACTTTCCTATCACCAAAATCACCTGCAAAAGAATGAGCCAATAATTTTAAACCTTGACTTTTCCTACTTATCATAAAAGATTTTGAGTTTTCCAACTCTGAAACTTCCAACCTTGCTTTAACCAAATTTTCTTCTACCTTTTTAACACCCATATCAGCATCAACCAATTCTTCCTCATCTAACCTCCTTTTAAAAGAATTTTCACAATATCTTAGCCTCTCTTTTTAAAAATTATCCAATAATCCAAAATATACACCATTCACCAATTTAATACTATTCCACACAATTTCGCCATCCTCATAATAATATATCACATCTTCTCCAACCTCTTTTTACCAAATTTATCTACACTAACATTAAACTTCCAAAGCACATAATTTTCCACACTTAAACAATTAGCCAGTTTATCCTCATGGAGGAGGTTGTCATCTTCATTATTTATACAAATAGAGCCAGCAAGTTTAACCTCATGGGGGAGGTAATAAAAGTCTTCAGCACCTTTTATGTTGGACTTTATAACCGGTATATCTTCATCAAATTCTTCTGAGTAAGAAACCTCTTCAGAAGGTGGTCTTCTTGGTAAAACATCTGGAATATTAAAAGTTTTTCCAGGTTTATTAACTAAATGAAATAAAATTTTTTGATTAAAAGCTACCCATCTGGTAATGGGTGCATTTTGTAAACTTGGGGAAAAATAATTTGAATTAAAGATTGGGAATCCACTTAAAGTTCAAAGTTTTGACCCCATAATACATTTCTCAATTTCTTAAGAGTTTTTTCCACTCCACAGAGTTCTAATTATGGCTGAGGATATCTCAATTCCAACTTGGTAAAAACCACAGATTCTGCTGGCCTATGGTCTAGATGCAGAAGAAAAATAAAACAAAAACGGAAGAAGAAGAGGACACAAGAGATCAATAAGAAAAAACTATAAGAATAACTAAAACTAATAAATAAACTATGGAATTTCAAATACAACTATTGGGAATAAAGGGTTTATTTAAATTAAGTAAGTAATTTTATTTCTCTCTACTATATCAAAAAAAATAAAAAAATTGAACCACTCTTAAAGCAACCTTGTATGTAGTTAGTTTTCTGAATTTATGTATTTTAAACACAATAATAAATTTGATAGAGAAATACTAGAAGCTGTAACAAAAAATTTTATTTATGAATTGTAAAGTAGTGTAAGTAATTCTGACTAAAAAGTGAGAAACCAAAGACTTTACATAGGCAGATGAGGCACTCTGAGACACTACTAAGTGTATACAAAAAATAAGGAAGGAAAACAATGTAATATTAATTGAAACAAATAAAATGAGGTTACTATGGTATTAATTACAAAAAGAGAAATAAAAGACCTGTTATATCCACCCCTTGAACCCTGTAACAGTGTAATGTAATTATATAAGATACTTTAGTGATATAAAACAGCAAGTTTTTAACTATAGTAATACTAAACACATTAAAAAATTTGTTATTTTATTAAAAATCCAAATTTTTGTTAAACATAAAAATTATACTATGTGTGACATACAAGTTATTATATACTTAGTTAATATGGCTTAAATCAATATTTAGTAATTAAATTAACTACTTGTACTAGTATAATAATTATTGAAATTTAAAGAAGTAAGTATTTTAATAAACTCATTATTTTATTAAAATAATCAAGTTAAATGTTTACTTTCTTTAATTGATTTAATTATTTATTTATTGATCCCTTTATGGGTACAAAAGCTTCTCAATAACTTTTGATTTTGAAGTATTTTATTTTTATGATTGAATGTGTATAATTAAATAATTAGCTAATTAAATTATAAGTTGATGTTATTAATTATAATAATTTGCAATTAATTTATAATCATTGAGTACATAAAAAATATGTCAACCATTTCTATAGAATATAATTCTATATTTTATTTAAATGTATATACAGTATATATAATAATAAAATTTATATAACAATTTATTTTAAAACACATTGTTATATAATTATATTTTAATATAGTATTTAGATTGTATATATTTAATTTCAATTTGTCTCTTATTGTATTTTAACATAAGATTTTACTTGACACTCAGTATAGCCTGGCTGACACTCCCTGAATCTAAAAAAAAAGTAAAAAAAAGCTATGATCTTCTATTTTTATACTTTTTCAGAAGATTAGAGAGGTTAGAAATTTCTTTTCCAGGTATCCATATATCATTCTCAGATAATTTATTTTTATATCTCAATAAATATCCAGTACCTTTCTCAGAAGTAATAATTCTATCATTCAGAATTTTGTCAATTTCTGCAGTTTCTGTGACTTCCTGAGGATTTTTCTTAGGTCTAACTTTTATTTTAGGAAAAAAGTCACCATTGGAAGTATAAGGTTTAAGTAGGAGGTTGGGGAAAATAGGATTTTTTCTCTTTATTCAAAGTATTTTGGTAATTTGGAGGGAGAGTTTTTATTAATTCTTGAATTGAAGCATTCTTTGGATAATTTAAGATTGAAAATAGTTTATTTATGTCAGAATGTTTTTCATATTAATGAATAATTAATTGTAATAACTCCTTTTCCATATAAACAATATATATACCCTGTATATGAATTGTATCATCTTTGTGTACATAGTCTAGATTAGAGACATTGTTTGGCAGAGGAAATATAGACAGCATATCTAAATTGGAATGAATATTTCCAGCTCTGTGAATAATTGTCATTCTTCCTCTATATTCCTGGAAATCTATTTTCCACCTAAATATATGTCTGTTTGGTGTTTTTAGGTTTAATAGAGATTTCACTGCACTACAATCAGTAAACAGTTCAAATTTTAGGTCATTTAAGTAATAATGAAGCTTCTCCAAAGTCCATAAAACTGCTAAACACTCTAACTGAGTGGTAACATATTTCAATTCACTATTTCTTAAGCTTCTTGAAATATAACTAATAACTACCTCTGAATTTTTATCATTAATAATTTGTTTTTGGTGGAGAGCAGCTCCAAGTTCAACAAAACTTGCATCTGTGTAGATTAAAAAAGTTTTATTGAAATCTGGGAGAGCAAGAATTGGAGCAGACATTAAATTTTTTTTCAATTTATTAAAGGCTCTCTGTGATTCATTATTCCAGATAAAAGCAACATCTTTTCTTGTTAATTTAGTAAGAAGTAAGGTTATGACTTGATAATTTTTTATATACTGTCTATAATAGCCACACAATCCCAAAAAAATTTGAATTTTTTTTTTACAGAAGTTGGTGTTTTCACATTTTGAATTGCAGAATCTTTATTTTGATCTACACAAATTTGTAAATCTGACATACCATGACCCAGAAGTTTGAAGGATTGGAAGCCAAATTTACACTTTTTCAAAGATAAAGTCATGTTAATATCATCCATTTTCTGAAAAACTCTATTCAAGTGATTGATGTGCTCATCAAAGGTTTTTGAAAAATCTATGATGTCATCAATATAGACCATTAACCATCCTTCAATTATTTCTTGATGAAAAGTATTATCCATCACTTTTTGGAAAACTGAAGGAGAATTTTTAGGGCCAAATGGAATTCTAACATACTTGTATATTCTCATGTGTGTAGTAATTGGCAAGAAATTCTGAGAGTGTCACCGGAGGACCTACGCACAAGGTCAAGGGTGTTCCTGAAAGTGAGATGGAGGGAGAAGTTTAGAAACTTCTTTGAGGCACAGAGGAAATGTTTGAGGAAGTGATTCAAAGATGACTTGAAGGAAGAGCTACTGCTTTGAGATATTTTTGAGAAGAATTCTAATATAATTTAAGGGTAATATTAATATTCTTAAGATCTCACAAAGGGTTAGAAACTCAATAATCAAAGATTTAGGATTGAGAAATGATTACTGAGAAAATAAGGAAAGATACAATAATAATGATTTAACTTGGGGCTTTACCACTATTTAATATATATACGTTTTATAAATTAATTCTAAAGAAACGTCAAACCAAAATCCAACCCCTTTTATATCTATTACTCCTCCTTTCATTGACCTCATACCAATCCATCATTCCGCACACCACAGACCACCAAAATTACACCCATTACACCTGGACCCTCCTCACTAACATCCTTTAACCCTTTAATCCTCCACTAACCATTCTGTCCATGCTCACTACCCCTTTTAATAATCCACAGATACTTAATAAACCTTTTAGCGGACTATTACATTGACTATTGTGCTGTGCGTCACTTATTGAGGAAAAGACTAACACACATTATTGAGAGATTGACTAATTTAGATTTAGAGTCTAGACTAGCGCGGTTAAATAGTAAGTACACAAAGGAAAGTTGCAGTTGCTATGTAGAATTGCTTTCTGCACTTTGAGTATGGATTTAGACCTCTGTATTATTGACTTAATGAGCTGCTTTTGCCTCGAGTGTAACGTGGCTCATGACAGATGCCCGGGTATAAAAATGCGAGCTCTGTTGAGTGTGAGACATAATTCCCACACTACTTTCCCTCCCTTCTTACTTTAATTACTTTATAATTTATTATGTTAAATTGTCCTACCCCAACTCCCACGCCGCCACACCCTAAAGCGGATGGTGGAATCATTACCCGGCAGTATTCCCAAGCCTGCACGGCCTGAGAGTCAATGGAATACTTCTGTGTTGAAAGCACGGAGACATGAGGTCCTCTCCAGAAATGCAAGTTTTGCCATTGGAGACGGGTGGCATGTGATGCCTTGTCTAAAAATGCGGACATCGAGCATTGATTTACAAAAACCAAATATTGGGTAATACCAAAAACCAAAGAGGTGGTCAAAGATATTTGGGATGTATCAATTGGGGATGATAAGTCGGTGGGAGAGACCGAGGAGGAAGTTGAAGATACCGTGGCAACCTGGGTAACCCAGGCCACAATTAAGAAACAAGGGGTCGAAGAAGAGGTAGATGAATTAGTTGAAGAGGATGAGGATGAAGTCTCCATCTCAAGACAGATGCCAAAGAAGCGGTGGGTGGTCATCGAGGATGATGAAGAGGAGAAAGAAGTGGCGGTGGAAGTCACCCCAAAATTATTCTTAGAAGCTGACCCATTATTCAAAGTAAGTCCCTTCTTCTTGTTATTTTAGAAATTTTGTTACTGATGATCTTGTTTTTAGAATTCAGATGTTATCGCAGAAGTTCCAAATGTGGAAGCTGCGCCATTGCTGCCAGTTGAGGCAAATCAACCAGTGGTTGATTTGAGGGAGGACAACAAAGAGACTCTTGACCAGGTATGGTCGAAGAACTTGATTCATCAAAGATTTAAGCGGTGAAGTCAATAATATTGTTGATGCTGCCTTGTTTGACGTGGCCAAAGAATTACTGGAAATTGGGGAAGTGGTACCGGTAGGAGAGGAGGGGGGTTTTAAGAAATGCAGAGAGGAAATTAGAAAGGTTTTGGAAAAAATGAAGAGATTGGTTTGAGAGAAAATAAAGGAGAAAATTTAAATGGCAGACAGAAGAAAAAAAAAAGAGAAAGAGGAAAAGAAAAGTAGAACAATTTGTATATTTATTTATTTTATTTTGTTGTTTTAATTAAAATTTTAATATTTATTTTATAAGATTTTGAGAGAAAAAGAAAAGGAAAAGAAAGAAAGAAAATTTAAATTTTTTTTTGAAATTTTGAAAGGAAAAATATTTAATCAAGAAAAAAATTTTAGTTTTAAGTTTTTAAAAGAAAGAAAAGTAAATTTTAAATAAGAAGAAGAAGAGAAAAAAAATATAGTTGATTGAAACAAAATTTGAAATGAAAATTTAATGAGAGAAAGAAAAAAAATTTTATTTGTGAAATTTTATTTATTGAAATTTTTGGTTATTTGAAGAGAAAGAAAGAAAAGAAGAGAAGAAATAATTTTAAAAAAAGAACTTGAAAGAAAGAAGTAATTTGTTAAAAGAAATTTTAAAAGATAGATTTAGAGGTTGAAGTGAAATTTGAGAAAGATTGTTGTGTTGCGTTTGTGAAAAATTTTGATAGTTCCAGGAAAAGAAATTTTTAAGGAAAGAATGTATATAGAAAATTTGAAAAGAAAAGAAAATAAAAGAAATTTTAAAAGGTTTTTATGAATTTTTTATTTGTTTTGTTTTAATTTTTATTTAATTTAATTTTACTTTATTTTATTTTAATTTATTTTAATTTTAATTTAATTTAATTTATTTTATTTTAAAGAAGGTTGAAAAAACTTTTGAAAGTAAAAAGAAGAAAGAAGAAAAGAAAACAAAGAATAAGGAATTTTTTTAGAGGTAAAGATGTTTTAGATTTTAAAGAGAAGAAGGAAAAGAGAAAGAAAAGAAAAAAAGAGAGGCGAAAAAATAAAAGAGAGTTTTAAGGTTTTGTTTTTGAAGGATATTTAGGATGAAAAGATTTTAGGAGTTCAGGGGCGTTAGAAACATTTATGGCTGGTTCCTAGGATGTTTTTTCTGAATCATCGAGGAAGCCTACCCATTCCACGAGGTATTGAAGTTTCCCCTTGCGCATTCTTGAATCAAGGATACGACTTACTTCCCACTATAGATGGTCTTCTACTTCGACCGGTTCCGGTGAGGTTGGTTCCTGCCCAGGTATGTTTCTCGAGCCAGTTCCAGGAGAGATACGTGAAAAACAGGGTGAATAGCCTGCCATTTAGAAGGTAGCTTGAGTCGAGATGAAGTTTTAGAGACTTCAGAGTCGATTTTGAATGGTCCCAAGCATTTTTCAGCCAGTTTCTTTGATGGTCGAGTCGTTCAAATGTTCTGTGCATCAAGCCATACTTTCTTACCTGGTTTAAAAGAAGGAGCAGATTTTCAATGTTTGTTGGCCTGATCCTTGTACCTTCCAATCGCTAATTCCAAATTTGATTTAAGTTATTCTTGGAGTCATGATATGGTTCAAAGATAATGTTCAGCAGGATGACTAGTTCCTACGTGGATTGAGTTGAATCAAGGATGCTTTCCATAAACAGTTTCAAAAGGAGATTGTCATGTCAAAGAATGATTCGAGTTATTATAAGCAAATTCGGCCAATGGTAACCATATGGTCCAATCGTCTTGTTGGTAACTGACATACATTCAAAGGTATTGTTTGAGGATTTGATTGACCCTTTCGGTTTGCCCATCGGTTTCAGGATGATAGGCTGTGGAGAGATTCCTTGTGATATTGAGTTGTCGACACAGTTGAGTCCAGAATGTGGATACAAAAAACAAGCCTCTATCTGAAATAATATCATTATGTAAGCCATGTTTTGAAAATACATATTCTAGAAACAATTTTGACAAATCTTCTGCTGTAGCAGTAGTAGTGGTTTTAATAAAAATATACATTTTTTAAAATCTATCTACTATTACTAATATAGCATCAAAATTATTAGAAAGAGGAATTTGAGAAATGAAATCCATTGATAAAGATTCCCAAGGTTTAGAGGGAATAGGAAGTGGTTGAAGCAACCCATGCTTCCGATGATGGGGAGCCTTATTCTTATTACAGTTGTAACAAGCTCTTATTTAGGCCTTGACTTCTCTGGTAATTCATGGCCAGAAGAAATCCCTTGCTATTAACTGGTAGGTTTTATCAACCCCAAAATGACCAGCTAATGGAGAATCATGTTGACTATTGAAAATCCATAATTTTATCTCATTTTTGTCAGGTATGACTACTCTACCTTCAAAAACTAATAGACCTGATTCAATACTAAATATTTTGGCCCCTTTATTTGAAAGTATTTTGTCTTTTAACCCTAATCAATAATTTTCCTTCGACTGAGCTTCGAGGATTTTGGATAGTGGATTTTGAAAAGATTTAATTGTCATCAAATTAAGTTGATGTGTCGTTAAAATTGATTCATTGAAAATTAATTTCACATTTGCTGGGTTCTTGTCAGCAAATGCCTCCCCCCACTGTGGGTAAACGTCTTCCCAACGTGACAAGATATATGGGACAATGCAGTTCTTACCTGGGCGATAGGAAATAGAAAAAGGAAATTCAGACAGAAATTCAGCCCACCTGGCTTGACGCCTGGTTAACACTTTGGAAGACATAAAGTATTTCAAAGCATTATGGTCTGTTAGAATTTGAAAAGGACTATCTAGGATGAGAAGAAAAGAGTGCCATTTTTTAAGACAATGAATAATAGCTAAAAGCTCTTTGTCATGAATTTCATAATTTGATTCCGCTGCAATGAGTTTGTGTGACTCAAAAGAAACAGGATGAAACAATTTTGTTTCAGGATTTAATTGAGAAGTAACCCCTGTGATAGCATAATCGCTCGCATCTGTCTTGATTATTGTTGAAGCAGAAAGATCAAAGTGTCGAAGAATTGGAGCTGTGGTGAACGCAGTCTTCAATGTTTTGAATTCCTTTTGTGCTGTAGAAGAAAAAACAAAAGGAATATCTTTTCTAGGAAGAGAAGTAAGATTGGAAATATTTTTAGAGTAATCTTTAATAAATCTTCTATAGAAATTTGCAAAAACCAAAAATTCTTGTTGGGATTTAACAGTTTTGGGCTCAGGTCATATCAGGACTTTTTGGACCTTTTTGTTGTCCATGACTAAACCATCAGTGGATAACTTAAAACCCAAAAAATCAATTGATTTAAGATGGAATTCGCATTTATTGTGCTTGGCGTAGAGACCATGATCTCGAAGTCAATTTAGAGCCTGTCAAAAATGATGAATATGTTCATCTAGTGTCTTCAAGAAAATTAAAATATCATCTAAATAGACGACAACAAATTTTTTGACAACATCTTGAAAGATGTCATTGACAAAAGTTTGAAAAGTTGATGGTGCGTTGCACAATCCAAAAGGCATAACTAAATATTCAAAAATACCAAATCTAGTGTGCATTGCAGTCAGTGGTTCATGACCTTCCACAATGCGAATAAGATTTTAAGCGTCTCTAAGATCAATTTTAGAAAAGAAATTAGCACCATTGAAAAGGGTAAGAAGCAATGACATAGGAAGAACAGGATATGCATTCTTCTTAGTGACTGTATTTAGCTTTCTATAGTCAACACACAACCTAAGGCTACCATCCTTTTTCTTTACAAAAAGAACAGGGGAGCCGGTTGGAGATTTACTGGCTCTGATGAAACCTTTGGCTACATTCTCTGCAATGTAGTCTCCAAGAACTTGAGATTTGTCCTTTGACAACAAATAGACAGGACCTGCCAGAGGTACTGGACCTATTAACTCTATTTGATGGTTGTAGGGTCAATGAGGTGGTAACTTATTGGCCTTGCGGATTGAGAAAACATCAAGGAAATCATGATAGATTTCTGGTAGAGTTGATTTAATGGCTTCAACGTTGATTTGGTCATCCTCATCATCTTTGAGAGAATCTGTTGAGGGAAGACCAGAATTGAGAGAGCATAATTTGATTACTTTGAGGCAATTTAAATCCTCTTCAAGTGAAGTCATCGAGCTAGAAGGGTTAGCCAATTGCTCATTTAGAGAAAGATCAGATGCTTTCAAGTCATCTGGCAGAGATTTGTCCTCTAGCAGGACATTGTCAGGCAGGTTGTTTAACTCCCTATTGACCTGCATTGAAGAATCAGAAATATACTTATTGCGTGGGGTGATCAATCCCTGTGTCCAATCAATTTCAGGATTCCAATGCATTAAAAAGTCATGGCCAAGAATGGTATCGTCCATCCTTGGGGCGTCCAAGACTGATAATTCCCACTCGAAGGGGGGAAAGTTCGGAAAGTTGAAAAAACATAAAACATTCTTACTTACCCAATATTTGGGTTCCTCTGATTGACCAAGTAAATTGGAGTTCAATCGATATCTGTAAATGTCAGTTGTAACTTCTTGGCAAGAGATAAACTAACAAAAGAAATTGAAGCTGCAGAGTCTATAAGACAACTGAAGGGGATATCCTCCTTGAAAAGAATGAATCTCAAGCGGTTTAAGGCAACTCCAGTCCTTAAAACATGGAGGTTCTGTGCACTGGGCGAGATAAGATAGTTTGCTTTGCACACAAGTAAACTATCTACTAGTTTTTTGACCTTGAACTAGTAACTTCTCTTTCCTTCAACTTCACAAAATTTTCTAGCTTGTGCTTACCCCCAAAATACATAAATAACCCATTATCTGCTCGCCTCTTCCTCTCAGCTTCTTCAAGTTCCCCTTTTGGATCAAGTACCTTACTGATATCGACTGGGGTCAAGCCTTTTGGTCGAGGTTTGTCCTTTTCCTTATTGGGTTTGGATTGAGTCGAGGAGGATTGAGTTGTCCGTGGGTGTGAAGAAGGTCCCGATTTCAAATTTAGGCCTTGAGATTTGTTGGCGTATTGATGATGTTTTAGTCATCCTTGGTAAAGGCCGTCGAGTTCCAGGGTTTGATCCATTAAATCCCTTAAGGTAGTCATCTTCTGACCATGAAGATTTAATTGATCCAGAATCATTGAAGGAAGTCCTTTTTTGAAATGATACTTGAGGGTAGCATCATTCCAACCTACTTGAGTTTGAAGTGCTCTGAAGTTCAAAATATATTCAGAGGCTTTACCATTATCACTCATGCGAAGAAAATAAAGATCAATTTCTGCGTTGCCAGTTTCATTAGGGTCACCAAACAACGTGAAGAGTTGGTCTTCGAACATTTCCCAGTTATTAATAAGTAAGTGGGTTTTGGTAAAAGAGAGCATGAGAAGATAAGGTTTGAACCATCTTGCTGCTTTTCCGGCTAGGAATGAAGAAGCGTAAACAACCTTTGATCGGTCATTATTGAAGGTTTGAGGGTCATTATGGAACAGGAGCTTGCAGGTTTGCAAGAAGGGCCACAATCTGTCTGGATGTTCTCTGTTGAATTTATCAGGAGATTCATGGAAGGAGTTTTGAATTTAGATTCCTCCGAAGACATTGGATTGGAAAGTGTTTTCATGAAAAGTTTCATGAAGTCCTCCAGCAAATTAGATAGTCCAGGTTCCAAAGGTTGACCAGAAGGGTGAGTAGCAGGGGCAGATGGTGCCTCATGCATCGTATCCTCTCCTTCTTCTTCCTCGCTGGAATCATCAAAATCCTGGGGGATGTCTTCTACAGATTGGACAGAATGTCCCTGTTTCCTAAGGTCGAGAGGTTCCAAGGAGTGAGTGCGGGAAACAGGCCGTGTGGCTGTTGGCCTGCCTCTGGAGCGAGCTCTAGTAGTAGCACCTGTAGGAGGAGTGCCTTGAACAGGTGCCATTTTATAAATTTATAAAACACCTGAAAAAGGACGTAGTAGTGCAAAGAATAAGAACTACAGAGAATTAAATTATACTGTCACTGGAAGACCTATGCACAAGGTTGAGGGTTTTCCTGAAAGTGAGATGGAGGGAGGAGTTCAGAAAATTCTTTGAGGCACAGAGGAAATGTTCGAGGAAGTGATACAAAGATGACTTGAAGGAAGAGCTACTGCTTTGAGATATGTTCGAGAAGAATTCTAATATAATTTAAGGGTAATATTAATATTCTTAAGATCTCACAAAGGGTTAGAAACTCAATAATCAAAGATTTAGGATTGAGAAATGATTACTGAGAAAATAAGGAAAGATACAATAATAATGATTTAACCTGGGGCTTTACCACTATCTACTATATATACGTTTTATAAATTAATTCTAAAGAAACGTCAAACCAAAATCCAACCCCTTTTATACCTATTACTCCTCCTCGCATTGACCTCATACCCATCCATCATTGGGCACACCACAGACCACCAAAATTACACCCGTTACACCTGGACCCTCCTCACTAACATCTGTTAACCCTTTAATCATCCACATACCATTCTGTACATGCTCACTACCCCTTTTAATAATCCACAGATACTTAATAAACCTTTTAGTGGACTATTACATTGACTATGGTGCTGTGCATTGCTTATTGAGGAAAAGACTAACACACACTATTGAGAGATTGACTAATTTAGATTTAGAGTTTAGACTAGCGTGGTTGAATATTGAGTACACAAAGGAAAGTTGCAGTTGCTATGTAGAACTGCCTTCTGCACTTCAAGTATGGATTTAGACCTCTGTATTATTGATTTAATGAGCTGCTTTTGCCTTGAGTGTCACGTTGTAGACAATCCTTTAGTACTAGCTATAGGCCTTGACAAAGGGAGTTGGAGAAAAACCAGAGAGAAAATCCCCTGTCCCTTTAGAAAAGTAGAGTGACATTTACTTGCTAAAGTAAGTTGGTTCCTGTTTTGCTAAAGCTCCTGTTTAACACACTTGACTGCTTGATGAGCCAAGAAAGTAGTCCCCAGATAGACTACCAGACCAAAGAACTGAAATGTAGAACAAAGTCCACACCTGAGACAGCAAAGATACTTGATGTAGGCTGCAAATCCACACCAGAGACAGCAATAATACTTGCTATAGCTTGCAAGACTATAACAGAGAAAACAGTTGCCAAAGTTAAGTTAAATGAAGAACTCACTTGCAACAAACACAGCCAATTGTGGCCAGAAAACAGTGAAAACTGAGTGAGGAACAATGATATCACCTCCGGATGGTTGTATGATGATTAAGGTTGCCCCAAACTGTCTTATTCACTATGTACACACAGACCACTAACTAAGAGCCCATGCGCAACCACCAATCTGGCGCCTGTACCTGCCAAATTGCATAAAAAACCCTCCTGGAGCTCTCCCCAACCTCCTAAAACAGAGGCGGGCGGGCCGCCCGACGTCAGAGATGCCGCCTGAAGCGGCCCGGCCTCCCTGAAGCCAGAAAACCAATAAAAACCACTAATCTACTTAGAAAAATTAGCTACAACTACTAAAACCTTTAAAACACGGAATTTCACTATAACAACATTGAGACATGAAATATAGAGAAAAATTAGCCCTATCCAATGGTACTAAGCACTTAACCCTAAGACCTAAGGTTAGCCCGTAAAACACGAAAAACAAAATTAAACAGCAATCTTTTATAAATGAAAAATGAGGAAATGACCCCTTAAAACTAAGAATATGAAAAATGTCTACAAGACATAAAATATAGAGAAACACCGGGGCTATCCAATGATAGTACCCACATACCGGCAGACCCAATATCCACAGAATATAACCAGAAAAATACCCAATTCTTAACAGATGTCAATTAAGACATGCACAAACAGCAACTAATCACACAACAAAGGTTCCTGCCAATGTTGGAAGACCACATCCTCCCTCCAATTAAGAATTTCCACATTCTTTCTTCATCAAACCACCATGTTCAACCTTCTTCCCAAACATGCCTCTGAAATGGGTCCCTGCCAATACTGCATCGACAATAATTTAATCTGCACCATGACACCACCTGTCCATCCATACAGAATGTCCTGCAATGTCTGCCAATCTAGAAAGAAGACCTGCCACAGACCTGGTCCACTTTCTTCTGCAACAGATTCACCTCCACCTCAACCTGGTCCATCTTCTGCCAGCACCAAAAGATCCAGGCCATCCATGCTGATACCCAAATTAATCAAAAAGCTCCACCCTTCACAGAAGAGTGCCATAACCCATAAAACAACTAGTTGCACCATCCCTGGTCCATCTGATGGTAAAGAACTTTCATTTCTTCCTTCAACTTTAAAACTGATGACTTCTCAGTTCCTCCATCTTCTGATAGTGATGATAACAATGTAGGATCCATTGCACCACCAACACCAACGCACTTGCCCACTATCAAGGCCAAGTTCCAACAACACACATCTCAACAGAAACAACTTCTGCTTCACTACTTCCAATCCACTCCTGCTAGAGATCCACAGGACATTGAGAACATAAGACACCTCATTCACCAGTTCAAGGCTAATTCTGAACACTTCATTTCAACTCTTGATTCCCTCTGTAATTCCACTAGTACTTGAGTTTGATTCAGAAAGCAAAATTTACCACACCATCTATAGGATGTAACCACAAAACAACCCTCAGTTTTAAGTCTTGGGGGACCATCCTCATTTTATAGTCTTGGGGGACTCAAAAACCCTCAGTTTAAAGTCTTGGGGGACTCAAAAATCTAAATCATAAACCCAGAACCAGAGATCAACCACATTAAGACACAGAGAAAAAACTAACATTCTGGGGTAATTGTAAATAGAGCAGCCAGCCCATCAATTACCCCCAAACTTGCCTTTGCTAAATTTGGAGGCTCCCCCTGTGGATACCTTCCACCAATCTTTCAAAACCAATTCCAACAACAAAAATGTTTCCCTCAGTTTATAGTCTTGGGGGACTTAACTAACAACAATCCTCAGTTTAAAGTCTTGGGGGACTCACAAAGTGTTCAGTTTAAAGTCTTGACGGACTAACACAGTGTTCAGTTTAAAGTCTTGACGGACTAGTCTTGATAAAATCTTGAAACCAGCCAGTTTAAAGTCTTGGATGACTAACAGAAACCAGATTTCAGTTAAAAGTCTTGATGGACTGGCGGAATTTTGCATAAAATAGACGCAGCCAATTTCATAGTGACCACCCCTACAGTCAATCTGCTGAAATTCCACCTTCACTTCATCATCTACCCATCACTGACAAGAAAATCTCCTCCTATCCCTTTTTATCATCTTTTCTCACCACAGATCATGGCTGGATCTCCTGATGTTAACCCTTCTACTCTCCCTTGCTTCACTGCTCCCAAGGACTATGCCTGAAAACAGTGCATCCACATGTGCAGACCTTGCACAATCACTCTTCCAACTCCTGAATCCAAATTCTACAACAGGGCTTGTGATTCTTGCTATTCCAAAAAGAAAGGATGTGACAGAGATGCCAACTACCCTATTCCTCCTCCTTCACCTTCTCACAAATACATCTCTAGATCCCCTACCAGATCCCCAGAGCTTGGTCCTTCCTCTTCCTCTTTATCTTCAGCACCTTCCAGAAGATCCAGAAGCTCAACTTCCAGAACTCTTCCCAAAATACCAGCCTTAGCTTCCCAGGAAACTGCTTTTATCTCGGCCAAATTAGCTCCAAAAGCTCCAAGATCAACTCCCAGTCTTCTAGACCGCGTCCAGGCAGCCCGGCCGACGTCGGGCGGCCCGCCCGCCTTACTGGACAGTGAAAACCCGGCTCCAAATCACCAAAAACAACCGGAAAACAGCCAAATTCCATCAATCAACAAAAACAACTCTACACAATCGCCTCCCACTGCTCCCAGAGCAATGCAGTCAACTCTTACAAAGTCCAAAAACTTCAAATTTTCCCAAACTTCTAGGAGACCTGCCAGAGAACCCCAAGAAGAAACCAGAACACTACACACTGCACCCAAGCAACAACTTCGTCCCCAACTAAGACAAAGAAACTACACCTCTCCTCTGTCAGCCAACTATTTTTCTGACAGTTCCATCTCTTCAAAAGCTCCATTATGAAGAGATCAATCTGCTTCCAAATCTCCCTCTCCTGCTTCATCCTTTAACAACCCTGGTACTCTATCACTAGCACCTCCTCCAGCTGAATCCAACAGAAATAACAACCACAACAACAACAACAATCCCACTGCTCCAACTAAGCCCCAAGAACATCAGCCTCCTAGTTCACCTTCTCAAAATCTTTCAGAGGAAGACCAAGAGAATCCATATCTTTCCCTAGTTGATCCACGTACTATTACCATTACAAAATCTTCAGAGATCCAAATCCCAGCTGCTTACAAATTCGATGAGCTTCCAATCTGTAAGTACCAAATTAATTTATCCCATTTCTTCAACAAAAATAATTACTGATCCAATTCTTCTTGTCTAGTTGGCACCCCTCCTCCAGAATCTATTATTGGAGTTGGCCAACCTCTTGAAACTTCTTTGACCCTGATTATGGAGGCATGAAGAAACACCTAAGCACCATGTGTTCAAACATGCTAAAAGCCTTTGCCCTCCATTGACCTTTGAATGACTTTGAAAAATCCCTGAGAAAGCGCCTGTTGGACGACCACTGGAAAATGTCTAGGATCATTAAACACACCCTCCAGCACTCCATTCCTGCCTCTTCTTCTTCCTCTTCTGAACTTCCCTCTAATCCAAATCCTGACCATTACAATCCCTATCATCTCTCTAGAAGGATGCACTTCAAAGAACACAGTGCTTCCCACAATCCCAACAAAAAACAAAAACATCATCTAAATCTGGACCAGCCTCCAGAAGCTTCATCATCCAGACAATGAGCTCCTGCACCAGAATCAAGATCAGATCCAGCCAGTTTAGCCTCTTGGGGGAGGTCAGAAAAATCTTCAGCACCCTTTGTGCTGGCCCTAACCACTGGAACATCTTCATCAAACTCTTCAGCCTCAGAATCTTCATCTGTAGGTGGCCTCCTTGATAATCCATCAGGCATAGTAAAAGTTTTACCTGGTTTGTGTACCAGGTCAAAAGAAAAATGTTGAATAAATGCCACCCACCTAGTCATTGGAGCATTTAGAAGACTAGGTGTATTAATCATCTGAACCAAAGATTTTGCATCCACCTGCAGCTCAAAATGCTGCCCCCACAAAACCGTCTGTAGCTTCTTTAAAATTTTAGCTACGCCACACAATTCCAACTTAGGTTGAGAATACCTGGATTCCACCTCATTAAACACCACAGACTCATATCTTACTTGCCTGACCCTCCCAGTCTTATCCTCCTGAGACAAAACAGCACCAGCAGCAATATAACTTGAGTCCACTGCCAGATAAATTTTTCCAGCACCAACACCATAATCCAACTTGTGAAGAACAATATCTTCACCAACAACCTTTTTCAACTTCTGAAAAGCCTCTTCACACTCTTCAGTCCATTCCCAATCTGCACCTATTCTGGTCAACCTCCTTAAAGGTGAAGCCAACAAAGAAAAATCCTTAATAAAAATCCTGACATATACACATACACCCAAAAATCCCCTGACTTCAGTAGTATTTTTAGGCCTTGGCCATGACTGAATTTTATTAATCTTCTTCTTCGCCATAATCCTTCCCTCTTTACATACCACATGACCCAGAATTTCCAAAGCAGGAACGCAACAACAGAATTTTGACCCTGAAATGGTCAAACCAGCCTCTTCAATCCTGAATAACACTCTCTCTAGAGTAATTGCATATTTTCACACAAACTTCCTTATGCCAGGGTTCTCCGCTAACACCTCACTACCATAATCAGTGGATGGTCCTTTAATTCCACCATCATCAATAAAAATACCAGCATGAGTAGAAACCTCATCCTGCAAGATCCAAGCCATCTGTGCTTGATAAACTGCCACTGAATTAGTTGCTCCTTGAGGCAACCTAGTGAGCTGAAATCTTCCCAAAGGAGTCTCAAAAGCTGGGAGAGGCCTTGAATCTGTATGAAGTTCCCTCTCATCATAACCACCCATAATATCACCCAAAACATAACACACCCTTCCAGCAAAAGCTTCAACAAAATCCTCTGCACTTGGTGGCATACCAGCGTCCTTGATAGTGACTCTATTCAAGGCTCTAAGATCATGAACCACCCTCAACTTTCCATTCTGCTTTTTTACACAGAAAACCGGACTTGAGTAGCTGGAAGTCGATTGTTTGTATAACCCATTCCTGACCCTTTCCCTAAAAATCTCTACAAAATCCTCTCTAATAGCGGCTGGAATTGGAATAGGTTTGATTTGCCAAGGTTCATGGCAAACCACAGGAATAAAGTAAGGTTCCCCATAAGAGTGCTTCAATACACCCCTTTCCTCCTCAAGAAACGCCACAGCTTTTTCCCTTAGCACAATAACGTGCAACAATAACTTCTTTTCTTCCTCAGAAAACCACCCATCAGGACCAAAATTAACAACTTTCAACCTTTCCATGGTCACCCTAGCAGTCTCTATAAATTCTGGAGGATTCTTCACCAAAGGAGTACAGTACGGATCTCTCGACAAAGGCAGATTCAAGCCCACAGGCATAGGCTCATTGACAGACAATCTTCTGCGCTACCTTCTTATACTTTGCCACTCTACCTTCAACTTGAGGGATCTTCAGGAAATCTTCATCACCAGACCTGGAACAAAAACCAAGGGTTTCCCCATTGCTCACATGTGTGGCCAAGGTAATGTTTTTAAAAGGTGTAGAAGAAACCCTAGCGGTGCAAAATTGGAAGGACTTACTATTACACCCCAATCTCACCACTACAAAACTTTTCCGCAATTCCACATCTTCATCCTTACTTCCAACTTCCAAATCTTCAAATCTTGATTCATCTTCTGAATCACATCTTCTAAAATTGTGCAGTTTATCCTCATGCTGGAGGCCCAAAAATTGATCTTGGTGATCTTCTCTCTTCATAATTTTCTGCAGTTTAACCTCATGCTGGAGGCCCAAAAATAGATCTTGACAATCTTCATAAAAATATTTTGCATCTTCTTTCTTAATTATCTTCAGATTTTTTTCTTGATTTTCATGAATTATTTTGAAATTTTTATCTTCTTTTCTTGAGTTTTCTTCTTACCTACAAAAATAACCAGGGGTTTCCCCAATGCTCACAGGTGTGGCCCAGGTAATGTTTTTGAAAGGTGTAGAAGAAACCCCAGCAGTGCACAATTGGGAGGACTTACTTTTAGAAACCAATCTCACCACCCCAAAACTTTTCCGCATATCTTTCAATAAAGATATATAACCAATCTTCTTCTTTGAACTTGAATTAAAAATAATTAAGAATCTTGAGAGAGAACAGTGACTTGATAAAAAACTTGATGAATACTTGCAGAGAAGAGAAACATTAAAAAGAGAAAGTTGAAAATCCACTTGGTATATCTCCAAGGGAGCTGACATACTACAACCTGGGATTTCCTCATCTTGGGGAGAGGTTGTAGCACTAGCGTGATCAGCCCACGTTACTCTAAAAAAGACAGACTCTCAATAGAGCCTGAGCCACACTCCAAAAAACCGGAGGCAGAACCCACTTCCTTCCTTCCCCTGCAGCAGTCCATGCACTGGCACATTGAAGAGAAACCAGGCCTGGTCTCCCAACCATCCTCTCCAGGGGATGACAACCTCATGTGAAGTTTCCTTTTGTCTTCACCAGTCAACTCCAAACTGATTCCCAAATCAAATTGATAACCAATTCTTGCCTGAAAATCCATCAAGAATGGCCCACCCAAAACTGCTTTTACATTACCTTTAGCAATGTAAAAATGAACCTTCCCTGAGGCTCCTCCAACATCTAACTTCACAAACTCTGAAGTTCCAACCAATTCAGTGACATGGCCACCGATCCCTCTAAAATTCCCACCAATACCAGTTTTGATGGGGAGGCCCATATGAGTTGCCTCAAACAAAGAAATCAGGTTTATCTTAGAACCTGAATCTACCAATGCCCTTGCCTCCCTGCCATTCAGAGTGACATTGACATATCCCAGAGGAGCAGAAAAATGAGTTTCCAACCCCTCACCAAACTTTTCAGCAGAATCACAAATGTATTCTACCTCACCAGAAGAAACTCTTCTCCTGGTCAAAAACCTTTTCTGTCTATCAGCCAACCCTGGACTGATAGCATACAATTCCCCATAAGATAGGGAAACCTGACCCTGATTCATCCTTTCCAGGACAGAGTCCATAAAATTAACTTGACCAGACACTACTGGCCTCTCAAAGTGAGCCCTTGGCTTCACCACCTTGGTCCTAGAAGCTTCTTGAGGACCAGCACCACCAACAGATTTACCATTGACAGGAACCAAACCAGATCACTCACCAGCACCTCTGACTCCAGCAGGCTTTGGCAATGAAGCCAAAGGAACATCCTCCTCAGAGTCAGAATCCACCTACATTGGCATTGGCTCAACAATTAATGTCCAATGCGCCAAAACAAGAGGGGCCCATGTTAGCCATACCCTTCTGCATCTTGTACAGCTCCTCTTTGCTGTACCTCTTCCTAGCTGCACTCAGCTTAGGATCCACCTTTGAAGCATTTGGCTTTGGTTGGGCCTGAGAACTGCTCTTAGGCCTTCCCACCTTTCCTGCTTCCACATCATAAATACCAGCCAAGCATTCACCACTTGAGTGACCACCACAAGAATACAACTCCAAACCACCAAAGGAAGTAGAAAAAGAGACCTTATTGACCTCCTTCCCCTTTCCCTTGCCATCCTCATTCTCCTTACCAGAAGACTTCCCTTGATCAGGAATCTCCTCAAACCTTGGCCTCCTTTGATTGAGACCTCCCCTCCTCCTGACCAAATCAACAGGAGCCTGCCCCTCACTGGGCTTAACAAATGAACCATCAGGGAACTTGAAAACCCTGCCATCAAATTCCACCTTTCCTTCAGACACATCTCTGTTCAATTCCCAACAATCATTGGACCTGTGCCCCCTCCTGCTGCAATAAGAGAAGACCCAAGGATCACTCCTACCAGCCCTCCTATCAAAATCTCTAGGCTGAGAAGGTGCCTTCTTGACCTTCTTAGCCTCCTGAGCAAAAATATGCAGCTGCTTTGTAAGATCAGCCAACTGCTCCACCATTGGGTCCCTCTCCTGTTTGGGAACCTGCACCAAATTCTTCTCCTCCTTCTTCTCCCTAACTTCCTCTTCAGCCAAAGCCTCACTTACTTTGCTGACACACTTGGCACACCCCTCCTGATAGGTGTCCACAGCCAATAACTTCAAATGGGCCTCAACAGCCTCCTTCACCTTATCGAAGGCAGGCAACTTCTGGTCCCCATTAGAAAGAGTCTTCATCAATTCCTTTCTTGACAACTCCTTCAACACATCCATCCTGACATCTATAGCCAGGGCAGACCAAAAAAAATCCTTGGCAAAATTTTCATGTGCCAGCTCCTCCACTTCCACCAAGTATTCCACCACAGGATCAAACTGTAGCAGAAACTTCCTGTAACTATGTAAGTTACCAACACCACCATAAGATTGCCATTCACTGACAACCTTGTTCAGATCCACCATAGTGAACCTGACACCCCATCTATCCACCATCTCCCTACACAACAATTTCCAATCCCTCTTCTTGTAGCCAGACATGGCCACAATCTCCTTCTCCACTGACCTATCACCAATGAAGAAGATTATCTGCTTCACCATGTCCAGGTAGGAAGCACCATCCACCCCAGCAGCAGTTTCATACTTCTCTAGAAACCACTTGACATCCTCCCCATTAAACTTGGTACCATCCCAAGTTTTAATCCTCACACACTCCCTAACCATCACAGAAGGAGGACCATCCCCCCCACTGACAGTCACCACAGGAATAGAGGAACCAGAAGCCATTCCTCCAATCCAAAACACCAAAAAGAGCCAACCAACGAAAACAGAGATTCCAAAGAACTAGCAAGTTCTACCCCACATTGGGCGCCAGAAATGTAGACAATCCTATAGTACTAGCTATAGGTCTTGACCAAGGGAGTTGGAGAAAAACCAGAGAGAAAATCCCCTGTCCCTTTAGAAAAATAGAGTGAGATTTACTTGCTAAAGTAAGTTGGTTCCTGTTTTGCTAAAGCTCCTGTTTAACACACTTGACTGCTTGATGAGCCAAGAAAGTAGTCCCCAGATAGACTACCAGACCAAAGAACTGAAATGTAGAACAAATTCCACACCAGAGACAGCAAAGATACTTGATGTAGGCTGCAAATACACACCAGAGACAGCAATAATACTTGCTATAGCTTGCAAGACTATAACAGAGAAAACAGTTGCCAAAGTTAAGTTAAATGAAGAACTCACTTGCAACAAACACAGCCAATTTTGGCCAGAAAAAAGTGAAAACTAAGTGAGGAACAATGATATCACCTCCGGATGGTTGTATGATGATTAAGGTTGCCCCAAACTATCTTATTCACTATGTTCACACAGACCACTAACTAAGAGCCCATGCGCACCCACCAATCTGGCGCCTGTACCTGCCAAATTGCATAAAAAACCCTCCTGAAGTGCTCCCCAACCTCCTAAAACAGAGGCGGGCGGGCCGCCCGACGTCAGAGATGCCGCCTGAAGTGGCCCGGCCTCCTTGAAGCCAGAAAACCAATAAAAACCACTAATTTACTTAGAAAAATAAGCTACAACTACTAAAACCTTTAAAACACGGAATTTCACTATAACAACATTGAGACATGAAATATAGAGAAAAATTAGCCCTATCCAATGGTACTAAGCACTTAACACTAAGGCTTAAGCTTAGCCCGTAAAATACAAAAAATAAAATTAACCAACAATCTTTTATAATTGAAAAATGAGGAAATGACCCCTTAAAACTCAGAATATGAAAAATGTCTACAAGACATAAAATATAGAGAAAAACCAGGGCTATCCAATGATAGTACCCACATACCCGCAGACCCAATATCCACGGAATAAAACCAGATAAATACCCAATTCCTTAACAGATGTCGATTAAGACATGCACAAACAACACCAAATCACACAACAAAGGCCCCTGCCAATGTTGGAAGACCACAACGTGGCTCGTGACAGAGAGTTCTTTTCAACAGGAATTCGATGATAACCCTAATTACCATCCAGACAACTAATAAGTTTTTCACCTTTCAATGTAGCATGTATTTAGTTTATTCTTAGTAAAGGATAAATATCATATACTTTATAAGTATTCAATGCTCTATAGTCTTCAAGTAATCTTACTTTATCTTTTTCATAAGAGATTAAGAACATGGAGGTGACACCATATTTTGGGGTAACATAAAACTTCTCAATAATTTTCATTTTCAAGAGGGTAGTGATATTATCCTCAATTTATTTTCTCTTTTTTGGAGAAGCAGGATATGGGTTTTCTTCAGACTTGAAGGAGTCTCATTCAAGTTACATGATAAATAAATTTTCATTTCTTCCTTAAAAACACCTAATTCATGAGATCCATGATCAAAAGCCATAGGAAAAGATGTAATTAAGAAAATTATAGATTCTTTTTTTTCATCAATTAACTGTTCACCAAATGAAACAGTATTAATTTCAGCTAATAAATCATCTATTTCTTCTGTTGGTCTTCCCTTAGATTGAATCAATGCATTACAAGATTTTAAGAGATGCGCAGAAGATTTCTTAGAGGTAGAAATTTTAAATCTTCACTTCCCATTCATGCCCAATGTGAAAAAATTGTTTTGTGGATCTAATTTAATACCAAACATGATTAAAATTTCATTTCCCATAATAAACCAAATTCTTGTGTTATCATTTTCATCACAAAAAATTC
Organism: Hemileia vastatrix; assembly: GCA_030280995.1. NCBI lineage: Eukaryota > Fungi > Basidiomycota > Pucciniomycetes > Pucciniales > Zaghouaniaceae > Hemileia > Hemileia vastatrix. The sequence goes on along the minus strand of JASXTE010000001.1, from coordinate 17,137,241 downwards.
ACAAACAGCTCTGAAGAAGCCACCATTATATTTAAAAAATACAGTGGTTTCATACTTGCCAATGGTACATAAAACAGAACCATAACCTCGCCATTTTTCAGATGTCATAGATAATAATTTCCTATTATAATCTTTATCTACTCAAGAAAGTTCTTTTTCAGACACTACTCTACCCCCAGCACCAGAGTCAAGAACAAACTCAACATTTTTACCATTTATAATAACTGGTGCTATCAAGGGGGAGATAAATATGGAACTGTCAGTAATATCCTCTATAATCTCAGCATTCTCTACTGAAGATAAAACCAAGTTACAAATTTCTTATAAATTATCTAAATAATGGAAATCATTTTCCAACATTAGAACTTCATGTGAAGAATCATTTTAATAAGAGATATTACTTTCACACTCACTAGAGGAATCACTAAGGTCAACTGCATTATTTTCAGTCGCCTCAGCTTGTTCAATAAGATGAATTTTCTTGTCACAAACATGTCCTTCCTTCCATGATATGTTACATTTAAAACAAGTATTTTTTGCATATTTATTTGGTGCAACTGGGGCAGAGGGTTTACCAGGTTTTTCTGGGAGTTTTGATAAAGTTTTTTGTTGATAATGATAAGATTTTAAGGGATAATTCTTTGGTTCATATCAATTACTAACTAAAACTTCACTACAGTTATCAATAAAAGAAGAATGTTCTCTTATATTTTCAGTTCTAGAAAATATCAAATCTCTCAGAGAATTTGGTAATTTATAGAGAAATTCTTTTTCTCCAAATATCATAATCCATCTTTGGATCTATAGATCTTAGAATTTTGGTATGCTCATAAGGAAAAAAATAGGTTTCTCAGAAGAGGAGGATGTATATTTAGCATTCTCATATAATCTCTGTTGATCCAATCTAAATTTTTAACCACCATATTATTTCTCAAATAATGTTTTCCACTCATTCCATGTATAGTGATTGTTATAACATAAAACAGATTCATACCACATCAGCGCTACATTGAAAAATAAAGAAATTAATTTAGAAACAATTTCCTCATCTGGTAATTTATAAGAAACTTTTGAATTATCAATTTTTTGAATAAAATTTTGCTAGTCAGATGAAGAATCACCATAAAAGGTAGAGTATTGATCAAGTTTTGGAAATTTCTTTTGGCTACTAGGCTGGTCAGTTTTAATATTTTAATTATTCATTTTAATTAATTCCTGAAGTTTAAAAAGGTGTTTAGAAATCTCAATCCTCACAGAGGCAGCTGTTCATTGTGAGTATTAATTTTTTTTTTAGTTACAAAAGATTTCATTGACTAATTTTCAGAAAGCTTATTGGCCATATTACCAGGAAAAGAAGAATTCCTCTGTTCAGGTTGTTTTCCTTTTTTTGAGAAGAAGTTTGAGTATTAATTTTAACCACATCAAAATTTTCATTATAAATAACCGGCAATGTAGAGAGTTTTCCCTCAAGACTAGATAAATTTCTTCTTAACTTAAGAATATAAGAAAGTTGATCATTAGTTTTTGCAAGAGATAGAAAATTTCTGTCTTCCTCTATTGAGCATTAATTACTCAAAGCTTGGAAATAAATTCCCAATTTTTTCAATTAACTGGGTAAAGTTTTATTATCATATTTAATAAATTATCCTCATCCATGAGGGATTTTAAATCACTAATAAATTTATTCAGATGTTAATTCTTATCTGAAAGTGCTCTATGATCATTTTTTATAGTTTTTTGTTAAGTAAGTATATGATTCAAGGTGTCCATTAATTTAAAATAAGCTGTATCTTATACAGAAGAGCTTACTTTACAATGTAAATGTAAATTATTTAATCTGTCATTTTAATGATTTAATAAAATTCTTAAGAGTTTGTCTTCTATAAAACTGAAATCAGGAGAGTCTTTCAAAATTTATTCAGAAGTTTTCTCAAGCAAGACATAAACTTCAGGGGCAACAGAATCATTTCTAATTTCAAGAGAAGAATTTACTAAAGAAGTTGAAGTTAAATGTAAAGGCTCATCAAATGATAATTTACTGATTACATCATTAGGGCTACTAATAACAGGAATTTGTTTTTAAGAGTTTTTACAGTTCTGTCACTACTCTCAAAAATATTAACTAAAGAAGAAGGCTTAGTATTGTGCATACCAACATGCTAATCAAAAAGGGTACTTACCATGATAGAGGAGGAAACTTCACCTGGGCCTGAGCCTTTATTTTTCTGCTTCCCTGATAAGGATGGGCAGGATGAGGATGGTAAGTGGGTGTACTGGATGGGCCAGGTTGATGAGCTAGAGGAAGTGGCACATTTTTCTGGTAATTATTCATGAGATAATTCCATTTCCACTGCTCTAACTCAATTGTCTTTGAGGTTTTTTGGGGCTAATGTGAGTTTGGCTGTATAGGCTGATGATGACCTTGGTTGTGCTTTAACAGATCTTGCATCTGATCCCATAGAATATCCACTCTGGCTTTGTACCTCATATTTTCTATTTTCATTTCCTTTATATGACCTGACAGGTTTTTTTCTTGCTGTGATAGAGGGATCTTTTTAATTTATATATTTTTATGGGATTTTCCAGATTTATTAGAGGCTTGGATTCTTTCTAAATTGTTTGGGGAGGAAGGCTTATTATATCTCCTGACATTTCTATGTCCTGAAGAATTTGATGGCTTTCTGTCAGCTGATGAATCTTTGTAAGTTAATTTTGAAGAACCTACAGATTCAAAATCAACATATACCTCTATTTCATCAACATGTAGACTATCCATGATATCAGTCAAGTTGCAAGACATGAAATCAGTATCTTGAAAAAAAAATCAAAGTTAATTTACAATGATTTTAATTTAAATTTATGAGATAAAATAAAAATATGTAATTAATATTTCAAATCAAAAATATGAGGAAAAATTTTAAATTTATAATTATTATTATTTATGTTTATAAGAAATAATAATAATAAAATTAATCTCAATTTATTCAATTTTTTTATTTTTGAAAAAATAATAACCAAAAATAATTTTTTGGGACTAAACACTAAGTGTTATTATTGTCAACCAATAATATAAATTATTAATGCTAATTAATTTAATAATTAATAAAAAATAATGATCTTCTAGGACTGTGAGAGTTACTCTATAATTTTCAAATAACAAAAAATTTAAAAAAAATTTGTGATTACTTACACACAGTGACTCAGATAAAAATACCCAATGACACTGTTATTGAAATCAAAGCTCAAAGTTAAAGGTAAACTTACTATAGTGATTGAAAAATTACACTGAAATATATACTATTTTAAGTATATATAATCCTATAGTATAAAACCTTGTTTCAAATCAGTGCCATGGAAAAAGTTTATTTTTTGTGCAAATGTGGTCTGTGCATTGAGTTTTTGTCCAAAAATTCAAAAACATCATTGTTAGGAAAGGTCCCCAATTTTTGGCAGGTCATCTAGAAGAAGGAAGAAAAATACAACATAAACAGAAGAAGAAGAGGACACAAGAAAACAATAAGAAGAAACTAAAAGAGTAAATACAACTAATAAAGAAACTAAGGACTTTCAAATACAACTATTGGATGTAAAGGGTTTATTTAAATTAATTAAGTAATTTTATTTCTCTCTACTATATCAAAAAAAATTGAACCAATCTTAAAGCAGCCTTTTATGTAGTTAGTTTTCTCAATTTATCTATTGTAAACACAGTAATAAATTTTAAAGAAAAATACTAGAAGTTGTAAAAAAATGTTATTTATGTATTGTAAAGTAGTGTAAGTAATTCTGACTAAAAAGTGAGAAACCAAAGCCTTTAAATAGGCAGATGAGGCCCTCTGAGATGCTACTAAGTGTACATGCTAACTAAAAGAAGGAAAACACTTTAATATTAAGTGAAACAAATAAAATGAGGTTACTATGGTACTAATTACAAAAAAAAATTAAAGACCTGTTGTATCTGTAACAGTGTGATGTAATTATATAGGATAATATAGTGATATAAAACAGGGAGTTTGTAACTATAGTAATACTAAACACATTTCAACATTTTTTATTTTATTAAATATCCAATTTTTTGTGAAACATAAAAATTATACGATGTGTGACATACAAATTATTATATACTTAGTTAATATAGCTTAAATAATATTGAGTAAGTAAATTAACTACTTGTATTGGTATAATAATTATTGAAATTTAAACAAGTATTTCAATAAACTCATTATTTTATTACAATTATCAAGTTAAATGTTTACTTTTTTAATTTATTTATTTATGTATTTAATTGTTTATTTATTGATCCCATTATTAGTACAAAACGTGCTCAATAACTTTTGACTTTAAAGTATTTTATTTTTATGATTTAATGTGTATAATTAGATAATTAGATAATTAAATTATAAGTTGATTTTATTACTTATAATAATTTTTAATTAATTTATTATTAATTTATAATTATTGAGTGCATAGAAAATATGTCAACAATTTCTATAGGATATAATTCTATATTTTATTTAAATGTATGTAAACTATATATAATAATAAAGTTTATATAACAATTTATTTTAAAACATATTGTTATATAATTATATTTTAATATAATATTTAGATTGTATTTATTTAATTGCAAATTTTCTCTTATTGTATTTTAACATAAGATTTTAATTGAATCTCAGTATAACCCGGCTGACAGATTCATACCTGACTGGTCTGATATAACCAGCTTTATCCACCTGAGACAAAACTTCCCCAGCAGAAATTTGACTGGAGTCCAAAGCCAAATAAATCCTACCAGCTCCTTTATCATAATCTAATTTATGGAGCACAATATCTGCTCCAGCCAATTTCTTCAACTTCAAAAACACCTCTTCACACTCATCATCCAACTCCCAATCAGCATCCTTCCTAGTGAAAGATATAAAAGGAGCTTCCAATGAAAAAAAGTCCTTTATGAACATTACAAAATAAACACATACACATAAAAACCCTCTAAATTTGGTTGTATTTTTGTTTCTTGGCCAGGACTCAATTATTTTTACCTTCTTCTTTGACATAATCTTAACCTCTTTACATGCCACATGACCTAGAATATCCAAAGCAGGCACACAAAACAAAAACTTGGATCCAGAAATAGTTAAACCAGAATCTTCAATCCCAAAAACAATTCTCTTTGAGACCACAGCATACTCCCAGATAAATTTCTGTATTCCTGGATTCTCCTCCAACACTTCACTATCATAATCTTTTTAAGTAATTTTAATTCCACCATAACAAATAAATATACCCACATATTTTGAGATTTCATCTTGAAGAATCCAAGAAATCTGAGCCTGATAAAAAGCAACCAAATTTGTTTCAACTTGAGGTAATCTTGTCAATTTTAATTGTTTAAGTGGAGATTAAAAAGTAGTGAGATGCCTAGAATCAAGATATAATTCTCTCTCATCATATCACCCCATAATATCTCCCAATCCATAACACTCTATACCAGAAAACACCTCTGCAAAAATCTCTGCACTAGGTGGTATACCAGATTTTTTATTGTAACCCTATTTAATTCCCTAACATCATGAACTACCCTGAGCTTTTCACTATTTTTCTTGAGGCAGAACACCGGACTTGAGTTACTTGTTGAGGACTGTTCATATAATCCAGTTTGAATTTTTTCTTTAACAAATTCAATACAATCATCTATTAAAGCTGCAGGAATTGGAATTGGCTTTTTCTGCCATGGTTTGTGACAGACAACAGGAATCTTGTAAGGCTCACCATAAGAATACCTCTTAAAATCTCTCTCCTTTTCTACAAAAGAAATGGACTTCTCCTTTTTTACCATCACATCCAACAACAAATTCTTCTCTTCACCTGACAACCAATCTTCAGGTCCAAAATTAACAACAACCAGTCTCTTAAAAATGATTTTTTATGTTTCAGAAAATTCAGGCCAATTCATGACTAAAGGAAAGTCATACAGATCTCTTGATAAAAGTGGCCTCTTCAAAGGTGGGTTTAATTCAGCTGGCAGTGGTTCCTTAATTGGTCTGACCTTATTAGCTACCTTTTTATATTTTTCTGCATCAACATCCACTTTGACTTGAGGAATAAGATCTCTTCTTGATCCATTGTTATATAATTTGTAATAAGAACTTTCTTCTTCATCAGAATAAGAAACAGAATATGTTAAAATATAAATGTTATTATTAATTTTAAAATTTTTAACCCCTTTTCCTTAGTCTAATTTTACATCTAATTTTACATCACCACAAATACCATTTTCCTCTACAAAATCCCCATTAAATAAAGTTGGAAGATTAACCTCTTGTTGAAGTACAGAAATAGAATTAACACGAGTATTTTGTTTTGAGAATTAATTATACTAAGTGTTTTTGTTGATTTTCATGAGTTAATTGCAGTTCATCCTCTTTCTGGAGGCCATTAAACATACTACCAGAAATTAAAACCCTATTATCCACCTTATTCACCAAATTATCATTCTAATTTTTATCTAAAACAATGCAACCCGTCTTCCCTCTTGAATCTTGAACCATTTTTAAAATTTTTAAAAAATTAGATAATTATAACAAACATATAGAAAAATCCAACACATAATTACAATCCAATTAAATTTAAACATAAAATAATTGAGACTCCACTTGAATTATCTCCAAATGAGCTGACCTATTACAATCTGGGATCTCTTATTGAGGAGAAATTACAACATTAAAAAAATTAGCCCTTCCTATCCCCGAAAATGGGGGTAGCCAGAACCATCATTTTTAATCAATTCATCAGAAGCTGACCTTTTTATTCATCTCTTCTTGGTGAAAACACAAAAATGACACATCATTGTAATCCCAGGCCTAGTCTCCCAACCTTCATCTCCAGGAGGTGACAAACACATACGAAGCCTTCTCATATCTTCACCAGTAATCTTCAGACTAATACCCATACTAAACTGATAGCCAATCTTGGCTTCAAAATCCATCAAAAAAGGACCACCAAGAACTATTTTTACAGCCCCCCAGCCACATAATAAACCAACTTTCTAACATATCCACCTTCACATAATTTGAAATTCTCTGCTGGTCTCATCATCTAAGTAGAATGTCCACCAATACCTCTAAACTTACCACCTGTACCAGTCTTGATTGGCAAGCCTATTATGGTAGATTTATCTAAAGAAATTAAATTAATTTGAGATGCAGAATCCACCAGAGCCATTACCTCTTTACCATTAAGAGTCACCATTAAATATCCTTGAGGAGCAGAAAAATGAGTTTCAACCTCCTCACCAAAATTCTCTACATTTTCACACATATACTCCACCTCTCTAGATGCTACCCACCTCCTTTTCATATGCTTCTTTTTCTTCTCTGCAAATGGAGGACTAATAATAAATAATTCACCCAAAGATAAAAGAATCTGAAGTTGATTCAATTTACCCAAGACAATATCAATCATATTTTTTTGACCATCCACTACTGGCCTTTTATTATGAATTTAGATTTAACAAACTTGGCCCTGGGAACCTCTTTGGGAATACATTTCAATATTCACTATCCATTTCAACATCTTCAGAATGAATAACACTAACTCCGTTGCCTACTGCTTTCACTAATACAGATGTCTCACTGGTCCTCCTCACTCCCTCCGTTGGAGTGGAACCACTAAAACTTGGTCTGGAAAGAGATTTTAAAAGTACATCCTCCTCAGAATCCAATTGTTCATCCACAGGCATAGGTTCACTATTTAATTCCAAAGTACCAAAACTAGGAGGCCCCATATCAGCAATCCCCTTTTGCATCCTATAGATTTCATCCTTTGGAAAAATTTTCTTCACCTTTTTTGGTTGCACCTTACCTGGCTTAGCCCTAAGTTAGCTTTGAATGCTACAATTTGCTTTAGTAGCAGCTTCCCTTCTTACAGAATCCATATCATACTCCCCTTCAATACAGTTACCATCCACTCTAGAAACCAAACACAAATTCAATCCACCAAAAGAAGTAGTAAATGTGGCTTTACTGACATCCTTCTCTTTTCCCTTATCACTTTTTCCACCTTCATTACCACCTTTATTTTTCCAACCTTAAACATTATCACATCATTTTCACCAGATACCTCTTCAAACCTAGCCCTCTTTTCACCCATAATATTCCTCCAAGCCAAATTCAAGGGAGCCTTCCATTAACTGGGTTTGATAAAAGATCCATCAGGAAATTTATAAATCTTTCCATAAAATTTGACTCTACCAGAATGCAAGTCCCTATCCAGTTAAAAAGAATCACCAGCTCTGTGCCCCCTCTTATTACAATGAGAGAACACCCTGGGTTTTCCATAACCACCTCTAAAACCATTTCCACTACAATCGCCATTACCATTGGCATTAAAGCCATATTTCCTCCTCTCATAACCCCTTGATTGATAAGAAGAATAAGAAGATGAGGCCACTGGTGCTCTATTGACTTTCTGAGTCTCATGAACAAAAATTTTTAGCTATTGGTTATGTCAGCCAATTGATCAACAATCTTATTATTGATGTTTACTTCAACTTTCTTAACTGACTGCCCCATCTGGGCTTTCTTGGCTTCTTGTGCTTTGACCATAATATCTTTATTTTCAGCCAATACCTCACTAACCTTGCTAAAGTATTGTGTACAAGATTCTTAATATTTATCAAAAGCCATAAGTTTAAGATATTCCTGAATTTTCTCCTTGATGACCTCTAGAGCAGGCAGCTTCTGCTCTCAATTTGGTAGATCCCTCATTAACCCTTTTCTTGACAGCTAATTTAAGACATCCATCCTAAAATACTTGCTAAATGATGACCAAAATAAAGCTTTAGCCTAATTTTCATTGGCTAACTCCTCCACCAAAATCAAATATTCCACCCTTTAATTAAAATGTCCAAGAAACTTTTTATAATCTACCATATTTGAAACTCCAACTTTAGCTTTCCATTCACTGAAAACTTTTTCCAAGTAAACCATAGTATAAATAACACCCCATCTATTAACCATCTCCTTTGATAACTTTATCTGATCCCAATTTTTATAAAAATCCATAACAATTACCTCTTTTTTCAACCTCTCTATCCACAATAAAAAACCTAATCTGCCTCACCATATCCAAATCTGAAGCACCATCAATAGCAGCAGCAGCTTCTTACCTGCTCAAAAATCATTTAACCTCTTCCCCATTAAAATTGGGCCAATCCAAAGATATAATCTTTACTGATGCCATGACAGGAAGAGAAGTAGTAGGAGCAATACCAGGATCAGTTGAAGAAGACAAGCCTAGAATAACGATTAACCATTAAAGAAAAAGTGTTCCAAAGATAAACCTATTTCAAGCAATTATAGTCAAAGTACCAAGTAAGATTGTCTAAAATCTAGAGAATTCAAACCTCATGTTGACCACCACCAATGTATAAAGACTCTTACAGTCACCTTTCTGTAAGCAGAAACCAAGGGAGTTGGATAAATCTAAGAAAACCCTGTCCCTTTAAGTAAATATAGGTTCAAAATTATTTAATCTAAAGTGTCTATTTTATATAAAATTACCAGTTGACTATTTGATATTAACCTTTTGTGATGTAGAAATGATGTTCTTAATTTTAGGGAAAAGAAACACAACAGTAAAGTTGCACTGAGAAAAGCTATTTAAGAGATTGAATTAATATGTTTTCATGAAGCTTATATTTTTGTGAAAAGTTTTTATAAATTACTCCCTGAAGGTTAGACCTTTTTAATGATTCCCTATAAGTATATATTTATAAGTTGTTGTGTAATATTTATGAAGAGTTATATAAAAAGTGTTATTTAATTAGGGTATTACAATTTATGAAATGTTTTGTAAAATGTTGATGGTAGTTGTTGATATGCGTTTTTAGATCACTATTAGATTTTTGGATTCCCCTAATAATTTTGACTCTACTGCCTTTATATGCATAGTCAATTCATGTGCCCCCTTTTCCCTCCAGAGTCTGTCTGGAGTTTGTCCAGAGTATCCTGGAGTTTGTATGGAGTTCTTCCTGAGCATCCCAGAGCTCATACAGACTTCCAGACTAAACTAAAACCTTAAAAAACTAATAAAAATATAGATATATAATATAGATGATAGAGTTACACATGGAGAACCTCCCATTAAATTTTGGTAGCTGGTGGAATCCTATTCACTGAGCTAAAAATTATTAAAGATAAGTAAACAATTAAGAATAAAAAATAATAAAAAATAATTTATAAAATTATTAAAAATATAAGAAAAATGGAAAATATTTCCCAACAGTTACCAAAGGTTCTTGAGACTCAATTATTTAATTTCCAGGCACTTTTAAACCTATACTTACATTTATTGACCATTAAATGCATGTTTTATCTTGACTTGTATAATTGACCCATTTTTTGCAATATTACCATCCATTCTTTTAATTATAAAAAGTATATAAAAATATATTGGCCTTTCCAATCTCCATAAAATTATCCCAGACTTGAATTAAAATTAATTTTAAGTGCCATACTAAACTTTAGACTGCCACATAAGTAGAAGGCTTAGGTGATAAGTGGGAAGTGGGAATTCACCACCAAATGAGCAGGTGGGGTGTGTAGATAGAATTTTTTTTTTGTTTTTTCCACAAAAATTAAGTAGCATAGAGTGAGGAGAAAAATAAGGAGGGCATCCACAATAATATTTCATGTGACTTTCTTACAAATCCATTTCGGATGTGATGAGTTTGGGATCAGGAATTAGTAACAGAAATTGGTGTGTAAGAGGTGGGATAATGCATTATTGTGCAATCCTTATCAACTAGACCTGGGGCCAGTAGATAAGAATCTTTTGCAATTAATAATGTCTGATCCTTGAAAAAAAAATTACTGATCCCTAATTTCAGATCCCATTATATATTATTATTTATGCATGTATTGTTAGCCAAAGAGACTTATATAATTATGTCAAATTTTGTCTTATTTATTATATAATTTGGAAGTTTTATGACACAGTGAAGAGAAATTGCTTAAGTAATTTAAAAAGTATGTATTTTTCAGCATAATTTGGGTTTGGTCTGAACTGAATTAAAATTTCTTTGAAAAATTACATTCTTCATCTTTCAAGATTGTTTCAAGGTATTATTACATATGTTTCATTAAATTTTCAAGTTGGATTCAGGTTGAGTTCACCAAAATTCAAATATTTTTTATTTTTTAATTCATCAATACCTCAATGTGTTCTCAATTTGATATGAATTATGTTTAAAGCTTATCTACTTGCTAGCAAGTCTTCCCCCCATATTGTGTGGTGTATTTTTCATGTAAATTTTTGAAATGAAAAGTTAAAGTAATCCTATTAGCTTAGGAGAAAAAATGTATTCATTTTATTAAGTTTTGTAAAAAGTCAATTCTAAAAAAGATGTGTATAATGTCTATTTAATAGGGGTTATCAAAGTTAGAAATCTTCCATTTCAAAATACCTCTTTTTTCCCCCAAATCAACCATGATTATTTTTTTAAATATGCCATGTTGTGCCTGCAAAACAGCTTTTTACTGAGAATTGATGTCATGTGTGTGGCCTTCTTTTTGCATTGCAAAATAACTTTAAAATAATAACAAATTTCTAAGTTTTATACCCCCTAATGTCACCATTTCTTGTGTTAGAGCTTGGGAACTCAAATGCTGAAATTTGAACAAATTCCTTGAAACTATTAGTAGATTCCTCTTCATACATATGTTTTAAAAAATTTGACCTTGCCCCAATGCTTCTACCATGTCTTAAGAGGCATAAAACAAATATACACATTCAATATTTAATTACACCACAATTGGTTCAGAAATATTCTTATTACTATGGGAAATGACACACTAGCATCTGTTATTTATTTCAAGCTGTGATAAGTGTAAGTAAGGGCTACATTTTCCATTTCAGAAAATATTCAGTGGCTATATGCATTTTACTGGTGCCATTTGTTACTTAATTTCTTTAATCATATGAAAATTTTTTAACTAAACACACGTTAAGAATATTCATCAATTGTGTAACTAATTCAATAACTATTGAGGCATCCATTTTGTACTTCAGCTCATACACACACATTCTCAATAACATGGCACAAAGATTCATGCACATTATAAATGAACTACAATCTATTGAAAAAGAATAAATCATATTTAGAGATATTTTAGAGTCAATGAAATCAAGTAATAAAGCCAATAAAAAAATTTGTTAATTGAAATTGTGTTGATTGACATCATAGATTATGAAAGACTACTTTAATACAAATAGTACCTACAACTCAATCATATTTCATTGCTGTTTTTGCATTGGGAAAAATCTATTTCTAAATATTTCTATTAATATACAGCTAAATAAGGTGTATTGGACACATAGGACTGTAAATCAAATGTGAAGCACTCAGGTTGCTCACTGATGCTTATCCATGACACAGCATGTTTCTTTTCTGGGGGGTGACAATTAGGAGACCTTTTTTTCTTAGATTAAGTCAATGTAAATGAGCTTTTATTGAGCTTTTATAGATGATATGGTATAGCTGAAGTGTGTAATGCAAATATATGTAGTAATTTATTGAATAGTACACCACACTATATGGGGGGCGGACTTGCTAGCAAGTCTGGAACCTTGAACCTAAATTCATATCTAAATAAGTACACATTGAGGTGGTGATGAAACAATAAGGAATGAAGTGTGAAAATACATTGAACTTCTGATGAAGCTAGCTTTATTATTTATTGAATTACATGTGAACATTTTTTGAAACCATGTTGAAGAATTAAATTCAAAATTTTGTAATGGTATGTTGAAATCAGCCCTCCCCAAAGCTAAGCCAGTCTGGAAAGCTAAAAAATGTTTAAAATAATTTTATACTTTGTTGCATGTAAAACTAGACACACCCCAATTTAAATTGAAAGAAGAGTGATCTTAAATGTTCAAATAATTTTCTTTACTTGTTAATATATGGTAAAATTATAAGGCACTATAGTAAATCATTCAATAAAAATATTTTGGAAATTAATATCTTCCATTAAATTTCCCCAATAAGAATTTGAAACAAAAATTTAATTCAAATTATTCAAAAAGATTTTATTAACCATTATTAATATTGAGAATATCTGAAAAATGTAAAACACTTATAAAAATGAAGGGAATAATACTTTGGTGATAAAATTAAGCTCTAATATAAATATCTATTCTGCTTTCTATTCAATAAATAAAAAAGGTATGCATTTAATAGTATTTTTTACAATATATTAACCCTTTATCTTCAAAATATGAAAAAAGAAAGACATTAAATGAAATATTATTAGAAGGAATAGTATAAAAATGGGTTTCTTGATTTATATTTGTTTTTTTGAGTTGATTCAATTCTTATTTCCATACTTTATAGCATATTTCTCATGTTTTATAATTATTTTATTTTGTGGAACACTATTACTTACCTCTCCATTCCTACCTTCTGTATTTCATAAAAATTTCTCTTCAATATTGTTTCTGTCAGTGTATGCTAGTATCTAAGTATTATTTAATAGTGAATATTAATGTTCCAATTAATTATTGATAATTTATTTAGTGATTAAACCTCAGGGAAAGACTAATAAAATAGTTATTCTCAATATAAACTCACCGTACTTGGTTTTTGTGCATGCTAGTGGTGGAAAATAGATAAAAAAATTATAGTTATAGCTTATATAAAGATAATATCAATTTATAAATGCTTTATAATATATTTATATATGGAAAATTGTGTTATAATGTTTATTTGAATTTTAGTAAATAATTAATGTCCAATAACCTGCCAAATCCTCCCTTATACCAAAATCCAGTGGAGTGCGCAGACCTTCAATCCAGATGATGTCACTGCTCTCCCTGGCAATTACAGCACTGTGAGGTACCATCACCTCCCCATGGCTTGTACTTCAAGAAGTTTCAACACTCAGACCTCCAGTAAGGACCCTCCATCACAATTAATGATATCATAAACCCATACCATAAATAGAAAAAATAGATAAAAGCGGTGTGGTGATCCAAATCTGGGTAGGTCTTTGAAGTGCATATTTGTAGGTATTTTGAATGCAGGGTATAGTTAGGGTAATGGTATTTTTATTGGTGTTTTCTTGTTTCTACATGTAGTTACTGTTGTTTTGTTGTCTTAGAGGGTGATTTTGGGTGTTTTTGGGCGTTTAAGGGCCTAAAAGCAGCCGTCTGTCACACGCCACATGACACTCGAGGCAAAAGTAGCTCATTAAATCAATAAAATAGAAGTCTGAATCCATACTTGAAGCACAGAAAGCAATTCTACATAGCAACTGTGACTTTCCTTTGTGTAGTCGCTATTCAACTGCGCTAGTCTAAACTCTAAATCTAAATTAGTCAATCTCTCAATAGTGTGTCTCAGTCTTTTCTTCAATAAGCAACGCACAGCGCAATAGTCAATGTAATGGTGCACTAAAAGGTTTATTAAATGTCTGTGAATTATTAAAAGGGGTAGTGAGAATGGATGGAATGGATAGTGGAGGATTAAAGGGTTAACGGATGTTAGTGAGGAGGGTCTAGGTGTAATGGATGTGTTTTTTAATGGTCTGTGGTGTGCGGAATAGTGGATGGGTATGAGGTCAATGCGAGGAGGAGTAAAGGATATAAAAGGGGTTGGGATTTTGGTTCGACATTCTTTAGAATTAAATTATAAAACGTATATATAGTTAATAGTGGTAAAACTTTAGGTTAAATCATTATTATTTTATCTTTCCTTATTTTCTCAGTAATCATTTCTCAATCCTAATTCTTTGATTATTGAGTTTCCAACCCTTTGTGAGGTTTTAAGAATTTTAACATTACCTTTAAATCATATTAGAATTCTTCTCAAACATATCTTGAAGCAGTAGTTCTTCCTTCGAGTCATCTTCAAATCACTTCCTCAAACATTTTCTCTGTGTCTTGACAAAGTTTCCAAACTCGTTTCTCCATCTCACTTCCAGGAACACCCTTGAACTTGTGCTTAGGTCATCTGGTGACAGTATAATTTAATTTTCCGTAGTTCTCATTCTCTGCACTACTACGTCCCTTTTCAGGTGTTTTCTAAATTCATAAAATGGCACCTGTTCAGTGCACTCCTCCTACGGGCGCTAATACTAGAGCTCGTGCCAGAGGTAGGCCAACAGATACACAGCCTGTTTCCCGCACTCACTCCTTGGAACTTCTTGACCTTAGGGAACAGGGAAGTTCCGTCCAATCTGTAGAAGACATCCCCCAGGATTTTGATGATTCTAGCAAGGAAGAAGAAGGAGAGGATACTATGCATGAGGCACCATCCGCCCCTGCTACTCACCCTTCTGGTCAACCTTTGGGACCTGGACCATATAATTCTCTGGAAGAATTCATGAGACTTTTCATGAAGACCCTTTCAAATTAAATGTCTTCAGAGGGATCTAAATTCAAAACTCCTTCCATGAATCTCCTGATAAATTCAAGGGAGAACATCCAGACAGATTGCGGCCCTTCTTGCAAACCTGCAAGCTCCTGTTCCATAATGACCCTTGAACCTTCAATAACAACCAATCGAAGGTTGTTTACGCTTCTTCATTCCTAGCCGGAAAAGCAGCAAGATGGTTCAAACCTTATCTTCTCATGCTCTCTTTGACCAAAACCCACTTAATTATTAATAACTGGGAAAAGTTTGAAGACCAACTCTTCACATTGTTTGGTGACCCTAACAAAACTGACAACGCAGAAATTAAACTTGATTTTCTTTGCATGAGTGATAATGGTAAATCCTCAGAATATATCTCAAACTTCAGAGCACTTCAAACTCAAGTAGGTCTGAATGATGCTGCCCTCAAGTATCATTTCAAAAAAGGACTTCCTTCGAGGATTCTGGATCAGTTAAATCTTCACGGTCAGAAGATGACTACTTTCACAGAATTAATGGATCAAACCCTCAAACTTGACGGCTTTTACCAAGGACAACTTCAACATTGTCGATACGCCAACAAATCTCAAGGCCTAAATTTGAAATTGGGACCTTCTTCACACCCACAGACAACTCAATCCTCCTTGACTCAATCCAAACCCAATAAGGGAAAGGACAAAACTCGACCTAAAAGCTCGACCCCAGGCAATATCAGCATAATACTGGATCCTAAAGGGGAACTTAAAGAAGCTGAGAGGAAGAGAAGAGCGGATAATGGGTTATGTATGTATTGTGGGGGTAAGCACAAGCTAGAAAATTGTGTGAAGTTGAAGGAAAGAGAAGGTACTAGTTCAAGGTCAAAAAACTAGTAGACAGTTTACTTGTGTGCAAAGCAAACTATCTTATCTCGCTCAGTGCACAGAACCTCCATGTCTTAAGGACTGGAGTTGCCTTAAACCGCTTGAGATTCATTCTTTTCAAGGAGGATATCCCCTTCAGTTGTCTTATAGACTCTGCAGCTTCAATTTCTTTTGTTAGTTTATCTCTTGCCAAGAAGTTACAACTGACATTTACAGATATCGATTGAACTCCAATTTACTTGGTCAATCAGAGGAACCCAAATATTGGGTAAGTAAGAAAGTTTTATGGGTTTTCAACTTGCCAAACTTTCCCCCCTTCGAGTGGGAATTATCAGTCTTGGACGCCCCAAGGATGGATGATACCATTCTTGGCCATGACTTTTTAACGCATTGGAATCCTGAAATTGATTGGACACAGGGATTGATCACCCCACGCACTAAGTATATTTCTGATTCTTCAATGCAGGTCAATAGGGAGTTGAACAACCTGCCTGACAATGTCCTGCTAGAGGACAAATCTCTGCCAGATGACTTGAAAGCATCTGATCTTTCTCTAAATGAGCAATTGGCTAACCCTTCTAGCTCGATGACTTCACTTGAAGAGGATTTAAATTGCCTCAAAGTAATCAAATTATGCTCTCTCAATTCTGGTCTTCCCTCAACAGATTCTCTCAAAGATGATGAGGATGACCAAATCAACGTTGAAGCCATTAAATCAACTCTACCAGAAATCTATCATGATTTCCTTGATGTTTTCTCAATCCGCAAGGCCAATAAGTTACCACCTCATCAACCTTACGACCATCAAATAGAGTTAATAGGTCCAGTACCTCTGGCAGGTCCTGTCTATTCTTTGTCAAAGGACAAATCTCAAGTCCTTCAAGACTACATTGCAGAGAATGTAGCCAAAGGTATCTTCAGAGCCAGTAAATCTCCAACCGGCTCCCCTGTTCTTTTTGTAAAGAAAAAGGAGGGTACTCTTAGGTTGTGTGTTGACTATAGAAAGCTCAACACAGTCACTAAGAAGAATGCATATCCTGTTACTCCTATGTCATTGCTTCTTACCCTTTTCAATGGTGCTAATTTCTTTTCTAAAATTGATCTTAGAGGCGCTTACAATCTTATTCGCATTGCGGAAGGTCATGAACCACTGACTGCAATGCACACTAGATTTGGTAGTTTTGAATATTTAGTTATGCCTTTTGGATTTTGAAACGCACCATCAACTTTTCAAACCTTTGTCAATGACATCTTTCAAGATGTTGTTGTGTATTTAGATGATATTTTAATTTTCTCGAAGACACTGGATGAACATATTCATAATGTTCGACAGGTTCTAAATTAACTTTGAGATCATGGTCTCTACGCCAAGCACAATAAATGCGAATTTCACCTTAAATCAATCGATTTTTTGGGTTTTATGTTATCTACTGATGGTTTAGTCATGGACAAAAAAAAGGTCCAAAAAGTCCTGGAATGGCCTGAGCCCAAAACCGTTAAATCCCTCCAAAGATTTTTGGGTTTTGCAAATTTCTATTGAAGATTTGTTAAAGATTACTCTAAAACTATTTCAAATATTACTTCTCTTCTTAGAAAAGATATTCCTTTTTTTACTTCTACAGCATGAAAGGAATTAGAAGCATTGAAGACTGCATTTACCACAGCTCCAATTCTTCGACACTTTGATCCTTCTGCTTCCACATTAGTGGAGACAGATGCGAGCAATTATGCTATCGCAGGGGTCATTTCTCAATTAAATCCTGAAACAAAATTGTTTCATCATGTTGCTTTTGAGTCATGTAAACTCATTGCAGCAGAATTATATTATGAAATTCATGACAAAGAGCTTTTAGCTATTATTCATTGTCTTAAAAAATGGCGCTCTTTTCTTCTCAGCCTAGATAGTCCCTTTCAAATTCTAACTGACCATAATGCTTTGAAATACTTTATGTCTTCCAAAGTTTTAACCAGGCGTCAAGTCAGGTGGGCTGAATTTCTGTCACAATTTCCTTTTTCTATTTCCTATTTCCCAGGTAAGAACTCCATTGTCCCAGATATCCTGTCATGTCGGGACGATGTTTACCCACAGCAGGGGGACGCATTTGCTGACAAGAACCCAGCAAATGTGAAATCAATTTTCAACAAATCAGTGTTAACGACTCATCAACTTAATTTGATGAAAATTCAATTGTTTCAAAATCCATTTTCCAAAATCCTCAAAGCTCAGTCGAAGGACAACTATTGTTTAGGGTTAAAAGACAAAATACTCTCAAAGCAAGGGGCAAAAAGATTTAGTATTGTGTCAGGTCTATTAGTTTTCGAAGGTATAGTAGTTATACCCGACAACAATGAAATTAAATTATGGATTTTCAATAGTCAACATGATTCTCCATTAGCTGGTCATTTTGGGGTTGATAAAACCTACCAGTTAATAGCGAGGGATTTCTTCTGGCCAGGAATGACCAGAGAAATCAAGGCCTATATAAGAGCTTGTTACGAATGTAATAGGAATAAGGCTCCCCGTCACCGGAAGCATGGGTTGCTTCAACTGCTTCCTATTCCCTCTAAACCTTGGGAATCTTTATCAATAGATTTTATTTCTCAACCTCCTCTTTCTAATATTTTTGATGCTATATTAGTAATAGTAGATAGATTTTCAAAGATGTCTATTTTTATTAAAACCACTACTACTGCTACAGCACAAGATTTGTCAAAATTGTTTCTAGAACATGTATTTTCCAAACATTGCTTACCTAATGATATTATTTCAGATAGAGGCTCATTGTTTGTATCCACATTCTGGACTCAACTCACCACGCAATATTTGGGGGGGACTTGCTAGCAAGTCCTCAACTTGAATTCAGATGGAATTCAGACTGAACTCAGACTGAACTCAGACTGAACTTTACTTTGAACTCATCTTGGGCTCTTAACCAAACATGGATGAGTCTGTGCTTGAGTAATAGTGAAAGTTTAATAAATAATTTATAGAAATAATAACAAGGGAAGATTAATAATCTGATCCATTCACAGAATTTTTTTCACAAAACTCATTTTCATTTTCATTTTGAATTTCACCTGATCACTTAAAAGACTGAAAATTATACTATTTATTTCAAAAACATCACTTTTAACCTCGCTAACTATTTTATTCTATTTTTTTTGAAAAAATATAAAATAATATCAGTGGTTCTCTTTAATGATAACTCCTTTTAACCAAGAATTTGAAGCTTTTATTTTTTAATTTAAACCATATTACCTGATATTTTTTTTTTGTATTTTTATTATTTCTTATTATGCAATATAATTATTTTAAACTCAATGGAATTATTTAATAAAAATATTGAACCATAAAAATTCTCAAGTTTCTATTCTAGAATACTGTGAAAAGACTCATAATTAAGAAAAATAAAAGATAGAAATATGTTTTCATAATTTCTGTTTCAATGAAGTTCTCTAATATCTTCTTTACACTTAGCACTAATAATTGATAAATTGTTTAATTATATGTCTAGAAAGAAGTATAATTCTTATACAAGTGAATTTTAATCCAGTTTTTTCCATTTTTGTATGCAAGAAGATGATTAAAATTAAAAGGAAATATCTTTTTGCTCTTTTTTTTTCTATCGAATATTCAACTACTAAGAATTTTCACAATATTAATTTATTCAATGTAATACATATGATTTTCTGGAACTCTTCATGATGTATTTCATCAAAATTCAATGTAAATATGGTTATTTGGTAGAGTAATCTCATGAGTTGAAATAATTAATCACTACTTAGTGAATTTTTCATATGAAAGACTGAAATTCAAGCTAGATGTAAAAATTTAAAGATAATTAAAACAAAGTAGTATAAATTTATTTAAACTTTAATTTTAGTACTTGATTTTGCTTCAATGCTGTATTGTGGGATAATTTCAGTTTCAACCTGGGAATAAGCACCATATAATTTGAAAAGTGATCTCATGTTAAAAAATGTGCTTCAGGTAGATATTTTGATTGTATTATTGTTCAAGAACTGAATTAAATAGGTAAAAGTGGTAATTTTTCATAATTCTATCAGTTTCAAATTAAAAAACTATTATATGATATTCATTTTGTAAAAAAGACACAATAGGTAATTTAGATTATACCCATGTAGAAAAGCAGCTGTAAAGGCAATCATCTTTTTATTAAAAATAATATTATTCCATGTTTTAAATGAAAAGAAAAAATATTTCAATTCTATGGTTTTGAAAAATAAATTAAATGAAACATTTCAGGTACGCTTTTTTAGTCATTAGAATCAAAGTTTTGATAGGAGTAATTCACAACTGAACACTTACACGCAATTGTAAAATTATATATATGGGTTCAAGATTTATCAATGATTCATTGGAATTATGATATTTATGCTGATTGGTAGATCTTATATGATGTTTCTATTCAGTTTCTAAGTGTATGAAAAACAATCCCTTTGATATTTTATTTAAACAGAAGAATTTAAAAATTTTCTTGAAATTGGCCTTATCACAAAGCAATACTGGAATGGTTATATTGTTATAAAAATTAATTTAAATAGCAATATTTCAAATCTTCATAACAGATTTTAAAATAAACATAAATATTAAAATTTGACTTTTTATAAAAATATATATTGATTTAAAAGATATTTACTTATTTTTTTTTTTACAAAATGACCAATTTTATCCTGTGAGGCTTCCATTCAACTTAAATGTGTAAGTCTAAAAAATTAATATGATGCTCTGAATACTCTATATAATGTGTACCTAAGGCAAAAATAATGTTTTTTTGAAGTACTTTAAATCTAAGCAGAAGAGCTGATATCTTTTTTATGTAATATAGTTGTATAAAATTGATTTTTAGGTAGTTTCGTAATACGTAATATGGAAAGAAATCATATCATAATAATATATAATCAACTTAAAACTTTTTTTAATATAATATTATCTAAAAATAATTCTTAATATGTACTTATTTTTAGAACTTCAAAGTGTTTAATAAAAATATTTTGATATAAAAATATAATTATTTTTATATTTAAAAGTAATTAATAAAACTTCTAAAAAAGTATAAATTTTTTCATGGCTTAAATTATTATGAACCACACTTGGAATCAAGATTGCATTGAGAGTTCAATCTAAGTTCCACCAAAAACATGATAAATAATTTTTTTGAAAATGTATATAGTCATTGAAATGAAAAAAAATTAGTAAAAGAAAGGACTCAGATATTTTATTCTGTTACTGAATAGATTATCATAAATATATTGAGGTAGATAACTTATTGAAGGTTTTTAAATTTGCAGTTATTACAGTCAATTATCCAGTTATATATAGCAATCACAAAACAAGAAATAAGCCTAAATGGTTATATATGTGGATAAATCTTTTCCTCAACCTTTACCCTAATTATTTAATTTAATTCAAAGCTATTTTTAATCTAACCAACATATTTTACTATTACATTTAAAAATAAATACAATAAACTCAAAAAATACATAAGTTCAATAGTTTAAAATTTCTTTAAATGTTTTATTCTAGTTTTTAACTTTTTGCTACAATTTTCCTATTATATTATTTATTTATATCATGTATAGTTATCAAAAGAATTCTGTGAATTATTGTGTAAAAAAGCAAAATAGTATTTCATTATCAATTATTTTACTATATTACTTTCTTAGTCTTAAAGTGCATTGTAAATCAAAAATATAAAATAAAGACATATGAACTATAGGTTTAAGTTAAAAAATATCAATAAAAAATAATTATCAATCATTTTCCATATCGTCAGAATAGAGCTGTAGATTGAGGGGGTGGACTCTGATGTTTGCCCGAAGAACAAAGTTCACACTCCATTTTTCACTACCTCAATGGACAACCTCTCAATCTCTCCACACAAATTTTTCTGCTTTTTCATTTCTGTTAATTCTATTACCACTCACCACCCTTTTATTGCCCTCCTGATACATTTGCTACACCCTTTAAGCTTCAAAATCTATGTTTAAGCCCTCCTCACTACTCCCCTCCACTCTATTTTCACTTTTAACACAACTACACCCCTTTTGCAACCTCTCGCTCACCTCCCATTCCCCTCACTCACCCCACTCACCTCCATTAGCCCTCACCAGCCTATCTCTCACATTCTAAAACTATTACTCACCTCCCCAGTTTATTGTCCACATCCCCCAGCTCTCGCTTACCTCCCCTAGCCCTTTCTCACCTTCCCAATCTTTCCAGCCCTTCACTCACCTCTTCCAGCCTCCCCCAGTCCCTTACTTTGGCTGGAGATGTGAGCGAGGTGCTGTAAAGACTAAGGAAGGCTGGGAGAAGTGAGTGAGAGGCTTTTATTACCTCCCACAGACTTTCAAAGCCCCTCGCTCACCTCCCCCAGCTTCCCAAGTCCCTTAATTTGGCTGGAGATGTGAACGAGGTGCTGTAAAGACTAAGTAGGGCTGTGAGTAGTAGGTGAGAGGCTTTTATCAACTCTCCTAGCCCTTTAAGGACCCTTGCTCACCTTTTCCAGCCTTCCCGAAGTGGGTTAGGGGATTTTATAACCTCTCCCAGCCCTGTAAAGCCCCTCTCTCACCTTCCCCAGCCTTCCCCAGTTCCTTTATTTTTCTGGGGGAGGTGAGCGATGAGATTGAAGAGGTGAAAAAAGTGTTGGGGAGGCATGCAAGGGCTTGGGAAGTAGCCAACTTTTTATAAACTTGAGAATAATTAATATGTATAAATTAGAAATAACAAGGAATAAAATTTTGAGGAATTATAACCCATTCCAAGTGGTAAATAATGTAACTAAATACATATTTCAGAATTTGAGTTGCTTGTGTTTACTAAAAAAATGTGGCCAATCATTGAAAAAGGAAGATTTTTGTAGGGAAGAAACATGAAAAATGAAAAAAATACAAAGTAAAATAAAACTAAATAATGACAGTGGGCTGGGAAAGGTGAGTGAGGGTCTGGGGGAGGTGTGAGAAATGAAGAGAAGAGAAGGGAGAGGGGGGGAAGGAGAGGAGAGTTGTTTTCTCACTGTGAAGGAAAGGAATAGGGAAAATGGGTAAGTAGATGGCAAGTTTAGAAATGAGATAAGGGGGTAGGATAGGAAGTCAGATTGAAGATAAGGGAGAATTAGGGGAGGGAGGCATCAGATGGAAGTCCCACTTGTAATTCTACCAGGAATCAATTCAGGAAGCAAAAAAAAGCACTAGACATCTAGTTCACACTTTTTTCCTGCTGTGAATATTTTTTGAACTATTAATCAACTGTGGTTCAATGAAGGTTCAAATCAGTTTCAAGGTGTTTTCAAAGTAAATTCAATATTTCTTCATGATTGTTTCATCACCACCTCAATGTGTGCTGAAAAAGATATGAATTAGGGTTCAAGGTTGCGGACTTGCTAGCAAGTCCGCCCCCCATATTGCGTGGTGACTGTGTCAACAACTCAGTATCACGAGGAATCTCTCCACGGCCTATCATCCTAAAACTGATGGGCAAACGGAAAGGGTCAACCAAATCCTTGAACAATACCTTCGAATGTATGTCAGTTACCAACAAGACAATTGGACCACATGGTTACCATTGGCCAAATTTGTTTATATTAACTCAACTCATTCTTTGACAAGACAATATCCTTTCGAAACTGTTTATGGAAGACATCCTCGATTCAACTCAATCCACGTAAGAACTAGTCATCCTGCCAAAAATTATCTTCAAACCATATCACGACTCCAAGAGGAACTTAAATCAAATCTGGAATTAGTGATTCAAAGGTACAAGGAACAGGCCAACAAACATTGACAATCTGCTCCTTATTTTAAACCATACGACAAAGTATGGCTCGATGCACAAATCATTTGAACGACTCAACCATCAAAGAAACTAGCTGAAAAGCGCTTGGGACGATTTGAAATCGACTCTGAAGTCTCTAAAACTGCATTTTGACTCAAGCTACCTCCTAAATGGCAGGCTATTCACCCTGTTTTCCACGTATCTCTCCTGGAACTGGCTCAAGAAACATACCCGGGCAAGAACCAACCTCCTCCGGAACCGGTTGAAGTAGAAGACCATCTAGAGTGGGAAGTAAGTTGTATCCTTGATTCAAGAATGCGCAAGGGGAAACTTCAATACCTCGTGGAATGGGAAGGCTTCCTCGATGATTCAGACAAAACATCCTGGGAACCAGCCATAAATGTTTCTAACGCCCCTGAACTCCTAAAATCTTTTCATCTTAAATATTCTCTAAAACCAAAATCTTAAAACTCTCTCTTTTTTTTTCTTTTCTTTCTCTTTTTCCTTCTTCTCTTTAAAATCTAAAACATCTCTACCTCTAAAATTTCCGTATTCTTTGTTTTCTTTTCTTCTTTCTTCTTTTTTCTTTAAAAAGTTTTTCAACCTTCTTTAAAATAAATAAAAATTAAATTAAATTAAATTAAATTTAAGTAAAATAAAATTAAATAAATAAAAAACTCATAAAAACTTCTAAAATTTCTTTAAATTTTCTACCTACATTCTTTCCTTAAAAAACTCTTTTCCTTGAACTATCAAAATTTTTCGCAAACGCAGCACAACAATCCTTCTCGAATTTCACTTCAACCTCTAAATCTCTCTTTTAAAATTTCTTCGAACAATTACTTCTTTCTTTCAAATTCTTTTCTTTTTAAAAAAAAATTTTTATTTCTTCCCTTCTTTTTTTTTAAAAAAAAAATAACTAAAATTCCTCAAGACTTCAATAAATAAACTTTCATAAATAACAATTTTTTCTTTCATTAAATTTTCATTTCCAATAAAATTATTTCAATCAACTATTTCTTTTTTTCCTACTTAAATTTTTTCTTTTCAAAATTTAAACTAAAACTCTTTCAATTAAAAATTCTTTCTTTTCTTCTTTTATTCAAAATTCTTCTTTCAAAATTTAAAACAAAATTTTATTTAAATTTTTTCTTTCTTTTTTTTCTTTTTCTCTTAAAATCTTATAAAATAAATATTAAAATTTTAAATTAAAGCAACAAAATAAAATAAATAAATACAAATTGTTTCTACTTTTTCTTTTCCTCTTTCTTTCTTTTCCTTTCTCCTTTATTTTCTCTCAAACCAATCCCTTCATCTTCTTCAAAATCACCCTTATCTCCTTCCTACATTTTTTAAAAACCTCCTCCTCTCCTACCGGTACCACTTCCCCAATTTACAGTAGTTCTTTGGCCACGTTGAAGGAAGCAGCATTGATAATCTTATCGACTTCACCAATTAAATCTTCAATAAACCTAGCTCGTCAACCCTGCAAGGTTTCCTCGACCATACCTGGTCAAGAGTTTCTTCATTATCCTCCCTCAAGGCATTCACTGGTAACTGTTCTTTGGTAGGAATCGATGGCGCCACTTCCACAGCAGTGGTTTCCACAATAGGAGCTCCCACACTCAAGGCTTCCACCGTAGGGGCTTCCACAATGACATCTAAATTCTAAATCATATGGTCATCAGTAAAATTTTTTCTTTGGAAAATAAAATTAAAGTAAAATAAAATAAAATCAAGTTTACTTCAAACATCGGATCAGCCTCTAGAAATAAATTTGATGTGACTCCCACTGCCACTTCCTTTTCTTCCTCGTCATCTTCAATGACCATTCGCCGCTTTTTTTGGCATCCGTCTTGAAATGGGGACTTCCTCCTCATCTTCCTCCACCAACTCATCCACCTCCTCTTCTACCCTTTGTTTACCCATGACGCTATATTTTCCTTAACTTCCTCCTCAGCTGCTTCTGATTTGTCATCCCCGATTGACACATCCCATACGTCTTCAACCACTTCATTTGTCTTTGGTATTACCCAATATTTAGTTTTGGTAAACTTTTGTTCGATGTCGGAATTTTTTGCTAACACATTGCAGGCCACCCGTCTCCATCAGCAAAATTCGCATTTCTGGCGAGGACCTCAAGTAGCTGTGCTTTCCACACAGAAGTATTCCATTGATTCACAAGGTGTGGATGCTTGGGAATACTGTTGAGTAACAAGCCCACCATCCGCTTTGGGGTGAGGAGGCGTGGGAGCTGGAGTAGGACAAGTTGATATAATAATAATAAATGAATAAATAAGAATTAAATAAAGGGAAACTAGTGTGGGAAGTATATGTCTCACACTCAACGGAGCTCGTGTTTTTATACACGGGCATCTGTCACACGCCATGTGACACTCGAGGCAAAAGTAGCTCATTACATCAATAAAATAGAAGCCTAAATCCATACTCAAAGCACAGAATGCAATTCTACATAGCAACTGTGACTTTCTTTGTGTACTCGCTATTCAACCACACTAGTCTAAACTCTAAATCTAAATTAGTCAATCTCTCAATAGTGTGTCTCAGTCTTTTCCTCAATAAGCAACGCACAGCGCAATAGTCAATGTAATGGTGCACTAAAAGTTTTATTAAATGTCTGTGAATTATTAAAAGGGGTAGTGAGCATGGATGGAATGGATAGTGGAGGATTAAAGGGTTAACGGATGTTAGTGAGGAGGGTCCAGGTGTAATGGATGTGTTTTTTAATGGTCTGTGGTGTGCGGAATAGTGGATGGGTATGAGGTCAATGCGAGGAGGAGTAAAGGATATAAAAGGGGTTGGGATTTTGGTTCGACATTCTTTAGAATTAAATTATAAAACGTATATATAGTTAATAGTGGTAAAACTTTAGGTTAAATCATTATTATTGTATCTTTCCTTATTTTCTCAGTAATCATTTCTCAATCCTAATTCTTTGATTATTGAGTTTCCAACCCTTTGTGAGGCTTTAGGAATTTTAACATTACCTTTAAATCATATTAGAAATCTTCTCAAACATATCTTGAAGCAGTAGTTCTTCCTTCGAGTCATCTTCAAATCACTTCCTCGAACATTTTCTCTGTGTCTTGACAAAGTTTCCAAACTTGTTTCTCCATCTCACTTCCAGGAACACCCTCTACCTTGTGCGTAGGTTGTCCGGTGACACCGTCCCTACATTGAGCGGCCCACACGCCTGTGTGCATGGAAGCCTTTAGAGGCATTTTTTATGCATGTAGAAATGTGGGAGAGCTTTATTTTTGGCAGGGATTAGGCTGGGGTGGTCTGTGAATAGCTGTATGATGTGTGTGTGGGAAGATTTTTAGGGAATCATCTTATCTCTTTACTCATAACCTCTCTGTTCCTCACTGTCTCATTGGATGGTGTTTTTTTGGAATATATTACTGTTCATTTCAACTCTTTTGGGTAGTCTGTCTGGGACTATTATCTTTCACTTTTAAAGAGGTCAAGAATGTTTGATTAGAGGGTCTAGCAAACAGATCTCCAATTTGCTGCAGCAGGTAAATCTCACTTATTTTTCTAAAGGGACAGGGGATTTTCTCTCTGGGTTTTCTCCAACTCCCTTGGTCAAGGCCTGTAGCTAGTACTATAGGATTGTCTACAGCAGATACTATAAAGAAGCAGGAAAAATAATTCATCCAAAGAGTATATAATGAAACCCAAAGCATATAAAGGAACCAAATCAGCTATTAAATCCCCCAATAACATCCCCAAGCATCCATATCAGGCCAGTTATCATATCCCAACCCATAAATCTATAAAAATCTATCAAAGGAAGCAAATTAAGTTGTCCGAACTGGATATATGCCCCTGAAACAGGTGTATATGCTTGTGTAGGCATTGTGAGTCCACTGAATATGTCCATATGACCTAAAATAAGCATAAAAATAAAACTTATAGGATATTTAGGGTTTAAAACCTGCTTATAGACCTATATATACATAATATAACCACATATTTCATTAAATATGAGGTTTATGCATACATATAAGCTTATTTATGTCTAAAATTACTTAATATCACTTAAGATAAGTATATTATGTCTCAATTAACACCTTAATAAGTATTATAAGGTTATGGATAAGCTATTTAAACTACTATAAGTCATATAATAATGTAATAATTATATATATAAGCATTATAACCATATATATAAGTATTATAACATTAATTTTAACTTATAAGCTTAACGCAATTAAGGTTATCTAAGGTTAAGCATAAGAATCACTCAATCCTGAGGATACCTAGGCTTACAGTTCCCCTGTTAAAAATTTCTTTTCTTTTCTCTCAACTCAATTATTTTCATGATTTCAAACCCTTTCTTCTGTTATCAAATGCTCTTTGACCCTTTGAAAGTGTCCCAACCCCTTTTCACTTCTTCCCATCCCTATTTATCACTTCCTCAGACCTTTATACCTGTTATAGGTCATAGAAACAAGGAGGAGGTTTTGAGAAAGAAATGAAAGGGATTTATGAGAGGGTAAGTGTAGCAAAAGGCAAAGGGTGATGATTTAAATAGGAGATATGGGTTGAAAAAAATTGGTAAAGAGGGAAGTAAAATGTGTTTAAAGAGGCCATCAATATAATAGAGGAGAGAAAAGGGATCAGAATGGGTTTGATTTTTTATTGAAGGGTATTGGAAAGAGTGGGGAGAAAATTTATGGGACAAGAAACAAGTTAAGATTTGTGGTATAGGGAGTGAAATAAAAAGGAGGAGAGAAAAAAGAAAGGTGAAGGGAAGGTAGAAAGACATTTGTTGAGCAAATATGATCACATATAAAGGTGCTAGTAAGAGTGAGAAAATTAGAAAAAGTGGTTGATAAAAAATGGAATAAGAGTTCTTAAAAATAAGAAGGTGGATGCTATTGTATCACTAAACAACAGAATTTACATTCATCTTATATTTCTTACTGAAAAACCAGCTTTATTTCAAGCATATGAATACTGAGTTATGGCCTTAAATTATTTACCCTGTTATACTAAATTGGAGACCTACATTTAAAATTTAACTGAAGTTAAATTCTAGTTTAAGGCATTGTATAGATCTTCAGTAATTCAAGATACATAAGTTTTTACTACATATATAAATAATAAAATTGAAAAAAAAGTAATGAAATATTGAAATTAATCAATAAATAGTAATACATTCCTTCTATCCAATAATTTTATTTTATGATAATAATAATTATACATATCTTTGAAAAATTAGTCAAATTTAATTATCTATAAAATATTTTGAGAAAAAAAACCTACAATAAAACTCAAAAGTCACTACACAATATAGGGGGTGGACTTGCTAGCAAGTCCCCAACCTGAACTCAGATAGAACTCAGACTGAAATCATACTGAACCCATACTGAAATCTACTTGAACACCCACCTAAAACTTTTCTGCTGAGTGGTGCTCATCCCTGATTTTATGGTTCCTTTGTCAATAGCTCAATGTGTGTTCAATCTATGGTGAGTTTGGGTTCAAGTTTGCAGACTTTCTAGCAAGTCAGCCCCCCATATTGTGTGGTGAATCTCAAAGATATTTAGTAACAATTAGAAGAAGGGATTTATATTAGATAAACTGTAAAATTAATTATTATTTCACACATTTAAACATGAGTATTGGGATGAAGTTATTGAATTTTAATCTTCTATAGTGTGCTGATTTTCAGTTAGAGATGTTTTTCTTAATCTCCATACAATTTCACTTGTAATTTCACACAAGAATTTTCTACATGTTTTAAATTTATGCATCAAATTTTAATTTTTATATAATCATCTACACAAAATTAAATCAATTAATGTTCAATAAATTCAAATACTTTTTTTAATTATATTGTTTTAATATTCATCCTTCTATTGTCTAAGTAATTTTTTTTCAAAAACATTTAGTTAATAGAATCATATCTTTATAATTTTTTTAATATCTTATCACAAGGTTAATCTCAGTCTTGATGGATATCTGATTGAACTCCCAATGCAAATCTCATCCTGAGCATTCTTCAAATTAACTTAAACATTTAAAATATTTAATGTCGTTGATTTTTTAAAAAAAGTTTTAACAATGAATAAAACGGTATATGCTGTAAATGATAAGCTTTAAATTTAAATTCATAGGTACCTGGGAATAAAAGGACTTATTAAACTCATTTGTAATCATTTTTTTAAATGATAGCTATAAGAGCCCTATTCATTACAAAGTATTTTCTCACCCCTACATATATTGATAAACAAATTATAAGGCTTCAAGGTCTATCCATAGTTTATATTTAATGCATTGGTATATCTATATTATTTCAACTACATTGACAAAATCTAGCTTATGAAAAAAGTCAATTTTTTGATAATGTTTCTTAATGAGTTATAAATTTTCTTTAATTTTTGTGATGCCTTTTAAATTTTTTTTCCTTTACTTCATTTTATTTTATTTGATCTGATTTTGCTATATTTTATTCTATCATACTATATAATACTGTATTATATTATATTATATTTAATTTAATTTTTTTTACTATTATTCTATTCTATTTAATTTCATTTATTTTTGTTTTGTTTTATTTTAGTAAATTTTATTCCCTTACATCTTAATTTATTTTTTATTATCTAATTTTTTTAAAAAGCTGATATTACATGTGTAAATAAAAGTCTTTGAATTCTCAAAATGAGCTGGTGAACTCTGATGTAAACCAATAAATCAGAGTTCACAACCCAATTTCATGCATGTGAACTCTGATCTAAAGCTTTGAATCAGAGTTCCCCAACCATTTTTATTCATGTGTACTCTGATGTATGGCCATAGATCAGAGTACCACATCCGATTTTTTGCCTGTGAACTCTGATCTAAGGCCATACATCAGAGTTCAACAACCAATTTTAACCAACTTAATGCTTTTACATGGCTATACAACATCATCCATCAAATTTAATAAAATGAATCAAATGAAATTAAGACTTATTATAATGTAATTTAATATAACAAAGACAGATAGATGAGTATAATAGCTAAAATTAAAAAAAAGATAAATACAAATGGTATAAAATGAGACAAAACAAAATAAATTCTTATTATATATTTTGAAAAGGAATGTAATAAAGTGCAATAAAATAAAATAAAATAGAATTATATAATACATAACCAAATACAACACAATATAATAAAATACAACACAATACAATATAATTAAATTTGATTTTATTTGAGGTAATGAATTAAATTAAAATGAGTGTATTAAATTATAATAAGATAAAATTAAATAAAATCAATCTAAAAATTACATAATATAACATAAAACCAATTTATACTGAATTTTTTTTAATATTTTATTCAATATAAATTTTAATATTTATATGCAATTTAATTTTTTGTATGAAAATTCATTTATTCATTGCACATAAATATTCAATATGAATTTTGTATATGCATATTCAATATGATATTGAATATGAATATGCAATATTATTTCCCATATGCATTCAATATGAAGTTTCATAAGCATATTTAATATAAATTTTTTATGCATATTTTTTTGGATGAATATTCAAAATTATTTTCATTATATATATGAATTATCATTTTTCATTTACATACTGAATACCACTCAGCAAGTGAATATTCAATTATATATTTCCTGACTCAAAATAATGTTACATGACTAAAAAATATCAAAAATTGAATCAAAAAATTCAATTTATAATAGTTCTCTGTAGTGGGTAGTTTTGAAAATTTTGAAAATTTTTTCAAACAATATTACATATTTAAATATTATTTTCAATACTTTTCAATCTTTTTCAAATAAGTAATAAATTAGAGTAAAAATATCACTTGAAAAATTAAAAGTTTTAAATGAGCTTTCAGCTCCATCATTAGTTATAATTTAAAATACTGAGTCAAAATTATGTTCTTAAGGTGTAAAGTGTTTGGAATGATTACTGAAACATTTTTCATTAAAAATTTAAGATGAGTTCATTTAACTTTCATTATGATACCAAAAAAGATTCAGCTAGGTTTTTACAATAGTTCAAGTTGGTTTTCAAGCATATTTCTTTAAGATTTCCGTCAAAGTTCAGTCTGAGTTCCATCTGACTTTAAGTTTAAGACTTGCTAGAAAGCCCCCCCCAAATATTGTGTGGTGGTAGTGGCTATGATTGTGTGAAGTGAGGGTGAAAAAATTTATAATTAATTAATGAGACATATCTAGCTTCAGTAGATAATGGATGAGTCAAAAAAAGTGGTGTAAGGTTTTAAAAATTACAAAAGCTACTTGAGTAAATTTCCTCATTTTATTATATGACTACCAAATAAATTAGTTTCTAGAGTCTAATTGAGAAACTATTAGGGAATAATTAGGTAAAATATGCATACCAAACCACTTTACCAACATGGGTACAGATGCTCTAAGTACAAACAGATTTCAAAAATAAGTTAAGAAAGACTAAGAGAGGAGATGAAGAGAAATATAGATGGATGGCAGAGGAGTCAAGCTGGAAGAGATAGGTGAAATTCATGATTGCATGGTGTGTTCTATTAGCTACTAATTGGGGTAAATTGTAATTTTGTCTCAAAAATGTTATAATTACTATTTCAGATGTGCTAGTTAATATATACATAATGATACTGCAGCATAGTTGAGACCTAACACCTGCCCCCTTGACAAGGCTCCAATGCACATATAAATAGAGAAATTTTTATAAAAGGAGTAAAAGAAATAAAAAAGGGAAAGAGAGGAATTTAAGAAATTAAAATTATATCAATTGTAGGTTTTTTCAAGCTTTCTCATGGCATTGTTTGTTTAGGGGTTTTGTCATAATGTCCACTTTTTTCTCATTTGTTGGGACCCATTTGATTTTTGCTTTACCTCTGTATAGTCTTTCATTTATAAAATAAAATTCATGATCACTATGCCTTGTTCTTTTGTTGGAGGCTTCATCTACCAAGACTTTGATTGAAGCTTGATTACCACATTTGATGTTGAAAGGACCATTGTAGTCAATTTATTCACTAAGTAAGTTGGGAATCCTCAGTCCCATTCTTTTTGCTGATCCCAGTGCCATGTATTCTCCATGGCATGTTGAAGACACCATGGAGGGAAATCTTTTTGAGGTCCAAAATACTAGGCAGTTTTTGAGTGTAATGACCATGCCACTGGTTTTTCTAAAGTATTCACTGCCCCATTTAGCATCAGAGAAAAAAGTGAGCAATGGAATCTTCTGATATCAACAGATAAACAGTAAGGTTTTTATTGATGTTGTATTTCAGGTACCTTTGGAGGTGTCCCAGAGCCCTTCATTGTTCATTGTTAGGATGTTTTACATATCTTACTAATTGATTTATAGTGAAACTGATTTCTGCGCAAGTGGCTGCAGTAAAATATGTTAATGATCCTATGATTGATATATATTGAGTAGGATTTATTGATTTATTATTTTTTCTTGATGTAAATAGTTCAATGTTGCTTGGGAGAGGTTGGTGGTGAGGTAGTTTTCTCAGGTGATGTTGCATAAGTATTTTTTTTAATAAGTTCCAGTTGGCTCATCAGAGAACTAGATTTTTTATGCTCCACTGTTACACTTATTATTCTGTCCAGTCAAGATTACCATTTGATTGAAAGAGTTTGACTGAGATTTATTTCTAGCTGTTTCAGGGTTGATATGTTTTCATAAAAATGTACCCAAATCATGGCCTTTTTGTTTTTTTCGAAAATAAATAGGAACTACTTTCAAAAGTAGATAATGAGTATCCTATATGCTTCATTTGTTTACTAAAGTTCTGCCACCAACACCAGGAAGCTTGACATGTGCCATATAGTGCTTTTTTCATTTGTAAGCTTTACAATCATTCTGTTCAAACCCAGGAGGGTCACAAGCCCAGAATTCTTCTTTAATTGACTGTGAAGATATGCGGCTGTTATTACAAAAACATGGATGGGCCATTTCTTGGTAGCATAAATGGTTAAAATTATGTGCTGAGCTGTGAATGAGATGGGGGTGAAAATGTAGGAGAATAGTATATTCCTTTGACTTGTTTGACACCCTTTGCTACATAATGTGCTTTGAGATTTGTTGAATTGTTGGTGCCATTTATTTTTTCTTTAAATAACCATTTGGCATCTAGAATCAGTGCCTCTTTTGGAGATGTTTCTCTGCACCATACTTCCATTGATGATAAGTTATGAATTTCTTTGTTGCATGCATTGCACCATTTGTTGCTATTCACCAACTTTATAGCTTCTTTGAATGATTTGGGAGCTGTGTAGAAAATAAATTCACAGTTAGTTTGGATATATCTGACTGTTTTTTCCCGCCCCATCATTTTCTTTTCATTGCAGAAATAGATGAGGCATTTAACATTTTTGAAAATGAATTTAATTCCCTTTTTTTTTGGCATAGACGTTTTTGTTTCTTGTGTTTGGTTGTCCAAAGTTTCCCATGAAGAAGAAATGACCCTATTAGAAGTGGGATCCCAGAATAACCACCCTTTTACTCCAGCTGGGTAGCCTATTGCAAAGCATTTTGTTGCTCTAAAATCAAGGATTTTTTGTTATTCATCTGGTATGTTGAGGTACACATATTCTGCTAAATGGAAGATAAGATCAAGTTGGGATTTTGTGCCAAACATGGCTTCAAATGTGGTCATTGAAGATGAAAATTTATTTGTAATATGCTTCAGTATATATGATGCCCATTTGAAGGAAAAGCTACAAAATGATTTAGGAAAATTACTTTCAAATAGGACAGTATTCCCTGGCTCAGTCAGGGACCTGTTTTACCATTCTATGTTTCCATTCTGCTGATGGCAGTAGGGTTGTGATTTCTTGTGTATAATACCTGTGCTGGTCAAAAAGGAATCTATTGTTTTATTATCAAACTCATTGCCATTTTCATTTCTTAGTACTTTGATGGTCCCATTTGTTTGTTTTTTGCGTTGCGAAACTATATGTTTAACCTGGCCCACCATCTCACTCTTTCATTTCAGTCTGTAGCATTCACTGAAAGAAGTGGCCAGATCTCTGAATTTAAGAGCATATGACAATACCTATAAAGGGACTATTAGATCATTTGTAACATTTTCTAGTTTCTGTGGATGTCTAGAAGTTGATGATAAAAAGGATTCTTGTCAACTCTTGCACATTTGGCAGGAATCACATATTTTTTTCCCCTTCGGAAGTGAGTCAGGGACTCCTAAAGCCATCTTCTTATTGATAATCTGTTGAATTTTTCTAACACTTGAATGTCCTAGTAGACAATCCCACTGGTAAAGAAGTTCCTCATCCTTGTTTCTCTTAAATGGCTCAGTGAAACTAATTGGAAACTGTAGATGAAATATATGCGGTTCAGGGGAAATAAATTTAATTGTAGAAAGAGGACATTTTGGGATGCTATGTAGATGCTGATAAAAGTTGTCATGCAAATTTAGAATGGGGGGCATACTCCAGAGATGCTTTTTACAGTCAAAAGATGCTATAAGTATTGTTTTGTTACTCAGGGTGATGTTAAAATCCTGTGAATTTGAAGTCAACACCTTTGTTCCACTTTTGATAAGAGAGGCTGGGGATATTAGTTTACCACTAGATTTTTCACAATATAAAACTGGGTTAATACTGATAATTTGCCCAATTGTCCCAATGAAGTGCTCTGTCCTTTTTCTTGTAATAAAAGGTTGTGACCCATTAGTATCTACTCTCATTGGTATATTAGATGTGAAGATAACAGAATATACTAACTCATTGAGGTTGCCTGAGAGGTGGTGTGTTTTTCCTGTGTCAAAAAGAGGTGCTTGACTATAGATTCTGTCTTGTTGCATGTTAAGGAATTTAAATTCTGCAGCCGTTGCTTCAGCTGAGTCATCTGTAAGTTCAACCACTTTTTCCCTCATTGGTGGCACATTTCTGGTGGGGGCACCGGGTTTTTTTTGAGGGTATGTAGGGTAATAGGAGTCCATTCTACATTCTTATAGTAGAGGGGTTGCAATGGGGAAGTTATTGTGTGAATTATTTCTTGAAGGTGGGAGGAAAGATGGTTGGATAACCATTAGGTAAACCAGTTGTAAGCCATGCAGAACAAATAAGGGTGAGGCATGTTGAAAATTTCCAAAAGCAAGAAGGTGAGGGAATTGGGCTTGTAGATGGTCTGGAAAATTACAATTCCAGCACATGGAAGGTTGGATAGCTCTTTCTGCTTTTTCAAGGGGAATATCCAAATTTTGAGCACTAGTTGTTGGGTTGAGTGCTGATGTAGATGCCGATTTAGCTTCCCTGGCATTGGTAGGGTCTTCTAGTTCTGTGAACCAGTTGGTAGTCAGTAATGAAGAGACTTCATTTTTGGTATTAATAGCATCATCATTTTTAACTGGTCCTAGACTACTGTGATTGCCTGTTGAATTGAGACAGTAGTAGGATTTTTGCATGATATTTTGACCATTAAATTGATTTCCCTCATTAGTTTGGAGCTGTATTGGTGATTGTCTTTGGTAGCACATTGAAAAAAGGTGGCTAGCATGTCATTATGGAGTCTCAAATTCTGTGAGTTCATGTCTTGACAGCAGTCTTTCACATGTGCTAGAATTGCTATTGGATTAAGAAAATCTTTGGAGCATAAATTGAGAAAACGTTCAAGGGTGTTCATTTGACCAGAACAACATAGGATGTTGTATTGATTTCTAAGGTAGGAAAAGGCTGTGGTGCTTGGTGTGAGAGACAAAATTTGAGATTTGATATTGGGATATACTGAATTAATTAGTATTGTGTGCTCAATCCATTTGAAGGTTTGTCCCTTGTCAAGAAATTTGATTCACCAATGTAATCTTTGAGGATAATTTGAATTTTTCATTACCAGAGGCCAGAGTTCAATCTGTCATCCTTTAGCATTTTGGGCCAGTTAACCATTTCCTTTTGCACTTTGAATATGGCATCCATGAAATTTTTCCTGGCAGCATTTATAGATGTGTCTTATGGCTCTCTGTATTCCTTATCATCTGACAGGATGGCTTGGTGTCCCCCTCTGTATGGGTCAAAGTCTTCATTGTCTGCTAGTTAATTTTCTGGGTATTGAGGGGGGTTGATGGATCCTTGGGAAGCTTATCAGCAAAAGTTGGTTGTTGTTGTTTTGGAATAAGGTTGTTTATTTATTGAAGTTGGATTTGGAGAATGGGTGGAAAGTGGTTGTCAGGGTCAATTTTTGGTGTTCAAGGTTTTTTTATGAGATTAGGAAAAAAGAAAAGGAGAAAAGTAGAGAAAAAAGGAATCTAATGTGAAATAGAAGAAAACAAAATTGAGAGGAAAGAAAAGAGAAAGGTAAGAAGAAGAATAAAAAAGGCTTTCAGGTGGAAGTGTGCCCACCCTACTTTGTCCAGGATCTTGAAAGGATCCTTACCTAATTTCCATGAAGAAGAACAAAAAAAATTGAAAAGAAAAGAGTTTCACAGGACACGTGACATTCAAAGCAAAAGTCAATCTTTTAATCCATAAATAACTACACATATTTATATTCCAAGCATAGAAAGAAACATCTACATAGCAACTGCTTTTTCCCTTTGGGTGTCGCAATTTGACTGTGCTAGCAACCACATGATCTAAATCTTTAATCTTAGTTACTTAATCATATGCTTATACTTTTCAATATTTAGCAAGTGACATATTAGTGCTATGGTTGATGATATATTTTCAATGTTAATTGATTGTGTATATGAGGGTAATTAAAGGTCTGTGAGTAGGAATAGAAGTAAGGTTAAATGATCTGTGGGTTATATTAGAGGGTAAGTGATAAATTAAGGGAAGTTTATTAAAGCAGTCAATTCAAGGTGGAGTTATCTATATGATTGGGTAGATTTGGTTTGACATTCCTTAGAATTAAATTATAATATTGATGTGATAGTAGTAACATTTATATACAGCTATTACTGTTTCCTACCATTCTTAATAATCAATTTCATTTCAAATTTTTAAAACTCCTAAAATTCCTTTTGATTATTAAGTTCCAACCCTTCATGAGACTAACCTGAATATTTAGTGCTAATGTAAATTACATTATTATTCACCTTGAACTTATCTCAAAGAAGTATTAATTTATCTTCAACTTATCTTTGAAGCACTTCCTCAAAGTATTCCTCTGTGCTTCTAAGTATTCTTTAATCATCTTCTCTAAACTCACTTACTCAGGAACACCCTTGACCTTTTGTATAGACCTTTTGGTGACAAGGAGATATAAAATGGAAGATAAAAGTAGGAACAAAGATTTGAAAATAAAAGAAGAGAAGAAAGCTGGGAGAACCTGAGACTCATTTTTTGCTGACAAGGAAGTGTCATTGAATTCAATTGATTGGCTTTAAGAGAGAGAGAAAAGATAAAAGAAGATATAGAAGATTTTTTTCTTTTTATGGAACTAGAGGCCCATAACCTACACAGGAGAAAAAAACAGTGGACTAGAAATCTAGTTGTTTTTTTGGTTTCTTATTGTGACCCTGTGTGTGATTCTGGTAATAACCCTGTATGAGACTGATTCAATTTTTTTCCCCTTCACACCTCACAAAAATTTTTTATTTCCATTAATGACTTCCCCCCTTTGTGCTGAACAGTTGAGTGTAGTACAGATTTACTAAATACATAGTCTGACTTTAATTTATAGTCTTAGATACAATTTAATCAGAACATAATAATATGTCATTCTCTGATAAGTGAGGAGGATGAGAAAGCAATAATTAAGACCTGTGGCTGCTAAAAATTTGTGTTCCCATGATTATGATGGGATGTTATCTCGGCTTCCTGGTCAACATACATAAGCTTTCACTTTAAAAATTTAGGATCACCCTGGTTCTCATGTAAGAGTGGGTCATTCTGGTCCTGAAATGAATATCATTGAAGCACAATATGGCAATTGACCTAGTGTTAATTGGGGATTGACACTACATGTGAAATTGGTGTTTCAGGAAGTCCTGAAACAAACAATTTCAAGTCAAAAATAGTTATTAAAAACCATAAAGCACCAGTTTGGGTGCTCTTCTACAACAAAAACTTTCTTAAAACACTTCCAAGCTTTTCTGCACACCCCTTTTACTTTTGTCTGCTTATTTTTCAATTTATTTTTTTTTGTCTCTCATTTTTGCAGATATGTAATTTTATCTCAGTATTTTTTTCTCTAGCTGTACTCAACTCTAATCATAGTCACTCAATTATTCAACCAATTAATTACTTATTTTTTTTTTTGTCCAAAAAATAATCTAGTTTTCCCTTTTTTGTCACAAGTGGAAGAGAAGGAGGTGGTGATGTAGGAGGAGGAGGAGGTGGTGGTGGTGTTGGTAGCAGAAAGTGGTAGTGGTGGGTGTGGTGGTGGTAGCAAGTGGTGGTGGTGGTGTTGTTGGTGGTAGCAAGTGGTGGAGGTGGTGGTGGTGCTGGTGGTAGCAAGTGGTAGTGGTGGGTGTGGTGGTGGTAGCAAGTGGTGGTGGTGGTGATGTTGGTGGTAGCAAGTGGTAGTAGTGGGTGTGGTGGTGGTGGTAGTGTTGGTGGTAGAATGTGGTGGAGGTGGGTTTGGTGGCTGTAGCAAGTGGTGGTGGGAAAAAAATCAGAAAACAAAACTAAAAAAGAAGAAAGAAAAAAAAGACAAAAGGAAAAAACAAACCTAAAACTCAAAGGCAAAGAAGGGTGCTGCAACAAAATTTGCTGTCTCAGGCCACAAATAAATGTCTCCAGCCATTTTGAGTCTTGAGGCACTACAATAAATGTTCATTTTGTCTTGGGGCGCAACAATTACACAACAGTTAAGTAACAATTATTTTTGGCACTTAAAGTACTTAGGTGGGTCTTAAGTGCAAAAAACAATTGTTTTGTAACTGTGGAACAACTTTTGCATAATTGTTGCGCCCCATGGCAAAACAAACATTGGCTGTAGTGAGAGTTGAATGCTCTGTGCTGCAACATGCTGTGGTATGGATTTTGAAGGATGGTTTGTGATGCTGTTTTTCCACTGATTTTTCATTTCTTTAGTGATGTCTGATATCATGGATCTTTATGAGGCATAAAAATATTTTTATCCTGGTGAATTTTGAAGATCTCTTGGGCTGTGAATGGGTGGTATGAGTAGTTTGTCTATTTTGCCCTTACTTACTTTTGAGTACTAACACACATAGAGTGGTGCTTGATACACATGAGCTAGTGGAAGAAGAGAGGGTGAAGGAGTGTGTAGATAAGAAAGAGAGAAAGGGGGAGCAAGTAAGTAGAAGAGAAAGGGAGGAAGTAGATGAGTAGAAGAGGGACAGAGAAAGAATGCAGAAAAAAAAGGAACAGATGAAGCAAATAATTACAAGGAGAAGGGGGCAAGAAAAAGGGGAGCAAACAAGTAAAAAGGCAAGAATAGAAAGAGTTGAGTAAGTGAGTGTGTAAGTGAGTAAGTGAGAAAAAGTGTGAATGTTGATAGAAAGTGAAAGAGGATGTTCTCAACTATGGTCACTCCAAGGTATTAAGCAGAATTACTACCAGGGCATGAACAAGGACCAAAAAAACAACTAGACGTCTAGCTCACCGTTTTTTTCTCCTGTGCTACTGGCTTCTAATTGAGGTAAATTGTGATTTTGTCT
The DNA here is from genome assembly GCA_030280995.1 of Hemileia vastatrix. Classification (NCBI taxonomy): domain Eukaryota; kingdom Fungi; phylum Basidiomycota; class Pucciniomycetes; order Pucciniales; family Zaghouaniaceae; genus Hemileia; species Hemileia vastatrix. The sequence goes on along the minus strand of JASXTE010000001.1, from coordinate 17,096,581 downwards.
CAAAAAGGTTATAATTACTATTTCAGATGTGCTAGCTATTAGGGGGTATCAAAGTTGACCAATCCACAATTAAATTAATTGTGGATAAAAATCCTTATACCCCAATTATCTTTCACAATTATTTTTTCTAATAATTGGGTTGTTAGACATTTTACGTGTAAAATTTGACCTCTTATCCGAGATTTTTCTACTCAATTTTTCATAACCTCAACTTGGCCTACTTTCATTCATAACCACATCTTTGACTACTCTCTGGATATGCCTTCTACCTTGCTGTGCACTCCCATTCTCATCTCATCCTGTCTATTCTCTCCATTCAAAACACCTCACCATCTCATCTACTTGTTTTTGCTTCTGTTCATCTTCAATTATCTTAACATGCCCTGTCATAATAGATCTTCTCAAAGGCAGCCTTCCCCCAGTTGTTCTTCAAATTTTACTACTCCATCTTTCCCCCACTCAGCTTAGAAATCAAAGAACTTTAAATTAAAAAAAGATGATCATCTCATTTTTATCAACTGGCTGAAAACTAAATCTAACTATGACTTTTGTTTTGGTACCAAAACTGCAACTAAAGTACGACAGCCCCCAGCATCAAAAGTTAATGGTTATTTTCTAATGGCCAACAAATTATGGAATAAGGCCAAGGGAAGGATAGATTTTTACCTAAAAAGATGTCTGAACGCCTCAAGAATTATCGAGACAAATACAAGAAGGCAAAGACTCTTTCATCTTCTACTGGTTTTGGTATTACTGAAATTGATATCAGTAAGGGCATCAAATCCATAGAAAATAAACTTGATTCTTTATGTCCTTACTTTAAAGAGATGGATGCTATTTTTGGAGAGCAAGCTGATTTTAATCCTGAAAACATGTTAGATGGTGAAGATGCTATCTCCAAACATGATGTCAAAAGAAATCTTTTTCCTTCTTCTTCTACTCAAGCCTACCCACATTTAATTTCCACAAATCAAGATATCTTTTCAATAGATTCTTATGGCAATATAAAGCAAGCTGATATAAATCAAGTATTTTTTTTTTCTTTTATCTTACGAATTCTTTTTTATTTACACTAAGGAGGATGGACTCTGTTCTTTGGGCAAAGAACAGAGTTCACTGCCATAAAATATTAGCTAAACATGAAATATATAAGGTGAAAGAATTAACTTCAGAAAATAGGAGGATGGACTCTGTTCTTTGGGAAAATAACAGAGTTCAATGCCATAAAATATTAGCTGAAATATGAAATATATAAGGTGAAAAAATTAACTTCAAAGTAGTTTTATACATACATTAGAATTTTAAATAGGATACTAAAGCTGTAAAGTTACTTTATCGAAGTGAATAAAACATGGAACATGAAAATAACGCAAGTGAAAAGAACAAGGAAGTTGAAAATTGGGAGAATATGAAAAAATAATTTAAAAGGGTGGTGAAGAGAGATTTTGGAGAGTAATAGGCATAATGACAGAGCATATGCTGTTTGAATGAATGTTTTGTGATTCAAGGGAGGGGATAGCTAGTTCTGGTTCAGGATCCTCTTCTTCATAAAAATAATTTCACTCATCCTTTAAATCAGCTAGGATATTGTGGAGTATAATGCAAGTCATTATCTAATGATTTGCAGTTTTGATTTCCATTTTTTTTTGAAATTGGATTCTGAGTTCCTGGAGATTAGAAAATATTCCCTTTAAAATACCAATAGAATTTTCAATCTGTACTCTTGATTGGGCAAGGTGATAATTAAAGGTGATTTTGGGGTCATTTTCTATAGTTGTGCCACAAAAGGCAGGTATAATGTACTTTCCACTTGCATATGCTGAGTCTGCAAGGAGGTACTGAGATTTTTCAAATTATGTGTCAGGAGTTTGAGAAATCCTCATTATTTAGAAGACAAAAGAGTCATGACATGAGCCAGGGAAGCTACTATGAAATGTAATAAATTTTATATTGACATCACATACAAGTTGAACGGCAATAGAGTATCTAGAAAGAAGATAAAAACTCATTTTATGAAAGATGAGAAATTGGAGAGCATTTTAAAGAAACCTTTTTTGTGATAAAAATAATGGTTGCAATCATAAGCAGGCTTTTTACTCAAAGGTATAGCTGTGCCATCAACAAATCCTACACATACAGCAAAACCTTCAGCTTTCATTACTTGAGAGTATTCAAGTCTCTGTTGTGGAGTTAGCCAAGCAAGTTTTTGAGAATTGAGAGAAAGGATAGAAATCATACAGCACTTGGTGTATAATATCACCTTCCCATATCCTATGGTAAAGAGATTTTCAAAATGCATTACAGCAGCACCATTTCCATCTGAGCCAAAGCAACATAGTGCAACAGCAAGTTGAATAGTAGGATCATGCTGTTTATTTTGAGAATTTTTATGAAATATAGGATGTTTAGAGATGAGTTGAAAAATTTTGAAGAAAGAATCGGGAGAAGTTTGAAATAGTTGAGTTAAGTTTAGTTGAGGAATGTTGAGAATGGAGCGGAGATCATATCTGGAATCATGATGAAGATTTGGCCCTCTTTGGCTTTATGTAGCACTTTTTGGAAAGAAAAGAAATATAGGCTAAAGCATCTTCCAAATCAGAGTCTGTTTTATAGTAAAGAACTAAAAGTAAAGTGATGGCATTCATAGTTGAGTGAAGTAGCTGCCAAGTAGAGAGGTGTTTCATAGTTGTCGGTGGAAGGCTTATGAGATGAGGGAAGTGGGAATTCACCACCAAATGTGCAGTTGGGGTGTGTAGATAGAAAAAAACTTTAATTTTTTGCCACCCAAATTAAGTAGAATAGAGTGTGGAAAGACTTAAGGAAGGCATCATCAATTATAAGTCATGTGACTTTCTTAAAAATCCATCATGTATGTGATGAGTTTGGGATCAGTAATTAGGAATGGAAATTGGGGTATAAGAGGCAGTATAATGCATTATTGTGTATTCCTTATCCACTAGCCCTGGGGCTGGTGGATAAGAATCTCCCACAATTAATAATTTCTGATACCAGGAAAAAATATTCTTGATCCTTAATTGTGGATCGGTCAACTTTGATACCCCCTATTATATACATGATGATACTGCGGCGTAGTCAAGACCTAACACGTTTGTTGTGGCATTCACAGTTTTTAATTGAACAAAGTGTAAAAGTCAGGGTGACCCTCCCACTGAGAATGTCAGAAACTTGTCTGTGGTTTAACATATAATCTAACAGTTGTCAGTTTAACTCTGAATTTCTTACAAGAGAAGTAATGTACCCATTAATTATTTTCACATTTTTTTACTAATGCACAACCACACTCTCTTCTTGATAGTTTTTTTTTCAATATAATTAATAGCTTCCCATAAAACTAACATCTTATTTAGTGCAAGTAGTGTTTCTGAGGTGGGACATCAATGGATTTTGACTCCAACAACCATTATGTGCAAATGCACACGTCTCCTCCCGCGACCAAAAATCTTGCGCTTCTGCATCCTCTCCTGCCTGACCCTCCTCCCTCTCAAAAATGAGAAATTCTTGCTCCTCCCTCTCCCCTCCCCTCTTTTTAACCCCAACACATTATACCAAGCCTTCCCTATTCCCCCTCCCCCCCTGGCCCTACAAAACACCCGTCTGCTAAGAAGCGCAGGTACTTGTCCCCCTCCATGCGCTGCTCAGTTTAGTCTCACAGCTCAATGGAGGAAGCCAGGCAACAGAACCCCGAGCTCATCCCTCCCCTCATGGTTCTCCTAGCTCCTCTCGAAGCTCTACCCCTATGCCCTCCCCAAGGGTTGTCCCCATTCCTCTTCCCTTATGCCCTCCCCCTCACTCATCAGAGGCTTCCTTAGATGTCACTATCCATAACCCCACCAACCAATTTTCAGGGTTTGTCCTCTCCTCTTCCCCTCAAGTCCCTCTCCCCTCCTCAGTGGATACAAATTCCCTGGCAGCTCAAATCATTTGTCTCGCAGGCATTGACCGTGCTACTAATCCCCATGCCCTAGTCACCTGCCTTAAAAATTTATTAGGCACCATCAGGGATTCTCCCAGAAAAGGCTCTTGGATCACAGTGCACACTTCAACTGTCAGCCAGGCTACTAGACTTACCCAATAAAATAATTGATTATCTTACTGAGATGAAGCCAGGCCTTTTAAATCCTTATTAATAATTAATTATTTATGAAACTACTTATGTATTACTTACAACTAACTAGCTAAGTACACTAAGTAATATAGATAATTAATAAAAATAAGTACTTGTCCCATACATATTTTACTCCCTAACACCGTGCTCAATAATACAGATGAGAGGGAATAAAATTATAAAAAGAAGAAAACATTTTCAAATTCCTTTATTTAGATTTTATTGATTCAATATTTTAAATCAAATGTTCTTGCACTAAATGTGACGTACCAATGGATTCAGGGTTTTATTTCAAATAAAATAAATACTTTTTATTTACACTCTATTTAGTATTACTCTTATTATTTCACATACTCTCTTTATTTATGTTTTTTCCTCTCACACTCTTGTATCAGGTGGTGTTAATTCCATGTTTTATTTCTCACATTTTGCCTATAAAAGGCCTTTTCTTTTTGTAATTTTTAGGCATTCTTTATTTACTTACCAATTTTTATAACACATCAATTAAAAACAAATTTATTAATATTATTTATAAACATTAGTTTTTACATTATCATAATTCTAAAGATATAAATTATAATAATATTTAAAATCACCTCTTATAATTTGAGTAAAACAATCAAATAGATTAAGAAATACGTACCTTGCTTTTAAGAGTCCATTAAACCACTTAGAAACCTCGTATAACCTTCAAATAAATCTTCTAGACCAAAAGGCCCCTTGACAGCAACTATCTCAGAAATTTGTGCTCTGGCCTCAGCCTTGTTTCCCCTTGCGGCTCAATCTTCCTTCCACTAAGAGACTCCCTACTCCTCCCCTACCACTATCTCACTGGCCAAATCAATGGACACCAAGCTAAATGATATTCTTGAACATCTCCCTCACAAGAGCTCCTTCCGACCCTCTCTTCCTCATAGCAGCCCTCAACACCCCATATTTGCCCAAGCCACCTCTGCTGGGTTAAACCCCCATCCTCAACCTCAATCCAGCCCCGTACAACCCTCCCATCCTTTAACATCAAACAATCCAATCCTGCCTCCCCTGTCCTTAAAGACTTCCGCAATTCCAAACTCCTGTCCTTCATCAACAACCACATATCCAAAAAAAAAGATTTCTCTCCCCAACTTTGACTCTCCCATCAGAGTTAAAGGGGTTATTTGACAAAATTCTAATGCCCTCAAGATCATCACAGTATATTCAGTGGATTACCATTGCCTAGTCAGCTCATGGCAACTGTGGATTCCTCAGGGAATGATCTATAAGCCCCCTATCTTCCTGGTTGTAGCCCATGGAATCCCAACCTATTACAACTTAAATGATCAAGCGTGCATCAATTCACGCATTTATGATAAGCCTGAAACACTCAAATCCCTTTACCATATCTTTTGGCTAAGGTGCCCAGAATCCAGGACCAGGAAAAACTACTCTTCAGTAGTCTTACATTTGTTTGACCACACAGAAGCTGACTCACTTATCTCTCCCTTTCCCCTTCATCCTCTCATTATTGAATGTCAGGTCCAACATACCAAAGCTGTCAACCATGAGCATAGCACTTGTTATCAGTGTTGGGGCAAAGGACATCTATCTATTCATTGCTCCCTCCCTCCATGTTGCTCTAACAGTGCCAGCCATCACAACACCATGTTGTGCAAAGCCCAGAAGCTAACAGCTCCAGTTTGCTTCAGGTGTGTTGACTCACTCCCACATGACCATCCCCTAAAATTCTCCACCACTTCCCTCCCTGCTCTTCTTGACTCTCCCTCCTTGGAGCTGTCAATTTTCCATTTCCCTCATTCCCCATCCTGCCCTCACAATAAAACACAATGATAGGTGACAACAATTGCCTGCCAAAAATTCAAAACCTTTTTTTTTCTTTCAACTTAATTGCCATAGATCCTTTTTTGTATTCCACTCCATTTTCAATGACCCCAAAACTGACAGTTATGACATTTTAGCTTTTCAAGAGCTTTTTCTTTCTCCTGACCATCACACCCCAGCTCCTACCAAGAACTGGTATTTGATAGTCCCTTTACACCCCCCCCCCTCTTCCTTCTCCCTCTCCTATTAGATGTTGTTTTTGCATCAACAAGAAGCTACCCATTCACCTTTTCACCCCAGTCTCTAGCCCCTCTTTCAATCTCTGCCTAATCCTAATCGATTTCTCCCCTTTCCCCATCTTTTGTGTTAATTTCTATAACCTGCCCTCCTGTTTCTCTACAACACAATTCATTTCCTCCTCCCTCTCCCCCTTTTGGAATCTCCCTACCTTTCTCTTTGCTGATTCTAACCTTCACCACAGTTTATAGGCTGATCCTAATAAGCACCATGCTAATCATCCTGCTTCCACTCCTTTCCTAGATTTTTTGTTTGACTTAGATATGTCCCTTGTGTCCCAACCAGGAGTCCCAACCTTTTGTAACACTTGGAACTTTACCTCAGTAATTGACTTAGTGTTTTCAAATTGTTGGGCTTCTGAATTGGTTGTCAGCTGTAGAGCTGACCTTGAAGGTTTTGATTCTCACCTGTCTGATCACAAGTCAATCATCATCAGCATTTTCACTTCCTCCCCTCTCTTATCAAAAATAAACCACATTGAAATTAGAAAAATTTTGATGAGTCTTCTCTCAATGCTTCTATTTCTTCCCTTTCTCTTCTTTCCCATCACCTCTCCTCTCCCCCACTTCAATAGATTTGGCTTCCAAGACTGTTGCTTCCCAATTTATTGAACTAATGGAAAGTTCTGTCCTGCTGCAGCAGCCTGCCTCTTTGTGTCACATGTGGTGGGATTGCGGAATCTTGGATCCCCTCAAGAAGACTTGCTACCAGACCCAACATAAATATAGGTCTTCCCCTACCCCTCACATAGCCGCCAAGGTCTGCCAGCAAGAAGAACTTTCTGCACCAAAATAAAATATTTATGCAAACTTCATTGGAGAACTTACATCTCCACCCTTACCCCCCACACAATATTTAAACCTGCTAAGTCATCCAATCATATCTCTAATTCCTACTACAATCCCCCTTAGTCTTTACCTGATGGTGCCTCTCACTGACAACCTACAAAAAGCCCAAGCTTTGTTTTCAGGGACCTCAGTGGCAGCTATCTTGTGTGATCTCTCTGATATCTACTATACCCTGTCTTCTATCAAAACTCCTTCCCCCTTTTTTACTGAGGAAATCTCTGCAGCCCTCCTCAAAACAAAGAAGGGTAGTGCCCCAGGCCCTTACAGAATTCCCTATGCCCTCCTCCAGTGCAATCCAACAGCAGTCTCTAAAATTCTCCTACCCCTTTTCCAAGATTTCCTTGACCTAGGCCATTACCAATCTGCTTGGAAGGTTGCAAAAACCATCATTATCCCAAAACCATACTGTCCTGACTACACCACTCCAAGCGCATACCACCCCATTTCCCTCCTCAACACCATGGGTAAATTAATTGACTCAATTCTTACCAGGTGTCTTTCTTTCCTAGTGGAAACAGGTAGCCTTCTCCCTGAAAACCACTACAGTGGCTGACCACTGAGAAGCACATCGGACGCCCTTCTTCACCTTACTTCATGGACAAAAGACCAGTGGAGGAAAGGTAAAGTGGTAGGGGCCCTGTCCCTGGATGTCAAGGGTGCCTTCCCCTTGTTAAACATTCCCAGATTAGCCTTAATTCTCCAATCTCTCCATTTACCTTGCAACCTCATCAATCTTATCATCAACTCACTCACGGAAAGAAGCACCAGCATTGCTTTTTCCTCCTATGAATCTCCTTCTTCCTTCTTTCCCAAGGGACTCCCGCAAGGATCCCCTCTTTCCCCCATTTTGTATATCATTTATAACTCTAACCTTCTTTCTCTTCCTTCCCTCTCCCCGTCCTCCCTTGCCTTGGGCTACATTGGTGATGTGATGTACCTGGAAGCAGGTGGAAAGATAGAAGAGGTGTAGGAAACTCTATCCTGACTAAGCTCTGAAGCAGTATCCTGGGGCGTTAAACATGAAGCTATATTTGATCTTTCTAAAACAAAATGGCTTGCACTGACAAAAAGACTTCCTCTCCTCAGAGCTTCTGCCCCCCCTTCAATTTGACGGGAACACAATTCCACCATCCCCCAGTCTCAAATGGCTGGGAACGCTCATTGACCCCACTTATCCTTCAATCCAAATGGTAATAAGTTAATTGCTCAAGGACTCCAAGTGACCTCTGCCATCTACAGGCTGGCCTCTTTGGGTTGGGGAATCCCTCTAAAACAGTACGAAATTCTCATTGCATCTCTCCTCCATTCATGCACCGACTATGCAGCAATTGTATGCCACAATCCAAAAAAGCCTTCCCACACTGCGAGACTTCTTCAGGTAGTGGACAACAAGGCCACGCAATGTGATCTTGGTTGCTTCCGCTCCACCCCAATCTCATTTCTCCTTCACGATTCATGCTCACTCAGCTGCAAACAGAGGCTAGACCTTGCAGTCAACAGGGCCTGGGCGTGACTCCTTACAATCCCCTTGTCTAACCCTATGGCTTGTTTAGCAAAATCTCTGGTCTCCTCCCCTCTCCCCAAGGCTCATCCCCACCATCTTCACACACTATCCTCATACAATCTCTTTCCCTGCTCCACCCCTTTGGGAACTATGGATCACAAAATGCCCCTCCTGCTACCCCCCCAGCTTCCTCCCCGTTTCAAGGGAGTCATCTCTCCGACCAAAGAGGAAGTGGTTGCCACAATTATCAAAATTACCCAGAACTCTCCCCTCTTATCATATTTCATTTACACGGATGGCTCCAAGTTGCAGAATGGCACTTTTGCTGCTGCTTTTGACCCCAACCAACAACTCCCCTTTGTATCCCAATTGGATGACTCATCTATTTTCACAGTCATTAAATCAGAACTGATGGGAATCCTATTAGGCTTACAACTCTTTCTTCACAACCCAATGCATTATATGTTTGACGCTCTCACCATTTTCACTGATAACCAAGGGGTTATTAAATCTCTCTCATCACCATCACCATCTACATCTAATCCTTGCTGTCACTCAAGAGATCCTCTCCCATTGTCCAAAAATATCCCTTTCTCTCCACTGGTGCCCTGGACACTTGGGCGTCCAAGGTAATGAAAAATCTGAAGCTTTTTTGAATGGGTCTCATCCCATGGCTACATCGTCTAATTCCTTTCTCACCACCGTCATTCCCCCCCTCCTATCTCTCATTTGAAATCTGTCCTAAAATCCCGTTCTAAGATGCTTCTTTTCTCGCCACCAAATGCGGATACACTCAAAAAACTTAGAGGTAAATTTAGCCCAGTTGACATGTACAACTCACTGGCTTGCCTCCCTAGGGCGCATGCCACCGCGTTTGTGCAATGCCAATCAGGGCACTCTCCTCTTAGACATTACCTTTTTTGCTTCAAAGCGTCTGACTCCTCTTTTTGTCCTCTCTGCCCTATGGCTTTAAAAGACACCCCTGAACATCTCTCTTATTCTGTCCCTCTCACTTAGAACAACACCGCATCCTCTTACAGGCTGCACAAAAACATAATATTCCCTTTACTACAACCAAACTTCTTTCCCCTTCCCCTATCACCCCATTAGTTGCCAAATTTATTGCTAACACTGGTAGATTCCCAAATTGTTGACACGGCATCAGCTAGACTCCGTATAGAACCGGAGGAACCAGTGATGACGTGTCTCCATGTAGATATAGTTGATAGCTAAGTACATAAGGATCTAGGTCCGTTACATCCCCCCACTTCGCTATCAACTTATATCAGGATAACCGTACATAAACAGAGCTAACTAGAAATAAAGAAAAGAAAATAGAACTAATTTAATGAGAGTGCAGAAAAAGAAAAAAAAAGAAAAACTTAAAAGTAACAAAATATCTAAAACCTTAAGTAAGCTAGTACAATAGTTGGATGTATTTAACAAGAGTAAAGAAAAGTATAATGAATAAAGTAAATACATCCCCCCCATCAAGATAGCACCATACTACCAAGTACTCTATAAAAATAAAAGTAAAAAACTAAAGTACCATTGAGAACAGATTTGAAAAGTAAGTAAAGACAAGTGGTGGTTGAGATTTGAGACAGTTGGCGCAAAAAATGAAGATTGAGCAAAATTGGAATTGGGTAAAGGTGTGAAGTTGAGGATTTCCAGCCTTGCTCTCAATAGGGTGTAGAATTTGTAGAAGTGAGGTGCAAAGCGAATAGGAATGTTTCCTGTTGGGATCAACACATAGTGAATTTAAAAGATTTAGAGAATAAATTGTTTGCGCCTTTTTGGGGTCACATCATTGATGAGCAGGTTTTTGAGATTGTTAGCCTGGTGAGGCCAAGGGAAAGGGAATTTTTTGGCGTATTGAAGATTGAGAGGAATCAGTGGCTGTTTCTGGCCACAAAAGCAAGCAGGAGTGAGTCAGCTAAGACCCGAGATGACACCCCTATCCGGCATCAAAGGGAGGGGGAAGATTTGTTAAACCAGCAATAAGTTTTTGGACTCAAGAAGCTGGTGGGTTCTACTTTTACTTCATTACAAAGTGGAGCTGCTGAACTACCATGCTGGACAGCCCATAACCTGTTGACACAGCATCAGCTAGACTCTGGATAGAACCGGAGGAACCAGTGATGACGTGTCTCCAGGTAGATATAGTTGATAGCTAAGTACATAAGGATCTAGGTCGGTAACACAAATAACCTTCCCCTCCCTTGCCAGTTCTAAATGTTAAGTCACTAGGACTATGTACTTAGTTATGTGTGTGAATGTATATAGTCTGTAGTCGCAGCATCTCCTGTTCTCCGGTTCTTTCCAGAGTTCTACAGGCTGACACTGTGCTACAGGTTATGGGCTGTACCCACGGGCATTGAAACGTTAGCCAAAAAGAAACTCCACTAGCGTTAGCGACACTAGGAGCGCTAGTAGCAGAAAAAACCCCCAGCAGATGTCGAAAAACGACTCACCTGAAAATTGTGCTGGTAAAAATCATCGACAATCTCGTTCCATCTCCAACCAAAAGCTGCGAAGCCTCGGAATTGATCCATCTACCCTTCTGAAACATTGCTCTAGCTCGCGCGACTCTTGCATTTGCTCCAAATCAACTTCTTTTACCCTGGCCCCTACCCTTACCCCCATACCGGCCACCCCTCCCTCTTCGCACCTACAACAACAAAAAATATCCTCACCTACTAAAACTTCCCCTACTCCCCCTGAAATCCCCTCTACCTTCCCTTTGCTATTAGCGACTCAAGAAAACCCCCCCCTGATCATAATCTAAGCGCTCCCTCCTCATTCCCTTCCTCTACCCCTAAACATTGCATCGCCTCTACCTCTACCTCCACATCTACCTCCACATCCCCTTCATCTACCCCTAAGGGTAACATTGCCTCTACCCCTAATTTAAGCATCACCCCTACCTCAGCGCTCTTGCCTAATACAAAAGTAAGCCCCCCCTATTACAAGCGCTCCACTTCCCTCTACCATCATCCCACCCCCTGTTGTTACCCAACAACCAAACCCACTATCTGCTCTTGCCAAAGCAATCGGCTGTTTGTCACTAAACAGTAAAATAGTGGAATCACCTGGTGTTATGTCAACAACAAATAAGCAACAGGCGCCTACACAGGGTCCTGCCATTTCATCTTTCCGTCGCCCTATGCCACCACATCTCCCACAGCCAATAGGAATGCTTGAGCGCCAAAGAACTTTAAAAAATGTAATAGAATTCACCAAATCATTCCCTCCCCTTGACACATCAGGTCACAACTTCCATGACTGGCACACCAATGTGATGGCACTTATCAAAGACTTTGTCGGGACCAGAGCATATGCTTTAAACAATGAGCCTGGACCTGACGATTTTGAGGACAGAGTTACCCACCTTATCCTGTTACACTCACTATCCCCTAATCTGCGTCATGAGATTTCAACTGATTGGAATGCGCGTCAAACATATGTTCACATCAACAAAAAATTCTCTAGAAGTAATCATACATCTACAATGACAGCCATCTGCAATTTCATCAACTTGAAACAAACCCAGTTTACTTCCCACGGTGAATATCTAGAGGCATTCAACAAATACTTTGAAGCAATTGAGCGTCAAGGAGTCACTTTTGATCATAAAGTTTTTAAAGCACTGATGTCCCATGCACTTTTACCGTCATCTCTAAAAGACCAGTATGTTGATTTGTGTGTTGCTATGGATAACCTCCCTGACTTGAAATCTGTCACCTTTGAAGATTTCTGTCAACTCATGCCATTGTTAGCTCAAAACAGAGCAGATAGAGAATTGGTTTCACCTACCCCTACAACATCCTTGTCTCCTGAACCCATTTTTAATGTGGCGGAACATCCTCAACGTCAAACTGACTCTTACAGACCCCCTGGTGCTCAAAGACAATGAAATGAATGTAGATCAACAGCTCATTTCTTCACCCACTGTCCATACAACCTTAACTCTTCCACCTTTTCTGCAAGACTCTACCTCATGAGAGAGCGTGCTACAACCCTTGCTTCTGACCCAAAGGCAAAAAGCAAACCAATATACATCCCTTACAGAAGACCACAACGCAGGCAAATTAGGGCACGGGATGTACAAATTGAAGCAGATGAAGTCACTATCTTTGAAGAAAATGTAGAGGCTTTGTATGAACAGTTGGAACAAATTGATCTGAACAGTGCAGAATGGTCACTTGAAGCGCTCACCGGGAATGTCGAAATATTGGATTCTGGTGCTACCCATCATGTCACTGGCAATGTGAGCCTTCTCAGCAATTTCAGATCTCTTAAAAATCAAATCCCTATCAAAGTAGCAACTAATTGTCCTTCATCATTTATCACTGGCATAGGGGACCTAAAAATAAAAGGAGATGGGAAGGTTGTTACTATTACCAATGTTTTTATTGTCCAGAAGTTAGAACCACTCTTATTTCTCTCTTTGATTTAGTGGACAATGGTTTTTGTTTTGATTTATGTTCTGAAGACAAAAATTTAGGGATTTATTTTAAAGATGAACTGATTATGACAGGGCAGTTGGAAAGTACTAGAAGAAGATGGATTTTAGATGTAATTAGGTCTAGTGACTGCAATCAAAATGTTTCCTCTTATCATTTACCATTGCATCCTTCTCTCCTGCATACTGTGAAAAAGAATGAGACTATTAATCGACCACCTGCTGCAAAAGGTTCCCTCATGGACTGGCATAGAAGACTTGGTCACACCAGTGAAAACACAATTTGCAATATAATCAGAACTGGAATTGGTGCTGGCTTGCCCCTTTCTATGCCACCAGGTAAGATTGACTGTGAATATTGCTTAATAGCCAAAAGTACAAGAAAACCATCAGCAACACGGGAATCAAGACCAGAATCAATGATGAGCCTCATTGTTGGAGACCTGGTTGGTCCTATGGATCCTACTGTTAATGGGGCAAGATGAGCAGCAATGTTTAGAGAAAGTTCAACTTCCTATGGTGAGGTATTTTTACTCAACTCCAAATCTGAGGCCACAACTGCTTTTGTTACCTTTTATAAAAAGCTAGAAAATGTTACTGGTAAGAAATTACAAGCATTAAGAGCCGATGGGGGGGAAATACACAGTAAACAGATGGCTCAGATCCTGGCTGACATTGGGGCTACTCACGAGATCACCTGTCCTCACCACCATGAACAAAATGGATCAGCTGAACGTTTCAACAGAACTGTCGGGGACATTGCCAGGACAATCTTACTAGCAAGTGAACTACCTGAATGTTTCTGGGGCCTTGCTTACAAATGGGCAGCTCATGTTCACAACCGGCTCCCAAATGTCAAGACTGGTGACAAAACTCCTCTGAAGCTCATGTACAATTGTGACCCAACTTACTCAAACCTCAGAATATTTGGTGAAACAGCTTTTGTCCATATCCACAAAGAAACTAGACGTAAACTGGACCAACAAGCTTTGATTTGTAAGTGTATAGGCTATTCTCTGAATAATGCAAGTTGGATTTTTTGGCACCCAGAGTCGAACTCCTTCTTTGAATCTGCTATGGCTGTTTTCCCTGGTGACCAACTTCCGGCTCACAAAGCTGCTTATCAACCACCACCATCTAAGGGCTCTCTAGATCATATCCTCAATAATATGAAGCTAGGTGATTTCAAGGATGAGGAAACTCTTATCTCTCAGGAAAAATCTGTACGTGAGACTGTTACAAAAAGTTTGTCCCAATCATCCATTATTCCCAGAACCCATCTGCAAGCTATGATCTCACCTGAAAGTCGCAAGTGGGACCAAGCATGCAAAAGGGAACTACTAAACATGAAAGATATGGATGTATGGTATGAGGAAAAGCTTCCCCCTGGCGCCAAGCTCACCAATGCAAAATGGGTCTTTACAATCAGGAATCCTTCTTCCAAAACTCCGATCTATAAAGCACGATATGTAGCTAAAGGTTTTTTACAACAGTATGGTATTGATTTTACTGACACCTTTGCCCCAACTGCTACTTTTGCTTCACAACGCATTCTCCTCACTTTGGCAGCTTATCACAAATGGCCTGTCAAATCTTTTGATGTCACCGCTGCTTACCTTCACAGTCCAATTGATGAAGCAATTTGGGTGCGTCCTCCTGAAGGTTACCAGCTACGTGAAGCTGGCAATGCGTTGCGCTTAAAGAAAGCCCTCTACGGTACCAAGCAAGCAGCAAGATGCTGGTGGCTACATATAGCCAGAAAATTGGATGCTCTGGGGTATAAAGCAAGTCAGTATGATAAAAGTTTCTATGTTCTTAGGAAGAAGGATTGTTTGGGTGTGATATGGATACATGTTGATGATGGTATAGTTACTGGTAGCAGTGAGAAGGTGTTAAAGGGTTTAGAAGATGGTTTGGATGGTAGTTTGAAAGTAAAATGGAATGATAGTGTTGATGGTATAGTAGGTGTTTCTATCAAAGAAGTCCCAGAGGGTTTTGACCTACACAATTTTCAGCTCATTGATAAGATTCTACGGACACATAACCCATCTGGATTAACGACGAGATCGCCCCTACCTAACAATTTGGAAATTACCACTGCAAAGGATGAAGAAGTAGCTATAGAGACAACTAAATATCTCTCCATTCTAGGTGCCCTCAGTTATGTAGCAGTTGCAACTAGACCTGATCTGTCGTTCCCAGTCAATTTTTTGGCACTCTTCTCATCCAAACCTAATGCCACCCACTGGATTGCTCTCAATCACCTCCTTAGATATGTCCAGCACACCGCTACCCTTTGTCTTCATATCCACCCTGACCGTGACTCACCACTTGAACTCCTATCTTTTTCTGATTCCACTTGGAATAACAAAGAATTCTAAAGAGCTCAAAGTGGACATCTGCTACTCCTTAATTCCTGCCCAATTGTTTGGACATCAAGGCGCCAACTGACAGTGAGTGATTCATCATGCACAGCTGAGTATGTGGCACTTGGTGGTGGTATGAAAGACGCAATTTGGATCTCAAACTTGCTCAAAGATTTCTTCCCCGATATTCCCCCTATAAAGATTTTCTGCGACAACAAAGGTGCAATTGCCAATGCAAAAGATAACCCTGGCAACAAGCGGACACGGCATGTGGATAGGTGTTTCTATATTGTTAATGAACAACTCTTTCTAAAGAAAGCAACGTTGGAATGGGTTCCTACTGCTCAAATGCGGGCTGATATACTTACAAAATCACTGGGCCCATCTCTAACAATGCTGAGAAGGAAGGATGTGTGTGTGTGGTGATGGGGTTATATCTCTTTCCTCTTATTTTTTCTTTTATTTCTCTTATTCTTTTTTCATTTCTTTTTTATTATATTTTTTCACTTTGGAGTTGGTTATGTTTGCATGGGGGGGATATCAGAATATTTTTTCATAACTAAGTGGGGGGGATGTTAAGTGTCAGTACAGTCTAGTATATAAGTATGATATAATAGTGTTATTTTATGGTCCTACTACTTATTAATAAATGATTTAGTGATTAAACCTCAGGGGAAGACTAATAGAATAGTTATACTCAAAAAAAACTCAAAATACTTGGATTTAAATGCGTGCTAGTGGTGGAAAATAGAAGAATAAAATATAGTTATAGCTTTTATAAAGATAATATCAATTTATAAGGGCTTTATAATATATTTCTGAATGTTAATAATTGTAGTGTAATGTTTGTTTGAAGTTTAGTAATTGAATGATGATAATAAACCGTCAAAATCCCTCCTTACTTATACCCAAATCCACTGGAGTGCACAGACCTTCAATCCAGATGATGTCACTTCTATCCCCGGCATTTACAGCACTGTGAGGGCCCATCACCTCCCCATGGCGTCCACTTCAAGCAGTTTCAACACCCAGACCTCCAGTAAGGACCCTCCATCACTATTAATAATAACACAGAGTCATACCATAAATAGAAATCCCAGATAAAAGCGGATACCATAAAGAAACAGGTAAAATAAATGATCAAAAAGAGATTTAATGAAACTAAAAGCATATAAAGGAAACAAATAAAATGTCCAAGCCCCCAATAACATCCCCAAGCATCCACATTAACCCAAAAACATCTTTCCAACCCATAAATCCGTGAATAACCATCCAAGGAAGTAATTTTAGTTGTCCAAACTGGGTGTATGCGCCTGATATAGGTGTCTATGCTTCTGTAGGCGTTGTGAGTCCACTGATTTCGTCCATATGACCTAAAATAAGCAGAAAAACAAAGGTTATAGGCTATTAAGGGGCTAAAACCCACTTATATACCTAAATATACATAATATACTGCATATTTCACTGAATATTAGATTTATGTATACATATAAGCTTATGTATGTCAATAATTACTTCATATCACTTAAGATAAGTATATTATGACTCCATTAACACCTTAATAAGTATTAGTAGGCCATGGATAAGCTATTTAAACTATTATAAATTATATAATAGAATAATAATTATATATATATATAATAAAATAATATATATTATTATTTTAACCTTATTTTTAAGATATAAGCTTAATCTAGTTAAGGTTATCTTATTTTAAGCATAAGAAATACTCAGTCCTAAGGATATTTAGGCTGACATTAAGTCACTAGGACTATGTACTTAGTTATGTGTGTGAATGTATATAGTCTGTAGTCGCGGCGTCTCCTGTTCTCCGGTTCTTTCCGTAGTTCTACAGGCTGACACCGTGCTACAGGTAAGCAATGAATATATCCCGGTTCTTTCCGGAGTTCTACAGGCTGACACCGTGCTACACTAAATAGTAGCCTTTATATTGCCCAATATGTTTTCAGTTCGTCTCTACACCAATTTGTATATACCGCTTATGAAAACTGTTCCTTCATGCCCCTAGCTGGGTAAGATTGTATGAAATTTTTTTTAAAAAAAAAAGTAGTGTTTCTATCTAGTGGTAAACTATCATAACCTCGCCACATCACGTTCTCCCGCATTCCACAACTAATGAGCTGCTTTTAACAAAATTGATACATTTTAATTTGGGTGGAAGAAAGGGGTTAGGCACTGTGCCAATGCAGCTCATGTCTACGAATACATTTATGTTGCAAGTAGCACCATCCAATATAGCTGATTGGGCCGAATTCGGCAGCGGAACGCAACCAGAGTCAAATTCAGGTTCCCCTTTAGGAATCGTTATTGTGTCTATTTTATTTCCAACACAATTTAATGAAGAGTAAACTTCCGCTTGCTTCGAATACTCAAGAAATAAAATTGCGAGGGAGACCATCAAAGGTATCTTCATGCTTTCGAACTTTTGATATATATATATGTGTATATGTATATATATGATATAGAAGATATAAGCATGATAAGGGCTTGAAGTGTGATGATGAAAGTTGTATCTTACCTTCAACTATATTTGAGTGAGAAGCCGCGTAAGATTGAGAGCTTCAATAACTGGTGAAGATACACTACTGAGAGCATGTAGCAAAATAAAATATTGTCAGACTCTTGTGTCGACGCTAACGTGTTACTGTTTGTCTTGCAACAGCAATCAAAGAAATTAAAATTAATTGGTCAACCTAAACAATGATAGTCGCAATGCAGATAAGAATAATAATTGGGTATACTGATTTGATATCAGAAATAATATGCCTTGGAGCAAAGGGAATTTTTTCAGCACTGAATGATAGTGTTGGGAATGAAAGGTTACGCCGAAAAAAAGATGTCTAGATAAAGATAGTTGTAATGTAAGTAAGAGAAGACTGATATACGAAAGTATTAAAAGAAATATTACCCCTTTGACAAATTATATTTTCTCGGAACCCAAATATCAGCTTGAAAGCAAAAATTTACTCCTGATTTAAAATTTTGGTGAGGACTCTGGGGAAATAGGCGCAAAAGGTTACCTTACATTTATGTGGTTTGGAAATGATGACTAAGAATAAGTTTCAACATTGCGTTACATATTCTTGAACAACGATGCAACCTATCTTACAGTTACTAGGATCACTATCGCGTGAATAAAGACTTTTGTGGCTCACTGTCCAAATAATGTTTTTTTTTTTTTTTTTTTTTTTTTTTTTTTTTGTAGTTGATTTGTTTTACGGAAATAAGATCGTGGCACGTTGACTGGTGCAATTTTAAGGTTCTTGCGCACAATCAAAATGCCTTCTCACTATAACACATGTTTGTTTCGCCATGGGGCGCAACAATTACGCAGCAGTTGTGCAACAATTGCGAAACAGTTGTTTTGTGCACTTGAGACCCACCTAAGACCTTTAAGTGCCAAAAATAATTGTTACTTCACTGTTGCGCAATCGTTGCGCCCCAAGACGAAAATAACATTTATTGTAGTGTCTGTACACTACGCACCAAGTAAGATATCCCTGATGGGAATATCCAACGCGAGTTGGGGATATTGTAGGGAGGGACATAAGGATAGAAAAATATGTGTAAGAAAAATATGTGCGAGAAAAATATGTGTAAGGAAAATATGTGCAAAAAAAAATATGTGAGAAAAATAAGTGTAAAAATAATATCTTGCAATCATGGGAAATTTTGTTTCTTAATTTTTTTTTTCTCCAAAGAATGATTTTTTTTATTTCTTTTTTTATTTTTTTCTGTTTTTTAACAATTTTTTTTTTGAAATTTTTTTTTTCTCATGGTTGCAAATGATTTTTCTTACACTTATTTTTCTTGCACTTACTTTTCTTACATTTATTTTTCTGACCTTATGTCCCTCCCTAAAATATCTCTAAATTGCGCTGGATATCCCCATCAGGGATATCTTACTTAGTGCGTAGTGGTAGGCGGTGTTTTTGATGTTTTACATGGATTAGACTATATAGGAAGATATTGACATTTGGCCAGGTGAGCGAATTAACAGGCATGTTTTTTTTGGAAAAGGTAAGCCTGGAGGACACCACTCAACTTTTGCAGTGCCCTGCACTACGCACCAAGTAACACCACGAGCGAATCGACGATGTTCCCAGTGGAAGCGTCACCCTGACGTTCGCACTTCATTCCATTTAAAATTGTAACCGACATGCGGAACGCACCATGCAATCGCGAACGCCACCGATTTATGGAACTTTAGCGCGAACGCCATCACCCTACTTCACCTCTAGCAGCAACAGCAATTGATCCTTGCTTTTTTTTTTCTTTCATCTCCTGGTTTTCTTTTTACTCATCAATTAAGGGCATCTACACTTGTTCCAGCAAACCTCTTTGGTAAGACATCATTTCAGCAATTCATCAACAAGGGTCAGTGATCTTACTGGACTCTACCGCTTGCCAATCAGTAACTCATCCTCATACCTAAGAAAAGTTTTCAAATCTCAACTTGCTTGCTGGACACGCCAACACATCTACAGGTTACCAATAAAATTCATTTCTCTATTACACAACACAATTTTGACTTTATATCACCACTTCTCAACATATTTTGCCAATAGATACAACTACATAAGCCTTCCAACTAAAAACAACTCCAATTTGTTTTTTGAATCAAAGAAAAAAATATTGCCTAACTGGAATCCACAGGAAGAACAGCTCTCCCTGTCATGGATAAGCATAAGTGAACAGCTAGAATATGCAACATATCAAACTGGGGAATTGTTTTTCAAAAAAATTGACACATTTCAGTCAGTGTAGTAAGGTCCATTATAGAGGTTATGACCAATTAAGAATATTGTCGGCTGGTGTAGACAATCCTATAGTACTAGCTATAGGCCTTGACCAAGGGAGTTGGAGAAAAACCAGAAAGAATAACCCCTGTCCCTTTAGAAAAACAAGTGAGATTTACCTGTTGCAGCAAATTGGAGATCTGTTTGCTAGACCCTCTAATTAAACACTCTTGACCCCTTTAAAAGTGAAGATAATAGTCCCAGACAGACTACCAGAAAGAGTTGAAATGAACAGTAATATATTCCAACAAAACACAAGCCAATGAGACAGTGAGGAACAGAGAGGCGATGAGTAAAGAGATAAGATGATTCCCTAAAAATCTTCCCACACACGCATCATACAGCCAGCGCACAGACCACCCTGACCAATTCCATGCCCAAAATCCAGCTTTCCCAGCCTTTTTCATGCATAAAAGTGCATTTTAGCGCTTCCCCAGCACCCAGGCAGCCAGGCCGCTTGGAGGCTGCTCTGCTTAGGGGCAGGCAGGCCGCTTCTAGGCCCTAAAACACCCATACAACCCATAAAAACCCTAAAAACCCTAAAAACCCTAAAAACCCATAACTTCACTAATAAACAAGATAAACACACATAAGACATACCAAAATGAAAAGAAAATAAAGGAAAATAAGCTGAGACATAATAAGTGACCCTAGCTTAAGCCTACATAAGCACCACTAAGCAATAAACATCTGATAAATACCAATAATAACACCATAACTACCCTATAAAACAAGGTAACCACCCATAAGGGATACCAAAATGAAGAGAAAAGAAAGGACATTAAGCTGAGACATAATAAGTGACCCTAGCTTAAGCCTCCATAAACACTACTAACTATCTCCTAAATATGAAAAAATCCACTAATAACACCATAAACCCAATAACATCCTACTTACCAAATACCCCAAAATATGCACTCCAAAGGCCTACCCAGGTTTGGATCACCACATCCTCCCTTTAATCAAGAATTTCCCCATTATTCCTTCGCCAAAACCATGCTTGAACACCTATCCAGAATCTTTACAAACAGCTTATTTCTCTCTTCCACCAGATCCTATTCCATCCTAAGTGAACTTCTGAACCAGCAATCCAAGCTTCTTCTTTAAAACTTCTCTTGCAACATGCCTTTAAATTAAATCTATCTCTTTGAAAAGAATCTCTTTCTTCTGTTACTGAATTCCAACTCTGGCTGTACCAGCCTCCAACAATGAAAAGTGATATCCAGTTGACAAGTCTTCCCAACTATAACCTTCTACCAGCATAAAAATTTCCTCATTTTATAGTCTTGGGGGACTCACAACCCTCAGTATAAAGTCTTGGGGGACTAAAAGCCCTCAGTTTAAAGTCTTGGGGGACTAACAGCCCTCATTTTATTGTCTTGGGGGACTCCAAAAATCCTCAGTTTATGGTCTTGGGGGACTTAAAAAACCTGAATCACAGAATCCAGAACCAGAGATCAACCAGAAAAAGATTTAGAGAATTAACTAACTTTCTGGGGTAACTGTATATAGAGCTGCCAGACCATCAGTCACCCCCAAACTTGCCTTTACAAAATTCAGAAGTTCCCCCTTGGATCCTTCTGCCTTTAAACTTCCACATCACACTGCCTCCCATTCCTCAGTTTATAGTCTTGGGGGACTTACCATCAACAATCCTCAGTTTAAAGTCTTGGGGGACTAACACAGTGTTTAGTTTAAAGTCTTGACGGACTAATTCTTGACAAAATCTTGAAACCATCCAGTTTAAAGTCTTGGAGGACTACTAGATCCACAGTAGTAAAATTAAATTCTTGAATAAATCTTTAAAAACAAGCCAGTTTTAAGTCTTGGAGGACTAACAGAATTTTTAGTTTAATATCTTGATGGACATACAACCCTCAGTTTAAAGTCTTGGGGGACTAACAGCCCTCAGTTTAAAGTCTTGGGGGACTTTCCATAAAAAAATCTTGAGCCCATAATTAAAAGATCAGTTTAAAGTCATTAAGGACTTTCCAGAAAAAAAATCTTGAAGATATATCCCATAAATCCCCAAACCAAAAACCATCAAAGCAAAAACAATTAACCTCCTTTAACAAATAAAACAAAATAAAATGGTATCCCCCAGCCAATTGATGAGCTGATCCCGTGATACCTTACCCACGTCCAAGTGCACCTTGATGTGGTCACACATAAAATTTTTTATTTATTTTGACTCCTCCTCTTCTACCAAAAACATTGCCAGAGCCCTATCTTGAGCCTTTGAACAAACATAGCCTCCATAAAAAAATTAAAGGAAAAAAAGAGAAAAAAAGAGAATAATCTTGAATCCACCACTTTCACATCCAACACCCTAAAACCACATAGCCAAGCCAGCTCCAGGTCTACAGAAAAGATCACTGGGTGGGCTCCCTCCAATAAGTAAAAATGATGGGAGACCACCAGTGATCCACCACCAATCCAAAATTGCCAAAAGACATCCAAGGCAATCCAGTTTAAAGTCATAGAGGACTTAAAACCTGAATCACAAAAAAAAACACTAGAATTCAACTAGAAAAAAACCAAAGGCTTGAAACAGACATTCTGGGGTAACTGTTTTACAGAGCAGCCAGCTCATCAGTTACCCCCACACTTGCCAAAATAAAATCTAGAAGCCCCACCCCTGGGTACCTTCTAACAAAAAGGATTTTCCAACACAAATCTTCTCCCATAAAAAACCAAAACCATTAAAAAAACCATTAAAATTCTTGAAAGCCAAAAAAAAACCAATTTAAAAATAAAATTTTGCAGTTTAACCTCATGCTGGAGGTGAAATAAAACCAATAATCTTCATTTTTATCTTCATTTTCTTTTAAATAAAATACCCATCTTCACTTGAATTTTTCTTTTCTTCCATCTTCATTATACTAAGATTTTTTTTTTCATTACGGGCAGGCCACCTGACGTCGGAGGTGCCATCTGAAGCGGCCCAGCCTCCTTTTTTTATATAGAGACTTGAACCAGAGAGACTGAAAAGAATTGGACAAAACCAAAAAAAATCCTGACCAAATACATAGAGGCAAAATTAAGCAAAACCAAAACAAATTAAGTAGTTTATCCTCATTTCGGAGGAATCAGATTCTTGAAATCCCAAGGTTTAAACCAATTAGTTTGCCCCTAGGGCTTGAACCCCCTAAGCTCCTCTTCCAATTCTGATATCCCAAAATCAGACCTCCAAACAAATCTTCCATCCTCTTCCATACACTGAGTCTACCATAGTTCACATAACCAGAATAAATAAATTCTCCATCCTGTGAAACATCTGGAACCTCCACCACATCTTTAAAATCAACCTCCATACCAGTGACATCCAAAACATCACAATTTTCCCCTTCCCTACAGGAATCTTTCTTAGAATCTGCAAAATCCTCCAGAATAACATCCATAACATCAAAATAAAAATCCTCCTCCAAGCAGAGACCTTCTGATCTTGAAGGAACCACCTGAAAATAATCTTCTTCTATTAGAAAAAGATCCAAGACAGAATCTTTCTGTCCATCCAAAAATTCAAATGATACATCCTCCTCCAATAAGCCATTATCTGAACTTGAGAAAGAAAAATAATCATCCCACAGCAACCATTAATCCACTACAGATTCCTTCTCAATATCCCAAAATCCTTCTTCATGACCAGACAGGTCCTCCTTCCCACATAATTCACCCAAACTTGAGGAAATACACTGATCCTCCAGTGTGTAAATTTTCAAAACATCAAGTGAAGCACATTCCTGAGATCCTATGGAATCCTTTGGAAAAGAAAAATTAGTTACACAAACATCATCAGAGTACCCATCTTCCAAAATTGATGGCTCCAACACCTTTCCAGAAACTGAATTTTCCACCACAGTCTCCTGAAACTCTCCACCCAACAGGATTTTCTCTCCAGATTCCACATCCCTATCCTCCAAACCATCCAAATATCCCAAAATAACCTCCTTCAGAATAGCCATACCAGGAATCCTATTTTCCCCATTTGGAAGAGTCTTCATTAAGTCAGCCTTGAAAAGAATCTCCATAACCTCCACCTTTACATTCCTACCCATGGCACTCCAAAATACATACTTGGCCCCATATTCATGTGGTAATATATCATTATATACCAGATAATCCAGAGCCTCCCCAAACTCCTCCATAAATTCCCCATACTGAGAAAGAGAATTTACACCACCTTTCAATTCGCACTTCCTAGAAATCCCATAAAGATCCACCATTGAGAGTGTAGTAGGCCACCTTTTAACCATTTCAATCTTCAACTTCCCCCAGTCCTGACTCCTATATCCTGCCATACCAGAAACTTCTTTCTCCACATCCCTATTACCAATGAAAAGATTACTTGCCTAACCATGTCCAACAGTGAGGCCCCATCAATCTCAGCAGCAACCTCAAACCTAGCCAAAACCCCCTTTGCATCCTCCCCCAAAAACCTTAAACCATCCCAAGACTGAATACTAACCATCCTAACAACTCCAAGTTACAGCCTTCAATCTCCACCAAAGATAGCCAAAGTCCCCCCCAATAGCCTTAGAGACCTAGGAGGGACCAAAACCAACAGAAAAGAAGACCCCTAGACCAACCACAAAGAGATATAGCACCAAATACAAAATCCACCAAAGGAGATCCACCAAAGAGAGAAGCCTAGATCAACAAATATTCCAAAAATCCAACAGATTTGTACCCCACGTTGGGCACCAGAAATGTAGACAATCCTATAGTACTAGCTATAGGCCTTGACCAAGGTAGTTTGAGAAAAACCAGAAAGAATAACCCCTGTCCCTTCAGAAAAACAAGTGAGATTTACCTGTTGCAGCAAATTGGAGATCTGTTTGCTAGACCCTCTAATTAAACACTCTTGACCCCTTTAAAAGTGAAGATAATAGTCCCAGACAGACTACCAGAAAGAGTTGAAATGAACAGTAATATATTCCAACAAAAAATAAGCCAATGAGACAGTGAGGAACAGAGAGGCGATGAGTAAAGAGATAAGATGATTCCCTAAAAATCTTCCCACACACGCATCATACAGCCAGCGCACAGACCACCCTGACCAATTCCATGCCCAAAATCCAGCTTTCCCAGCCTTTTTCATACATAAAAGTGCATTTTAGCGCTTCCCCAGCTCCCAGGCGGCCAGGCCGCTTGGAGGCGGCTCTGCTTAGGGGCAGGGGGGCCGCTTCTAGGCCCTAAAACACCCATACAACCCATAAAAACCCTAAAAGCCCTAAAAACCCATAACTTCACTAATAAACAAGATAAACACACATACGACATACCAAAATGAAAAGAAAATAAAGGAAAATAAGCTGAGACATAATAAGTGACCCTAGCTTAAGCCTACATAAGCACCACTAAGCAATAAAAATCTGATAAATACCAATAATAACACCATAACTACCCTATAAAACAAGGTAACCACCCATAAGGGATACCAAAATGAAGAGAAAAGAAAGGACATTAAGCTGAGACATAATAAGTGACCCTAGCTTAAGCCTCCATAAACACTACTAACTATCTCCTAAATATGAAAAAATCCACTAATAACACCATAAACCCAATAACATCCTACATACCAAATACCCCAAAATATGCACTCCAAAGGCCTACCCAGGTTTGGATCACCACACAAGTTCGCCTAGAAGGAAGGAAAGAAGAAGAGGATAGAAGTGAAATAAAAGAAAAGAAGAGGGAAGGAAAGGATGATGGGACAATAAAATAACTATTTTGGTAGACAAAAGATGATGAGGGGTGAACTGGTTATACTAGTAAGTAACTTATTTTTTCTCTCTTCTAAAATATCAACAAACTAACTATTAAAAATCTTAAAACAACCTATTAATTTTTATTTAATATTTAAGGGGTATGAAGCGCCACAAAAATAATAAAATGTAATGTAATATTTAATTTATGATGAGTAAGTAAGTGATGAGGCTCCAGGGCAGTATCCAAGGCCTTTTTATAGGTAAGGGGCCCTCTGAAGCGCCACAAATGAGTATTTACAAAATAGTAATAAGGCAAAACAAGAATATAAAAGAATATAACTAAAACATAGATATTAAGAGAAAAACATGTAAAAACTAATTAAAACCATGAGTAAGAGACTAATTTTCCCACCATAGTTTCCCAAACCAGTTAATTGAAATAATGAGTAACTAAATACGTCTGAAACATAATAACTGTGAGTAAAATAATCCAAAACAGGTATTACAATGTTTTGTTAAGGGTTTTAATTGAAACACATAGAATAATTTGACTCAACAATTTTGGTAATTAATTTAATTCAATTGTAAAGGAAAATCAATCATTTCCTTTAACTATTTTAGTAACTTAATAATTAATTTAGTTGAAACAAATAATTAATTTAATCATATTGTTAATTTAAAGTAAGGAATTTAATATAATTATCTTAAATAAGTAGTTTAATTTATTTAATAATTTCCTGACACAATTAAGGGTCAAAAAAGCGCCCAATATTATTGTTTAATAAGATATGTAAGGCTTTATTAAATATATAAATTTAATTAATTAATTTAATTAAATTATAAGTTAATTTTTCACTTATAATTATAATATATTTTTATAATTAATTAATTATTAATTTATATTTATTAAATACATAAAAATGCGCCATAATTTATAAAAATATATAACATATCATGCTTAAGTTAAATGTATAAATAAATTATATAACAATAAAATTAATATAATCCTTATTTTATTTATATTTAATAAGATACTTATATAATTTTATTATGCAATAAAATATTACTTTATATACATAAAATGCATATTTTTATGCCCTCTTTTGGTTCCAGTAAATTAACATAACATTTACTGGGCTCCTGGTATAGCCTGGCTGACAAATATAGTAATTTACTATTTCTTACATCACACTTTTTAAACTTAATCCATATTTCTTTTCCTTGGATTTAGATGAAAAGCCTTAAACACATTTACACTTAAATATTAGTGCCATTTATTACTCAATTAATCACAACCCAACTTGCAGAAGCAACTTGAGTGACTGGCTTTGAATGGCACTTACCATGTATCAAGAAAAAAATTAAGTCCCCTTTGAAAAGTCTTACAGCATGAGAAAAGCTTAAATTTGCACCAAATTAGAGAATGGATACATACAAGCCTTTTAATTTAGTTCCTGTCAACCTTACAAGAACCAAATCTAATTCAAGAAGTTATGATGATCTGAACAGTGACCCACTAATGCCATCACCTACCAATTCTATCAGTGTGCATTTGATGGGTCTAAAAGCATCCAAAAAGAGAAGATTGAGTGAAAATACTATAATTGATGAAAGAGTCAACATAGAGTTGGCTGAAAAACAACTTACAAGCATGTGTAACACAAATACAATGTTTGAAAAAGAAAATCATCTTAAAGATAAACAAGTGGAAATTTCATAATACAGAATAATCATTGAGGAAGAGCATCTTGGGTTAGATAAATTAAAAATGGAGATTGACAAAACAAATGTTGAGTTAAAAACCAGGAGAAAATCAAGATTGATAAAAGAAACTTGAAGATAAATGAGGAACAAAGCCACAGTGAGATGCAAAGTAACACAGGGGAAAAAAGTGTGAACTAGACATTGAGCTCAGTTTTTGGTCACAGGGCACATTTCTGGGTCTTTTCTATGAAGTAACCCTGTTTCAACACAATGAGAGTGCCCCTGGTTGTGCTAACATTTTTTTTCTGATGTTGTAAACCTCCCTTATGGTGCCTTTTCCCCCTCTTCTCTCATCCATGGCAAGTTTTTCTATTTTAGTTTCTCTATACTCCCTTCTACTCTTCCTGAATTCCCTAATATCCTACTCTAACTCTTTCTCTCTCCCCTCACAACGCCTCTGTCTTTCTCCCTCTTGCTTCACCACCCTTCATCCATCTTACCTCTTTCTGTCACTGCTTTTGTGCTCTACATCATCCATCTCTTTATCTTGAACAATTCTCATCTCTCAGCACATTCCTAAATCCACCTTTGGTAAGAGAATAAAAATAAAATAAAATTTACTTCAAAAATAATAGCAAGGAATATGCCTAAAAAATAGACTACCATACCATAAGCTACATCATTTTCGGACATGCATTATTTCACAAATAAATCTGGTTCATGAGATTTGAACATTCCCCATTATACTTTGTTAAATATATGGAGTGCGGCAAAAACTGAACTATGTAATGCTCACTTCAAAATTTTTCAACACAAAAACACTATTCCCATAGATTTTTGACAAAAGAAAGGCTGTAATTTATAAAAAAACATGTGATAATCAATGTATGTTAAGAAACCAATCATTTTCTGCATTTATGATTTACATTTTCAATGAAAGATAGGGGCAACTTGCATCAACCAAGCCACTAACTGAAAGATCATCAATGATTAAATTCTACATCATTTTTGTTGCCCCATGTAATAGTCAAAAGTCAAAATTTATGAGGGCAAATGTACATTTCTCTTGCCAAACATATCTCTGCAATATGCAACATGATATTGAATATCCAACTGAAGCCCTCTAAGTGTATTCAAAAAATGTATCAACTTGAAGAAAACCAATCAATCTCAAAAAATAATCATTCATAAAGTATAAAAAAATAATATAAAAAAATTATAGAAGTCTGAAAATCATAATCTTCATCAAATACATCAAATTAAAAAAATCAAAAAGATCAAAAAATTAAAAAAAACTCAAAAAACTCAAAAAAAAAAAATCAATGTAAATAAAAAAAATTGAAAAAAAGAACAAAAAAACCAAGAAAATATTACAAAAATCAAAACAAAAAAAAAGTCCAAAAAAATAAAAAAAAAATAAAAAAAAATAAAAAAAAATTTAAAAATTTAAAAATCAAAAAGATCAAAAAAAAATGAGAATAATAAAAATCATAAAAATCATAAAAGCAATAAAATCAATAAAACTATAAAAATCACAACAAGTAAAATTATCAAAAAAAAAATTCAAAAATTAGTAAAAAATTAATATGAAAATTAAAAAGAACAAAAAAATATAAAAAAATGTAAAAAAATCAAATAAAACAAACAAATATTATAAAAAATATTTTAAATATTAATAAAAATTTAAAAAATCATCTAAATCATAAAAAATAAAAAAATACAAGAAAATCATGAAAATAAAAAAAATAAAAAAATGATAATAATCAAAACATTTAAAAAAATAAAAAATCAAACAAATCATTAAAATCAAAAATTTCAAAAAATTATATAAATAAAAAATTTTTAAAATTAAAAATCATAAATTTAGAAAATTTATAAAAATACTGAAATAAAAAAATAAAAAACTGTATGTATCTTACAGTTTTTGAAATTCATGAAAATCCTACACCACACAATATGGGGGCCCCACTTGCTAGCAAGTCCACAACCTGGAACCCTAATTTATATCTAACTGAGCACACATTGAGGCAGTGATGAAACAATCATGAACAAATAGTGAATTTACTTTGAAATCACCTTGAAACTAATTTGAACCTTCGTTGAACCACAGTTGATTAATAGTTCAAAAAATATTTATACTTGAATTAGAAGATTTTTCAAAGGGATAAAAAAATAAATGAGCCCCACTATCAATCTAGCCTTGTGGCTTCATAAGATTTTGAAAATTTGTAAATTTTTTTCATTTAATGAATGTAATGAAACTCTCAGATACTTTGAATTATAAGAGATTTCACAAAAATTTATAGGGTATTCACCCTATGAATATATAGATAAAACATCCAACATTCTAAGAAATTATTTGTTAAGAAATATTTATTGAATTTCTATATTTCATTAAATTTTTATCAGTAAAAAATTGAGAAATAAATGCCTTTTTTCATTATATCAATCAATATTATTATTTATTTATCCATTTTCAAAACATTTGTGGAAGTTTAAAAACTCTTTAAAATAACTTAACATTAAATTTAGCCAATAGAAAAATTTGTAAGATTGATTTACATCCAACATTTATATACATTGAAACAGGAAATGGGCCCAATTCTATTAAAAATATAACTTATCATGATCTTCATTATATCAAAAGAATAAAAAATTCAATTTTTATGAGAATAAAATCTATGGTTAATAAATATTGAAAAATATTTTTGAGTTTTTTTTGGGATTTTTCATGCCATTATGATTTTGAAGTCTCAAAATATATTATATAATTTTTGTGCTTACATTGTTTCAAAATTTTCCTTAAAATTACTTTCCTCCCTCAAACTTCAAATATCATTCTTCTCCCTTCTAAAATTTTCTCCCTCTTACATTTTATTTGAGTCTACCAAGAACTGTCCCATCCCAAACCCTTATTCCCCCTTCTCCAGCCCTAATCATCCCATTAAACCCCTCCTCACTTATTTTGCTCCTCTTAACATCCTATTTATTCCCCTCCTCACAACTTTCCACCCCAAATTTCTTGATATAACTCCTTTTGCTCCCCTTCTAACCCCTTTTACTCTATAGGCAGAAAAGGGGGTGATTTGGAAAGCCATAGGGGCTGGATGAAAATTGAAAGGGTGGATTGGGGTGGGGTGGGGAATGTCTAGGGTGAAGAGTGAAAAAATGGGGGTTGAAAGCAAAAGCTTTTTAATTAGTTATAAAAGGAGTGGGGTGGAGTTGAGGAAAAAATAGATAGGGTAAGATTGAAAGGGGTGAGGTAGGGTAGGGAGAGGCAAGAAAGGAGTGGTGAGGGATGAGGATGGTAGCAAAAAGGGTGGAGTTGTATTAAAAGTGAAAATAGAGTGGAGGGGAATAGTGAGGAGGGCTTAAACTTGGATTTTGAAGATTAGAGGGTGTAGCTAATGTATCAGGAGGGCAATAAAAGGGTGGGGGGTGGTAACAGAATTAGCAGAAATTTCAAGGTAGAAAAATTTGTGTGGATAGATTTAGAGGTTGTCAATTGAGGTAGTAAAAATGGAGAGTGTACTCTATTCTTTGGGCAAACATTAGAGTCCACCACCTCAATCTACAGCTGTATTCTTCCAATATGAAAAATGATTGATATTTTTGAACTTAAACCTGTAGTTTAGACATCTTTATTTAATATTTCTTATTTAAAATTCACTTTAAGACTAAGAAAGTAATATAATAAAATAATTGGTAGCAAAATACTATTTTTTCTCTTTACACAAGAATTGACAGTATGCTTCTGATAATTATACATGATATAAATAAATAATATAATAGGAAAACTGTAGCAAAAAGTTGAAAACTAAAACAAAACATTTAAAGAAATTTTAAACAATTGAACTTATGTATTTTATGAGTGTATTGTATTTATTTTTAAATTTAATAGTAAAATGTGCACATTAGATTAAATATATCTTTGAATTAAATTAAATAATTCAAGTAAAGTTTGAAGAAAAGATCTATCTACATATATAACCATTTAGCTTCATTTATTGTTTTTTTTTGTTTACTATATATAACTGGATAATTGACTGTAATAAACTCAAATCTAAGAAACTTTAATAATTTATCTACCTCAATATATTTACAATAATCTATTCAGTAACAGAAAAAAAATTTCTGAGTCGTTTATTTTACTAGTTTTATTCATTGCAATGACTATATACATTTTCAAAAAAAAATTATAATCTTTTTGGTGGAACTTAGATTAAACTCTCAATGCAATCCTGTTTCCAAGTGTGGTTAAAGCTAAGTTAAGCCATGAAAAAATTTATAATTTTTTAGAATTCTTATTAATTATTTTTAGATAAAAAAATAATTATATTTTTATATCAAAATGTTTTTATTAAATAATTTGAAGTTGTGAAAATAAGTACAAATTAAGAATCATTTTGATAAAATATCATATTAAAAATAACTTTAAGTTGATCATGTATTATTATGATATGAGTACTGACTATATGAAAGATTAAGAAAATAACTTAATATTAATTTTTACAACTATATTATATAACAAAATGTATCATCTCTTTTGATTAGATTTGAAATATATCAATTTTTTTTGCTTTAGGTACACATCTTATAGAGTCTTCAGAGCATCATATTAATTTTTTAGACTTATATTTTTAAGTTGAAGGGAAGCCTCACAGGACAAAATTGGCGGTTTTGTAAAAAAAAATAAGTAAATATCTTTTAAATCAATATATATTTCAATAAAAAGTAAAATTTTAATATTTATTTTCTGTTTTAAATATGTAATGAAGATTTGAAATAATGCTATTTAAATTTATTTTTATAAAAATATACTAATTCCAGTATTGCTTTGTGATAAGGCCAATTTCAAGAAGATTTATAAATTCTTCTGTTTAAATAAAATATCAAGGGGATTGTTTTTCATACAATTAGAAATTGAATAGAAACATAATATGAGATCTACCAATCAGCATGAATATCATTATTCCAATAAATCATTGATAGATCCTGAACCCATATATTTAATTTTTGAAATTGTGTGTAAGTGCTCAATTGTGAATTACTCCTATCAAAACGTATATTATAAAGAATTAAAAAGTGTGCATGAAAAATTTCACTTAATATATTTTTCAGCACCATAGAATTGAAATATTTTTTCTATTCATTTTAAATATGGAATAATATTATTTTCAATCAAAATACGATTGCCTTTACAGCTGCTTGGCTACATGGGCATAATCTAAAGTGACATTTGTGTCTTTTTTACAAAAAAATATCATATAATAGTTTTCCAATTTGAAACTGATAGAATTATGAAGAAGTACCACTTCTACCTATTTAATTCAGTTCTTGATCAATCATACAATCAAAAATTTTATCTGAAGCACATTCTTTAACATGATAACACTTTTCAAAAAATATGGTGCTCATTCACAAGTTGACACTGAAATTATTCCACAATACAGCATTGAAGCAAAATCAAGCACTAAAATTAAAGTTTAAATAAATTTATACTAATTTGTTTTTATTATCTTTAAAGTTTTACATCTAGCTTGAATTTAAGTTTTTTATATTAAAAATTTACTGAGTAGTGATTTATTATTTCAACTCATGAGATTACTCTACCAAATAACCATATTTACATGCAATTTTAATGAAATAAATCATAAAAAATTCCAGAATATCATATATGTATTACATTGAATAAATGTATATTGTGAAATTCTTAGTAGTAGAATATTCAATAGAAAAAAAAGCAAAAAAATATTTTCTTTTAGTTTTAATCATCTTCTTGCATATAAAAATGTAAAAAAATTTATTAAAATCCACTGGTATAAGAATTATACCTCTTTCTAAACTTATAATAAAACACTATATTAATTATTAGTGCTTAGTGTAAAGAAGCTATGAGAGGACCTCATTGAAACAGAAATTAGGAAAACATAATGCTATCGTTTATTTTCTTAATTATGAGTTTTTTCACAGTATTATAGAATAAAAAACTTGAGAATTTTGATGGTTCAATATGTTTGTTAAATAAATCCATTGAACTGAAAATATTTATATTGCATAATCAGAAATAATAAAAATACAAAAAAAATCAGGTAATATGGTTTAAATTAAAAAATGAAAGCTTTAAATTCTTGGTTAAAAGAGTTATCAATAAAAAGAACCAGTGATATTATTATATATTTT
Organism: Hemileia vastatrix; assembly: GCA_030280995.1. Classification (NCBI taxonomy): domain Eukaryota; kingdom Fungi; phylum Basidiomycota; class Pucciniomycetes; order Pucciniales; family Zaghouaniaceae; genus Hemileia; species Hemileia vastatrix. The sequence continues at coordinate 17,062,739 of JASXTE010000001.1, read as the reverse complement.
TTTCAAAAAAAAACTAATAAAATCATTAGAGAGGTTAAAAGTGATTCTTTTAAAATAAATAGTATAATTTTCAGTCTTTTTAATAATCAAGTTAAATTCAAAGGAAAATTAAATTGTTTTTTATGAAAAAAATTCTGTGAATGGATCAGATTCTTAATATGCACTTGTCATTATTTCTATAAAATATTCATTAAAATTTTGCTATTATTCCAGCACAGACTGATCCATTATTGGTTAAGAGCTCAAGATTTGTTCAAAGTAAATTTCAGTATCAGTTCATTATAATTTCAGTCTGATTTCCATCTGTGTTCTATCTAAGGTCAAGTTGAGGACTTGCTAGCAAGTCCCCCCAAATATTGTGTGGTGATTATTTTTCTGTAAAACTTCATTTTATTTGTTTGTTTTCTTTTTTACCCTTAGTAAAGTCTCAAAGAGCCTCATTTACCAATTTAAAGGCTTTGGTTACTCACTTTGTAGTCACCATTACTTACATTACCTTATATTTTAGAAATAAACAATTTAGTTACTTTTTACATATTTTTATAACAATTTTATTATTGTGTTTTAATTACAAATAAAATACTGAATTATACCTATATACAGGTTGCTTCAAGAGTGGTACATTTTTATTTTTTACTTGCTTAAAGTCATGAATAATATATTACTTACTTGTTTAAGAAAAAACCTAATTTCCAATTTTTTTTTAAATCCTTTAGTTTCCTTATAAAATTGTGTACTTATCTTTTTATTTATTAATGTTGTCCTTTGGTTCTTCTTCTTCTTCCTTTTTAGCTTTATTCTCTTTCTTCTTCTAGACAACTTTCCAAAAATTGGGAGCCTTTCCTAATAACAACAATTTTTTATTTTTTTGACAAAAACCTCAACACACAGATCACCCTTGTGCAAAAATCAAACCTTTCCACAGCTGTGATTTGAACTTGGTTTTCATACAATAGTTTTATATATACTTAAATTAGCATATATTTCAGTGTGATTTTTTGATCACTATAGTAAGTTTACCTTTGCTCCTAACAAATTTAACAATGAGCTTTTATTGCAATAACAATTTCATTGGCTATTTTTGCTGAGTCACTGCATGTAAGTAATCATTTTTCTAAATTTTTTCCTAGTTAAAAAAAATGGAGTAATTCTCTTAGTCCTAGAAGATCATTATTTTTTGATTAATTATTTAATTAATTATTCATTAATACTTGATAATTTTTTTGAAAATAATAACACTTAGTATTTAGTGCCAAATAGAATTTTTATATGGTTCTTATTTTAATTAATATCATAAAATTAAATAAAACTTTGATTATTGTTTTATAACTTAAATAATATTCATTGTAATTCTAAATTTGTTCTTCATATTTTTGATTTAAAATATTTATTACATATTTTATCTCTTAAATTTAAATTTAAAATCATTATAAATTAACCTTAATTTTTTTTCAGGATACAAATTTTATTTCTAAAAATTTAACTGATAGCATGGATAATTTACATTTTGATTAAATAGAGGTATATGTCGATGTTGAATCTGTGGGTCTTCAAAATTAACTTATAAAGATTCTTTAGCTGACAGAAAACCATCAAATTCTTCAAAACATTGAAATTTTAGGAGAAGTGATAAACTTTCCTCCTCCAACAATTCAGAGAGAAGTCAAAACTCTAACAAATATGTAAAATCACTTAAAAATAAAAAAATAAAAAGATCCCTCTAGAACAGCAGGTAAACAACCTATCAGGTCATATAAAAGAAATGAAAGTAGAAAATATGTGGTAAAAAGCCAGAGTGGATACACTTTGGAAACAAATGCAAGAGCTGTTAAAGAGCAGCCAAAGTCATCATCAAATTATCCAAAAAAATACACACCTTCCTCAACAAAACTCAAAGACTATGGAGGTAGAAGAGTGGAAATGGGATTATCTCATGAATTATTACCCAAGGAATGTGAAACTTCCTCTAGATCATCAACCTGGCCCATCCAGGACACACAATTACCATCCTCCACCTGTACATCCTTACCAGGGAAGCCGAAAAAAGAAGGCTCGGGACCAGGGGAAGCTTACTTCTTTTTCATGGTAAGAAATGTTTTTGATAAAAATTTTAGTATGTATAATACTAAAATTTCCTCTTCAGGTAATGTTTTTGACAATGGTGGTAGAACTGTAAATTTTCTCAAGAAACAAATTCCTGTTATGAGTAGTCTAAATGATATAATGAGTAAATTGTCATTTGATGAGCCTTTACATTTAACATCAAGTTCTTTAGTAAATCCTTCTCTTGGAATTAAAAATGATTCTGTTGCACCTGAAATTTTTGTCTTGATCAAAATTCTGAATAGATTTTAAGAGATTCTCCTAATTTTAGTGTAGTAAAAGATAAAGTTTTGAAATATTTATTAAAGGATGAAAATGAAAGATTAAATAATTTGCATTTACATTGTAAAGTGAGCTCTTCTGTACAAGATACAGTTTATATTAAATTAAAAGATACTTTAAATCATTTACTGGATCAACAAAAAATTATAAAAAATGCTCACAAATCACCTTCAGATAAAAATCATCATTTGCATAAAGTTATTAGTGAATTAAAACCTCTCATAGATGAAGCCACTTCATTAAAAAAAGATAATAAAACCTTAAGCAATGAATTGAAAAAATTGAAAATTGATTACCAAGCTTTGGTAATAAATGCTCAGTAGAGGAAGATAGAAATGTTCTATCTCTAGCAAAAATTAATGATCAACTTTCTTATATTCCTATGTTAAGAAATAAATTATCAAATATTGAGGAAAAAATTTCTACATTTCCAGTTCTTCCTGATGAAAATTATAATTTAGTAAAAAATTCTACTATTAAAAATAAAGGTATACAACCTGAACAAAGAATTTCGTCATTTAATGTAGCCACAAATCAATCTGACAATGAGTCTATGAAATCTTTTGTGACCAACAAAAAATTAATACTCATGATGAACCAGCTGTTTCTTATGATAATGAAATTTCTGAACAACTTTCTAAGCTTCAAGAATTGATTAGTATGAATAGTTCTAAGCTTAAAGTTAAAAAGCCTAGTAAAAATAAAAATTGGTCTAAACTTGATAAATATCCTACTTTGATGGTGATTCTTCATCTGATTGGCAACATTTTATTCAAAGAATAGATAATTTAAAGAGTTCTTATAAATTTTCAGATGAAGAAATTGTTTCTAAATTAATCTCTTTATTTTCCAATGTAGAATTGGTGTGGTATGAGTCTGTTTTATTGGATAAAAATCACTATACATGGAATGAGTGGAAGAAATTAATTGAAAATAAATTTGGTGGTTCAAAATTCATAGTTGGAAAGATAAAATTATCTATAAATTAACAAATTATCTCAGAAGTTTGTTTGTAGGTAGAGCTGAGAATTTAAGAGAACATTCTTCTTTTAATAATATCTGTAATGAAGTATTCCTCAACAATAGATATGAACCAAATAATTATCCCTTAAAGTCTTACAATGATCAGTAAAGACCTTCATCAAATCTCCCAGAAAAACCTGGAAAAACTTCAGCCCCAGTTGCATCAAAGAAATATGCAACAAACACTTGTTTTAAACGTAGAAAAACATGGTAGAAAGAAAATGTTTGTGACAAAAAAATTAACCATGTTGAAAATATGAGGAGAAAGATAATCCTGAATCTGAAATTAAAGATTCTTCTATTTAATGTGATAGTAATATCTCCTATGAAAATGATTCTTTAAATGAAATTCTAATGCTGCAACAAGATGTCCAATATTTAGATAATGTATCTGAAATTTTTAACTTGGATTTATCTTCAGTAGAAAATTGTCACCGGACGACCTACTCACAAGGTCGAGGATGTTCCTGAAAGTGAGATGAGGGATTTAGAAACTTCTTTGAAGCACAGAGGAATGATCCGAGAAAGTGATTCGAAGGTCACTCGAAGTAAGAGCTACGGGTTTGAGGTATGTTCGAGAAGAATTATAATATAGTTTCAAAGGTAATAGGACTTCTTAAGATCTCACAAAGGGTTGGAAACTCAACAATCAAAGATTTAGGATTTAGAGATGATTATTGAGAAAATAAAGAAAGATACAATAATAATGATTTAACTTAAAATATTTTACCACTATTAAATGTAAATACGTTTTATAATTTAATTCTAAGGAATGTCAAACCAAAAAACCCAACCCTTTTATATCCTTTATTCCTCCTCCCATTGACCTCCCTCTCATTGCATCATTCCCATGCCACAGACCATTAATAACATACACTTAGACCCTCTTCGCTAATATCCGTCCGTGCTCAATTTACCCCTTTTAATTACTTAACAAACTTTTTAATGAAAACTACTAATGTACTATTACGTTGATCATAGCGCTGTGCGTCGCTTATTGAAATTAAGACTAAGGCACACTATTGAGAGATTGACTAATTTAGATTTAGAATTTATGCTAGCGCAGTTGAATAGTAAGTACACAAAGGGGAATCGCAGTTGCTATGGAGAATTGCTTCCTGCGCTTCGAGTATAGATTTAGAACTCGATATTATTGATTTAATGAGCTGCTTTTGCCTTGAGTGTCACGTGGCGCATGACAAAAATGCTGAAATTATATAAGATATTACTGAAAACTCTATATTAATATCTCTCTTGAGAGCACCTATTATCATAAGTGGTAAAAATGTTGAGTTTGTTCTTGACTCTGGTGCTGGAGGTAGATTAGTGTCTAAAAAAGCACCTTCTTGAGTAGATGAAGATTATAATAGTAAATTATTACCTATAAAATATTAAAAATGGAGAGGTTATGGTTCTATTTAATGTCCCATTGGAAAAAAAAACCATTTTATTCTTTAAGTAAAATGATGGCTTTGTCAGGGCTTTCTGTGAATTTTTTGTGATGAAAAATTATAACTGAAGCAATTGGTTTATTATTGGAAATGACATTTTAACCATGTTTGGCATCAAATAAAATCCTACAAACAATTTTTTCACATTGAGCAAGAATGAAAAAGGAAAATTTAAAATTTCTTAGTCTAAAAAACCTTCTGAACACCTTTTAAAATGTTGTAATTCATTAATTCAATGTAAAGGTAGGTCAACAGAAGAAATTGATATTTTTCTGTTTGAAATAAACAATTCTTCATTTGGTGATCATTTAAGTGGTGATCAAAAATGTCACTGTACGCTAGTATCTAAGTATTATTTAATAGTAAATATTAATGGTCCAACTACTTATTGATATTTGATTTAGTGATTAAAACTTAGTGGAAGACTAATAAAATAGTTATTCTCAATATAAACTCACAATAATTGGATTTTTATGCGTGCTAGTTGTGGAAAATAGATCAATAAAATAAAGTTATAGCTTATATAAAGATAATATCAATTTACAAATGCTTTTTAATATATTTATATATGATAATAATTTTTTAATAGTGTTTGTTTAATTTATAGTAAGTAAGTGATGTCCAATAACCCGTCAAATCCTCCCTTACTTATACCAAAATCCACTGGAGTGCACAGACCTTCAATCCAGATGATGTCACTGATATCCCCGGCAATTACAGCACTGTGAGAGCCCATCACCTCCACATTACGTCCAATTGAAGAAGTGTCAACACCCAGACCTCCAGTAAGGACCCTCCATCACAATTAATGATACCACAGACCCCTACCATAAATAGAATAAACAGATAAAAGCAGATACCATAAAGAAACAGGTAAAATAACTCATCCAAAGAGCATATAATGAAACCCAAAGAATAAAAAGGAGACAAATTAGCTTTCCAAGCCTCCAATAATATCCCCAAGAATCCATATTAACCCAGTAATCACATCCCAACCCATAAATCCATGAAAATTCATCCAAGGAAGCAGATTAAGTTGTCCAAACTGGATATATGTGCCTGAAATAGGTGTTTGCGCTTGTGCAGGCATTGTGAGTCCACTGGATACGTCCATATGACCTAAGATAAGCAGAAAAATAAATTTTATAGGCTATTAAGAGGTTAAAGCCCACTTATAGACCTAAATATACATAATATAACTACATATTTCACTGAATAAGAGGTTTATGTATACATATAAGCTTATGTATGTCTATAATTAATTAATATCACTTAAGATAAGTATATTATGACTCCATTAACACCTTGATAAGTATTATTAGGCTATGGATAAGCTAATTAAACTACTATAAGTCATATAATAGTGTAATAATTATATATATATGTATTATAACCATATATATAAGTATTTTAACCTTATTTTTAAGGTAGAAACTTAGTTTAATTCAAGTTAAATTATTTTAAACATAAGAATTACTAAGTCCTGGAAATACCTAGACTGACACTCCCTCACCCAAAAAAAACAATAAAAAAATGTTAAGACATTTTAATTAATAAATAAGGTGTCAATAGAAATTTTTTTTTTAAATCTTTATGATACATATACTGATATATACAGTATTATTTGGATTGAAATTTTTTCAAGAGATTTTTAAGATCAGAGATTTTATTTTCTGGAATCCACTGGTCATATTCACTTGATTTATTTTGAAACCTTTAATAGATACTCAACTCCCTTTTATTTAGTAAGGTGTCTCTTTTTAGATATCTTTTCAATTTCTGCCTTTTCAACTATTTCTTCAGGTTGCTGTTTATGCTTTCCTGATCTTCTTGGAAATAGAGCAGTATCATTAGAATGGTATGGTTTTATAAGAGAAAGAGGAAATACTGGATTTTTTCTATCATATGGTGCATATAGAATAACTTCAACAGAATTGTTACCAACCATATTTTTTACTGCAAATGGTCCAATGAATGGATCCTTCAATTTAACATTACCATTTTAATTGAAATGTAGTTTAGAAATAAGGACTTCATCACCCTCTTTGAACATTTGTTCTTTATAGGCTTTATCCCATCTTTTCTTCTCATACTCAAATGCCTTATTTATACATTCTTGAGCATGCTTTCTGCATAATTCTTGCATCTGAAAAAAAGATTTTGTACCTGGATGGATAACCAATCTAGAAAATTTATTAAGAGTTTTAGCAGGAATATTAGGTATGTAACCCAATCATAACTCAAATAGCTTTTTACCAGTGACAGAATGTACTGTACTATTGTATGCAAATTCTAAACCTGGGATAAGGGTTACCCAATCATGTGTGAATTTTTTATTGTCTTTAAATTCAAGACCAAAAGCAAAATATCTTCTTATATATCCTTAATGATTTCAAAATCCTCAAAATTCATTAAAGATTTGTTTGAGTCCATACTTTATATTGGATTTTCAAAGATGGAAAAATCATCTTCCAAGATACAGACTTCATTTTCATCACTATATGAGATATTTCTGTCATAATTACTTGAATCTGTACTTTTATCTGTGTCATTTTCATATTCATGCTGATTTTCAACAATATTTATATTCTCCTCATATTTGTGACCTTTAACACAAGGCTTATTACACTTATAACAAGTATTAGTTTCATACATTTTGGTACTACAGGTGCAGTAGGTTTTTTCTGCTTCTCCAGAAGTGTTTTTGAATTCTGATTTTTCACAGGTTCATTATTTTGTTTATAAGTAGTGTACCTTGCTTCATACTTATGTTTTAATAATATTTCATTACAAATATCAATAAATTCAGAATATTCATTAAACATTATTGTTCTAGCTACAAAAATGTATCTGACAGATATAGGTAATTTATATATTATCTTATCTTTCCATAAGTTAAAATCCATGTTTGGCTCAATGGCTTTTAATATTTTATTCAAATTCATTAAAAAGACCATAGGTTTGTCACCTTTTAACAGATTATACCTATTTTTCTCATAAAATCTTTGCTGATTGAGCCTGAATTTAGATCCATCAAATTGTTTTTCAATTATTTGCTTCCATTCAGCCCAAGAGTAATCTTTACCCTCACTCAATACAGCTTTAAACCATAACAAAGCAACATTCTTAAGTAGATAAATTAATTTTGATGTTATTTCTTCATCTTGTAACGTATAAGAGAATTTTAAGTTGTCAATTATTTGAATAAAATTTTGCCAATCAGAGCTGGCTTCCCCATCATAAGCTGGGTACTGATCAATCTTTGGCAAGTTCTTATGATTGGATTTTGTTTCACTAATATTAGGTAAATTCAATAACTAATTTACTCTGGATAAATGGTGTTGTGTTTCCTCTTGCACAGATTTGTGACTTACATTTGTTTTCTCAGACTTGACACTACTTCCAGATGGTTTTACTTGTGGTGGTATGGGAAATGATTGAGATTCATTTTTGCCAATGAAAGTATTATTATTATACTGTGTATACTTATGATTATCCTGGTTCATTAGTAGATTAGAAGTTTCAATCTCAACTTTAGTTAATCTTTGTAGCAGATGAGAGACACTCTGATTTGTTTTTGCAAAAGATAACTTAGTTTTTGATTCAGATTTTAATAAATTTGCTTCATACAGCTTTTCTAACTCACAGCATTTTTTTGAAAGTTCACTATATTTATTACTTAAGAATCATATTTAAGAGTTAGAGCCAAGTGTTCATTCTCTAATTCTTTATTTCTTGCTTCCATTTGAGAAATATTCAATTTCAAGGATGAAATTGTATCACTTGTGAGCTTAATTTTCTGTTCCTCACCCTCAGTCATTCTATTCCATAATGCTGAAACAATTCTATGGACAGTTGGGTTATTATTAAAATACTCCATGTCTTCCTTATCAATTTTTTCAGCGTTTTGTGAACTTCTCATCTCACTAATAAGTGGTGGAAACTGAGGGTTACCTGTATTATTATTATAAATATTACTGTTGTTATTAACAAAAGATAAATCAGGTGTATCTACATCAAAACCTAATTTTCTTAAGTCCTCCTCAATTTTCTGTACAGATTTTACATCAATAACATTACTCATGTTGTAATCATCTGTATTGTGTTCAATCTGAGAGGGTAATATACTTACCACAGGATAGGAGCAAGCCCTGACTTTTGGAACTTTTGCTTTCCTTGGTAGGGGTGAGCTGAGGAAGTCTGATGAGGGAGTGGATCCCTGTTGCAATTGTGGCTGGGCCACTGCTGATGGAACCTATCCCACTTTCATTTTTCTACCAAAATTTTTTCCTGGAAATGATGTGACCCTCCTTGGGTTGGGGGTTGTTGGCTTGGCTTCTCTACCTTTAACTCTGCCAAGGTTTGATTCATTTGTTGGAACCCCACGTTGCAGTTGTTTTGAAACTGCTCTACCTCTTTTACATGGTAGACCTTGATTCATCTAGTTTCAGGACCTGTTTGGCCAGATTGGACAGTTGATCCTGCAGAGGAGGTGAAGTCTTTTTTATTGCTATCTTTTTTTATAAGGGCGTCCTTTTCCTCTATGCTCATAGACTCTGGTTGTGGGTAAGATTTGCCTGCCATGGTGATATCCTGGAGCAATTTTTTTAGCTTTAGACCTGGTGTTATAAGCAGTTTTTTCATTTACATTATCCTGTGGAGCACTCATTGTGTCTTAAATAAGAATTCTTCATGTCTACAAAAGGGAAAATCTATATGGTAATTAGTAGACAAACAATATTAGCAATACAATTACTAATAAAAGCACTGTGGCTTACCCTGAATTTATATCTTTATTTATTTAAAAAAATATAAGAAAAATTTGAAAAAATCTGTTAAAAATAAAATATAAAATTTAACTAGACCCTTATAAGGGTGAATAGTTAGCTTACTAAGCTTTAAACAAATAGCAATTTAATTGGGTGTTATATTGATGTCCAAATTCTAAGTGAAGTTGGGTTTATATTGGGTACAGTTACTACTGTAAATACCTAATTTTTCTCATAAAAAATTAGTATAATTATTATAAGGGTTCTTTTCAGCAATCACTGAGTTATGATGACCCACTAATGTTCTACAGACCCAAATATTTGGTTTGTTTTAGATATACTAGAGTAAAAATCATGTCCTAAGGCTTATAGTAAATAATAAGTAATAATTAAGGAAAGACCCCCAATTGTCAGTGTGTGCTAGTATCTAAGTATGATTTATTAGTAAATATTAATGGTACAACTACTTATTGATAATTGATTTAGTGATTAAACCTCAGGGGAAGACTAATAAAATAGTTATTCTCAATATAAACTCACAATACTTGGATTTTTATGCGTGCTAGTGGTGGAAAATAGATCAATAAAATAAAGTTATAGTTTATATAAAGATAATATCAATTTAAAAATGCTTTTTAATATATCTATATATGATAATAATTGTGTAATAATGTTTGTTTAATGTATAGTAAGTAAGTTATGTCCAATAACCCGTCAAATCCTCCCTTACTTATACCAAAATCCACTGGAGTGCACAGACCTTCAATCCAGATGATGTCACTGATATCCCCGGAAATTACAGCACTGTGAGGGCCCATCACCTCCCCATTGAGAGTCCACTTGAAGAAGTTTCAACACCCTGACCTTTAGTAAGGACCCTCCATCACAATTAATGATACCACAGACCCCTACCATAAATAGAATAAACAGATAAAAGCAGATACCATAAAGAAACAGGTAAAATAACTCATCCAAAGAGCATATAATGAAACCCAAAGCATAAAAAGGAGACAAATTAACTTTCCAAGCCCCCAATAATATCCCCAATAATCCATATTAACCCAGTAATCATATCCCAACCCATAAATCCGTGAAAATCCATCAAAATAAGCAGATTAAGTTGACCAAACTGGATATATGCACCTGAAATAAGTGTATATGCTTTTGTAGGCATTGTGAGCCCACTTAATACATCCATATTACCTAAAATAAGCAGAAAAATAAAGTTTATAGGCTATTAAGAGGTTAAAACCCACTTATAGACCAAAATATACATAATATAACTACATATTTCACTGAATATGAGGTTTATGTATACATATAAGCTTATGTATGTCTATAATTAATTAATATCACTTAAGATAATTATATTATGACTCCATTAACACCTTGATAAGTACTATTAGGCTATGGATAAGCTAATTAAACTACTATAAGTCATATAATAGTGTAATAATTATATATATATGTATTATAACCAAATTTAAAAGTATTTTAACCTTATTTTTAGCTATAAGATTATTGTAATTAAGGTTAACTTATTTTAAACATAAGAATTACTCAGTCCTGGAGATACCTAGGATGAAAAAAAAGATTCTATAATTGCCTTGATTACATTTTTTCCTATGGCTTTTTCTCATGGATCTCATGAATTCGGAGTTTTTAAGGAATAAATGAAAATTTCTTTATCCTGTAGCTTGAATGAAATCCCTCTCAGCCTTAAGAAAAATCCATATCCTGATTCTCCAACAAAGAGAAAAGATATTGAGGATAATATCACTACTGTCTTGAAAATGAACATTATTGAGAAGGTTGATGTTACTCCAAAATAAAGTGTAATCTCCTCTATCTTAATTTCTTATGAAAAAGATAAAGCTAGTTTATGTGGGGATTATGGGGCATTAAGTACTTATAGAGTGGATAATATTTATCCTTTACCCAGAATAAACTCAATACATGCTACCTTGAAAGGTACAAAATTTATTAGTTTTCTACATGGTAATTAGGTTTATCATAAAATTCCTTTTGAAAAGAACTCTTAGAATTTCTTGCTAATTGCTCTACACATGGGAATATAAAAGTATTTTAGAATGCCATTTGGCCTAAAAAATTCTCTTTCAGTTTTCCAAAAAGTGATGGATAATTCTTCTCATCAAGAAATAATTGAAGGATAATTAATGGTCTATATTGATGACATATTAGTTTTTTCTAAAACCTTTGATGAGCACATAAATCACTTGAATAGTGTCTTTCAAAAGATGGATATTATTAGCATGACTTTATCTTTGAAAAAGTGTTAATTTTGCTTTCAATCCTTTAGTTTTATAGATCATGTTGTTTCAGGTTTACAAATTTGTGTAGATCAAAATAAAGTTTCTGCACTTCAAAATGTGAAAGCAAAAGCTTCTGTAAGATAAATTAAAAGTTTTTTTTAGGAATGTGTGGCTATTATAGAAAATATATAAAATATATCAAGTCATAGCCTTACCTCTTACTAAATTAACCAGAAAAGATGTTGCTTATATCTGGAATGATTAATCACAGAGAGACTTTAATACATATGAAATTTTTTTAATGTCTGCTCCAATTCTTGCTCTCCCAGATTTCAATAAACAATTTGTACTTTACACAGATGCAAGTTTTGTTGGACTAGGAGCATCTCTTTACCAAAAACAGATTATTAATGAAAAAACTCAAAAGTAGTTATTTGTTATATTTCAAGAGCCTTAAGAAGTAGTGAAATGAAATATGGTGCCACTCAATTAGAGTGTTTAGCAGTTGTATGGGCTTTAGAAAAAATCATTATTATTCAGATGACCAAAAATTTGAGCTGGTTACTGATTTTACTTCAGTTAAATCTCTATTAAACCTAAAAACACCAAACATACATATGTTGAGGTGGCAACTAGCTGTTCAAGAATACAGGGGTAGAATGAAAATAATAAACAGAGCCAGAAATTTTCATTCCAATGTAGATATGCTGTCTGGATTACCTCTACCAAATGATGACTTCAACCCAGATTAGATACATTGTTGCATTCCACATCTGGGTATTCCACTTAGGTGAAAATTTGATTCAATATTGGTTGAAAGGAAATTTTGGTTTAAACAGGTGTTAATTTGGTTATTATGGATATTTTTGGGTTGATTAGTGGCATTGTGGAATGGTTATATGATGGTATTTTTCTTGTGATTTGATGGTTTTATGGATTTAAAAATGGTCATATTGGATTTTTGGGGTGATTCTCTATCTTTTGGGTATTTTCTGGGGCTCTTTTGGGTTTATTTTTGAAAGATTAGTAGCAATTTTCTGGATTTTTAGGCTGGATATTTGGAATTTTTGAAGGTGATTATTATCATTGAATAGCCCAGATTTTTCTCTATCTTTTATGTCTTGTTGGTTTTTTATCATATTTTACTATTTTCTTAGTGTTTTACTTGATTTAGTGACTTATAGTATTATTGGTGGATATAGTGTGCTGATGGAATGGCCACTGAGCTCCAGTGCTCCAGTGTGCTCCAGTGTGATCCAGTTTACTCCGGTGATTTTTCGGTGCAAAAGTGAAGTTTACTGGAAAAATTCTGTCATTGTGGCCAAGTTTGGTCATGGTGGCAAAATTATCTCACTGTGGCAAATTTAGCTCACTCTGGAAAACTGAGCTCATTATGGCAAAAAGAGCTCATTGTGGCAAAATTTGCTCACAATGGGAAAGTCTGGTCACTGTGTTAAAGTTTGGTCACTGTACCCAAGTTTGGACACTGTACTAAAGTTTGGTGAATGTGGAAAAGTTTGGCTATTGTGGCAAAATTTAGTTAGAATTTATTATGCTTATTAGTTCAATAGTTTATTGTAGATCCTATGCATGTAGGGTATTGTTGGAAAGGTCAGGAGTAGGAGAATCAGATAGAAAGGAGAGAGTCTTAGTCTTCTACATGTTTTTTTCTTTTTAGTTTTGATAATAAGGGCCTTTTGGATATAATTAACAACCATATTCATATTTTTCATTTCTCAACATTATTTTAATAAAATTGTAATACACTTATAACATTTATATTTTTCATACCACATTTGAAAGACAACACAACAATAATATTTTCATCACATATAGGGTATCTTTGGAAAGGTCTCAACCTTAGGGACTTGTTTTTATTGTTATCTCATTAAAAATAAAATCTTTACAAAAACATAAAAGTCATTCTTTACAGATCTTTCACTGGTTCACCTTAATTATTGTAATCAGTATATCTTTCTTAACAGCTGTATTTTCAAACCTCAATAAGCATTTATAAAATCAGAGTTTCATATATATTTTAAACAATTCAAGTAGACTAGCTAGCTTAGTTATTTGTGAAACCCTTATTTTATTTATAAGGACAGGGTTTTCTTTGATTTATCCAAATCCTTTGGATTCTGCTTACAGCCAGGCGACTGTAAGAGTCTTTCTACATAGGTGGCGCCCAACGTGGTGTTTTGATATCTCTAGCTTTTTCTAAGACTTTCTTAGCCTGCAAGAGGCTTATTCTTTGGAACTCTTATTGAATTTTTTATCCTAGCCTGAAAGAGGCTTGTTTATTTTAAATGGTTTAAACTCTTTTCTTACTTTATTGGGATGTCTTCTGCTGCAGCTTCTGGTTCTTCTGTTCCTCTTACTCCTTCTGTCAGGATTGTTTCTTGGGATGGACCAAAGTTTAATGGGGAGGAGGTTAAATGGTTTATTAGCAGATATGAAGCTGCTGCTGCTGTTGATAGTGCTTCTCATGTGGACATGGTGAAGAAGATTAGGTTTTTTATTTCTAATAGGGAGATGAAAAAGTTGTCATTGCTATGCAGGCTTTTAAGGACAAGGATAGGGTGAAGTTGTAAAAGGCTATGGTTGATAGATGGGGTGTTAGATTTACTATGTTGGACCTTAATAAAATTGTTGGTGATTGGCAGGCAAAGGGTGGAGTTTCTTCTATGGCTGATTTTAAAAAGTTATGCATTCAATTTGATGAAGTAGTTGAATATCTGATTCTGGTGGACAAATTGGTTCATGAAAACCAGGCCAAGGATCTTTTCTGGTCAGCTTGTAGTAGGGATATTCAAATGGACATCTTGAAGGATTTTTCAAGAAAGGATTTATTGAAGAACTACCTAATGGAGAACAAAAACTGCCAGCATTGAAGGTTATTAAGGAGAACATTCAAGCCCATTGTAAATTAATGGCATTGGACAAGTATCAGGAGTCATGTACTCAATATGTCAGCAAGGTTAGTGAAGTTTTGTCAGAAAGTAATGATATTATGGTCGAAGCTCAAGAGGCCAATAAGGCTCAAATGGGACTACTGGTGACAAAGTTTGAGGGTACTGTGGACAATAAGATGGTTGATCACTTGGCCAATTTAACTAAACAATTAAAAATATTTTTCCAAGAGACTCAGAAAGCCAATAAGGCCCCAATAACTTCTTCATTGACTTCAACATCTTATCAATCTAGAGGATATGAACATGGGAATTATAATGGCAACGGCAATGGAAACTGCTTCTCAGGCAATGGTAGGAATGGGAATGGTAATGGTGGTAATGTTTTTAGAGGTGGCTATGATGAGCCAAAGGTGTGCTCCTATTGTAATTGAAGGGGTCACAGAGATGGAGTATGTTTTACTCTGGATAAAGACTTGGATGCTGGTAGAGTTTTATTTGATGGTAAGGTCTATAAATTCCCTTATGGATCTTTCATCAAGCCCAGAGATGGACAAGTGCCTTCTGATTTAGTTAGAAGGAATATGGAGGTTGAAAGAAGAGCCTGGTTTGAAGAGGTGAAGGATGATGATGATAATGCCAAGGGTGGAAAAAATGGTGATGGTAAAAGTGGTGGAAAAGCTGACAAGGGTAAAGAGAAAGATGTCAGTAAGGCCACATTTTCAACTTCTTTTGGTGGTTTGGAGCTGGCAACGGCTTCTTGAGTGGAGGGTTACTTTAAGGCTGGAGAATATGATGTTGATTCTGCTAGAAGAGCAGCTGCTAATAAAGTTAAAAGTAGCATTCAGAGCCAACTAAAGGCTAAACCTGGAAAGGTAATTAACAAGTTGAGAACTTACTCTAAGGACCAAATTTATAGAATGCAGAAGGGGATGGCTGATATGGGGCCCCCTAGTTATGGAAAAATTGATTTAAATGGTGAGCCTATGCCAGATGATGATTTGGATTCTGAGGAGGATGTACCTTTGGTGTCACTACCCAGAACAAGTTTTAGCGGTCCCATCACAATGGAGGGAGTAAGAAGGACAAGTGATGGATCAGGATTAGTGAAAGAAGCTGGTGATGGATCTAGGGTTATCAGTAGTGAAGATGGCAATGTAGGTCATCAAGAGGTGCCCAGGGCCAAGGTTGTTAAATCAAAAGTCCAGTAAAAGGGGCTGTTAGTATCTTGTCAAGAAAATGTGATGGACCACATTTTGAGTAGGGTGAATCAACTTCGGATTCCCTTATCTTTGGGAGCCTTTCACTATTAGTCCTGCACTTTCAGAGAAGCAGAAGAAGCATCTGACAAGGCAACAGGTTTCCGCTGGAGAGGTGGAATATATTTGTGAAAATGCTGAAAAGTTTGGGGAGGATGTTGAAACACATTTTTCTGCTCCCCTGGGTTACCTGGTGGTGACTCTTAATGGTAAAGAAGTGAAGGCCCTGTTCAATTCAGGGTCTCAATTAATTTAATTTCTTTAGAGAAAGCGACAATTATAGGCTTGCCAATTAAAACTGGTACTGGGGGAAACCTCAGAGGTATTGGAGGGCATGCAACAGAGATGATGGGTACAGCTGAGCATGTTAAGGTAGGTATTGGTGGATCTATTGGTAAGCTTCACTTTTATGTGGCCAGAGGGGCTGTTAAAACTGTTCTTGGTGGTCCTTTTTTGATGGATTTTGAGGCCCGGATTGGACATCAGTCTGGAATAGGTATTAGTTTGGAGATTAATGGAGAGGATATGAGGAGGCTACATATGCGGTTGGCACCTCCTGGAGATGAAGGTTGGGAGACACCGCCAGGGATCACTACTCTGTGTCAGTGTTTTACTTGCACCAAGAAGCGGCGTATTAAACGGATGGCTTCTGGTGAATTGTGTTTAGAGGGGGATTATGGAGACCCTCATTTTTTGGGGTAGCAGGGGATGATCACTCTAATGTTGCAATCTCTCCCCAGGATGAGATCCCGGATTGCGATAGGTCAGATCACTTGGAGATAATTCAAGTGGATTCTCAATTATTTTCTGTTAATAATACATTAAATTGTTATTATGTCTTCAAATTTTTGGTTTGTCTCACTTCTTTGTCAAGCTTTTTGATCAAATTCAAGAATGGATCAAGAGGGAAGATGGGATATATTATGTTTGATAAATTGTGGAATGGTTTATTTTCTGACCTGCAGCAAGAGGGTAAACTGCAGTTATTTCATCAAAATTCTATAAACAATCTTGGTATAATTAAAACACAAAAAAATAATTTTTGTGATAATTTGATATTGGTCCTCCAGCAAGAGGATAAACTGCCAACTTTTTTTGTGGGTAATTTTATGATGGATAAGGGAATTAAAGGTGTTTGAAAATTTGTTGATAAATTAGACAAAGGAAAAGCGAAAAAGGTTACATTTGAAAATTAAATAAAATATCATTCTGCTTATTTTGATTCCGATTCTGATGATGAAGAGAATTCCTTTAAAAAAATTCTTAATGGCAAAACAAAAATAAATATTTCACCTCAAGTTTATGTAGATGTGGAAGCAGCAAGATATAAAAAGGTAGCAAATAAAATTCGGCCGATTAATGAACTGCTGCCAGCTGAATTAAATCCACCTTTGAGAAGACCAAGTCTATCAAGAGATCCATATGAATGTCCCTTGGTGAAGAGTAAGCCCAAATTTTCTGAAACATCAAGAATCACTATTTATAGATTAGGTGTTGTAAATTTTGGACCTGATTGTTGGTTGTCTGGAGAAGAGAAGAAGTTGTTGTTGGACGTGATGGTCAAGCAAGAGAAGGCCATTGATTTTGTAGAAGACAAGAGGGGTGTGTTTAAGCATTCCTATGGGGAGCCTTAGAGCTGTGGCAGCAAAAAACAATCCCAATTCCAGCTGCATTAAAAGAAACTTATATTGAAGTTTTCAGAGAACATATTTGCACTGGAATTTATAAGCAATCATCATCAAGTTATTCTAGTCCGGTATTTTGTATCAAGAAACCAAATGGCAAACTTAGAGTAGTTCATTATCTCAGGGAATTAAATAAGGTTACAATAAAGGATGCTGGGATACCACCTAATGCTGAGGAGTTTGTGGAAGTGTTTTCTGGGAGAGTGTGTTATGATTTAGGATATATTATGGGGGGATATGATGAGAGAGAGTTGCATCCTGACTCTAGGCCTCTCACTACTTTTTATACATGGCTAGGCAAATTACAATTGACAAGATTACCTCAAGGAGAAAAAAATTCACCTTCAACAGATTAAGATAATGAAGTGTTGTAGGAGAACCCAAGGATACAAAAACTCATCTGGGAGTATGCAATCACTTTAGAGAGGATCTTGTTTAGAATTGAAGAAGCTGGTTTAATTATTTTGGGTTCAAAATTTTCATGTTGTGTGCCAGATTTAGAGATTTTAGGTCATGTGGTATGTAGAGAGGTTAGGATTATGTCCAAGAAGAAAGTGAAAAAAATTCAGTCCTGGCCAAGACCCAAGAATATGACCAAAGTTAGGTGGTTTTTAGGCATATTTGTTTATTTTTGAGTGTTTATCAAGGACTTTTCTTCATTGGCAGCTCTTTTGAGAAGGTTGACAAGAAAGGATGCAGACTGGGAGTGGGATGGAGAGTGTGAAAGGGCGTTTGAGAGATTGAAGAAGGTTGTGGGGAAGGATTTAGTCCTGCACAAGTTAGATTATGGAAAAGATTCTGGCAGAATTTATTTAGCAGTTGACTCAATTCAGGTTGCTTCTGGGGCAGTTTTGTCTCAGATGTATAAAGCTGGTTACATTAGGCCAGTTAGGTATGAATCTGTGGTATTCACCAAAGTTAAATCAAGATATTCTCAGCCAAAATTGGAACTGTGTGGAGTGGCAAAAATTTTAAAGAAACTTCAAAATGTTTTGTGGGGCCAACACTTTGAATTGCAAGTGGATGTGAAATCTTTAATCCAAATGATTAATTCCCCAAGTTTACCAAATGCACCTATGACTAGATGGGTAGCATTCATTCAACATTTTTCTTTTGAATTAGTTCATACGCCTGGAAAAACTTTCACTATGCCAGATGGTTTGTCAAGAAGACCACCCACTGAAGATGATTCAGACTCAGAAGAGTTCAATGAAGATATACCTATGATTAAAGCCAGAACTAAAGGAGCTGAAAACCTTCCATACCTCCCCCATGAGGTTAAACTGGCAGGACTATTGTGTGTAGATAATTATGGTGATGAACTCCACCAAGAGGATAAACTGGAATATTATTTTTATGAGGATAAAATTGATAAAATTGGTGTAGATAAATTTGTTAAAAAAGAGGTAGAAGAAAATGTTGTGTATATAGATGAAGATGGAGTGGTAGTTTAGGATAGTAGTACATTAAGTAAGGGTGTATATGTTGGAGAATTAGAGAATTCAATTTAAAAGAGGATGGACAAATCTATGTGTATAAAGGGTGAAGAAGAGAAAGAGGTATTTTCAAATCTGGTTTCTAAGAGGTCAAAAGGTTTAGAAGAAGAATATTTACATAGTTCAATCAAGAATCAAATTTGTGGTCAAATTCTATTGGCTCATTCATGTGCAGGTAATATTGGTTATAGAGAAGTTCCCATTGATATTATATTAATCAATTTTCAAGATGAAGTCTGGGGTCAGACTGGTTTTTATTTGTTGTTGGTAAAATATTTATTGAATTTAGAAAGGCCAGAAGATTGTGAAGACAAGGAATGGGTGGCTATAAAAAGGAAGTCATCTACGTTTTACTTTTCTGGTCAAAAATTAATGAAATGGAGGTATCCAAACCCTCAAGTAGTTTTATCTAAAAATAAAGGGCAAGATTTAGTATTGAAATCACTGCATGAAGAACTTGGGCATAGAGGCTTTGGAGAAATGTTCAGAAGAATTGCTGATCAATTTTGGTGGCCTGGAATGAAGATGGCTGTTAAACAGTGGGTTCAGTCATGTGAAGAATGTTAAAGAAGAAGTTATTTAAGGCAGAAAGAACCTGGACATGCTACTGAAGAAAATACTCTTTTTGGAAGGGTTAGTTTGGATGTTGCTCATATTAAGGAGGGACAGTATAAATATTTAATTGTAGTGAGAGATGCTTTATCTAGTTGGGTAGAGGCAGCGCCTCTTATTAATTTGAATTCCAAACATGTGGCAGAATTTATTTTGAAAAATTGGGTGTTTCAATATGGAGTTATGAAATTGGTAACAGTAGATGGAGGTCCTGAGTTTGGGACAGAGTTTAGAGAAGCTATATCAAAAGTTGGTTCAAAGGTTAGGGTAGAAACCCCTTATTATCCTGAATCTGAAGGTATGGTTGAAAGAGGGAATCAAGTTATTAAGGATGCTTTAGTCAAAATGTGTGGGTCAAGTGCTGAAAAGTGGAGGAATTATTTACCTTTAGTTTTATTTTATGATCAAATTAATGCCAAAAGGACAACTGGATTTTCACCCTATGAACTTTTTTTGGACAGAAAGCAGTTTTACTGGTTGATTTGGAAGCTGAATCATATCTTGGAGTTGACTGGGAAATGGTCAAGACTACTGAAGAGTTATTATGTGCAAGAATGATGCAGCTAGAAAATAAAGAAGAGTACTTAGAAAAGGCATATTTGCAGATGATGAAGATCTGAAATCAGTCAGTAAGATATTGGGATGAGAGGTTGGCACATTGACTTAGAAAACCTTTGAAAACTGGATATATGGTTTTGTTGTATAATAGGAGTTTGGAAAGCCAATGGGGCAAGATGTTTTCAGATAGGTGGAATGAACCGTATAAAGTCAAGGAACAAGTATCTGGCAGTTCATATGTTTTAGAAGAGTTGGATGGAGTGGTACTAAAAAAGAGGGTAGCTGCTGATCAAGTTAAGAGGTTCTATCCTAGAGGTACTCTGAGGACAGATGTTTACTCTGCAATGAAGATAAACTAAATGAAAAAATCATTCAATATCAAGTTTAAGTCCGAAATTAGGATAAACTACTTTCTTATTAAAAATATTACTGTCTTTTTACTATGGTATGGGAGACAAAACTGTTAAAAAAAATTTATGACATTTATAAAGACATTTGTTTTAAAAATCTTTCAAATCTTAAAAGAAACAAGAATTATGGGGAAGATATATGTTGGATTGATAAATTTTTTATTTGTAGAAGTGTTCACAGGGGAACCTTCTGAATTAAATATTGGCAAGTTTGGGGGTAATTGATTGGCTGGCTGCTCTATACACAATTACTCCACAATGTTTGTTACCAATTTCTCCCTGTTTCTAGTTGAATCATGGCTTTGTTTTTTGAATTATAGGAAGTCCACTAAGACTATAAACTGGAACAAAAAAAAAGACACCGCTCATAATGCTGGATTCAAGATTACTTTTATTTTGTTTAGGTTTATTTTCTCATTTATGTTTTTGTTTTGTGATTTAAATATATTTCTTTTATATTTTACATCTTTAAAATTATTGTTAAGGGTAATGCTCACTGGTGGTCTCTAATCATTTTTACAAATTTGAGGGGGCCCACCCAGTGATCATTATTTAAAAATTTTTATTTTCTAAAAATAATAAAAAATATCAACATACAAAAAAAAATTAAATAAAAAAATAATAAAAAAATAAAATAAATATATAAATATAAAATTCTTTCTCAATTTTTTTAATTTTCAAATTTTTCTTTTTGGCTATTTCTTTTATAGTATATTTTATACAGGAAAAAGGGTTAAGTGAATCTTGAGAAAAATTGGATCCCATTTCAAGATCTGTAAGTCCTCCAAGACTTTAAACTGGCTAATTTTCAAGGCTTTCTTTAAGGTCTTATTTATATTCAAGATCTTTAGTCCTCTAAGACTTTCAACTGGATAGTTTTTAAGATTTTCTTAAAGAACTTGGTTCTCCTTTGGATGCTGTTAGTCCTTCAAGACTTTAAACTGAAAATTTATGAAGATTTCTTTTAATATTTACAAAAGCCTGGTCCACCATGTCCTTAAAATGGAAGGTCAACATTATTTGGTCCACCATGACTTTAAACTGGATTATCAAAATTATTTAATCATTTGACAAGCCTAGGCCTTAATTAGGAAGAAATCACTATATCAATGCACATCCACAATTTTTAGTCCACTAAGACTATAAACTGGCAATCAATTAAAATTTTGGTCCACCATGACTTTAAACTGGAATGTCAATCTATTTTGTCAACTCCATTCAATCTTTTAATTTATCTCTGTCCACCAAGACTTTAAACTGGATGCTCAAAAATTGTTGGATTTAGGTGCTGTTAAGCTTTAGGAGAATAAATTTAAGGTGGTAATGATGCTAAAAAGGCATAATGGTTTAATTAGGTGATATTTGTAGCGCTTTAAAATGGTCTAAAACATTAAAATCAAATATTGGAAGAGTGGCTAAAAGTATTTTGTAAAGGTTTCTGAATAGAAAATGGATGAAAATTGTGATGAAGGAATCAGAAGTCAGGGTGGCAGTTGGATTTATTATTGTTTTATTTCAAATCCTCAGTGTTAGGCTGTTTGGTGGAAGCTTGGAGGACCTCATGGCGATATTGGAATCAAAGAATTTTGCTCAGTGGGGGGACCTATTAGAATGGAATCAAGTGTATTTGGCTCATTAGAGAGATCCACTCTCTCATGCTGTGACATAGATGGAAGACTGGTATATGGGAGTCTGAAGGGATTCAAACCTTGCTCTCAGTAGTGGAATCATCACAAAATTTTATTTTATTATTATTATTAATATGATTTATATCAAGAGCTGGAGAAGAAGACAAACAGTTTAAATTTGTAGAAGACCAGCTAAAACAACGTTCATCAAATAAACAAATTAGAAAAGATAATTTCTTTGATTTTGTTTGACATCATTATCAAAACTTTGCATTAGGAGTCTTCTCTTTAGGATATCTTCATGATTATTGGCTGGAGTTTCTTGAAAATAGTTCTTACATTTTGAGCCAGGAAAAATTGTTTCAGTGAGATTTATAGGAGGAAGTAGCATTATAGGATCTGGATCTTGAGAAGGCTGAATTAGGCCGGGATCTATTGAAGAAGATTGGACTTTGGATAAGGAAGCTTTTTTGAAAGAATTCTTTTAAGGAAGATCAGTATTAGACATTAGAGAGGGTACTTGGTAGCGAGCGCATAATTAATATGGAGTGGCTAGTCCTTTGAAGGACATTTTAAAATGATGAGATTGAAGGTTTATTTAGAAGAAACTTGGTTAATGGTGTGATTGGAGATGATGGTGGTTGAAGAGAGAGATAGAAGATTTTGGGAAATCAATTATGCAAAGTTGGGAATTAGGACATTCCATATTGGAGGGAGGATGTGGTTTCCACATCTGGGTATGCCACTTAGGTGAAAATTTGATTCAATATTGGTTGAAAAGAAATTTTGGTTTTACCAGGTGTTAATTTGGTAATTATGGATATTTTTGGGTTGATTAGTGGCATTGTGGAGTGGTTATATGATGGTATTTTTCTTGTGATTTGATGGTTTTATGGATTTAGAAATGGTCATATTGGATTTTTGGGGTGATTCTCTATCTTTTGGGTATTTTCTGGGGCTCTTTTGGGTTTATTTTTGAAAGATTAGTAGCAATTTTTTGGATTTTTAGGCTGGATATTTGGAATTTTTGAAGGTGATTATTATCATTGGATAGCCCAGATTTTTCTCTATCTTTTATGTCTTGTTGGTTTTTTATCATATTTTACTATTTTCTTAGTGTTTTACTTGATTTAGTGACTTATAGTATTATTGGTGGATATAGTGTGCTGATGGAATGGCCACTGAGCTCCAGTGCTCCGGTGTGCTCCAGTGTGCTCCGGTTTGCTCCGGTGATTTTCCGGTTCAAAAGTGAAGTGTACTGGAAAAATTCTGTCATTGTGGCCAAGTTTGGTCATGGTGGCAAAATTATCTCACTGTGGCAAATTTAGCTCACTCTGGAAAACTGAGCTCATTATGGCAAAAAGAGCTCATTGTGGCAAAATTTGCTCACAATGGGAATGTCTGGTCACTGGGTTAAAGTTTGGTCACTGTACCCAAGTTTGGACACTGTACTAAAGTTTGGTGAATTTGGAAAAGTTTGGCTATTGTGGTAAAATTTAGTTAGAATTTATTATGCTTATTAGTTCAATAGTTTATTGTAGATCCTATGCATGTAGGGTATTGTTGGAAAGGTCAGGAGTAGGAGAATCAAATAGAAAGGAGAGAATCTTAGTCTTCTACATGTTTTTTTCTTTTTAGTTTTGATAATAAGGGTCTTTTGGATATAATTAACAACCATATTCATATTTTTCATTTCTCAACATTATTTTAATAAAATTGTAATACGCTTATAACATTTATATTTTTCATACCACATTTGAAAGACAACACAAAAATAATATTTTCATCACATATAGGGTATCTTTGGAAAGGTCTCAACCTTAGGGACTTGTTTTTATTGTTATCTCATTAAAAATAAAATCTTTACAAAAACATAAAAGTCATTCTTTACAGATCTTTCACTGGTACACCTTAATTGTTGTAATCAGTATTTCTTTCTAAACAGCTGTATTTTCAAACCTCAATAAGCATTTATAAAATCAGAGTTTCATATATATTTTAAAAAATTCAAGTATACTAGCTAGCTTAGTTATTTGTGCAAGCCTTATTTTATTTCAAAGGACAGGGGTTTCTTTGGTTTATCCAACTCCTTCAGACTCTTCTTACAGAAAGGCCACTGTAAGAGTCCTTCTACAACGTGAAGATGACACAATTCATATACATGGTATATATATAGTTGATATAGAAGAGGAGTTATATCAATTAATTCTGGATACATATGAATAAGATTCTGATTTAAATAAATTAGTTAAAATCTTACATGATTCAAATAATTCTTCAATTCAAGCATTAATAAAATCTCTTCCCCAAAAGTACCAAAATGCTTTCAATAAAGTAAATCTTTCAATTGATGGTGGTTACATTTATTATGGGAGAGAACTTACTAATGTTATTGTAATTCTTCATTTTATGAAAGAAACCATTTTAAAACTTGTCATGATAATATGTTGGCAGGTTTTTTTTATCTAGAAAAAACCATAATTAGAATAAAAAATACTGCATGGTGGGCTAATATGTCTGAAGACACAAAATTTTATGTTGAATCTTGTGATTCTTGCAAAAGATCTAAAAAATTGACAGGAAAAAGGGCTGTATTAATGCAAAAAATTGAAGCACCTGATGCTCCATGTAAAATCATTAATATGGATTTGTCACTGGTCTTCCTGTAGCAGGAAAAGGCAGTTATAGTTCTTTTTGGGTAGTAGTGGATAGATTCACCAAAATGTGTGAATTCATTCCCACCCATGAAGATTTTTACATCAAAAATTTAGCTATCTTATAGTGGTAACACATTTTTAACATTTATTGGTTCCCAAAAGCCATTATCTCTGAAAGAGACCCAAAATTTAAATCTGAATTTCAGATGTCTTTAATGGATATATGTGTTTGTGAGTTAAAATTATCTACTCCTCACCATAATCAAACTGATGGATTATCTTAGAAAATGATTGAAACTCTAGAAGGTATGATTAGAATGTATTGTGTCTTTAGATTAGAATATAAAGACAAATACAGATTTACACATGACTGGGTTTCTTTTTTACTAGGCCATGAATTTGCATATAATAGCACTGTACATTCTGTCACTGAAAGAAAACCTTTTGAGCTCTGGATAGGTCTTGTCCCAAATACTACTGCTCAAATTCTCAAAAATAAATTACCAAAGTTGGAACTTCACCCTAGTGTTAAATATTTTATGATAATGCAACAACTATGCAAAAAACATGCTTAAAGTTGTATTGATAAGGCATTTGAATATGAGAAGAAAATATGGGAAAAATCCCATAAGGAATACACATCTAAAAAAGGTGATGAAGTACTGATATCTACAGTCCACTTCAACTTAAAAGGAAATAACAAACTAAATGATCTTTTTGTGGGACAATTTGTTGTTAAAAGAATGGTTGGTGATAATGCAGTAGAAGTAGTATTGAATTCTCCCTATGATAGAGAACATAATGTTTTACCCATCTCCTTACTTAAACATTTTACTTCCAACATTGACTTATTTCGTAAAAGAAAAGGTAGACCTAAGAAGAATCCTCAAGAAGTCACAGAAACTTCAGAAATTGAAAAAATTCTCAATGATAGAATTATCAATTCTAAAAAGAAAAGAATATTTATTGAGATATAAAAATAAATCATCTGAGAATGATACTTAGATACCTGGAAAAGAAATTTCTAACCTCTCTACTCTTTTGAAGAAATATAAAATGAAAAAATCTTAGCATTTTTTAATTGTTTTTTTAGAGTGAGGGAGTGTCAGCCAGGCTATGTTGAAAGGCAAGTAAAAGCTTATGTTGAATTACAATAAAAAAATTGGATTTAAATCACTGTGCAATATGGGGGGCAGACTTGCTCGAAAGTCCCCAACCTTATACTCAAATTCACCACACATTGAACACACATTGAGCTATTGAGAAAGGAACCATACAATCAGGGATGAACACCACTCAGCAGAACAGTTTTAGGTGGGCTTTCAAGTAGAGTTCTGTCTGAGTTTAGGTTGGGGACTTTCTAGCAAGTCCACCCCCTATATTAGGGGGTGTCAGTTCTGGCAAATCCGCACTTACAAATCCGCACTTAAATAAGTGCGGATTTCCAAAACACACTAGCCCCAATACTGGTGGATTTCAAAATGAAATAAGTCACTTATTTCACTCAAATCCGCACTTTCTCAACCAAAAGTGCTGATTTCACCATCAAGTCCCATTTCACTGATTTGTCAGCATCATTTCATTCATACGCAGCACTCCGCAGCATAAAACTTCATGACTCAAAACATCGTACATCACTTACATCTTCATATCATATCATATAAGAGTTATGCCTTCCTCACTTTCAAATCATGATAAATTACATGAAGCAATGACTTTCATGGCTCTTGAACTGCTCTTGGACTCTGATTGCGATTCTGATTCTGATCTAGAAGAAGATTTTGTCTTTTTATCAAAAATGGCCACGAAACGTTACCTTCTTCCCTGAAAGCCTCAAGTACTTCATACCCCCAAGTACACCATCCAAACACTTCTTAAACTATCTACACCCAGTTTTAGAGAGCTGTTCAGGACTTCTCATGAATGTTTCCTTAAATTGCTTGAGCTTATTCAGGATCATCCCATATTTCACAATAATTCTCAAAAAGAACAACAACATCCTTCAATTCAATTGGCCATCACACTATGTCATTTGGGTTCAAATGTTAATGGAGCCGCTTTGAAACGTTTAGAAAATGTCTTTGATTTAGGGTATGGTTCAGTTAACACTTATACCAAACAATGTATCACTGCCATCAACTCCTTGTAATCTCAACTTCTCACCTGGCCAACAAAAGAAGAGCGACTTGAATCATCTCAGGTTATGCAAGCAGAGGGCTTCCCAGGATGTATTGGTTTTGTTGATGGTACTGCTATTACTTTGAGCCAGAAACCTGCTCAAGGTGGAAACAATTACTTTCACATTCTTGTCAAAAATTTTCACCAAAATATTTACAAGTCAAAAAAATTCTATATCTGTTTTAAAAAATTGGCAATACTCTCCCCAGCATTTTATTGAAGCAAGGGGTGGGTATCACCAAAATTTTTCTAAGTCATCAATTTCACATGTCAGATTTGAAAATTTGGCAATACCCCCTCCCCCCCTGAATTTTATTGAAGTAAGGGGTGGAAGTCATCTAAATTTAATATTATTACATAAATTATTAAATAAATATCTAATATATATCAATTTCCCTAGTTTAAAGTGATGACAATCCTTTAAGCCAAAATGCAGATCAAATCTAGAAACAAAAGTTTGGGACTTTCCACAAGTATAGGCTAGAGGAACCCCATGAAACAAATAAATGTTATCATGATTACCATTTATACAACACAAGGTCGTGGGCCCATTACTTTAGTTGAGGAAATTGATACATAAAAAATATTTATTAAAAATTTACAAAAAAATATAAAATTCTCAATGACAACTCTAATCCCCATACTTTTTGGATCTAAATAAAGTTTTTTTAAATCGATTAACTTTACCTTCTTTCATTACCTTATTGATTCTTTGAATCAACTTATGACTGATTTGAAATGAGCTACCAAAATGTGTTAAATGTTGACAGGATTCCAAACCAGGAAGAGCTTTGGTCGTTTGATGATTATCCTTAGAAGAATTCCAAATAGTTTCGATGATACCATTTCCCAAAACAAAATCAATGATGCACCGGTGGTCTGGAAAATATAAACCATGTCATTTGATTTTAGCTGGAGATGGTATTGGTTGGCCAGTAATTGGTTTGATATATGAGAATATACCAAAAGTAAGAAAATTGGTGTCCTTGGTATTGGTGTGAATTTTATTGTGAAATCCAGAATGAGTGATAATAACATTAGAAAATAAAAGATATTTGTGGCTGATATCTTACCATTCGGAGTCACACCAATTCGGTATTCCAACTTTGGTTGCAAGTTCATGATTTTTTTCAAATGCTTTATTACAGTGATTTTTGAGTCGAAGAGCAAGAAAAGAGTTAAAGGAAGGTAGAGTGTCCCATAAGCAAAAATCTTCATCTTTTTGAGCTTTAGTGATATTCTTGAGCAACAAATACATGCCTATATAATTAAAATGCCTAGATAATAATCATATAAGAGTTTCAGAATCCTTATCCTCTAAATATGCAATATAAAAATGTGAAATAAGACAAGTGAAATTCGGAAAAAAGGCTCAACTTCAAAGGTCAAAATCTCAGCAACCACTGAACCTAATTCAAACCTGTTTGAGGGAAATGAAAGATATGCTTTAGTAAAATCTTCAGTTAAAGGACATGTGATTTAAATAAACCTAACCCTAATTTGTTACATAAAAAATGAAATAAAAATTTAAATTGGGAAAAAAAAGGCTCAACTTTAATGGTCAATATCTCAGCAACCACTGAATCAAATTCAAATCTGTTTGTGGGAAATGAAAGGTAGCCTTCAGGAGAATCTTCAGTAAAAAGAACATTAGATTTGAATAAACCTAACCCTAATTCCGAGTCTGATTTTCAAAATTTTACAAAAACTTGAAAAGTGGTAATGAAGATGAGATCAAAAAGAGTTTTATAAGTTCACTGTTATCCAGATAAGAGTCATACATATATTTAAGTATGAACTTTTCATAAAAGGAATGAGATATCATATAGGCATGAAAAAAGGAGATGAAACTTACCTTGATTGAAAAGTAGGAAAAATAGAGTGAGAAAGATTGATGTTGGAATTGTGGGGAAATTGAATATGGAGTAAGTGAAATGCATAAAGAATGTGCAATGTATGTGTTTCAATGAAATGGAGCCAAAGAAAAGTGAAATAAGGGAAAGGGGGGATAATGACCATGCCAAGGAGGGATGAAGAGTAGGGTGATGGAGCTAAAAAAGAAAGTAAAGAGGGAGAGAAAAAAAAGGTTAATTATAACATTGAAATCCAAAATAACCACTTACAAAAAAAATTTAGATAAAAAAAATAAAATAAACAGAAAAAAACAAAACAAAATTATAATTAGTAATCAAAAAATCAAAAAAAAAGAATAAAGTGACTTACCTGGAGAGATGAGATGACAAAATGAATGAAACCAAATTGTTTGAGGGATGTTGGAGGAGAATAGGAAAAGGATATGAGGGATGAATGAAAAAAAAAAATCACTGACAAAATATGTGATTTCAGAAAATATGTGATTTCATGTTGAGCTGGTGAAGGAAAACCAATGAGCCATCCAAAAAAAAAAAATTCACAGTATATTCCAAAAAAAATGAATATGCAACAAACCAAAATACCAACCCAAGTGAATGAAGTACACAAAGAGGACATTTGGAGAGTACAAAATGGTATGTGAAAGAAAGGGATGATGTGGCCAACATGTGGTTTTGAAAAAAAAATCATGAAAAAAGTGCTTATTTGAGGTCAGAACTGACACCCATAGAAAAAAGATTAAGAAGTAAAAGAAATAAGTAAAAAAGAATGTAAACATGCCTGGTAAAAATATTGAAAATGTCAGGAAGGGGTGTGTGCCGAGGATTGATGGGTAGGTAGCGAGGAAGGTCAGTGTGTCACATGTGACAGGGATGGGGTAAGAAAGGAAGGGATGTTTTGTGGCCAAAATGTGGTTGTGAAAAAAAACGTGAAAAAAGTGCTGATTTGAGGTCATAACTGACACCCTTTTTTGAAATAAGTGACTTTTTTGCAAAATTTAAGTGCTGATTTGGTTTGAAATCCGCACTTAAGTTAAGTGCGGATTTGCCAGAACTGACACCCCCTAATAAGTAAAAACATCAACTTATAATGTAATTAATTAATTAATTAATTATATAAATTAATTTATAAGAAGAAAAATACTTTACAAACTTATTGAGCACTCCAGCTTTCTCAAAATTGGACTAAGAAAATAAAATAAAGGAATAATTAATTAATCAAACAAATACATTAAACAAGTAAAACCTTTATTTTAAAATATAAGTGTTTTATTTTAATAAAACTAATTTTATTAAACTACTTGTTTAATTGAAAAATTCATTATACTAGTAAAGCAGATTAAAATGCTTACTTAATATTTTTTAAGCCATATTATTTAGATATAAAAAATTTTATGTCCCAAATAGTATAAAATATATTTGTTTCATTAAAAATTTGGATTTTTTACAATTAATCAAAATGTAATGTGTTTGTAACTACTATAGTTACATTTTCTCTGTTCTTGATCAAACTAGTATCCTTTTTCATCTCTTACATGGTTACAGGCTTTAAAGGGATGGATACATTAAGGTCTTTTGTTCTGTTTTTGTATATAGTTATGCAGAATCATTATTTTTTTGTAACACTTAATTTTATTTGTTTATTTTCTTTTGTACCCTTATTAAAATCTCAGAGGGCCTTATTTGCTTATTTAAAGGATTTTGTTCCTCAATTTGTAGTCACCATTACTTTCATTACCTCCTCTTTTAGCAATAATAAATTTAGTTTCTTTTTAAATATTTTTCTAACAATTTTATTATTGTGTTCTAAATACAAATAAAATACTGAACTATATCTAAATACAGGTAGCTTTAAGAGCGGCTCACTTTTATTTTTGTTTTGATTAAAGTCAGAGGAATATAATATTACTTACTTGTTTAACTAAAAAACCTAATGTCAAAAGAGTTGTTTTAAAATCCTTTAATTTATAATAACATTGTGTACTTAGATTTTTTTTCTTCTTTTTGACGTTTGTTTTTTCTTCTTCTTCCTTTTTATATTTATTTTCTTTCTTCTTCTAGACAACTTTTTGACATAAAACAAACGATAGAAAAGATAAGATATGATCAAAAGATGAGTAAATACAATGTAGCTACATGTATTATATAGTGTCTCTATCCTAATTCACTGAATTTTGCTACATGCACTTTGATATACTTTAATAATTAAGTAAAACTAAGTAAAAGAAAATATAATGCTTTGATAACTAGTGAAGTTTAAGAAATAATTAAAATATTAAATCTGTATTAATTCTTACATTTCAACCCACAAATCCTCCTTAAAACTACAATGTAAGTATGCAGCAGTACAATTGAAAGATCATATATTCTATTCATATATTTTATAAAGGGTTACAAGAATTATTTGGGATTAGAAATTAGCTTTTGGAAAAATTTTATCTTTATAATCAACACACCCACCTTTTTTTAAGCCTTTCTCTACATAGCTGGAATTAAACTTAAGAGCAGGACTATCACATGTGTTTTAACTTCAAATGCTGATTTCCATTAAAAGAAAAAAATCTCTGCAAGAGGCGAAACTTCAGACCAGTCTTTCAAGTAAGAAATATTTTCCATTCTGTTGATAATAATTTCTTTCTCTAACTTTTTTTCTTGATTTTAAGTAGAAGGAAAAGAAATGGGTGACTGATAGGTTTCTAATTACATTGGTTGAGTAGGGGATGACAGTTTTGAAAAATTGGCACCTATCTAAGTGCAGATTACCAAAACATACTTTCCCCAAGACTGGTGTATTTCAAGAGTCAAATATGTTACTTATTTCACTCAAAGCTGCACTTTCACAACCAAAAATGCTGCTTTCTCCATAAATTTCTATTTTACTAATTTTTCAGCATCATGTCACTCATATGCTGCACTCTGTAGCATAAAAACTTTAAACTCAAGACATTGTACATCATTTATATTTTTATACCATATAAGATTCATATCTTCCTCAATATCAAACCATGATAAACTCAATTAAGAAATGACTTTCATAGCTCTTGATCTGCTCTTGGAATTTGATCTTGAAGATGATTTTTTTATAAAAAATTTCTAGAAAACATAACCCTCTTCCAAGAAAGCCACAAGTACTTCATACTTTCAAGTACACCATCCAAAAAATCTGAAGCTTATCTGCACTCAGTTTTAGAAAGCTATTTAGGACTTCCCAGGAATTTTTGTTTAATTTTTGGAGATTTTTCAGGATCATTCTGTGTTTCACAATAATTCACAAAATCAACAAAATGATCCTTCAATTCAATTGGCCATCTTTGGGTTCCAATGGTAATTAAGCTTCTGTGAAACATTTGGAAAATTTCTTTGATTTAGGGTAAATTTCTGTGAGAGCTTATTCAAAACAATACATCACCGCTATCAATTCTTTGGAATCTCAAATACTCACCTTTCCAACAAAAGAAGAGAAACTTTAATCATCTCAAGTTATGCAAACAGAGCGTCTCCCAGGATATATTGGTTTTGATGATTGTACTACTACTCCTTTGAGTCAGAAACATACTCAAGGGGAAAAGAATTACTTTTATGATAAAAAATGCAGCTTATTTTATAATTCCATTAATTCTTTTTCATACAAACAAAAATGACTATATCTTCTTGAAAGATAATCAATTTCTTTTCAGCTTATATGTGACATCCAAAAAAAATTCATATATTTCTTTTCTGGATCTCTTGGATCATGTCATGATTCCTATCAGGACTGAGTCACTGTAAGAGGTAGTAATGAGTCTTTTCAGAAGTATTACTTTCTGAATAGAACCAACAAGATTAGATATAATACTATATAATGAAATCTCACACTATTTACAGCTTTGATTATATGTTATAAGTGAAGTACTTTTATATAATAATATTTATCACTTAAATTATTTTTATAACTTGAATTTAAATACTATATCTATTTATTCCCATTTCTGTTTATATAAAATAATAACCAGGCTCAAATCTAAAATATGTAAATAAGTTACCCAGATTGGTAATTTATTGGTTCAATATATTGATAAAGTATAATACTCATGCTACTGTGATTTTACTTGGATACTCAACAAGTTGGGAAGCAGGAATAAGATATTTAAATTTATAATCAACTCTAAAATATAGCCTCCCTATTTAAGATACAATATTGGTAATATAATATTGAATTTATATTATTTCAAAAGGTGAAATTAATAATAGGGGGTATAAAAGTTGACCAATCCACAATTAAATTCAATTTTGATAAAAATCCTTATACCCTAATTATCTTCCGCAATTATTTTTGCTAATAATTGGGTTATTAGACATTTTATGTGTCAAAGTTGACCTCTTATCCTACATTTTTCTACTCAATTTTTCATAACCACATCTTGGCCTACTTTCATTCATAACCACATTTTTGACTACTCTCTGTATATGCCTTCTACTGTGCTGCGCACCACCATTCTCATCTCATCCTGTCTATTATCTCCATTCAGAATACATCACTATCTAATACACTTGTTTTTGCTCCTTTTCATCTTCATTCATCTTAACATGCCCTGTCATCACAGATCTTCTCAAAGGCAGCCTTCCCCCAGTTGTTCTTCAAATTGCACTACTCCTTCTTTCCTCTGCTCAGCTGAGAAAAAAAAGACTGCTCAATTAAAGAAAGATAATCATCTCATTTTTATCAACTGGCTGAAAACTAAATCTAACAATTATTCTTTTTTTGGTACCAAAAATGCAACTAAAGTAGGACGGGCCCCAGAATCAAAAGTTAATGATTATCTTCTAATGGCCAACAAATTACGGAATATGACCAAGGGAACAATAGATCTTTTAACTAAAAAGATGTCTGAATGCTTCAAGCATTATAAAGCTAAATACAAGAAGGAAAAGACTCTTTCATCTTCTACTAGTTTTGGTATCACTGACCTTGATATCAGTAAGGGCATCAAATCCATAGACAATAAAATTGATTCTATATGTCCTTACTTTATATTGATGGATTCTATTTTCAAAGAGCAAACTGATGTGAATCATTAAAACATGTTGGATGTTGAAGATGATATCTCCAAACATGATGTCAAAAGAAATCTTTTTCCCTCTTCTTCTACTCAAGCCTCCCCTCATTAAACTTCCACAATTCAAGATATCTTTTCAATAGATCCTTATCGCAATATAAACCAACCTGATCTAACTCAAATATGTTTTTTATTTTATCTTACCAATTCTTTTTTTTATTTATATTTTCTTATTTCTAAAAAGGCTGAAGAAAAAATGCAGGAGCAACAATCAACTGAGTCAGAAGCCAGCAAAAATGATGAGG
Source organism: Hemileia vastatrix (assembly GCA_030280995.1). NCBI lineage: Eukaryota > Fungi > Basidiomycota > Pucciniomycetes > Pucciniales > Zaghouaniaceae > Hemileia > Hemileia vastatrix. The sequence goes on along the minus strand of JASXTE010000001.1, from coordinate 17,028,234 downwards.
AGGAAAATGTGACCTTGAAAAAAAGTGAAGGGCTTCAAGTAGTCTAAATTTCCACTCTCAAAGAAAAATAAAAAGTGATACTTAATCTCAAACCCCTTTTTCTTCTATTGAAGAATTTTTGGAGAAACATGATTCTGGTAAGTGATACCAAACCTATTAATACATTACTCTGCTTTTCTTCAACTTTTTGTAAATATTTATTATCACTCTAGAAAAAGTGGAAGTTGCTAAAGAGACTCTAAAGTTTGAAAGCATAGATACAAGATCCATTTAAGGAGGGATGACAGGGTACGTGATTTGGAAGAGAAGAATTACAAACTCTCTTTACAGAAGGATGATAGGGCATAAGACTTGGAGGAGAAGAAATTTGAGTTATATCTAAGTATTGAAAAATCAAAGAAAGAGGAGAAAAAAATTGAGCATCAAAACCTCATGGAACAGATGAAATATAAGCTTGATTGTGAAGAAAATTACAAAAAGAAAGATTTCTTGATAGAATGTGTTAAAGCTATTAAATCTGTTGAGGAAAGTGAACATTTGAAGAAATTATTTGACAAATAGTTTGTTTTATTTCCCTCACACTTCAACTGTTCATAATTGATTGCACATAAAATTTATCTTAATTTCCTGTATTTCTTTACTCTATCCATCATTAGTTGAATTTTCATATTTTTAAGTTATATATTCTTTTTTAAATAAAATTTTCAAGAATATTTAATGTTAAAACTTCTTTTTTAGTTAAAATTTTCAAGTCAAATTTGAAAATTTCCCAATCCCACCCCATAGTTTGATTAAACTAAGGGGCAGGTATCTACAAAATTCTTTCAAGTAAAGAATTTAACAAGTCTTATATGAAATTGTGGCAATACTCCCCTTTGCATTTTATTGAAGTAAAGGATGGGTATCACCAAAATTTCAAGTCAATTTTTTTTTCAAGTCTCATATGAATTTTTTTTTTGAAGTCTGATATGAAAATTTGGCAATACCCCCCCCCCCCTGCAATTTATTGAATCAAAGAAATCAAATAGAAAAAAAAATTTAAAAATGAAAATATCATCAACCAATTATTTTCACCAGTACCAATCAAGTTTTCCTATTTTATATAATAGCCAGTAGAACTGCCTAAGGCCAGATGCACCATTATATAAAACCAGTAATCTATCTTGATGTAGCTTTTAAAAAAAATTGGAAGAAACAAAAACAAATATAAATGTAAAAAAAATTTAAAATGAAAACTTCTTCAGTCAATTATTTTCACTAGTCCCAATAAAGTTTTCCTGTTTTATATAGTAGCCAGTAGAACAATCTAAGTCCAGATGCACCATTATATAAAACCAGTAATCTATCTTGACGTAACTTAAAAAAATAATTGGAAGAGACAAATTCAAATTAAAATGCAAATAAATCAAAAATGAAAATTTCTTCAGCCAATTATTTTTAACAGTCCCAATCAAGATTTCCTATTTTATATAACAGCCACTAGAACAAACTAAGGCCAGAAGCACCATTATATAAAACCAGTAATCTATCTTGATGTAACTTTAAAAAAAATAGGAAGAGACAAAGTCAAATTTAAATCCAAAAAAAATTAAAAATTAAAATTTCTTCAACCAATTATTTTCACCAGTACCAATCAGGTTTTCCTATTTTATATAATAGCCAGTAGAACAGCCTAAGGCCAGATGCACCATTATATAAAACCAGTAATCTATCTTTATGTGACTTTAAAAAATAATTGGAAGAGACAAATTCAAATTTAAATGCAAACAAATTTAAAAATGAAAATTTCTTCAACCAATTATTTTCACCAGTCCCAATCAAGCTTTCCTATTTTATATAATAGCCAGTAGAATGACCTAAGACCAGATGCACTATTATATAAAACTAGTAATCTATCTTGACATAACTTTAAAAAATAATTGGAAGAGACAAATCCAAAATTAAATGCAAAAAAAAATTAAGAGGAAAATAAAATTGAAAAAAGGAAAATAAAAGAAAATTTAAAAAAATTAAAAAGATAAAAAATAAAATAAAATAAAAAAATTGAATAAATGAGAAAAAAAAAGAAAAAAAGATGGATGAAAATATTTAATGATAGAAAATTTTTTATAATATTTTAGTTACCATACTTAACAGATCTACTAAGAAAAATTTTTATATCTATTTTTTTGGATTATTAATACGATTGATAAGACCTTAATTTATTTGGAATGAAAAGCCAAAATGGGTAAATTCTTTACAAGAAATTAAAGTTTGAGGTGCTTTAGTTGTTTGATGCAGATGTTGAGAAGAATTTTATATAGCCTCAAATATTCCATTGGCCCTACAAAAATCAATAATACATTTATGGTAAGGAGAAAATAAAGGCCATGTCCCTCATCAGAAGAGGATGATGAAATAGGAAAACTAGTCTCTGGAATAATATAAGAGAAAATTGCAAATGTTAGAAAATTCTTATCATGTTTGTCTAGATAAACATTATTGTAGAATCCTTTATAAGTGATGAATAAATTAGAACAAAAAACATAAGCATTTATTGCTTCTTCCCATTCAGGATCAGACCAATTTAATTGATCAGATTTTAAAGCAAGTTGATGGCTTTTTTAAAAAGCTTGAATACATAATTTTTTAAATTGATTTGCCAAGAAAATATTAAATGATCCTAAAGAATTCCATTGTTTCAGATCTTCTTCCATTTGCTCTGGTTTCAAATTTTTTAATAAAGAATAAATTTCTGGAATATATGACAAAATTAAAAATAACTTATAATAAAAAAAATTTACACACCAAAATAAACTCCTTTATCATATCCTGGTCACCAGCCAAAACCTTTCATGACACCAGAAATAAGATTTTTATTTGATAAGGGTTGTCAAACTAAAGCCATTTGATAGAGAGTAGAAATTAAATCAGAAAGCTGGCAAAAAACTTCATCCTTTTTCCCATTAAATAAATGAGCTTCTAAGATGAATTGAAGTTTTTTTCCATTATTGACAACTGCAAAAATGAGATCTATACTGCCTTCTGTAAGGTTTTTGATGTTTTTGTAAAAAAAAAAAAATTTTAAGATTTGATATTGAAGTCTTATAAAATTTGAGATTATCCATATGTCCAAAGAATGTTTTGCAAAATATCTTCATCCTAATCAACTTTCTATTTTGATAAAATTTTGTCTTTGAATTGCTTTATTCTCTAGCTGGTTCCATTATTTTCTGCTTTTTATTTTCTGGTAAGGAAAGCTCAGATTGATTGGGAGAAGGAATAGAATTGAAGGACATTGAAGAGATAGAAGAAAGTAAAGATAAAGAAGAAGAATTTGAATATATTAAAGGAATAGAATGGAAGAACATTGAAGAGATAGAAGAAAGTAAAGATAAAGAAGAAGAATTTGAACATATTGAAGGAATAGAATGGAAGGACATTGAAGAGATAGAAGAAACTAAAGATAAAGAAGAAGGATTCTAATCTATTTGATGATTATTCTTGGAGCTTTTATGATTTGAAGAGAAGGAAGAAAGATAGGATAAAGATGGTTTTGAAGAAATTGATGATAATGAAGATGAGCAAGTTAAATTTTACATAGTAACTTCCTGGAAAAATAAAATTATAAAACAAAAAAAATAAAAATAAAAATATTTAAAAAAAACCCAACAATAAAAAATTATCAGTAAAATAATTCAAAAGAAAAAAAATTTTTTTTTGGTAAAAAAAACTGCAAAAAAATCAGAAAAAAAATTGGAAAAAAATAAAAATTCAAATCAAAAAACCTGAATTATGATTGAAATACCAGGTAATATCCTAGAAAAAAATTTCTAAAAAAAAAAAAACAAAAAATTTGTTAAGTAAATTGCAAAAAAATAAAAATCAAAATAAAATCATGATTGGTTTTTGAAATACTAGATAAAGTTCTTGAAAAAAAAAATCACCAAAAAAAAAAGAGTAAATCAAAAAAAAAAAATTCAGCAAATTTAATTGCAAAAAAATAAAAAATAAAAAAAAATACTAACCTTCTATTGGAAATACCAATTGATGCCCTTCAATCTAATTTATTAAAATAATAAAAAATTGAATTCAGTAAGTTTAAGAATAATTAATTATTTGCAAAAACAAACACAAATAAATTAAATTAAATTTATTTATTTATTTTGGAAACAGGGGGAAATGTCCAGAAACTAAGGGAAAGAAAAAAAAATTCTGTAAAAAAAATTAAAAAGCAGAGATTAGTCTTTTTTTTCTTGCTTCAAAAGGCCCCCCAAAAAGGCCCCCCCCTTGCTACAAGTTGAACAGTAATAGAGTATCTAGAAAGAGGATAAAAAGTCAGTTTATGAAAGATGAGGAATTGGAGAACATTTTGAAGAAACCTTTTTTTGTGATCAAAATAATGGTTACCATAATGAGCATGCTTTTGACACAAAGGTATATTCCTGCCATCAACAGATCCTACACAGCCAGGGAACCCTTCAGCTTGCATTACTTGCAAGGATTCAAGTGTCTGTTGTGGAGTTAACCAAGCAAGTGTTGAGACTTGAGGAAAAGGATGGAAATCATACAGCGCTTGGTGTATAATATCTCCGTCTCATATTCTATGGTAAAGAGATTTTCCAAACCTCTTACAGCAGCACCATTTCCATTTAAGCCAAAGTGACATAGTTCAACAGCAAGTTGAATAGCAGGATCACACTGTTTATTGTGAGAATTGTAATGAAAGATAGGATGTTTGGGGATGAGTTGATAAATTTAGAAGAAAGAATCTGGAGAAGTTCAAAATACTTGAGTGAAGTATAGATGAGCAATGTTGAGAATGGAGCGGAGATCATATCTGGGATTATGATGAAGATTTGGCCCCCTTGGGTTTATGTAACGCTTTTTTAAAAGAAAATACATATAGGTTAAAGCATCTTCCAAATCAGATTCTGTTTTATAGTAAAGAACTAATAGTAAAGCGATAGCATTCATAGTTGAGTGAAGTAGCTTCCTAGTAGAGAGGTGTTTCATAGTTGTTGGTGGAAGGCTTATGTGATGAGGGAAGTGGGAATTCACCACCAAATGCGCAGATGGGGTGTGTAGATAGAAAAAAACTTTAAGTGTTCACCACCAAAATTAAGTAGCATAGAGTGAGGAAAGACTTGAGGATGGCATCAGCAATTATAAGTCATGTGACTTTCTTAAAAATCCATCATGGATGTGATGATTTTGGGGTCAGGAATTAGGAATAGAAATTGGGGTATAAGAGGTGGGATAATGCATTATTGTGGATAAGAATCTTCTGAAATTAATAATGTCTGATCCCAGGAAAAATAATTCCTGATCCCTAATTGCGGATCGGTCAACTTTGATACCCCCTAATAAATATATTCCCATATGCAGTGGATGTCACTCAATACATCTGTAATGATATTTAATTATCAAGACTAAGAGACTAAAACAGCAGTAACTTTAGAATACTAAAATTTTCAGTTTTTTTTGTGGTAAAAGAAGATGGAGATTTATAGGGGAAATTACCTCTTTATATCTTATTTCATTCATACTATTTACATGTGTTTAATTCTCTGAGTTTAATCATCACTGAATTTAATTTTTCTGTACCCTTAGCTTATTATCTTCTTGCATTCATATTCCTGAATTTATTCCTAGGTCTTTATCTCTCTGCATGTTGTTCCTGCTTTCTTATTTTCCTGCATCTTTATTTACCTGAATGCTGTTCCTGCTTCCTTATCTTCCTGAAACTCTGTTTCTGTACTCATCTCTGAACTCTTATTTTTCTACTCTATTCTTCTTTCATCTTTCTTTTTTAATTACTTTACTCATTAATTCAATATTTTATTAACTATTTTTGTTTGAGGGTTTACAGTTTAACAAATAAGTAGCTTTAGAAATGGCCTCAGACTAGCATTTTCCACATAAGTATGAGTCCTACATTATGCAAATAGCTTTCTTGAAAAATGATCTGTTTCCTCTTTCTGCTATAGAATTTTTTTGAGGAGTGTAGCGAGAAGTGAGAAAATGTTGGGTTCCTTTAGTAGCATAATGAGAAGAGATATTATGGGTTTAGAATCTTCTCCCATTGTAAGTAATAACAACTTTAATATTTATAATGAAGATTGTTCAACTCTAGTTTCAAACTTCTTAAAGAGATATGAGGTAACTGACTTTAATTTGAGGAAGTAGGTGAATAAAAATTAGGAAAATCCATCCATGATTTGAAGAAATTAGTTATTTCCTGTTAGGATTTAGTTTGAGGGGTAAGGAGGGGGGTGCTATGGGTGCTATGCATGATAAGTGGTTGTGTGTTACACATCTTGCAGTAACACAGCAATGTGGAAATTGGAAGAAAGTAAAACATAGGGGATCTTAAGAAGGATGGTTACAAAAACGCAACAAAAAGGGTTTTCAGAAGCACATAAATACTTTACTCTCTGCGCACAGTTTCTTAGTAAAGTATAGAAATATAGATCACAGATAAAAAACTTATAATGAAGTGTATACTAGACTATAGGAAAAGAGTTGGAATTTACTTGAAGAAAATATGGCTAGGGCTAAAGGAATAGTATAGACCTTGGAGGAAGCATCAAGCAAGGGAATAGGTTTCACACTTAGATGAATGCAACAGCACTTAAAAGTGGGCTACAAAATACACATTTCTAATAGGAACCTGTAGGAGTTCTTATACACGGAACTTGAAAAACAGGTGATTAACAGTAAAGTCAAAAATAAGTGCTCAAAAATAAAGAAATACAAGTAAGACTATAAATAAGGGAGGGTACTTAGCAGGTAGGTTTTCAAAATTAGTGGATACTCAAACGGAAAGAGAAGGATGTTATAATAAGTATGGAAGGAAGTACAGTACTTATTATGTAGTTAGGAATCTCAAGAAGTATAGGGTATTTACAGAAAGGTGGAGCACCAGGCACTAATAGTTGTCCTTGAATAGATGTTTCAAGAACTATTAGAGCCTGACTTATGCTGATGTTTATACTTATATTATTAAAATACTTAGTTACCTTTTGGTAAACTTGGTTTAGAATTGAATTTATGTTGGAAATCAAGTAGGGGAAGAAGGCATATGGAAGTGGTGCTAGTTATACAGTTTATATATATATATAAGAGAACTCACTCTTTAGAAAGTGTGTAGAATATTTAGACTAGAAAATTTTTGTGTGAATATAAAAGTATTATAGAAAAATAAAAAGAAACATAGATATTTTATATTTTTGTGTGCATAAGCAGGTGTAAATAGCCAGAAAAAGCGCTGTAGAGTTATTTTGTTACTACAATAAGAATAGTATTAGAGATAGTGCTCAAAGTGGAAGAGACTGAGAATACTAGTGCTTACTGATAATAGATCTAGCTTTCAGTAGATTAATTATTCTTAAACATGTTATTTCTTTTCTTTAAAAAAAGTCTCTTATAGAAAATTCTCTCTACTCTTCTTTTCTCCATCACCACACTTACAGCATGTTTACACTGTCTTTAAAATTAGAGTGGCAGGCTCTTCTTTCTTAAATTAGTTTTTGATAGGACAACCAACCCATCTTGGAATTGTGTCTATAGCTTAGTATGATAGAACTCTTTATTTCTACAGCAGAAGAAGGGATATGGCATCACTGGGTCATAAGACGCAAGCACTTTGGAGCGCTCCTCATCAGACAACTTGCATATTAATCTAGTTACTTCTTAGTCTCTCATAGTTATAACCCTTACTTTTGGTAGCCCCAAAATGTTCAGTATAGTTAGTCTCACTGCTTAAGTAGCATAGTCAGTCCCTTCTTAGGCTAGAATCAGCGCTAGTAGTATTCTGTCCTCCTAGTTCCTAACATTTTTTCCAATCCCTCACTGGAACACTACAAAAGGATTATGAGCCCCTCAGGTCAACCTGATTCAGCACTTCTTGCTACAATTCAAGAATAGAACACCAGAATCATGGAGTGTTTAATTGAGGAAAATTTCTCATAATGTGGCCCAACCCGAGCAGAATTGGATGCTTCCAAAGCCAAAGCACAGGTACTTCCCACCACACCAGCACTAACTGTGAAAGGCCTAAATATTGCAGTCCCAGAAATCTTTGATGGTAAAATGGGGCCCCTGTGCAGATCATTATGCATTTCAGTTGAACCTTTCTGTCCTGCTCAGAAGTGATCAGTTTCCAAAGGAGCAATCAAAAACTGGATTCACAATCTCTTACCTCACAGATGAGGCAACACACAGAGAAAGGCTATATACAAAGGAAATCTTTGGAAATGGAAAGTTAGAAACAACTTTCTTTCAGTTCATGAAGGCATTTGAATTAGCCTTTGGTGGCCCTGATGTTGCCACAACCTCGGAGAATGTGTTCAACCAGTTACAGCAGAAACACTCTGTTGCCAAGTATTTTTTGGAATTCTGGGGCCATTCCAGCTATGTTTCAACATGAGGAGAAGGAGAACTAATTTTTCACTTCAGAAATGGGCTCTTGAAAAAAATTAGGAATGTCTTAATCAGTCATCTGCATCCCACCTCTCTCCAGGAACTTATGGTGCTGCCCATCCAAGTCAATAATGAGTTCACACACCAGTGAATGGATGGGGCTAGTGGCACTTGCTACTGGCACAACTATGCAAGTGGATCTGGAACTTGGGATCAAAATTCCATCAATATTGATGCAGTAAATGAATGTTGCCCTAGTGGGAGAATAAGTTTATCTGATAAAGAATACCAAAGGAATATGAGAAAAGGACTTTGCCTCAGATGTGGAAGCAGTGGTGATCTGGTACAAGAGTGTATAGGGAATTTAATGGTTAGTGAAGTGGAGGATAGCACAGGAAAGGCACAGGTAAAAGGCAATGCTCAGGAGGGAAAGTTTTTCCCTCCTCAAGCAGACTAGAGGGAAAGGATAAGGCAGATATAGTAGAGGAGTTATCAGCATGTAAGCTGATTGATGTAAATGATAATTGTATTATACTAAAATTGCCTTTAATGACTCTTGACACCACAACAAAAATACAAGCCCTTCTGGATTTTGGGGCCACAGACTGTTTTATTTACAGCAAGTCTCAACAGAGGAATAAAAAGAAAAAAGAAAAATTGGACAACCCCAGATGCCTAATTATGTTTGATGGATTGCCTGGCAGGGAAGGAGAGGTAAAATAAAAGGTCTTTTTCAGGCTCTGGTGTGATGGAAGGGAGTCTCAGTGCAAGGCATATGAGACAAATCTGAAGGACCAGTATGACATGGTCCAGAGGATGACATGGCTGGAGTGATATAACTTGCAGATTTATTGGAAGGAAAGGGTATGCAGGTGTTAGGTGAGGCACAGGATGAAAAAATGGAAAAGCCAGAGAAAGCATTCGCCCCCTGGCCCCCTCAGGGGTCAGGGGCCCCTCTCAGAAATTCTCCTGGTGTTTTATTATCATCAGTAGATTTGCCAAAAGAACTGACACTTTCTATTAATGCTAAGTTTCAGGAATTGGAGGGCGCACTAGAGTAAGAGGAAGAACTGGAATGCAATGCAACAGCATGGAACATATCCACTAAGATTGCAGCCAAGGCCCAGTCCTCAAAGCCAACAAAAATCCTCAAGGAAATGATCCCTGAAGCCCATTTGGAGTTCTTACCACCATTTGAAGATGGAGGAGTATGGGTGTGAGATTGCTAGGCTAGCTGGTGGAATTTCAGGGCTTGAAAAAGTGGATCTATTGCTGGATGGTATCTTCAGCTTTGTCTAAAATACACATTCATGTTTCTTACACTTTGCAAAACTCAAATGTGTGTTTTCCACATTTCAGACAGAGAGTTTGGAAGAGGACCTTTTAAAATTCATAATTGTTGGAACTTTAACATATTTGAGTTACTGGTCTTTGTGAACAGTGTATTCAGTTCATAAAAATGGCAAACTGGTATGAGGATTGGCTGGCTCCCGGCAATTCAATGGTGCAACATTTTTTTTCCAATAACATTTAATGATATTTATAGTGCCTAGTAGTGACACAATGTATCCAAGGGCCTCTACAGGTTAAAAAAAAATTATTTACTTCATGTTTGAAATTGGACACTAATCAATAACGTCTTCTTTTTGACTAGTATGTTTTTTCAATTTAACCATTGGGTTCTCCAAAAAAGAATGGTATCGAGGGCTAGGAGTACCGCTATTAAGCGAGAAATCACCCACAGCATATCCCAATATCATGTTGGGTGACATTTTATCTTAAATGACCTGCCTGCCATAAAACTGAGACACTTTCCTTTGGATGAAAGAGTAGGGTTAGGCACTTTCTGATTGCAGGAGTCGTCCAAGTGTACTAGAATCTGCCAAGCTCCTTTAAACTCTGGATCAAGATCCATGTAAGCTGATCGGGCTGCTTTATATACCGGGATACAACGAGATTCAAAGTTAGATTTCTGTCGTGGAACCACCTGTGAGCCCACTTTCAAGCCAGTACAATCCAATAATAAGTGAATTTTCACCTCTTGCTTTGAGTAACCAAGAAATAATAATCCTAGGGTGACCATTAAAAATATCCTCATGTTTTCGAACCTTCAATATATATATATGTGTGTGCGTGATATAGAAAATATAGCATGATGAGGGTTTGAAGTAAGTGTGATGATGAAAGTTGTATCTCACCTCCAAATATATTTGCGTGATAAGCCGGGTAAGATTGAGAGCTTTAATAACTGATGAATATGGAAACTCGGAGTGTGCGAAGCAAGAAAATATGAAGTGTGATTCTTCCAATATATTTCACAACAGTAATCAAGGTAGTGAAAATAAACAATCTAATATAAACATTGTCAATTTCAATGGAAATAAGAATAATAATTGGGTTTGCTGATTTGGTAAGCGAAATATTATACCTTGGTTCAAAGGAAATTTTTGCAGCACTTCATGAAAAGATTCGTAATGAAGGGTGACTGAAAAAAATATGCCTAAATAACAATTGTTTCCATATCATCAAGAAAGACTGATATGAAAAAGTATGAAAAGAAATATTATACCTTAGACAAATTCTATACTTTCGGAACTCCAAGGTTAGATTGGAAGCAAAAAGATACACTCGTTCAAAAATTTCGAGGACCTTGAGGAAAGAGGACAAAAATGTTGCCTTTTATCCGTTTAGTTTAGAGAGGTTGACTAATAATGAGTTTCCATATGGGCTTACATATTTGTGACTTATCATCCAATTACCTGAATATTCTAGGTATCTAACAATTTCAAAAACTGGCCCGCTACATTAGCTGATTTTTTCCCGCAGTGATCTTGTCAGTTGTTTTTTCAGCTTATACCCACTAAGCACCATGTAAGATACCCCCGATGACACTACGCACCAAGTAAGTAATCCCTGATGGGGATATCCAGCGCGAGCTAGGGATATTTTAGAGAGGGACACAAGGTCGGAGAATTAAATGTAATAAAAGTAAGCGCAAGAAAAGTAAGTGTATGAAAAATCATTTGCGACCATGAGAATTTTTTTTTTCAAAAAAAAAAATTGTGAAAAAACAGAAATAAATAAAAAAATAAAATAAATAATCATTTTTTTATAGAAAAAAAAATTAAAAAACAAAATTTCCCATTGTTGCAAGATATTTTTCTTACACTTATTTTTCTCACATATTTTTTTTGCACATATTTTCCTTACACATATTTTTCTTGAACATATTTTTCTTACACATATTTTTCTATTCTTATGTCCCTCCCTACAATATCCCCAACTCGCGCTGGATATCCCCATCAGGGATATCTTACTTGATGCGTAGTGTCGGGAGGGACATAAGGATAGAAAAATATGTGTAAGAAAAATATTTGCAAGAAAAATATGTGTAAGGAAAATATGTGTAAAAATATTTGTGAGAAAAATAAATGTAAGAAAAATATCTTGCACCCATGGGTATATTTTTTTAAAAAAATTGTTTTTCTCAAAAAATGATTTTTTATTTCAATTTTTTTTTTTTTTCTGTTTTTTCACAAATGTTTTTTGAAAAAAAAAATTCTCATGGTTGCAAATTATTTTTCTTACACTTACTTTCCTCACACTTATTTTTTTGCACTTTTCTTACATTTATTTTTCTGGCCTTATGTCACTCCCTAAAATATCCTCAACTCATGCTGGATATACCCATCAGGGGTATCTTACTTGGTGCGTAGTGTGAGGATATCCTCCATGCATGAGATGGGGATATTGTAGGAAGGGAAATACACTAAGAAGAATTCACTGTGCACACTACACACCAAGTAACACTGCAACAAATTTTTGTTTCATCTTGGGGTGAAACAATGGCACAAAGATTACGCAACAGTTTTGTAGCAATCGTTTTTAGCATGTAAAGACTTAAATGAGTCTTAAGCGCAAAAAAAATTGTTTTAAAACTATTTCACAACTGTTGTCAGGCTGAGTTCAAGTACAGAGATGTGAATATCTTGATTAGTCAGTTGTCTAGAAGATTTTAATGCTCTTATATAAATTGCAAGCCGGTCCTCTAAAAGAAGGAGGAAAAGGAGAAAGGGATAGAGAAAGGAAATGAAATAAAGAAGTTATAAAAAATTTAAATTTAAAAGGCATAAGAAAGTTATAGTGAGAAATAAGGAAAATGCAACAACAAAAGCTTGAGGTGTGACACAATGGGAGGTTCAATATATAATATTTAAATTTTTTAAATTATGTATCAATGAGCGGTTCACAATTAGTATTATAAACAGAACTAGAGCAACCTTAGATATTTATATAAAATTTAGATTAGAATTGTAGTGCTAATAAAAATAATAATACATGTATTATATTAAAAATATGGTTAAATTGTGAGTGTATAATAAGTGATGATGCTACAGGGGGTTACCCAAAGCCTTTATATAGGCAAGTGGCCCTCTGAAGCGTCATAATAAAGTATATACAAACAATAATAAAAATATAATAACAAATAGCTGATTTTGAGTAAGTGTAAGGGGAAATATGACACCATTAACTAAAACACATTAGTTAGAGCCCGAATATCCACCAATTTAAACCCAAAAAGTTACCATAAATTTAGTGAGTAGTTAAATAAGTTTGAGACACATGAGAATAATTTAATTAATTTGAAACATGTCTAATAATTTTTTTTAAATAATAACCAATTTAACTGAAACATGAAAAATAACTTATTTTAACACGTCAAAAATAATGTAATTAAATAATTTAGTATAAAACATAAATAATTAATTATTTTAATTACTTTTATTAGTGTAATAATTAATTTAATTTAAAAAAAAATACTTATTATAACAGGATTACTAAGTTTTAGAATAAAACATTAATAATATATTTAAATAAGTGTTTTAACTTGTTTAATACTTTGATGACACAATTAAGAATCAAAAAAGCGCCCAATATTATTGTTTAATAACATATGTAAGGTTTTATTTAATATATAAATTTAATTTATTAATTAAATTACATTATAAGTTAGTTTTATATTTATAATTATTTATTTATTTATTTATATTAGGGGGTATCAATGTTCAGGGATCAGCAATTAAATTAATTGCGGATAAAAATCCTTATACCCCAATTATCTTCCGCAATTATTTTTGCTAATAATTGGGTTATTAGACACTTTACGTGTCAATGTTCACCTCTTATCCGACATTTTTATCCTCAATATTTCATAACCACATCTTGGACAACTCTCTGGATATCCTAGCCTTCCCACCTTGCTGCGCACTCCTACCCTCATCCCATCCTTTCAGCTACCCTGAAAATTTTTTCATTGAAATGTCCAATCCTCTTTACCATAGACAATCTCTCTCACAAAAATCTTGAATTCTGGGCCAGAACCTCCCCTATATGGTAAGAAAGAGAATATTTTCAATCTATGAATCAAAACATTTAGCATTATATGATTTCATAGCATATTTTGAACAGAAATGGTATGATCTTTCTCAACCTCCAGACTTGAGAGGCAGTGTTAGACCTATCTGATGGGAAGTAGATGGTAAATAGATTTTCTATTTTATGTGACGAGCTACTGCCTCTAACCAGGATACTGCTGTATTATTTTTATTTTTTCCTCCTTTAAAAGAGACTCCACCTCACTGCTTCACCTCTACTTGATTTCACACCCTGCAAATCCACCTTGCTTGCCTCCCATTTACCTCCAATAGAAACCCCACTCCTCAAACATACCTTGCTCTCCATCTCTTCATCTCCACTAGACACCCCAGAACACCCTTTCAACTTTAATTGATGCCCCATACCTTTAATCCATGTTGCTTTACTCCCATTTGCCTCAAATAGAAACCCCACTCCTCAAACTTACCTCGCTCTCCATCCCTTCATCTCCACTAGACACCCCAGCACACCCTTACAACTTTAATTGATGCCCCACCCCTTAAATCCACCTCGCTTTACTCCCATTTTCCTCCAATAGACACCACACTCTCCATCCATTCATCTCCACTAGACACCCCAACACACCCTTTCAATTTTTATTGATGCCTGGCCCCTCAAATCCACCTCGCTTGCCTCTCATTTGCTTCCAATTGAAACCCCAACACACCTTTTTAACCAAACTTGATGCTCCAAGCATCAAATCCATCTTGCTCCCTTCCTCATCATACAAAAATTAACTCTCCAACCTCTCCATAGCCTTCAACCAAAAACCCTCCACCTTTACATCCAATATTCTCTTCTTCACTTCATCTCCACAAAAAAATGATAATCTTAAATTATGTAATATTAAATTTATAGAGATGAATAAAGAAAAGTAATACAAATATATTAAAATAAGTTTATGGTACAGACAACTGTTTTGCAATAACTGAAATAGTCTATGGGACAAGATATATGATTTAATAGCCCAAAATAATAAAAATAAACATTATTTGAAGAAAATAGCTAATAAATAAATAAATTATGAACCAATGAATAAAAAATTATTATATTTCACACCATTAAGAATCTCCAAAAAGTAACTAAAAGTCTGACAAACAGTCACTTTAATTTGTACAATTATATATTCGGCAAAACCATAAATGCTTGGCCTTTTTGCCGAAAATTATTTCATACTTTTTTTGCCTGTTTCAGCACTTTTCTGGCCCTAATTAGGAATTTTTAGGCTTTTTTGGGTGATGCATCCAACATAAAAGATGCCACACCAGTATAAAACTTCCACAAAAAAATGTCAAAAGGGCCAAGAGTTATCATTCATGCCATAAATAAGTAAAAAAGTAAATTTGTTCCCAAAAAATATTAGAAAATTATTGACCTGAATCTTTTGTAAGTTTCTTGCATACAAAAATTCCAGCCCTGTTACATTCAAAAATTTTGAAATATATATTTTTTCTTTATAATGATGTCTATAAGTAAAGGTTAATGTGATAGTTTGTATCAATATTAAATTTTTTTACAAATCTTGATTAATGTGGGAAAATTAAATATATGTTCAAGGTACTAAAGAAGCACATAAGAGGGTGGCAAGCTAATTTTTGGGTGATGAGGTGTCAATTGGAGGTGAAGAGGAAGGGAGAGAGGTGGATTTGATGCTTGGGGCATCAAGTTTGGTTAAAAAGGTGTGTTGGGGTTTCTATTGGAGGCAAAAGGGAGTAAAGCGAGGTGGATTTGAAAGGTGAGGCATCAATTAAAGTTGAAAGGGTGTGCTGGGGTGTTGAGTGGATATGAAGAGATGGAGAGCGAGGTAAGTTTGAGAAGTGGGGTTTCTAGTGAAGGTGGAAGGGAAGGGATAAAGGAAGATTTGAGGTGTACGGGAATTGGTGGGAACACGAGGGAAGGATAGGATCAGAAACTTATGTTAATTTACAAAGGAAATATTTACAAAAAAGGAATAAACCATGAATGTAAAAAAGAAATGAGGGTGTGTAGATAGAAAAAATGGTTAAGTGTTCGCCACCAAAATTAAGTAGCATAGAGTGAGGAAAGACTTAAGGATGGCATCAGGAATTATCAGTCATGTGACTTTCTTGCAAATTCATCATGGATGAGATGAGTTTGGGATCAGGAATTAGGAATGGAAATTGGGGTATAAGAGGTGGGATAATGCATTATTGTGGATTTCTTATCCACTAGGCCCAGGGCTAGTGGATAAGGAATGCTAATTCCTGATCCCAAACTCATCACATCAATGATGGATTTGCAAGAAAGTCACATGACTCATAATTGCTGATGCCATCCTTAAGTCTTTCCTCACTCTATGCCACTTAATTTTGGTGGAGAACACTAAAGTTTTTTTTCTATCTACACACCCCAACTGCAAATTTGGCGGTGAATTCCCACTTCCCTCATCACATAACCCTTCCACCGGCAACAATGAAGCACCTCTCTACTAGGAAGCTACTTCACTCAACAATGAATGCTATCACTTTTCTTTTAGTTCTTTACTATAAATCTGACTCTGATTTGGAAGATTCTTTAGCTTATATGTGTTTTCTTTCCAAAAAGTGTTACATCATCACCAGGGGGCCAAATCTTTATCATGATCCCCGATATGATCTGGCCTCAATTCTCAACATTCCTCATTTAAACTTCAGGCAACTTTTTAGAACTTCTCCCAATTCTTTCTTCAAACTTTATCAACTCATTTCTGAACATCCCATCTTCCCTAACAATTCTCATAACAAACAGCGCAATCCTGCCATCCAACTTGCTGTTGCTCTATGTAGCTTTGGCTCAAATGGAAATGGTGCTGCCGTAAGACGTTTGGATAATCTCTTTAACATAGGATATGGTACCATGATATTATACACCAAGCGCTGTATGATTTCTATCCTTTCCCTCAAGTCTCAAACTCTTGCTTAGCCAACTCCAGAACAGTGACTTAAATACTCTCAAGTAATGCAAGCTGAAGGTTTCCCTGGCTGTATAGGTTTTGTTGATGGCACAACAATCCCTTTGAGTCAAAAGTCTGCTCATGATGGCAACCATTATTTTGATCACAAAAAAAGGTTTCTTCAAAATCTTCTCCAAGTTCTCATCTTTCACAATCTAACTTTTTATCTTCTTTCTAGATACTCTATTGCCGTTCAACTTGTATGCGATGTCCATAAAAAATTTATTGATTTTCACAGTGGCTGCCCTGGATCATGTCATGACTCTTCCGTCTTCAAAGAATGAGGGTTTCTCAATCCCCTGACTCATACTTTGATGAATCTCAGTACCTCCTTGCAGACTCAGCATATGCAAGTGGAAAGTACATTATACCTGCTTTCTGTGGTGCAACTTCAGAAAATGACCCCAAAACTACCTTTAATTATCACCTTGCACAATCCAGAGTACAAATTGAAAATGCTATAGGTATTTTAAAGGGACAATTTTCTAGTCTTTGGGAGCTCAGAATCCAATTTCAAAAAAAATTGGAGATCAAAACTGCAAATCATTGGATCTTGACTTGTGTAATACTCCACAATATTCTAGCTGATTTAAAGGATGAGTGGAATGATCTTTATGAATAAGAGGATCCTGAACCACCACCGGCACTCCCCTCCCTTGATTCACAAATCATTCAATCAACTGGTATACACTCCATTATAATGCTAATTACTCTCCAACATTTCACTTTGCAACGCTTTTAATTTTTAATTTTTATGTTTTCATACTTTCCAAATGTCCTCTTTGTGTACTCTATTCACTTGGTTTTGTATTTTGGTTTGTTGCATACTCATTTTTTTTTAAATTTACGGTGAATATCTTTTTTTTGGATGGCTCATTGGTTTTCTTTCACCAGCTCAACATGAAATAACATATTTTCTTTTATCACATATTTTGTCAGTGATTTTTTTTTTCATTCATCACTCATATCCTTTTCATCCTCTCCTCAAACATCCCTCTGTTTTTTTTGTTGAATTTATTTTCTTAACTCAAATCACCAGGTAGGTCATTTTTTTTCTTTTTTCTTGGTTTTTTATTTGCTAATCATGATTTTTTTGTTTTTTTTGTAAGTGCTTCATTTATTTTTGTTCTAGGGTAAATTAATTTTTTTTTGTTTTTTTCTCTTTTTTCTCTTTTTTTTGTTTTTTTTCTCTCCTTCACCTCTCTTTATCATCCTCAAGGCCCCCCTTTTTCCCTCTCTTTACCTGTCTCAATACCCCCTTTTTAGCTGCCTCAAATCCCCGTTTCCCCCCTCTTTTGGTCCCTCATCACCCCCCTTCCCCTCTTTTTAGGCGCTTCAAGACTCCCCCCTTCCCCTCTCTTTATGTCCCTCAACCCCCCCTTCCCCTCTCTTTAGCCGCCTCAAAAACCCCCCTATCCCCCCCCATTCCCCTCTCTTTAGCCGCCTCAAACCCGAAAAAGGGGGGGTAGAGGAGGAGGTAAGGGAGTGGGTAGGGGTAAGGCGAGTGGAAGGGGGGGAGGAAAGATGTTAAGGGGGGGAAGGGGGGGTTTGAGGCGGCTAAAGAGAGGGGAATGGGGGGGGTTTGAGGCGGCTAAAGAGGGGGGGATAGGGGGGGGGACATATAAAGAAGGGTAAAGGGGGGGAATTTGGGGGGGTTTCAGGGGGTTTTTGAGGCAGGCAAGGAGAGGATTTGAGGGGACTTTTGAGGTAAGGAGGGAGGGATTTTTAAGGGGATTTCAAATAAATAAAGGAGGGGAAAAGGGGACATTTATGGGAGATAAAGAGGGGTTACCTACTTTCAAATAAATATACTAACAAATTTTTATTTGTAAATTTGATTAATTTTTTAATTTTTTTGGCAGTATTATAGAAAAAAAAAAAATTTCTTTCTGTTAAAGACTGTCCCTCTTATTTACAAATCAAAAAAGGTTTATAATTTAATTTTAAATTTTTCTAGTAAATAATTTTTCTGATTTTTTTTTATTTAAAATTTTTTTTGTTTTTGATTTTGATTTTACTAATTTTTTTTTTTTTTTTTTCAGGATCTTGTGAGAAGGTTTTTAATAACCAATATTCAGGTTCACTTTTAATTTTAAATTTTTTTTTTTGATTTAATTTTTACTAAAATTTTTTTTTTGAATTAATTTTTTTTTAAAGGATTTTGCTTTTATTTTGTTTTTAAAAATAAAACCTCAGGTTTTTTTTTTTTGATAAATTATTTTTTTGGAAAATTTTTTACTGATTTTTAGTTTTTTAGTTTTTTTTTTTCCAATTTTATTTTTCAAATAAAAAAACAGCTTTTTTTATTATTAGGTGAGAATTTTTTTTAAAAATAATTGAGTTAAAATTTTATTGACAATTAAATTTTTTTTCAGATCAAAAAAATGTCTTCTTCTTCAGATTCACCCCTTACTTCTCTCTTATCTTCATCTTTATCTTTTTTATCATCTTCATCTTTATCATCTCTATCATCTTCTTCGAAATAAACTTCCATACAATCATCTTCTAAATCATCAAAAAAATTAATGATAATCAGTCTCATAAGAAGAAAAGATATCTGGAAAAAAAAATTCATCATCTAAATTATCAAAAAAATTTAAAGATAATCAATCTCATCAGAAGAAAAGTTATCTGAAAAAAAAAATAATCATCTAAATCATCAAAAAAAAAATTAAAGATAATCAGGCTCATCAGAAGAAAAGATATCTGAAAAAAAATTCTCTGTGAAAGTTATTTTTGTCATATCCCAAACATTTTTTTTCATAAAACTAAAGTATATAAAAAAAATCAATATCTGAAAAAATTACCAGAAGATATCAAATATCTAACCGATTTTGGTGATTATCGAGTTGTTGCAGTTATCAGTAATACTTATAAGGCTCAATTCATTTTGGAAGTTCATTCATTTGATGGTGTAAAAGATGAAACTTTAAATCAACTATCGGATCTTATCATAACTCCTTATCAAATGGCTTTGGTTCAATTACCTATAAGGAATACGAATTTGTTGGGTGGTATCATGATTGGATTTGGTTGGAGACCAGGTTTTGTTAAAGGATACTCTCTTGGTATGTCTAATAATTTTTTTCCATTCTTAATATCATTTCACTTATTTCATTTATATAGGCATATATTTGTTGGTCTAGAATATCACTAAAGCTCAAAAAGATGAAGATTTTTGCTTATGGGACACTCTACCTTCCTTTAACTCTTTTCTTGCTTTTTGACTCAAAAAGCTCTGTAATAAAGCATTTGAAAAAAATCATGAACTTGCAACCAAAGTTGGAATACAGAATTGGTGTGACTCCAAATGGGAAGATATCAGACACGAATATCTTTTATTTTTTAATGTTATTATCACTCATTCTAGATTTCACAATAGGATTCATATTGATAGGAATGATGCCAATTTTCTTACTTTTGGTATATTCTCATATATCAATCCAATAACTGGCCAGCCAATACCATCTCGAGCTAAAATCAAAGTACATGGTTTATATTTTCCAGACCACCGGTGAATCATTGATTTTGGTTTGGGAAATGGTATCATTGAAACTATTTGGAATTCTTCTAAGGATAATCATCAAACGACCAAAGCTCCTCCTGGTTTGGAATCCTGTCAAGATTTAACACATTTTGATTGCTCATTTCAAATTAGTCATAAGTTGATTCAAAGAATCAATAAGGTAAAGAAAGAAGGTAAAATTATTTGATTTAAAAAAACTTTATCTAGATCCAAAAAGTATGGGGATTAGAGTTGCCATCAAAAATTTTATATTTTTTCATAAATTTTTAATAAATATTTTTATATATCAATTTGCTCAAGTAATGTGATGAGACAATGAACTTTGGTTGTATAACAGGTAATCATGATATCATTTATTTGTTTCATGGGGTTTCTCTTGCCTATACCTGTGGAAAGTACCAAACTTTTGTTTCTAGACTTGGTCTGCATTTTGGCTTGAGGAATCATCATTACTTTAAACTAGGGAAATTGATATATATTAGATATTTATTTAATAATTTATGTAATAATATTAAATTTAGATGACTTCCACCCCTTACTTCAATAAAATTCAGGGGGGGAGGGGGTATTGCCAAATTTTCAAATCTGACATGTGAAATTGATGACTTAGAAAAATTTTGGTGATACCCACCCCTTGCTTCAATAAAATGCTGGGGAGAGTATTGCCAATTTTTTAAAACAGATATAGAATTTTTTTGACTTGTAAATCTTTTGGTGAAAATTATTTGGTGATACCCGTCCCTTACTTCAATAAAATCCATGGGGACTTTTGCCAAAATTTCTTATAAGACTTGTGAAATTCTTGACATGTAAGAATTTTTGGGATACTAGTAAAATGCAGGGGATAGTAAAGCCAAAGTCTCATATAAGACTTTCAAGATTCATGACATGAAAGAATTTTTGTGATACCCACCCCTTACTTCAAAAAAATCCAGGGGTGGGGGATCCTCAAATTTTCAAAGGAGACATGAAAATTTTATTGAAAAAAAGAATATTTAACATTAAAATACAAAAAATCAAGTAATAATAGATAAAGTAATGAAATAAAGGAAATTATTGGAAATTTTATGTACAAATAAATATGAACAGTTGAAGTGTGAGAGAAATAAAACAAACTAGTCATCTAACAATTTCTTTAAACGTTCAATTTCCTCAACAGATTTATTAGCCTTAACACATTCTATCAAGAAATATTTCTTTTTTGAATTTTCTTCATGATCAAACTTATATTTCATCTGCTCTAATAGGTTTTGATGTTCGAGTGTTTTCTCCTCTCTTTTGATTTTTCAATACTTAGAGTTAACTCAAACTTCTTCTCCTCCAAATCTTGGGCCCGATCATCGTTCCTTAAAGAGAGCTCATACTTCCTCTCTTCCAAATCTTGTAGCCTATCATCCCTCCTTAAAGAGAGCTCATATTTCTTCTTTTCAAAGCTTAGAGTCTCTTTAGCAATTTCTACTTGTTCTAGAGTGATAATAAAAATTAATATAAAGTTTAAGAAAAGTAGAGTAAAGTAATAAGAGGTATGGTATCACTTACCAGCATCACGTTTCTCTAAAAATTGTTCCATAGACAAAAAAGGGGTTTGTGATGAAGTATCACTTTTTTGTCCTCTTTGTGAGTGGAAATTTAGACTACTTGAAGCCCTACGCTTCTTTTTCAAGGTCATATTTTCCTCCTCATCATTGTCACTACCTTCAGACTCAGTTGATTGAGGATCCTGAGTTTGTTCATCAGCCTTTTAAGAAATAAGAAAAAGATAAGTAAATAAAAAATAGAAAAGATAAGATAAAAGAAAAAAGAAACAGACCTGAGTTAGATTTAGTTGGTTTAAATCACCTATAAGATCTACAGAAAAGCTATCTAGATATGTCTTATTCAAATGAGGGGAAGCTTGAGTGGAGGAAGAGGATGGGAAAAGATTTTCTTCAACATCATGTTTGGAGATAGGATCTTCACCATCCAACATGTTTACAGGATTAACATTGGCTCCCTCTCCAAAAATTGCATCCATCTCTTTAAAGTAAGGACATAAAGTTTCAAGGTTATCATCTATGGATTTTATGCCCTTAGTTATATTGTTGTTGGTAACCCTAAAACCAGTGGAAGATGAAAGAGCCTTTGCCTTCTTGTATTTTGCTTGGTAATTCTTGAATTGTTCAGACATCTGTTTAGGCAAAAGATCAATCCTTCCCCTGGTCTTATTCTTTAATTCATTTGCCATTAGAAGATAGCCATTAGCTTTTGATGCAGGGGGCCGTCCTAATTTAGTGGCATACTAAGTACCAAAACAAGAATCATAGTTAGATTTGGTTTTCAGCCAGTTGATAAGAATGAGATGATCATCTTTTTTTAATTGAACGGTCTTAGATTTCTCTGCTGAGCGGGGGAAAGAGGGAGTAGTGGGATTTGAAGAACAACTGGGTGATGGCTGCCTTTGAGAAGATCTAGGACGATGAGGCATGTTAAAATATAAATGAAGATGAAAAGGAGCAGAAACAAGCAGATGAGATAGCGAGATGAAAAGGAGCAGAAACAAGCAGATGAGATGGTGAGGGGTTCTGAGCAGATAGAATGTGAGTGTGCAGCAAGGTAGAAGCCATATCCAGAGAGTAGTCCAAGATGTGGTTATGGCAGAAAGTAGGTCAAGATGTGGTTATGACAGAAAGTTGTCCAAGATGTGGTTATGAAAAATTGAGTAAAAAAATGTTGGATAAGAGGTGAACATTGACACGTAAAGTGTCTAATAAACAAATTATTAGCAAAAATAATTGAGGAAGATAATTGGGGTATAAGGATTTTTATCCGCAATTAATTTAATTGCTGATCCCTGAACATTGATACCCCCTAACAAGTACATAAATTAATTATATCTATTTATTCCAGTTGAAATTAAGTCCTGGTAATTGAATTTTCAGTTGACTCCTAGTCCTGATAATTATATATCAATATATATATTAGTAATTAATTGGGAATTGTGTTCATTATTACAGTTAACTCTTTGTCCTGGTTATTAATAAATTATATTATTATTTCAGTTGATTTATTTTAAATCCTGGTAAAAAAATATATATGTCTTAATTGATTTAATTAATTAAAAAATTGTAATAATTATTTTAGTTGATTTTTTGTCCTGAAAAAGATTATTATTTCATTATTCAAGTTGATTAAAAATCCTGACAATTGATCATATAATTGAAATATTTTTATTATATCTCTTATATTTTTTCTTACAGAAAGTTAAATAATACCTGATTAAATATTAATATTTCTTTTCTCTCAGCTTAAGTTATATAACCAATGACTGATCAAAGTGCTTCTGCTTCCTGTGAAGAGGAACTGGACTTAATTGATTATGATGAGACTTCTGTAAGTTCTCCTTTGACTGAAAAAATTGCTTAAATTAATCAATTGTTGGAACAAACAGGATGTGGAGATTCAGGAAGTAGAAATAAAAATTGAAAAGACTGCTCTTGATCTAAAGCCCCCAGTGAACCCCCCAGAAGAGCTTCCAAGAGGCTTCAAAATAAAAAAGGTACCTATGAAACAGCAACTCAACAACCTCTCGACTCACATAAAGAAGTTGAAAACAGAAAACCTCAAATTAAGATCAAAGGTAGAAATGCTAGAGGAAAAGGTAAGAAATGTAGAAACTACTCTTCAAGATATAAAGAAACCTCCTCCAGAAGTAAAAACCCTTCCACAGTTGGCTCCTCAACCACAGGAAAAGGTGGAAGTCTCAAAATGGCAGTGGGACTGGCTCAAAACTCAGTGGGACTCCCTCCAAGCTCAAAAGATGCAACAAGAAACTCAGGAAGGTCCCTCCAGACCCCAACAAGTCAACCCAACCCCTCCTCATCCCTATCAAGGAGGTAATAAAAGGAAAAAACAATCAACTCTAAATTTTGCCTGAACCATTGTAAGCCCTTCTATTGAATACCAAGTACCCTTTCTTATTACTGATTAAATCCCTTCAGGTAATTCTGGATGGGGAGATGGTACCTTGAGCCCAGTAGAGGCTGGCTCTATTAGGAATATTACTCAATATTCTAATGTAACTACTCCTTTAGTATTAATTTCTACTTCAATTATTAACCCTGATATGGCCATTATTGATGAAACCATTTATCCTGAAGTTTATGAGAGTCTGGAAAATTACTCTGTTTCCCTATTGAGAAATACTCCTGATGTAGCAACAATTAATGATGAATATTTGAGAGATATTATTAACAAAAAAAATCATATAATAAATAACCTCAAATTGACTCAAAAATTTAATAGTTTGTTAACTGAACAAGGTTACCAATTAGTGAGAAGTGAATTGAAGAGGGTTTTTAATGATTTGTATAATTACAAAGTAACTCATGAGAGGAAAGTTTCTTTGTGGAAAAATATCAAGAATGATTTGCCCAAGTTAAAAGACACTGTGTCTATCTTTTTTTAGGAACTAGAGGGATATAAGTTGAACTTGAAAAGACTAAGTGACCATTACTCAACTCTGCAACCAAGAACCAATTATCTTTTGCAACTATAAATATAACATTATCCAGTATTCCAAGAGTTAAAACTAGACTAACAAAAATTGAAAGACAGTTGAACTCATTGTTAAATGACCAAAAGTCTTCTTCCACTTCTTTGAAAGAACCTATTTCACAATATACTCCAATTGTACCTGATCCTAGTTCATCTAAAGTAAAATTAGTGCAAGAAATGCCTGTAGATATTCCTGAGTCTCCATCAAATAGTGATGATGCACCTGGTTCATCTACAGAAAGGTTAAACTATGAGATTACTGCCCAATTAGAAAAAATACACTTTCTTCTTACACAGAAACAAGTTTGCAACAAGGAGATTGCCTCAAATCAAAAGAATCAGCCAAAACTTGACCAATATCCAACATTTGATAGTGATTGTTCCTGTGATTGAAAGCAATTTATTTGCAGAATTGATAACCTGAAGAATTCTTAAAAACTTCCAGATGAAGAAATTGTGTCTGAATTTATTTCTTTTATTTTCCAATTTTGCCTTGATGTGGTATGAATCTGTCCTTTTAGATAAAAACAACTACTCCTGGAAGGATTGGAAGAAATTTATTAGAGCACAGTTTGGTGGCTCCAAGCTTAGATTAGCACAACAAAGGCAGTATGAGGAAGCTAGATACAGCTCTTCTTCTACAGAAAAGCCTATTGAGTTCCTGATGAAGCTTGTAAAGATCCTGAGAGAAATGGACCCAAACATTGATTTTGAATTATGGAAAGACAGGCTCCTCAATAAATTGCCTATGTCTTTAAAAGACTTAATAGTTGCTAGGACTGAGTTCTAAAGAGAACCTTATTCTTTTATTAATACTTGCAATGAGATCCTTTTAAATAACATGTATGATTCTGGAAGGTTCATTTCTAGATGTTCAATGGAGAAGACCTCTAATTACCAACAGAAACCTCCTGAAAAAGTTGGTAAACCTTCCGCCCCTGCTGCACCTAAAAAGTATGCAACAAACACTTACTTTAAATGCAGCAAGCCTTGAAAGAAAGGCCATGTTTGTGACAAAAAATAAATCTTTTTGAACAAACAGAGGAACATGCTGATGACACAGTTGCATTGGATGATACTTCAAGTGATTGTGCCAGCAATATTTCTTATGAATCTCACCAGGAAATTTTAATGCTGGAAGAAGATATTCATTATTTAAATAATATTGACAATAAGAATGATGATTTATCCAAAGTAGAAGATGCTGATCTCATAAGAAATCTTGAAGACAGCTCAATAATTATTGCTCCTCTCAAGGCACCTGTCTTGATTAATGGAAAAAACATTGAGGTTGTTCTAGATTCTGGAGCTGGAGAATGTGTGGTATCTGAAAAAGCACTTGCTTCAGTAAATCAGGATTATAAATCAAAACTTATGCCTATCATTTCTGAAAATTGGAGAGATTATGGCTCTGTTTTGTCCCCCATTAGTAAATACAATGCTACAGAGTTTTTCAAATACAACCATAGCTTTGTAAGAGCTATTTTGACTTTTTAGTTATGAAAATGATAACTTAAGTAGTTGGTTCATTGTGGGAAATGACATTTTAACCAAATATGGCATTAAATTGGATCCCTCAAACCAATGATTCACAATGGGGTTGAATGGGAAGAGAAAATTTAAAATTTCCTCCCCCATGAAATTATTAACACAAGGATTTAACACATTTCATTCTGTAATTCAATATAAAGGAATATCTACAAAAGTAATGCCTTCCCTTCTGTCTGAAATTGACACAGCTTCTTTTGGAGAACAACTTACTGGTGAGGAAAAAGATTCCATCATTCATTTGATAAAATCTTTTTCTTTTACTTTTGCTCATGGGTCACATGAATTAGGATTGGTAAAAGAAGAAATGAAGCTCTCATTATCTTTCCCATTAGCTGAAATAACACCTAGTTTAAAGAAGAAGACTTATCCTGCTTCTCCCAAAAAGAGAAAAGATATTGAAGACAATATCTCTACCCTTTTAAAAATGAATATTATTGAAAAGGTAGTTGAAACACCTAAACATTGTGTTATCTTACCTGTATTAATTTCTTATGAGAAAGATTAAGCCAGGTTATGTGGTGATTATAGAGCATTGAATAACTATACTGTAGATGATATTTATCTTTACCCAGAATTAGCTCTATACATGCTACCTTACAAGGTGCTAAATATATCAGCTGCTTAGATGGTGATAAAGGATATCACCAAGTACCTGTTGAGAAGATTTTCTAGAATTCTCTGATGATTGTTACTCATATGGGTATTTATAAGTATGGTAGATAGCCATTTGGCCCAAAAAATGCCCCTTCAGTTTTTCAAAAGATTATGAATAACACATTTGATGAAGAAATAATTGAAGGATGGCTGATGGTTTACATTGATGATATCATCATATTTTCTAAAACATTTGAGGACCATCTTAGCCATCTGTGTAAAGTGCTCCCTAAGATGGATGAGATAAATATGACACTTTCTTTGAAAAAATTCAAATTCGGTTTTCATTCTTTGAAAGTGCATGGTCATGTTGTCTCAGGTTTACAGATATGTGTTGACCAAAACAAAGTGGCAGCCATAAAACAGGTAAAAGCTCCTACTACAGTGAGAGAGCTCCAAAGTTTTTTGGGAATGTTTGGAAAATATAGACAATATATTAAAAATTATCAGGTCATAGGATTACCCCTAACTCAAATAACAAGTAAAGATGGTACTTTTGTCAGGAACAGTGAAAGGCAAAGAGCTTTTTGACACTATGAAACATTGTTTGATTTCAGCACCAATTCTTACTTTGCCTGACTTTAATCAGCCATTTTTTTATACACTGATGCCAGTTTTATTGGCCTTGGTGCTGCTCTACATCAAAAACAAGGTATGACTGATAAAATATCAGAAGTACTAATTGGTTATATTTCAAGAACCTTGAGAAATAGTGAATTGAAATATGGTGCCACTCCACTGGAGTGTTTAGCAGTAGTGTGGGCTCAAGAGTAGCTACATTATTATCTGGATGAACAGAAATTTGAACTTGTCACTGACTGCAGTTCAGTTAAATCCCTCTTGAACTTGAAGACACCTAACATACATAAGTTCAGATGGCAGTTAGCTGTTCAAGAATAAAGAGGGAGGATTACAATAATTCATAAGGATGGTATTGTTCACTCAAATGTGGGTATGTTATCAAGGTTACCTTTGCCAAATGATTACTCAAATCCTGCATATGTTCATGAAGATTGTATAGTTCACATTCATGGGATATATCACTACGCAATATAGGGGGTGGACTTGCTAGCAAGTCCTCAACCTGAACTCAGATGGAACTCAGACTGAACTCATACTGAACTCATGCTGAACTCTACTTGGACACCCACCTAAAACTGTTCTGCTGAGTGGTGTTCATCCCTGATTGTATGGTTCCTTTATCAATAGCTCAATGTGTGCTCAATCTGTGGTGAGTTTGGGTCCAAGGTTGCGGACTCGCTAGCAAGTCTGCCCCCCATATTGCGTGGTGTATGTGGTTGATATGGAGATAGAGCTATTAAAGCTTATTCTGGATTCATATGATAAATACACTGACTTAAAGAAGTTATTTACTATACTAAATTATCCAAAGAATGCTTAAATACCAGAATTTATTAAAACCCTCCTACCAAAGTACCAGATTGCTTTAAAAAAATGTAAATTTTCAATTGATGAAGGCTATCTCTATTATAGAAGAATGTTGAGTAATGTTATTTTTATTCCTCCATCTATGAAAGAGGTCATCTTGAATATTTGGCATGATGACATATTGGATGGACATTTTGATCTTGAAAAAACAATGATTGAAATTAAGAAACCTTCTTGGTGGGTTTATATGTCTGAAGACACCAAACTATATGTTGAATCCTGTGATTCTTGCCTGAAATCAAAAAGATTAACTGGAAAAAGAGCTGGTTTAATGCACCATATTGAAGCTCCTGATGAATCATGGCAAAAAATTATCTTGGACTTTGTAACAGGATTTCCCATTTTTGGGAAAGACAGTTATAACTCTTGCTGGGTTATTGTGTACAGATTCACAAAAATGTGTAAATTCATCCCTACTCACAAGGATGTTTCCACTAAAGAATTAGCTTTTGTGAGAAAGTCTCATATGTTTAATACTTCTGGTTTCTCAAAGGCCATAATCTCTGACAGAGACCCTAAATTTACTTCTGAATTTTGGATGTCTCTGATGGATTTCTGTGGTTGTGATCTGAAGCTTTCTACTGCCCATCACCTTCAGACTGATGCATTAGCTGAGAGAATGATTCAGACTTTAGAGGACATGATAAGAAGGTATTGTTCCTTTGGCCTTGAGTAAAAAGACAATGACAGGTTCACTCATGATTGGGTCACCTTACTTCCTGTGTTGGAATTTACTTATAATAGGACTGTTAATTCTTTTACTCAAAGAAATCCTTTTGAGCTCTGGCTTGGATATATTCCAAATACTCCTGCCCAAATTCTCAATAATAAAATACCTAAATTGGATTTACATCCTGGTGTAAAATATTTTCTTCAAAGTCAACAACTTTCCACAAGTCATTCTCAAAAATGTATTGAAAAATATTCTGAATATGAGAAGAAGAGGTGGGATGAATCCCATAAAAAATACACTTTTAAGAAGAGTGATGAAGTACTGATTTCTACATTCCAATTCAATTTACAAGGTAATAACAAATTAAAAGACCCATTTGAAGGTCCCTTTGTTGTCAGAGAATGGTTGGTAATAATGAAGTTTAATTTATACTGTATTCTCCATATGACAGGAAACATCTTGTTTTTCCAATATCTCTTCTGAAACCTTACACATCCAATAGTGATTTATTTCTCAAAAGGAGGGGAAGACCAAAGAAGAACCCTATTGAAATCACTGAAACAGCAGAAATAGATAATATTCTCAATGACAGAATAACCACTGCTGAAAAAGGTAATGAATACTTATTGAGATTCAAGAATAAATATTCTGAATATTATTCTTGTATACCTAGGAAAGAGATATCTAAACTTTCTCCTCTACTAAAGATATATAAAAAGAAAAAATCATACACTACGCAATATAGGGGGTGGACTTGCTAGCAAGTCCTCAACCTGAACTCAGATGGAACTCAGATGGAACTCAGACTGAACTCAGACTGAACCCATACTGAACTCTACTTGAACACCCACCTAAAACTGTTCTGCTGAGTGGTGTTCATCCCTGATTGTATGGTTCCTTTATCAATAGCTCAATGTGTGTTCAATCTATGGTGAGTTTGGGTCCAAGGTTGCGGACTTGCTAGCAAGTCCGCCCCCCATATTGTGTGGTGATAGAATTTTTTTATTGTTTTTTTAGAGTGAGGGAGTGTCAGACAGGCTACTAGACTTACCCAGTAAAATAATTAATTATTTACTGGGATTAAGCCACACCTTTAAATCTTATTTTATTAATTGTATTATATTTACTTCATAATTTACTTGTAATAAATTAACTAATTAAAATAAGTAAATCAGGTAAATATTCAAAATTAATGTCCCTCATATTTTTTCCCTAACACCGTCCTCATGAAAGGTTAGAAGTGAAATAAAACTAAATTAATACTATATTTTAAATTCAAAGAATTTATATAAAATAGTTAAAATTATATTAATACTTGCAATGAGATTTAAATTATTTCATTTTAAGAGTGACATTTACAGAAAACTTTAAAATAAATCAAATAATTTGATATATACAGTAACTAAATTTTTGAAACATTATTTATAGAAAATTCTTATTATTTGAAATATCTTATTTTGAAATTTTCTTCCTCTCATACTCTTATATGCAGATTTATTAACCCCATGGTTTCTCTTGTTTCTGCCTATATAAGGCCTTCCATTTTTTGCTATTTTTTCCATAATTCATTACTTACTTCACCTTACTATATAAATCATATCCAACACTATTACTACTATTACTGATTTGACTAGCTACATCTGCATAATTTAAATCCTTATAAGTAATAATAATAATCAAATCTCACCTTTAACTTGCATAATAAATTCTTAAATTTAAAATTTAGGTACCCCTTTGAATTTTTGAGTCTATTCCACCTTTCACCGCTTTTGGACCTCTGTTAAAATCTTCTAGACCAAGAGGACCCCTTGACACATATTATAAATAGAATAAACAGATAAAATCAGATACCATAAAGAAACAGGTAAAATAACTCATCCAAAGAGTATATAATGAAACCCAAAGCATATAGAAGAACCAAATTAATTTTCTAAGCCCCCAATAACATCCCCAAGCATCCATATTAACCCAGTAATGATATACCAACCCATAAATCTGTGAATATCTATCAAAGGAAGCAGATTAAGCTGTCCAAACTGGATATATGCGCCTAAAAAAGGTGTATATGCTTGTGTAGGTGCTGTGAGTACACTGAATATGTCCATATGACCTAAAATAAGCAGAAAAATAAAGATTATAGGCTATTTAGAGGTTAAAACCCGCTTATAGACCTATATATACATAATATAACTTAATATTTCATTGAATATGAGGTTTATGCATACATATAAGCTTATTTATGTCTATAATTACATAATATCACTTAAGATAAGTATATTATGACTCCATTACCACATTAATAAGTATTATAAGGTTATTGATAAGCTATTTAAACTACTATAAGTCATATAATAGTGTAATAATTATATATATAAGTATTATAACTTTAATTTTAACTTATAAGCTTAATGCAATTAGGGTATCATATTTTAAACATGAGAATTACTCAGTCCTGGGGAAACCTAGGCTGACACAAGCCTTACAAAATAAGCCAGATTAAAACACCACAAAAAATTTTCCAAATTCACCATCAACAGATGAAATACACCTGCCCTGGAAAGTTGTATTCTAACAGTGTATTTCTCCCCAATAAATTCTTCTTTTGCGTCATACCAGTCACCAAAACACTTACCTTCTTCATCATGATGAGTCATCACACTAGGTACAAAAGTACCATCACCTAGATTTTTTCTCCTAATCCATATGGGCTTATTAAAAAGGTACCAAACCCTCCATCAAAAAATGATATACACCTGCCCTAGACAGGTGTATTTCAACAGCATATTTTTCCCCAGACACATCTTCTTTTGGTTAAAAAAAGTCATCAAAACACTTCCCTTCATCATCATGATTAGTCAGCACTAGGTACAAGGATGCCAATAATAGGTACAAAAGTACCAACACCTAGATTTTTTTCTCCTAATCCTTAAGGGCTTATTCATGAAAATAAGGTATGTGACTCACCAAAACTTAATCAATACCTTAATCATACTATTATCTTTAATCTTCATCACTTTTCACTAACATAACATGCCACTTTCAGTCCACCACCAACTTGAGATCACTGTTACAGCTCTAGATCTTGATCTAATGGTTAATTTTGATACTTACTCCAATGCTGAACTACCCCTAAAAATAGAATCTAGTAGTAATTAACCATCTCAAAAAAGTGCTGTGAATTCTTTAACACTAAAAATCACCCTTTCTCATTTTAAAGGCATAGCTTAACTAATTTAATTTAATTGATTTTGGTTCAGCTCACAGACTTAAAATTGCATAAAATTTCTAAGATTTAGTCTCACTAAGATACCTCATCTTTTCATCATCTCTCACTTCCATCACTCATTTTTGGCTCTTACACTTCTCACTTCACAGCTCTTGAGGTAAGTCACTTTCTCATTTTTTGTAATTTAATTGCCAATTGAAATGTCTTTTATTGCCTCTTTTTTATTGATTGTTTTTTTATCATTTTTTTGTTTTAATAACCAATTGATCTCTTCTTTTTTCCTTTATTTTCCTTTTTAATTTCTTCTCTGTATTTTTTATTCTTGATTTACTGAATTTTTAGTGCTTTTTGGTCTTTTTAGTTTTTTTCTCTTTTTTGGCCTTTTTTTTGCTAATTCACTTCTGAATCATTCAGAAATCATCTGAAAATTATTCATGAGAATTTACCACTGTTTTATTATTTTTTGGGAAATTTTTGGTCTTTTTTCCCTCTAAATCACTTTGGAAATGTTTTACAAGAATTTCCATGTGATTTTAAGGTGTTGTTTGGCTTTTTTGCATCTTTTTTTCACTAAAACCATATGGAATAATTTAGAAACACTCTGAGCCAATTTGTAAATTTATTAAAAGTATGTTGAAGTGATTTTAAGGTGTCTTTTGGTGCTTTTCTTAAGTTTTTTGGACACTTTTTTTGAACCTTTTGCTACTTTTCTATTAATGTTTGAGACACATTTTGGACACTTTTATGGGAACTTTTGGGGCACTTTTGTTTGGAACTTTTGGGAAATATTTTGAAGACTTCTGTATGCTATTTTTGGAACTTTTTGCATCTTTTATGGAAGCTGTTTTAAACTTTCTGGGTGACTTCTTGAACTATTTCAGGTATTTTTTATCCAATTTTATTTTTTTATTTAGATTGATTTTATTTGAATTTTTTAGATAAAATTGACTTAAAACTAGAGCTGGTCAACTAGATTCATAAGGTAAGAAAAAAAGTTAATTTAAAAAAGAGAACATCTGGTAGCCAAAAAAAGTATGGGGTCTAATATAGGCTTTGAAAATTTATTTTTAGTTCATGAGTTAACATTTAAAAAGTCACATATGATACTCTACTTACTTAAGTTAATGAGCCATCAGGCTTTGTGTCATATGAAAGAAATCATGGGGACATGTTTTTCCCTCATGAGGTTCATGTATACACTTGTGTTTGATTGCATTGATTTTAGTCACAGATTATTTCCACTCACATTTTTACTTGAATTGGCATTTATTTGGGTTTTTATATTATCTCTTAAGACTTTTTTAAATTTTAATTCATGTAATGGACTTAAAATTTGGCAATCTAGGACCCTGATTCAATAAAAACTAGGGAAGGGTATTGCCATTTGTTTTTTCAAACCATTTTTTTGACTTAGAATAAAATTTTTGATCCCCATTCTATGCTATGTTAAGTAGTATGGGAGGGTATTGCCAAAAAAAATTGACATAAATTGATATTTTCTTAAAATAATATTGGTTATTTACACCCAGAAAATAATCTGTCAATGAAGATATTATTTGAGAATAAAAGTAAAAAAGTGATAAATCAGAAACAAAAGAAAAATTCATAGATGTAATTGATAGAAAGATTGGAAGTATGATTGAAGAAGTAGGATCTAGATTATTAGATACCAGTATTTTAGTTAGATAAAATAATGATGAAGAGTTTAAATTTATAATTTTTAATTGTCCTTTCCTTACCTTCTAACCTTATTCCTTTCTAAATCTAAAAAATCTATCTCAATTTCTTAAAAATTTTCATCCTTTGATATTGAATGAACCCACAAACTAACATAAGTCATTTTCTTGAGTCTTGCTCTAGGAGTCATTGATTCTTTATCATCTAACTTTTTATCATCAGTTACTTCCTTAAAAATTTTTTGATTTCATGAGCCTTGCTTCTGATTAATGCATGGGGAGTAAATAGGCAGTTCAAAAAAATAGTAAAAAATTAGTTTAAGCTTAATACTTTGGACTCATCAAGCTCAATTTCAGAATAAACAGTTGATTGTTCAAATGAAGGATAGTCAAGCAAAGAATCTAAAGGAAACTATTAATTATTCATTTCAGCCATTAACTTATTTAAAATAGTAAAACTGGTCTGGTTAAATGTATCACTCAATTACTTAATTATTTAACTACTTAAATATTATAAAATTAATATTTTCAAAATCTTTAAGTATAATACTATGTAGCTATATTTAGTAACTATATTGAAATTTTTTGTTTCCTTTAAGTTGTTAATTTTAATTTACACAACATTTTCACTTAATTAAAATTTTATTTCATTTTTATTAAATCAATTGAATTAAAAATTATAAAACCTACTGCAAGTTTTTTGTTCTAAGTCTATGTAATTACTGTGACTCAGAGCTTGTAGGAAGCTGGCCAGAGGAGGTCCAGGGACATTAAGGAAAGTGCCTTTAGTATTTCCTTGGAACTTTAACTTATATGAAATTTTAAATTTGTAGTTTATTAAAATTAAATTTAAATTATTTCATTCTATTAATTTATTTTTACTTTATTAAATGTTAACATAATACTTTAATTTATCTTCTCAATTTATTTTAAATGAGCTTTATATTAAAAGTTTAGCTTAATTATCAATGATTTTGTTGACTTCAACAAAATTTACATTGTATTAAATGTTTCCTATAAAAAGTGTTTCCTTTTGTTGTTTTAAACCTTCTTTTATTATAATTTCACTTCATATATATTACATTCAATTAAAATAAATCAAATACAAGTATTTTATTTATTTACTTAAATCATTTATTTGACAGTGAACTGTTCAATGTGAAGAGAAGAAATAAAATATTATTAAATTACTATACTATTATAATTAAACTGGTGATTTCACTACATTTTCCTATTATTGTCTTAAAATCCACTATATAAATCATCCTTACTTACCGTAAAAGCCAAAAATTAGGGGTCTTTCCAAATTTTGAAGGACAAAAAATTGTACCTTAAGAAGGGAAAAATATTGCGCAGTTGTAATAGGATGTTCCATTGGTTTGAGGACAAGTTGATTGGACAAAAGTATTGTGGTTTAAATTTTTTGAATAGAAATATAATCATAAAAGAGTGAAATCAAAAACATCAAAACTAAAGTTAGTGAAAAAACAATGAATGTTGTAGAAAGATGCTTACAGATGCCTTGCTGTAAGTTGAATTTAAGGGAGTTGGAAAAACCAAAGAAAACCCTTTTGCTTTAAGTAAATACAGAGTTCACAATTAACTAACGTATAACCTCTACTTGATATGAAATGACCAATAAACTATTTTTTATTGAGGTTGTTGAGATTTTGAATCAGTGTTTTTTTAATATGGGTGAGAAACACAAAAATCAGGCTGTATTTAAAAAATTTATATAAATGATTGAATAATATGTTTTATGAAGCTTTTATTTTTATAAGATTTAGCTGTTATAATCTGATCTCTGGTGATGAGACTTTTAAAATAGTACCCTATAAGGTAATATATATGATGATGTGTGAAATTAATAAAATATTATGTAAAAAATGTTATATTTAAAAGGGTATTACAATTTTATAATTTTTTATGAATATAATAAATGATTGTTATAATGTGCTTTGTTGTGAATGATTGTCTGTTGTCTGTATGTATCTATGATGATGTCTAATTTTGAGTCTACAGGCTTTCTATTCATAGTGTGTCACATGCGCTACTTTCCCTAACCAGAGAATTCCAGAGCTTGTCTGGAGCTTGCCTGGAGATCACCCAAGTTTGTACAGAGCTTGTCTGGAGCATTCCAGAGCTCATAGGGACTTCAGGACTCAATTAGAGCCTTTGAAATACCAATGAAAAATCTAGAGAAATTAAAGATGATAGAGATACTTCTCTGTTATAATCCATTTTAATTTTCTTAATATTTGTGGCCCTATTCACCTAGTAAGAAATTATCAAAGTGAAGTAAATTATGAAAAATCAAAAATAACCAAAAATACTTTATAAAATTATTAAAAATAGTAGAAAATAGTAAAAATTCCACAAAATTTACAAGGGCTTTTAAGACTACTGACTTTTATTTCTATGCTTTTTTATATCTATACTTGCGTTTCCTGTCCAGTAATTATTTGTTAAATCTTGACCCATAAAATTTACCCTTTTTAACCAATTTTAGTACTCAATTTCTTTAATATAACCATTTTAAAGTTAGATTGGCCTTTCTAAACTCAGTATTTATTCCCAGAAAATTATTATTAATAAACTTAAGCACCCTACCAAACTTTAGACTACCACATCCTCCCTCCAATGAAGAATGTCCCCATTCTTTAAGTTTACATAATTGATCAATCACATATTCATCCTATCTTCATCCTCTTCAACAAATTTCCTTAACTAGTCCTTAATATTTCCAATTTTTAAATTTTTATATCAATATCATCATAAATATTTCATCAAATGACCTCACTATCCCATGTGAACTTTACATCAAATACCAGGTTCCTTGTTTGATTTCTAACCCTGGTCTTCCTGTAAGATCGGCCTGTGATCTTTACAGGCTGAATAAAATCAAGAGTAACCATCCAATTATACCTTCCAGAACCAACATCTATACTGGACCAGCAGCTCTTCCTGTTCCTAATATTCACAAAAAGAGATTATCAAAAATTTCTACCTTCTTTTGTAATATAAAGTCCAAAACAGCTTCTTATTCTAAAAATCCCAATCCTGAGCTTCCTCCTTCATCTCATGATCCTAATCCTATTATTACAGGTTCTCCTTTCAGTTTTTCTGAAACATTATTTCCTGGCTCAAAAATTTAGTTTTTTTAATCTTAATTTAATAATTCTCCTACCAATTCCAAATCCAACTATTATCTCTTCCAACTCCTAAGCTATTGAAATCATCAATACAGATGACATTTTCCAGGTGCAAAATAATTACATTAATTATTATCTTAAGTTTCATAGATATCTCTTTCTTTATTTTTGTGATGATATGAAGCATAATTTTTTAAGTTATCTTCAGGAAACTCTTCTAATAATACTGAAGATTTAATGAGGAGAAGAATCTTAATGCACAGTTTTGATAATGATGATGAAAGATTTCAAAGAGATTATTTATTTTAATTGTCTTCTCTTCTTTTAAATTTAAATACTTTTATTCTTTATATCTTTTTGGGGTGATAACTGTTATCATCTGGTTGATTTTCATTCTTTTAAATTTGTCATTTTTTGAAATATAATTTTTATAAAATGTATTTTCCTTTTGATTATTCAACTTCGGAGAGTAAGGTTTGAATCTCTTCAGACTCTCCTCTACCAGTCTCCATTGTTCTTTACAGCATGAGTGAGAGGGCCTCCCTAATGAGCCAAATACTTTTGATTCCATTCCCATTGGGCTTCCCCCTGAGCTGAATACTCTTATTTCATTCTTGCAATAAGGTCCTCCAAGATTCCTCCTAAATAGTCTACCAAAGAGACCCACTAAATTCAAATCCTATCCTTCTTCTATGATTTAGCATCACAACATTCAAATAAATTCTCAAACCTTTAAAATCACTCCTACTTTTATCATAATCATAATTCTCCAGACACTCTTAGCACCTATATTTTTTGCCTTTAAAAATATTCATAAATAATCTTTGAAATATCTTTCTTTCTTTAATCCTAATTAATTCCATTTAATGACATCTCCATTGCCTAAAGTTAGTTGTACTATTTTCATTAATGACTGAATTGTCCAAATGAGTGAGTACTAGTTTGAGTACTGATGAACTAGTGATAAATTAAAAAATTACTGAATTTAATATCCCACTTGATTAACATTCCCTCCTAATTTCCTTGAAATCCAAATTTTTAATTGATTGCCAGTTTATAGTCTTGGTGGACCAAAGTGAAAGTAATTTGCCATTTTAAGGTGATAGGGGACCAATGATTGACATTTTTGACGTTTTTTTCTAGTTTAAGTTCTTAGAGGATCAAATCCTATAGTTCATTTCCAGTTTTAGGTCACAGTGGACCAATGATTGACTTGCTTGCATGTTATTGAAATTTTCTTCTTTAATTATCAGTTTTAAGACTTGATGGAGTAACAGATCACATAGAGTTCCAAAATTTTCTTAAGTATTCAGTTTAAAGTCTTAGAGGACTAACAGATCCAAAAATGTAAAACCAAAGTCTTTAAGTATTTTTGATAATTAGCCAGTTTAAAGTCTTGGAGGACTAACAGAATTTCTTGAGGTGAATTCCAGTATTCATTGAATATTGGTAATCCACATCTTTTGTTTCAAGATATAATAGGGGGTATCAATGTTCAGGGATCTGCAATTAAATTAATTGCTGATAAAAATTCTTATGCCCCAATTATCTTCCGCAATTATTTTTGCTAATAATTTGGTTATTAGACACTTTACGTGTCAATGTTCACCTCTTCTCCTCAATTTTTCATAACCACATCTTGGAAAACTTTCTATCTTAACCACATGTTGCACAACTTTCTTCCATACTCACATCTTATAATACTCTCTGGATATGGCTTCTACCTTTCTTCACACTCCCATTCTCATCCCATCCTGTTCATTCTATCTGCTCAGAATTTATCCCCACTTCATCTATTTGATTCTGCTCGTTTTCATCTCACTCTCTCATCTGCTTGTTTCTGCTCCTTTTCATCTTGCTATCTCATCTTATTGTTTCTTCTCTTTTTCATCTTTAATTATCTTAACATGCCTCTTCATCATAGATCTTCTCAAAGGCAGCCATCACCCAGTTTTTCTTCTAATCCCACTACTCCCTCTTTCCCCTGCTCTGCTGAGAAATCCAAAATTGTTCAAAAAAAAAGATGATCATCTCATTCTTATCAACTGGCTAAATACTAAATCTAACTATGATTCTTGTACTGAGTATGTGACTAAAGTAGGATGGCCCCTGCATAAAAAGTTAATGTTTATCTTCTAATGGCCAAAAAATTACGGAACAAGACTAAGGGAAAGATAGATCTTTTACCTAAACAGATGTCTAAACTCCTCAAGAATTATTGAGCCAAGTACAAGAAGGCAAAGACTCTTTCATCTCCTACTGGTTTTGGTATAACTGACCTCGATATCTGTAAGGGCATCAAATCCATAGATGATAAACTTGATTCTTTATGTCCTTACTTTAAAGAGATGGATTATATTTTTGGAGAGCAAGCTGATGTTAATCCTGCAAACAATTTGGATGGTGAAGATGCTATCTCTGAAAATGATGTTGAAAGAAATTGTTTTCCTTCTTCTTCTACTCAAGCCTCCCCTCATTTAACTTCCACAAATCAAGATATCTTTTCAATAGATCCTTATGGGGATATAAACCAACCTGATTTAACTCAAGTATGTTTTTTTTCTTTTATCTTACCAATTCTTTTTTTATTTACATTTTATTATTTATATATAGTCTGAAGAATTAATTCAGGAGCCGCAATCAACTGAGTTAGAAGCCAGCAAAAATGATGAGGAAAATCTGACCTTGAACAAAAAGTGAAGGGCTTCAAGTAGTCTAAACTTCCACTCTCAAAGAAGAAAAAAAAGTGATACTCCATATCAAACCCCTTTTTCTTCTATTGAAGAATTTTTGGAGAAACATGATGCTGGTAAGTTATACCAAACCTCTTAATACTTTACTCTGCTTTTCTTCTACTTTTTGTTAATATTTCTTATCACTCTAGAACAAGTGAAAGTTTCTAAAGAGACTCTAAAGTTTGAAAAGCAAAAATATGAGCTCTCTTTAAGGAGGGATGACAGGGTACATGATTAGGAAGAGAAGAAGTTTTCACTCTCTTCACGGAAGGGTGATAGGACACAAATCTTGGAGGAGAGGAACTAAAAACTCTCTTTACGGAAGGATGATAGGGCACAAGACTTGGAGGAGAAGAAGTACAAAATCTCTTTATGGAAGGATGATAGGTCACAAGACATGGAGGAGAAGAAATTTGAGTTATCTCTAAGTATTTAAAAATCAAAGAAAGAGGAGAAAACACTTGTGCATCAAAATCTCATGGAACAGATGAAATATAAGCTTGATCATGAAGTAAATTCCAAAAAGAAAGAATACTTGATAAAATGTGTTAAAGCTAATAAATCTGTTGAGGAAATTGAAAGTTTGAAAATTTTTTATGTTGACTAGTTTGTTTTATTTATCTCACACTTCAACTGTTCATAATTAATTGTACATAAAATTTCACTTAATTTCCTGTATTTTTTTACTCTATCCATCATTAGTTGAATTTTTATATTTTAATGTTATAAATTCTCTTTTAAATAAAGTTTTCAAGAATTTTTAATGATAAAAATTCTTTTTTAGATAAAATTTTCGAGTCAAATTTGAAAATTTCACAATCCCACCCCTGAATTTGATTGAACTTAGGGGTGGGTATCACCAAAATTCTTTCAAGTAAATAATTTCGCAAGTATTATATCAAATTTTGTCAATACTCCCCCCTGCATTTTATTGAAGTAATGGATGGGTATCACCAAAATTTCAAGTCAAAAATTTTTTTAAAGTCTGATATAAAAATTTGGCGATACCCCCCTCCCCCCCTGTATTTTATTGAATTAAGGAAAGGGTATCATTAAATTTTCAAGTCAAATTTTTTTAAAGTCTAATATGAAAATTTGACAATACCTTCCCCCCTGCAATTTGTTGAATCAAAGAAATTAAATGGGAAAAAAATTTAAAATTGAGAATTTCTACAACCAATTATTTTCAGCAGTCCCAATTAGGTTTTCCTATTTTATATAATAGCCAAATGCACCATTATATAAAAACAGTAATCTATCTTGATGTAACTTTAAAAAATAATTGGAAGAGACAAATCCAAAATTAAATGAAAAAAAATTAAGATTTAAAATTTCTACAACCAATTAATTTCACCAGTCCCAATCAAGTTTTCCTATTTTATATAATAGCCAGATGCACCATTATATAAAAACAGTTATCTATCTTAATTTAACTTTAAAAAAAATTGCAAGGGATAAATTCAAAATTAAATTAAAAAAAAACTGAAAAAGAGGAAAATAAAAAGGGAAATTTAAAAAAAACAAAGAAGATAAAAATTAAAACTAATAAATAAAATTAATAAAAGAGAAAAAAAAAGGAAAAAAAATTGGAAGAAAATATTTAATGATAGAAAATATATAATATTTTAATTGTAATACTTTACAGATCTACTAAGAACAATTTTTTTATCTAATTTTTTTATGATTATTAATACAATTAATAAGACCTTCATTTATTTGGAATGAACAGCTAAAATGGGAAAATTCTTTAAAAGAAAGTAAAGTTGGAGGTGCTATAGTTTTTTGATGCCAATGCTGAGAAGAATTCCATATAGCCTCAACTATTCCATTGGCACTACCAAAATCAATAATACATTTATGGTCAGGAAAATAAAGGCCACTTCCCTCATTAGAAGAGGGTGATGGAATAGGAACACCAGTCTCTGGATTAATATAAGAGAAAATTCCAAATTTTAGAGAATTCTCATCATGTTTATCTAGATGAAAATCATTGTAGAATCCATTATAAGTGATGATAACATTTGAAAAAAAAACATAATCATTTATTGCTTCTTCCCATTCAGGTTCAAACCAATTCAGGAAACCAGATTCTAAAGCAAGTTGATGGTTTTTATTGAAAAGCTTGAAAAAATAATTTTTTAAAACAATTTGCCAAGAAAATAGTAAATGATCCTAAAGAATTCTATCATTTCAGATCTTCTTCCATTTTCTCTGGTTTCAAATTTTTCAATAAAGAATAAATTCCTGAAATATATGACAAAATTAAAAATTACATATAATAAAAAAAATTTTACATACCAAAATAAAATCCTTAATTATATCCTTGTCGCCAACCAAAACCATTCAATACCCCAGAAATCAGATTTTTACTTGATAAGGATTGTCAAACCAAAGCCATTTGATAGAGAGTAGAAATTAAATCAGAAAGCTGGCAAAAAACTTCATCCTTTTTCCCATTAAATGAATGAACTTCTAAGATGAATTGAGCTTTGTATCTGTTATTGAAAACAGCAAAAATGAGATCTATACCACCTTCTGTAAGGTTTTTGATGTTTTTGTAAAAAAAAAAAATTCTTAACATTTGATATCAAAGTCTTATAAAATTTGAGATCATCCAAATGTCCAAAGAATGCTTTGCAAAATATCTTCATCCTAATCAATTTTATATTTTCATAAAATTTCATCTTTTAATTGCTTGATTCTTTATCTGGTTCCATGATTCTCTGCTTTTTATTTTCTGGTAAGGAAAACTCGGATTGATTGGGAGAAGGAATAGAATTGAAGGACATTAGAGATAGAAGAAAGTAAAGATAAAGAAGAAAAATTTGAATATATTGAAGGAATATAATGGAAGGACATTGAAGTGATAGAAGGAAATAAATATAAAGAAGAATAATTTTAATATATCTGATGATTATTCTTGGAGCTTTCATGATTTGAAGACAAGGAAGAAAGAGAGGATAAATATAATTCAGAAGAAATTGATGATAATGAGGATGAGCAAGTTAAATTTTCCATGATAACTTCCTGGAAAAAAAATGCATAAAACAAAAAAAACTAAAATAAAAAACTAAATTTATTAAAAAAAACCCCCAACAATAAAAAATTATCAGTAAAACAATTGAAAAGAAAAAAAAATTGGTAAAAAAAAAAAAAAAAAAATTAGTAGCAAAAAAATCAGTAAAAAAGTTTGAAAAAAAAAAAATAAAAATAAAAACCTGAATTATGATTGAAATACAAGGTAAAACAAATTCACCCAAAAAAAAAAAAATTAATAAAAAAAAATTGAAATAAATTAAGTAAATTTAATTGCAAAAAATAAATAAATAAATAAAAATTACTTACCTGCTATTGGAAATACTTCTTGATGTCATTCAATCCAATTTATTAAAATATAATTTTAAAAAAATTGATTTCAGTAAATTACAGAATAATTAATTCTTTGCAAAAACAAACACAAATAAAAAACAACTTATCTGATTTATTTTTGAAACAGGGGGAAATGTCCAGAAAATAAGGGAAAGAAAAAAAATTTTGTAAAAAAAATTAAAGAGCAGAGGTTTAATCTTTTTTTTTCTTTAAAATTCCCTCCAAAAAGTCCCCCCCCTTTACCCCCCCTGTAACCCCTCCTTACCTTCCTCAAACCCCCCCTTTAGTCCCCCTTAACTTTCCCTTTACCTGCCTTTACCCCCCCTTTAACCCCTCCTTACCCACCTCAAACCCCCCCTTTAGTCCCCCTTTACCCTCCATTTACCCCCCCCCTTTACCCCCTCCTTGCCCACCTTAAACCCCCCTTTCACCCCCCCTTTACCCCTTCATTGACCCTCTTAAGCCCAGACCCGCCTCAAACCCCCCTCTACACTTAACTTATCTAATTGTTACATATTCAATAAGTAGGTGGTGGGGGGGTGTGGAGAGGTTTGAGGGGGGATTTGAGGAGGGCTTGAGG
This sequence comes from Hemileia vastatrix, assembly GCA_030280995.1. Classification (NCBI taxonomy): domain Eukaryota; kingdom Fungi; phylum Basidiomycota; class Pucciniomycetes; order Pucciniales; family Zaghouaniaceae; genus Hemileia; species Hemileia vastatrix. The sequence continues at coordinate 16,984,318 of JASXTE010000001.1, read as the reverse complement.
GGGCCAAGGAGGGGGCAAAGGGGGGGTGAAGTGGGGGTTTGAGGCAGGCAAGGACGGCGTAAAGGGGGGTTGAGGTGGGCAAGGAGAGATTAAAGGGGGGAGTTGAGGTGGCCAAGAAGTGGTGAAAGAGGGGTATGGAGGAAGACAAGGAGGGGGTAAAGGGGGGGACTTGAGGTGGCCAAGAAGGGGAGAAAGGAGGGTATGGAGGCAGACAAGGAAGGGTGAAAAAAAAGAAAAAAAAAGATAAAACAAAAAAAAAATTAGTCTAACCTTGAAAACCAAAAAAAATCACTTACAGGACAAAAAAAAAGAAAAAAAAAGGACAGAAAAAAAATAGAGAAAAAATAAATTATTAGCAAGTAAAAAAAATCAAAAATAAGAAAAAAAATGACTTACCTGGAGAGATGAGATGAGAAATAGAGTAATGAAATAGAGGAATTGACGATATTTGATGGATGTTTGAGGAGAGGTTGAAAAGGATATGAGTGATGAATGAAAAAAACACTGACAAAATATGTGATTTCATGTTGAGCTGGTGAAAGAAAACTAATGAGCCATCCAAAAAAAGGAGAAGCACATCCCAGCCTTCTACCACTGAGGCGGGGGGTCCACCCAAAATCAGGAGGCCCACCTAGAGGCGGCTGGACCACCCTGAAGCCAGAAAACCACCAAAAACCTCCAATAAAGCCCAAAATACTTAGAAAAATCCACCACAACTACTAAAACCCTTACATCACAAAATCAAGCTATGAAAACATTGAGATATAAAATATAACGCCAAATTAGCTCTACTTAATGGTACTAAGCACTGAACTCTAAGACATAAGGTTAGCCCTTAAAACACAAAAACAAAATTAAACAGCTATCTTTTAGAAATGAAAAATGAGTAAATAACCACTTAAAACTTGGAATATGAAAAATTTCATCAGGACATCAAATATTGAGAAAATCTGGGGCTATCCAATGGTAGTACCCAGATACCTGTAATCCCAATATTCACTGAATAAAAACAGAAAAACACTCAATTATTCAACCAATTCCAATTAAGACATACCAAAACAACGCCAAACAGAGCAAAAAAGGTATCTTCCAATGTTGGAAGACCACACCATAAATTCAAAAAAAAAATGAATTGCATCAAACAAAAATACCATACCAAGTGGACATGTGGAGAGCACCAAAATAAAATTTTAAAAGTGTTGTGAAGTGAAATGTTGGAGAGTAATTGGCATTATAATGGAGTGTATGCCAGTTGATTTTTTTTTGATTCAAGGGAGGGGAGGGCCAGTGCTGGTTCAGGATCCTCTTATTCATAAAGATCATTTCACTCATCCTTTAAATCAGCTACGATATTGTGGAGTATATCACAAGTCATGATCCAATGATTTTCAGTTTTGATCTCCAATTTTTTTTGAAATTGGATTCTGAGCTCCAGAAGACTAAAAAATAGTCCCTTTTAAATACCTATAGCATGTTCAATCTCTACTCTTGATTGGGAAAGGTGATAATTAAATTTAGTTTTGGGGTCATTTTCTAAGGTTGCATCACGGAAAGCAGGTATAATGTACTTCCCACTTGCATATGCTGAGTCTGAAAGGAGGTACTGAGATTCATCAGAGTATGAGTCTGGGGTTTGAGAAATCCTCATTCTTTGGAAGACAGAATAGTCATGACATGATGCAGGGCAGCCACTGTGAAAAGCAATAATTTTTTATTGACATCACATATAAGTTGAATGGCAATAGAGTATCTAGAAGGATGATAAAAAGTTAGTTCATGAATGATGAGAAATTGGAGAAGATTTTGAATTAACCTTTTTTTGCCTTCAAGATAATGGTTCCCATTATGAGCAGGCTTTTGACTCAAAGGTATAGTTGTGCCATCAACAAAACCTACACATCCAGTGAAACCTTTGACTTGCATTACTTGAGAGGATTCAATTTGCTGTTCTGGAGTTGGCCAAGAAAGTGTTTGAAGCTTGCGGGAAAGGATATTAATCTTACAGAACTTGGTGTATAATATCACCGTACCATATCCTATGTTAAATAGAGTATCCAAATGTCTTACAGCAGCACCATTTCCATTTGAGCTAAAGAGAAATAGTGTGATGGAAAGTTGAATGGCAGGATTACGCTGTTTGTTATGGGAAATTTTATGAAAGATAGGATGTTCATAGATGAGTTGATAAAGTTTGAAGAAATAATTGGGAGACGTTCTAAATAGTTGAGTGAAGTTTAGTTGAGGAATGTTGAGAATTGAGTGGAGATCATATTCAGGATCATGATAAAGATTTGGCCCCTGGTAAGGAGGTATCACTTTTTGGAAAGAAAACACAAATAGGCTAAAGCATCTTCTAAATTAGAGTTAGATTTACGGTAGAGAACTAAAAGTAAAGTGATAGAATTCATAGTGGAGTGAAGTAGCTGTCTAGTAGTGAGGTGCTTCCTTGTTGTTGGTAGTATAGGTTGTCGGTAGAAGGTTTAGGTTATGAGTGGGAAGTGGGAATTCACCCCCAAATGTGCAGTTGGGGTGTGTAGATAGAAAAAAAAGTTAAGTGTTCACCACCAAAATTAAGTAGCATAGAGTGAGGAGAGACTTAAGGATGGCATCAGCAATTATAAGTCATGTGACTTTCTTAAAAATCTATCATGGAGGTGATGAGTTTGGGATCAGGAAGTAGTAACAGAAATCAGGGTATAAGAGGCAGGATAATTCATTAAGATGGATCCTTATCCACTATCCCTGGAGCTAGTGGATAAGAATCTTCCACAATTAATAATGTCTGATACCAGGAAAAAAAGTTACTGATCCCTAATTGTGGATTGTTCAACATTGATACCCCCTAATAAAAGAAAATAAAACAATGAAAATAAAAACTATAAGAAAAAGAAAATAATTATTTTTTTTTTTTTTTTTTCTTTTTTTTTTTTTGAAATGAAATTTTCAAATATAAAATTAAAAACTTATATAAAAAATGTCCTAAAATTTGAAAATTAAAATTAAATATATAAAGATTCCCCCTAGTCATTTGATGTGCTGTACCCCTGACATCATACCCACAGTCAAGTGCACCTTGATGTGTGATACACAATAAAGAATTTTAAACTAATGATAATTAGTTTTTGAAAAATTTTTAAAAACATAACAAACAAAAATAGAAATGATCACTGGGTGGGCTTCCTCCAATTTGTAAAAAAAATGATTGGAGACCAACAGTTATCATTATCTCTGAACAAATTAATTTGAATAATTTTAAAATGAAAAAAAAATAAAATTCTAACAAAAAAAAATTCAAAAAAAGATTTTCATAAATCAAAAATAAAACATAAAAAAAATCTTTTAATCCAGCTTTGAATGAACATAATTGTTTGATGTCATGTTGATACATTTTATAGTCTTACTGTACTTCATATATAATAAAAACAAAGCCAGTATTCAACTAAAAACAGGTAAAATATGGTAAAAAACATTGTGGGGTAATTGTGTTTCGAGCAACCAGCCCATCAATTACCCACAAGCTTTCCAATATTAAATTTAGAAGGTTCTTCTGTGAACACTTCTACCAAAATCAAATACAGTACAGCATAATTTATTTCCATAAAAATTTGAGAAATTTGAATTTAATGATTGTTCATTTTAATGATAGTTTTTAGTTTATACTCTCTTGAAGAGTAAATCTTATTTAAAAAATTATAAAGTAGTTTATCCTCATGTCAGAGGAGATCTTTTTAACAATGGTAGGTAGTTTATCCTCATTTCAGAGCTATCTTTGTCTTGATAAATAATATTTTACCCTCATTTCAGATTTATTCTTCTTAAGCAATGGTAGGTAGTTTATCCTCATTTAGGAGTTAGACTTCTTAAACAATAGTTGGTAGTTTATCCTTATTTTGGAGTTGGACTTTGGCACACCTTGTACCCCTAGGATAGAACTGCTTGACTTGATCAGCAGCTACCCTTTTTTTCAAAACAAATCCATCCAACTCTTCTAACACATATGAACCCCCAGATTCCTGTTCTCTAAATCTGTATATTCCATTCCACCTATCTGCAAAAATTCTTCCCCACTGACTTTCCAAACTCCTATTATATGCCAAGACCATATCTCAAATTCTCAAATGATTTCTTAACCTATGATCCAACCTTTTGTCCCAATATCTAACTGACTGATTCCTAATATTCCTCATTTTTAAATATGCCTTTTCTAGAGTCTCTTCTTTCTTTTCTAGCTGAACCATTCTTGCACATAATAATTCTTTGGTAGTTTTGACTGTGTTCCAATCTAATCTCATATATTATTCAGCTTCTAAATCAGCTGGTAAAACTGCTTTCTGTCCAAAAACTAGTTTGTATGGTGAATATTCAGTTGCCCTTTTGACAGTGATTAAGTCATCAAATAAAACTAATGGTAGATAGTGCCTGCACGTTTAAGCACTTTATCCACACATTTTAACTAAAAAATTCTTGAAAACTTGATTCCCTCTTTCTATAATTCCTGCAGCTTTGGGATAATATGGGGTCACTACCCTAACCTTTGATCTAAATTTTGATATAGCCTCTCTAAATTTTGTCCCAAATTCAGGAACTTCATCAACAGTCATTAGCTTCATCACTCCATACCTATATACCCAATTTTTCATCAAAAAATCTGCCACATTACTGGAATTTTAAATTCATAAGAGGCTCTACCTCTACCCAACAAGATATATCATCTCTGGCTACAGTGAAATATTTATATCTCCCCTCCAAAATATGAACAGCATCCAAATTAACCCTACCAAAAAGAGTATTCTCACTGGTTGCATGTCCAGGTTCTTTTGGCCTTAAATAACTTCTCCTTTGACATTCTTCACATGACTGAACCCATTTTTAACAGCCAACTTCATACCAGGCTACCAAAATCTATCATAAATTCTTCTATAAGTTTCACCAACTCCTCTATTCCCGAGATCTTCATGCAGTGATTTCATAACCAATTTTTGCCCTTTCTTTTGAGTAATAACTACCTGAGGATTTGGATAACACCTCCTTATTAATCTTCTTCCAGAGAGTTAAAAATTCAGTGAATTCCTTTTGATAGCCACCCATTCATAATTATCACTTTTTTCAGCCTTTCTAATATTAATAAATACTTAAACATTTTATAATAAAATCCAGTCTGTCTCCAGACATCATCTTGAAAATCCATTAATATTATATATATGTCCACTTCCATATCTTCTAGATCACCTGCACATGAATAAGCCTATAACTTTAAATCTTCACTTTCTTTCTATAATAAAATATTTTTGATATTTCAATCTGTGAACCTTCCAACCTTTTAGCAACCACATTTTATTCATTCCCTTTTTTTCCCTTTTCAGCTTTATCATCTTCATCTTTTTCAAACCTCCTTTTAACCAAGTTTTTATTAAAACCCAACATCTTTTTAACCAAACTTTCTGAAACTTCAAAATATACACCATTCACCGAATTCTTACTATCCCACACAATTTTAACATCCTCATCCATATACACAATATCTCCAACCTCTTTTTTTCATAATTTATCTACACCATCATCAAACTCCCCAAGCACATAATTTACCATATTTTTATTATTTTCCAGTTTATCCTCATGGTGGTAATCTTCATCATCTCCATCTATAGATATTAATAATACCAGTTTAACCTCATGGGAGAGGTAAGGAAAGTCTTCAGCACCTTTTTTACTGGCCTTGGTCACAGGTATATCTTCATTGAATCCCTCTGAGTCATAATCCTCTTCAGTAGGTGGTCTTCTTGATAATCCATCTGGAATAGTAAATGTCTTTCTAGGCTTGTTAAAGAAATTAAAAGAAAAATTCTGAAGAAAGGTTACCCATCTAGTCATGGTCACATTTGGTAAAATTGGGGAATTGATCATTTGAATCAAAGATTTAGCATCAAATTGGAATTTGAAGTGTTATCCCCATAAAATATTTTGAAGTTTCTTTAAGATTTTTGCCACACCACAAAGTTCCATTTTAGGTTGAAAGTATCTTGATTCCACCTCAGTAAATACTACATACTCATGCCTGACTGGTCTAATATAAACAGCTTTATTCATTTGAGACAGAACTTCCCCAGCAGCAATCTTACTTGTATCTACTGCTAAAAGAATCCGGTATGCATCTTTTCCATAATCTAACTTGTGCAGGATAATATCATCCCCCACTACTTTTTTTAACCATATAAATGCCTCTTCACTCTCTTCATCCCACTCCCAATCATCATCCCTCCTAGTTAACCGTTTCAAAGGATAAGCCAATGAAGAAAAGTCTTTGAATAACATTCTCACATAAACACATACACCTAAAAACCCTCTGACTTTGGTCATATTCTTGGGTCTTGGCCAGGACTGAATTTTATTTACTTTCTTCTTGGAAATAATCCTACCCTCTCTACATACCACATGACCTAAGATTTCCAAAGCTGGCACACAACAAGAAAGTTTGGAACCTCAAATAGTTAAACCAGCCTCTTTGATCCTACACAAAAGACTCTCTAAAATAACAGCGTATTCCCAGATAAAGTTTCTTATCCCTGGATTATCCTTTAGTACTTCATTACCATAATCTGTTGAAGGTCCTTTTATTTAACCATAATCAATAAATATACCAGGGTATTGTGAAATTTTGTCTTGTAGAATCCAAGCCATCTGAGTTTGATAAACAGAAACTGAATTTTTTGCTCCTTGAATTAATCTTGTTAGTTGTAGTTGTCCAAGTGATGTATCAAAATTTGTGAGAGGTCTAGAATCCAGATGCAACTTAATTTTGTCATATCCCCCCATTATATCTTCCAAACCATAACACACTCTCCCTGAAAAATAACTCTAAAAACTCCTCCACACTATGTGGTATTCCTGCATCTTTTATTGTAACCCTATTTATTTCTTTTAAATCATGAACCACCCTAAGGTTGCCATTAGGTTTTTTAATAAAGAATACTGGATTTGAATAACTTGATAATGATTCTTTGAATAATCCAGTTCAAATTTTTCTCTAATGACTTTGATATAATCCTCTTTTAAAGAAGTGAGTGTTGGAATTGGTTTCTTTTGCCATGATTCATGGCAAACAACTGGAATCTTGTATGGCTCCCCATAAGAATGATTTAACACACCTCTCTCCTCTTGCACAAATGCAATGACCTTCTCACTCTTAAACATTACATCCAACAACAACTTATTTTCTTTACATGACATCCATCCTTTAGGTACGAAATTAACAACCTTTAATCTCTTGACAGTGAATCTTGAAGTTTCAGTAAATTCAGGTGGTTTCTTGACTAAAGCACAGTCATATGGATCTCTTGATATATTTGTTATTCTTAAAGGCAGATTTAATTTAGCTGGAAAAGGTTCATTAACTGCTCTAATTTTATTTGCTACCTTCTTATATTTTTCCATGCCAATGTCCACTTTTACTTGAGATACTTGATCCATTATAGTTTTGCCATTATATAATTGGTCATAATGATTCTCTTCAACCTCAGAACCAGAATCACAAATAGAGTAAGCTGAAAAATTATTTTTATTTTCAATATTTTCATTTTTATCACTGCCACCCCCTTTTCCTTTGTCTAATTTATCATATAATTTTTCAAAAACTTTTTCCCTTTCATCTTCCATCACAAAATCACCAGTAAAAAAATTTGGATGTCAAACATCTTTCTGGAGGAAAGAAATAGAATCATCACAAATTTTATTTTTGTTAATTAATTATACTAAGATTTGATTGTTGATTTTGATATTATAATTGCAGTTTATCCTCTTTCTGGAGGCCGTAAAATAATTAACCACTAATATCAAAATAATTCACTGAATTCCCTTTCCAATTTTTATCCCATATAATATATCCCATCTTTCCCATTGAACCATTTTTAAATTTCATAGAATAATTTGATAAAGATAATAAACATATTGAAAAATCCAGCACATAATTATATTCCAATTAAATATCAACAGAAAATAATTGAGAATCCTCTTGAATTATCTCCATGTGAGCTGACCTATTGCAATCCAGCATCTCTTCTTGGGGAGAGATTGTAAAATAAGAGTGATCAGTCCTTACTACCCCAAAAAATGAGGGTAATAATACTAATATTTAATGATTTTCCCAGAAGTTGACCCTTTAATTCCCCTCTTCTTGGTGCACATATAACACTAGCACATTGTGGTTAGGCTAGGCCTTGTCTACCAGCCATCATCTCATGGAGGTGCTAATTGTAAATAAATCCTTCTCATATTGTCACCAGTAACATATAAACTAATTCCCATACCACTTCAATAACCTATCCTGGCTATAAAGTCCATCAAAAAGGGCCCAACAAGAACTGTTTTTACTGATCCCCTGGCCACATATAGATGCACTCTTCCAACAGATCCACCAATGCATAATTTAACATGCTCTGCTGTACCCATAAGTTCAGTGGCATGCCCACCTATGCCTCTTTAATTAACACCAGTACCAGTTTTAATTGGCAAGTCTATAATAGTTGCTTGCTCTAAAGAAATTAATTTAATTTGTGACCCAGAATCCACCAGGGCCTTCATCTCATTTCAATTTAACATCACCATGAAATACCCTAGAAGAAGAAAAATGATTTTGCACCTCCTCTAAAAACTTTTCAGCATTTTCACATATATAATCTAACTCTATAACAGATACCCTTCTCCTTTTCAGATGCTTCTTTTGCTTTTCTGTAAGGGCAGGACTAATTTTAAAAAATTCACCTAAGGATAAAGGAATCTGGAGTTGATTCACTCTACCCAAAACTGTCTCCATAGAATTTTCTTGACCAGATACTACTGGCCTTTAAAATTGAACTTTAGCTTTTACAGCCTTATCCCTGGGCACCTCTTGAGGACCCGAATTTCCTTCTTCACCACCCATAATAACTTCTTCATCTACCATAACCCTAGCTCCATCACCAGCTTCTTTCAACAATCCAGATTCATCACTGGTTCTCCTTACACCCTTCATAGGAGTAGGACCAGAAAAAATTGGTCTGGGAAGAGAAACTATTGGTTATTCTTCCTCAGAATCAGATTCTTCTTCCAAAGGCATAGGCTCACTGTTTAAATCAAATTTTCCATAACTGGGAGGCTCCATATCTGCCATTCCCTTCTTCATCTTATAAATTTTGTCCTTAGAGTAATTTTTCTTCTCAATCTTTTTATTTTCATCCTTTCCCAGTTTAGCCCTAAGTTGGCTCTGAATGCTACTATTAGCTTTAGTAGAAGCTTCTCTTTTAGCAGCATCAATTTCATATTCACCAATCATACAGTTTCCATCCACCTTAGCAACTGTTCCCAACTCTAATCCACCACATGAAGTTGTAAAAGTGGCTTTACTAACCTCTTTCTCTTTACCCTTATCTAATTTTCCACTATCAGTACCACCATTATTTTTACCACCTTTAGCATTATCATCATCATCACCAGTTAATTCTTCAAATCTGGCTCTTCTTTTAGCTGATAAATACCTCCTAACTAAAGCCAAAGGTGCTTTCTCATCATTGGGTTTGATGAAAGATCCATCAAGAAATTCATAATCCTTTCCATCAAATTTTACTCTACCAGCCTGAAAGTTCTTATCAAAAAAATAACATCTGCAGCCTTGTTCCCCCTCCTATTGCAATAGTAGCACACCCTAGATTTTCCATAACTATCTCTATAACCATTTCCACCATTAGCATTACCATTTCTACCACCATTTCCTTCTCCATGCACAATAAACCGGTTTTAATTGCATTAAATCCATAGTTCCTCCTCTGATAAACCCTAGATTGTTAAGAAGAAGATGTAGAAGTTGAAGCCACAGGCTCTCTTTTGGCCTTCTGAGTTTATCAAAAAAATATTTTGAACTGCTTTGTTAAATAAGTTAAATGATCCACCATTTTATTATCAACATCCCCCTCAACCTTAGAAACAAGCTGACCCAACTGAGCCTTCTTTGCCTCTTGAGCCTTTACCATAATATCATTATTTTTGACCAAAACTTCACTAACCTTGCTAACATATTGAGTTCAGGACTCCTGATACTTGTCCAAAGCCATCATTTTAAAATAATCCTGAATGCTTTCTTTGATGACCTCCAGAGAATGCAGTTTCTGTTCTCCATTTGGTAAATCCTTCATCAAGTTTTTTCTAGACAGATCCTTCAACACATCTATTCTGATGTCCCTGCTTAACAATGAGCAAAATATATCCTTAGCCTGATTTTCATGGCCTTTTTACTCCACCACTTCATCAAACTGTCTATATAGCTTTTTGAAGTCCACCATAGTTAAAACTCAATTCTTTGCTTGAAAATCACTGAAAATCTTGCTAAGGTCCACAATAGTACACCTGACTCCCCATCTATCAACCATCTCCTTTTAAAATATAAACCAGTCCCATCTTTTATAACTGTCAGTATAGTCTAGTATATAAGTATGATATAATAGTGTTATTTTATGTTCCTACTACTTATTAATAAATGATTTAGTGATTAAACCTCAGGGGAAGACTAATAGAATAGTTATACTCAAATAAAACTCACAATACTTGGATTTAAATGCGTGCTAGTGGTGGAAAATAGAAGAATAAAATATAGTTATAGCTTTTATAAAGATAATATCAATTTATAAGGGCTTTATAATATATTTCTGAATGCTAATAATTGTATTGTAGTGTTTGTTTGAAGTGTAGTAATTGAATGATGATAATAAACCGTCAAAATCCCTCCTTACTTATACCCAAATCCACTGGAGTGCACAGACCTTCAATCCAGATGATGTCACTGCTATCCCCGGCAATTACAGCACTGTGAGGTCCCATCACCTCCCCATGGCGTCCACTTCAAGCAGTTTCAACACCCAGACCTCCAGTAAGGACCCTCCATCACTATTAATAATAACACAGAGTCATATCATAAATAGAAAACCCAGATAAAAGCGGATACCATAAAGAAACAGGTAAAATAAATGATCAAAAAGAGATTTAATGAAACTAAAAGCATATAAAGGAAACAAATAAAATTTCCAAGCCCCCAATAACATCCCCAAGCATCCAAATTAACCCAGAAACATCCTTCCAACCCATAAATCCGTGAATAACCATCCAAGGAAGTAATTTGAGTTGTCCAAACTGGGTGTATGCGCCTGATATAGGTGTCTATGCTTCTGTAGGCGTTGTGAGTCCACTTATTTCGTCCATATGACCTAAAATAAGCAGAAAAAACAAAGGTTATAGGCTATTAAGGGGCTAAAACCCACTTATATACCTAAATATACATAATATACTGCATATTTCACTGAATATGAGTCTTATGTATACATATAAGCTTATGTATGTCAATAATTACTTCATATCACTTAAGATGAGTATATTATGACTCCATTAACACCTTAATAAGTATTATTAGGCCATGGATAAGCTATTTAAACTATTATAAATTATATAATAGAATAATAATTATATATATATATAATAAAATAATATATATTATTATTTTAACCTTATTTTTAAGATATAAACTTAATCTAGTTAAGGTTATCTTATTTTAAGCATAAGAAATACTCAGTCCTAAGGATATTTAGGCTGACACTCCCTCACCCCAAAAAAAACAATAAAAAAAAATGTTCAGACATTTTAATTAAAATTAAGGAGTGATATATAAAAAATAATTTTTATAATACATATACTGAATGAACAGTATTATTTAGATTTAAATTTTTTCAAGAGATTTTTAAGATCAGAGATTTCATTTTCTGGAATCCACTGGTCATATTCATTTGATTTATTTTTAAATCTTAATAGATACTCAACTCCCTTTTCTTTAGTAAGGTGTCTCTTTTTAAGTATCTTTTCAATTTCTGCCTTTTCCACTATTTCTTCAGGTTGCTGTTTATGCCTTCCTGATCTTCTTGGAAATAGAGCAGTATCATTAGAATGGTATGGTTTTATATGAGAAATAGGAAATACTGGATGTTTTCTATCATAAGGTGCATATAGAATAACCTCAACAGCATTATTACCAACCATCTTTTTAACTACAAATGGTCCAATGAATGGATCCTTCAATTTAACATTACCATTTAAATTGAAATGTAGCGTTGAAATAAGGACTTCATCACCCTCTTTGAACATTTGTTCTTTATGGGCTTTATCCCATCTTTTCTTTTCATACTCAAAAGCCTTATTTATACATTCTTGAGCATGTTTTCTGCATAGTTCCTGCATCTGAAGAAAAGATTTAGTACCTGGATGAATATCCAATCTAGGTAACTTATTACGAGTTTTAGCAGGGGTATTAGGTACATAACCCAACCATAACTCAAATGGCTTTTTGCCAGTGACAGAATAGGGGGTGTCAGTTCTGGCAAATCCGCACTTAAATTAAGTGCGGATTTCAAACAAAATCAGCACTTACAAATCAGCACTTAAATTTTGCAAAAAAGTCACTTATTTCAAAAAAGGGTGTCAGTTATGACCTCAAATCAGCACTTTTTTCCCGTTTTTTTTCACAACCACATTTTGGCCACAAAACATCCCTTCCTTTCTTACCCCATCCCTGTCACATGTGACACACTGACCTTCCTCGCTACCTACCCATCAATCCTCGGCACACACCCCTTCCTGACATTTTCAATATTTTGACCAGGCATGTTTACATTCTTTTTTACTTATTTCTTCTACTTTTTAATCTTTTTTCTTGTTATGTGCCAGTTTCATAATGCCTCCCAGACATTCCAAATCTCAAAAGGTAACTCAAAAATCTGCTTCGTCACAAAAGTCTCCTCGTAAAGCAAGGATTACATAGAAAAAAAATCAGTGACTTTTTCTATTACTTACAACTGTTTTTACAGAATTGAAAACTATGTTTCAGCTAATATTTTATGGAAGTGAACTCTGTTCTTCGCCCGAAGAACAGAGTTCATCCTCCTATTTTCACATTCTGTTTGCACCAATCTCCATCCCTTTCAATTCTATCAACACATGCTTGTCTTCCCTCCCCATGCCTTTCGCTATCCTCCCAGCCCCATTGTATGCCATCCTCTTTTAAAGGTAATTCAAAAATCTGCTTCGTCACAAAAGTCTCCTCGTAAAGCAAGGATTACATATAAAAAAAATCAGTGACTTTTTCTATTACTTACAACTGTTTTTACAGAATTGAAAACTATGTTTCAGCTAATATTTTATGGAAGTGAACTCTGTTCTTCGCCCGAAGAACAGAGTTCATCCTCCTATTTTCACATTCTGTTTGCACCAATCTCCATCCCTTTCAATTCTATCAACACATGCTTGTCTTCCCTCCCCATGCCTTTCGCTATCCTCCCAGCCCCATTGTATGCCATCCTCTTTTGATCCCCATTTCACCCCTCTCAACCTCTCCCAGACCCTTTTCTTCATTTAAAATGCCTCGGAACCCTTAATCTTCCCTTCCAACTCTTTCCCAACCTTTTCGCTACCCCATACACCCTTCCTCACCCCTCTCTCCAGCCTTAGTCCCAAACCGAACAGAGTTCACTTCCATTCACTTATATTTCTTTTTTCTCAACTCATCTCTCCAGGTAAGTCATTTTATTCTTTTTAAACAGAGTGTGAAAATAGGAGGATGAACTCTGTTCTTTGGGCGAAGAACAGAGTTCACTTCCATTCACTTATATTTCTTTTTTCTCAACTCATCTCTCCAGGTAAGTCATTTTATTCTTTTTAAACAGAGTGTGAAAATAGGAGGATGAACTCTGTTCTTCGGGCGAAGAACAGAGTTCACTTCCATTCACTTATATTTCTTTTTTCTCAACTCATCTCTCCAGGTAAGTCATTTTATTCTTTTTAAACAGAGTGTGAAAATAGGAGGATGAACTCTGTTCTTCGGGCGAAGAACAGAGTTCACTTCCATAAAATATTAGCTGAAACATAGTTTTCAATTCTGTAAAAACAGTTGTAAGTAATAGAAAAAGTCACTGATTTTTTTTATATGTAATCTGAAATTTTTTAATAAAATTATTGTATTTAAGAATTGCAATATTGTCAATCAATTTTTATTGATCAAATTAATTTAATAAAGTATTATTTTAATAAGCTGTTTCAAAAAATACTTTGCATTGAGTAGACTCATGGAATGATTTTTTCTGGCTTCCATTCAGTTATCCTCACACTTTCACTATGTTTTCAATATAGATCCATTGTTATTTGTGAAAATATGCAAAAAAATTTACCATTCTCAGTGAATAATACATGCAAATTGATAATTTGAAGAGAAAGAGAAAAAAATTAAAATTGCGTTGAAAAATGTTGGAGTGTTATTGGAAGGATTTTCGCCCTTATACTAGTTGATTGAGAAATAGAAGTGTTGGATATAGTCGGAGGTGAATCAACTTGTTCATCTTCATACAGCTCTAACCATTGATCTTTGAGGTCAGCAAGTAGGTTATGAAGTATAGTGCAACACAGAATCCAGTTGATCACCGCCTCCATTTCAGATTTATTTCTAAGAGGACTTCTTAATTCCCTTAAACTAGAAAAACGGCCTTTCAAGATTCCAATAGAATGTTCAATACGGACTCTTGACTTTGCCAAATGATTGTTGAATTTGGCATTTTGACTGTCTTCTGAAGCTGCTCCCCGAAAAGCAGGAAGTACATACTTTCCATTCACATAAGCAGAATCTGCAAGAAGATACTGATTTTCATCAAAGAATTTTTCAGGTTCATTTGAAATATGCATTCTTTGGAAGACGTAGGAGTCATGACATGAGCCAGGATAGCCAGCGAAGAATGATATAAATTTTTTGTTTACGTCACATATAAGCTGAACGTTAATTGAATATCTATAAAGAAGATATATTTGTTTGTGTTAGTTTCAAGGAGGATGAAAGGAGTTAAAAATAATCTACCTCTTTTTACGGTCAAAGTAATTGTTTCCACCTTGACCAGGTTTCTGGCTCAAAGGAATAGTAGTACCATCAACAAAACCAATACATCCTGGAAAGCCCTCTGCTTGCATAACCTGAGATGATTCAAGTCGCTCTTCTTTTGTTGGCCAGGTGAGAAGTTGAGATTCCAAGGAGTTGATGGCAGTGATACATCGTTTGGTATAAGTGTTAACTGAACCATACCCTAAATCAAAGACATTTTCTAAACGTTTCAAAGCGGCTCCATTACCATTTGAACCCAAACGACATAGTGTGATGGCCAATTGAATTGAAGGATGTTGTTGTTCTTTTTGAGAATTATTGTGAAATATGGGATGATCCTGAATAAGCTCAAGCAATTTAAGGAAACATTCCTGAGAAGTCCTGAACAGCTGTCTAAAACTGGGTGTAGATAGGTTAAGAAGTGTTTGGATGGTGTACTTGGGGGTATGAAGTACTTGAGGCTTTCTGGGAAGAAGGTAACGTTTCCTGGCCATTTTTGATAAAACGACAAAATCTTCTTCTAGATCAGAATCGGAATCAGAGTCCAAGAGCAGTTCAAGCGCCATGAAAGTCATTGCTTTATGTAATTTATCACGATTTGAAAGTGAGGAAGGCATGACTCTTATATGATATGATATGAAGATGTAAGTGATGTAAGATGTTTTGAGTTATGAAGTGTTATTCTGCGGAGTGCTGCGTATGAATGGGATGATGCTGACAAATCAGTGAAATGGGACTTGATGGTGAAATCAGCACTTTTGGTTGAGAAAGTGCGGATTTGAGTGAAATAAGTGACTTATTTCATTTTGAAATCCACCAGTATTGGGGCTAGTGTGTTTTGGAAATCCGCACTTATTTAAGTGCGGATTTGTAAGTGCGGATTTTCCAGAACTGACACCCCCTAATGTACTGTACTATTATATGCAAATTCTAAACCTGGGATAAGGGTTACCCAATCATGCGTGAATTTGTCATTGTCTTTAAAATTAAGACCAGAAGCACAGTATCTTCTTATCATATCTTCTAAGGTTTGTATCATTCTTTCTGCTAGCCCATCAGTTTGTGGATGGTGTGCTGTAGAAAGTTTTAATTGACACCCTGAAACATCCATAAGTGACGTCCAGAACTCAGAAGTAAATTTAGGATCTCTGTCAGAAACTATTGCTTTGGGGAAACCTGCTGTATTTAACATTTGTGTCCACCATAAAAAAGCTAAGTCCTTTTCAGAAACCTCTTTGTGGGTAGGAATAAATTTACACATTTTTGTAAATCTATCTACAATTACCCAGCAGGAGTTATAACTCTTATGCCCTGCTATTGGCAAACCTGTTACAAAGTCCATGTTAATGATTTCCCATGGAGCTTTTGGTTGCTCAATTTGTTGTAATAAACCAGCTCTTTTTCCTGTTAATCTTTTAGATTTTTGACAAGAATCACATGTTTCAACATATTTCTGAACATCCTCAGACATGTTAATCCACCAAGCTGTGTTTTTTACTCTGGTTAATGTTTTATGGTAGTCAAAATGACCTGCTAATATATCATCATGACATATACTTAACATTAACTCCTTCATTGAAGGGGGAATTACAATTACATTACTTAATTTTTTCCTGTAATATATAAAACCATCCTCAATGGAAAATTTTCCTTTCTCTAATGCCTCTTTATACTTAATTGGTAATGTTTTTATTAAAACATTCATTGAAGCATTAGATGGATCATTTAATATTGTAGTTAATTTACTTATGTCAGGATCTGAGTTATAGCTATCAAGAATTGATTGCATAAATTCATCCTCAAGATCTACAATATAAATGCCATAAATGTTAATAATCTCTGACTCAGGAACATAAGCAGGATTATCATCATTATTAGGCAGAGGTACTCTAGATAACAGATCTACATTAGAGTGAAAGGTTCCTGCTCTATGTGTAATAGTCATCCGTCCTCTGTATTCTTGTACAGCTAATTGCCATCTAAACATGTGTCTATTAGGAGTTTTCATGTTTAAGAGTGACTTAACTGCACTACAGTCAGTGATTAACTCAAATTTTTGGTCTTCAAGGTAATAATGTAGCTTTTCAAGAGCCCATACTACTGCCAAACATTCAAGTTGAGTAGCACCATATTTTAATTAACCACTTCTCAGAGTACGTGAAATATAGCAGATTACTACTTCTGACATTTTAACTTCAATAAGTTGTTTTTGATGTAAAGCAGCACCCAGTCCAATAAAACTTGCATCCATATATAATACAAAAGGTAATTGGAAATCTGGTAATCCCAAGATAGGAGCTGTCATTAAACATTCCTTCAACTTATTGAAAGCTTTTTGTCTTTCATTATTCCAAATGAAAGCTTCTGATTTCTTTATCAGTGTGGTCAGTGGTGCAGCAATTGATTGGTAGTTTTTTATATATTGTCTATAATAACCACAAATTACAAGAAAAGATTGTACATCCTTCACATTTTGAGGAATGCCAATATTTTTTATTGCAGCCACTTTATTTTGGTCTACACATATTTGTAAGCCAGATACAATATGACCAAGCACTTTTAAAGATTCAAACCCAAATTTACATTTTTTCAATGCAAGGGTCATTTTTATTTTATCCATTTTCTGAAATACTTTCCTTAAATGGATTAAGTGCTCATCAAAAGTTTTAGAGAACACTATGATGTCATCAATGTATACCATTAACCATCCCTCAATCATTTCATTATGGAATGTTATATCCATTAACTTTTGAAATACTGATGGAGCATTTTTTGGTCCAAATGGCATTCTGACATACTTATAAATTCCCATGTGTGTTGTTATCAACAAAAAGTTCTGTGAATTCTTTTCAACAGGAATTTGATGGTACCCTTTATTTCCATCTAGGCAACTTATATATTTAGCACCTTTAAGGGTAGCATGTATAGAGGCAATCCTTGGCAAGGGATAAATATCATCTATTGTAAATGTATTTAATGCCCTATAATCACCGCACAGTCTTGCTTTATCTTGTTCATAAGAAATCAGCACTGGTGATATTACACAATATTTTGGTGTAGTTTCAACCTTCTCAAGAATGTTCATTTTTAATAACATCTTAATATTATCCTCTATGTCTTTCCTCTTCATTGGTGAAGCAGGGTATGGTTTCTTTTTAAGACTAGCAGGAATATTATCCAAATCACAGGTTAAACTAATTTTCATTTCATGATCTTTTACAAGGCCAAGTTCATTTGTACCATGTGCAAAAGCCATTGGAAAAGCTTTAATTAATTCCAAAATATTATCTTTCTCAGGTTCACTTATCTGAGTGCCAAATGATGCTTTTGAAATTTCTGTTTCCAGAAGTTCCATCTCATTGGATTCTCTTCCTTTAGACGGGGAATTTGTTACTGACTCAATGTGTAAGACTGTGTTAAAAGAATTTATTTTAAATTTCCTTTTACCATTCATGCCAATTGTAAAATTGTTATTAGCAGGGTCTAATTTTACACCAAATTTAGTCAGAATATCATTTCCAATGATAAAACAGTTACTACAATTAGTATTATCCATTACTACAAAGTCACAAGTTACCCTTACATAACCATGTTGGTGTTTAAAGAAAACAGCAGCTTTGTATTTACCAATGGGGTGTAGTACTGATCCAAAACCTCTCCAATTTTTATTCTGAAGTGGTTCAAGCTTAAACTTATATTCACTATCAATTTTCTGTAATGTATTAGTGGAAACAACTGAACCAGCAGCTCCTGTGTCCAATACTATATTAACATTTTCACCAGAAATGATAGCTGGAACCGTGATAGGTGTCATTCTAAAGTTATCAGCTTGTATATCCTTAATGATTTCAGCATCCTCAAAATTCATTAAAGATTCATTTGAGTCCATATTTAATATTGGATTTTCAAAGATGGACAAATCATCTTCCAACATACAGACTTCATTTTCATCACTATATGAGATATTGCTGTCATAATCACTTGATTCTTTACTTTTTTCAGTTTCAGTTTCAGATTCACGTTGATTTTCAACAATATTTATATTTTTCTCACATTTGTGACCTTTAACCCAAGGTTTGTTACACTTATAACAAGTATTTGTTTCATACTTTTTAGGTACTACAGGTGCAGTAGGTTTTTTCTGCTTCTCCTGAAGTGTTTTTGAATTCTGAGTTTTTACAGGTTCAACATTTTGCTTATAAGTGGAATACCTTGATTCATACTTATGGTTTAATAATATTTCATTGCAAATATTAATAAAGTCAGAATATTCAGTAACATTTAATGTTCTAGCTACAACAATGTCTCTGACAGATATAGGTAATTTGTATATTATCTTATCTTTCCATAAGTTAAAATCCATATGAGGCTCAATGGCTTTTAATATTTTGTTTAAATTCATTAAAAATACCATAGGTTTGTCACCATTCAACGGATTATACCTATTCTTCTCATACAGTCTCTGCTGAGTAAGCCTGAATTTAGAACCTCCAAATTGTTTTTCAATAAGTTGTTTCCATTCAGCCCAAGAGTAGTCTCTACCCTCACTTAAGACAGCTTCAAACCATAATAAAGCAACATCCTTAAATAAAGAAATTAATTTTGATGTTATCTCTTCATCTGGTAACTTATATGAGAATTTCAAGTTGTCAATTCTTTGAATAAAATTTTGCCAATCAGAGCTGGCTTCCCCATCATAAGTTGGGTACTGATCTATCTTAGGCCAGTTCTTCTGATTGGATTTTATCTCACTAATCTTAGGTAAATTCAACAACTCATTCACTTTTGATAAATGGTCTTGTATTTCTTCCTGCACGGATTTGTGACTTATATTTTCAGATTTGACACTACCACCAGATGGTTTTAATTGTGGTGGTACAGGGAAGGAATGAGATTCACTTTTGCCAATGAAAGGATTATTATTATATTGATTATACTTATGATTATCCTGGTTCATTAGTAGATTGGCAGTTTCAATCTCAACTTTAGTTAATCTTTGTAGCAACTCAGAGACACTTTGATTTGTCTGGGCAAAAGATAACTTTGTTCTTGATTCAGTCTTTAATAAGTGTGTTTCATATAATTTTTCTAACTCACAAAATTTGTTTGAAAGGTCATTATATTTATTACTCAATGAATCATATTTAAGAGTTAGAGACAAATGTTCTTTTTCTAATTCTTTATGACGTGTTGCTAATTGAGAAATGTTCAATGTTAAGGATGAAATTGTATCACTAGTGAGCTTAACTGTCTGTTCCTCACAATCAGTCATTCTATTCCACAATGCTGAAACAATTCTATGGACAGTTGGATTATTGTTAAATATTCCATGTCCTCCTTTTCAATTCTCTCACTCTCCTGTGAACTTCTCATCTCACTAGTAGGTGGTTGCAACTGAGGATTAACTGTATTATCATTGTATATAGTACTGTTATTATGGACAAAAGACAAGTCAGGTGTATCTACTCTAAAACCTAAATTTCTTAAATCCTCCTCTATTTTTTGTACAGATTTAACATCAATAGAATTACCTATATTGTAATTATCAGTATTATGTCTAATCTGAGAGGGTAAGTTACTTACCAAGGGATGGTTGCCAGTCCTGATTTTTGGCGCTTTTTTCCCTTGTAAGGGTGAGCTGAGGAAGTCAGATGAGGGGGTGGATCCCTGTTGCAACTGTGGCTTGTCCACTGTTGGTGAAACCAGTCCCATTTCCATTTGTCTACCAGGATTTTCTCCTGGGAGTGAGTGGACCCTCCTTGGGTAGGGGTTTTCTAATTTGATTGACTGGGCTGGCCTCCCTTTAATTCTGCCATTGCCTGATTCATCTGCTGAAATCCTACCTTGCAATTGTTTTGCAACTGCTCTACTTCTTTGAACATGAGAGATTTTGATTCCTCCAACTTCAGAACCTGTTTGGCCAGGTGGGACAGTTGATCCTGAAGAGAAGGAGACGTCTTTTTTATAGTTATCTTTTTTAAGAGGGCGTCCTTTTCCTCTATACTCATGCTTTCTGGCTGGGGGTACTGTTGTCCCTCCATGGTGATGTCCTGGAAAGTTTTTGTTAGCTTTAGACCTGGTATTATAAGCAGGCTGTTCACTTACACTATCCTGGGGAGCACTCATATTGTTCAGAATAACAATATTTTACGTCTACAAAAGGAAAAAAACTCTATGGAATTAGTAGACAAAAGATATTAGCAATTATATTACTAATAAAAAAGCAATGGAGCTTACCCTGAATTTATATCTTTATTTATTTAAATAAAATGTAAGAAAAATTCGAAAAAATCTGTTAAAAATATAATAATAAGTTTAACTAGACCTCTATAAGGGTGAATAATTAGCTTACCAAGCTTTAGCCAAATACCAATTTAATTGGGTGTTATATTGGTGTCCAAATACCAAGTGAAATTGGGTTTATATTGGGTACAGTTATTACTGTAAATATCTAATTTTTATGATAAAAAATTAGTACAATTATTTTAAGGGTTCTTTTCCGCAATCAATGAGTTATGATGACCCACTAATATGCAGCAGACCCAAATATTTGGTTAATTTTGAGTTGTACTAAGGTAAAAATCACGTCCCAAGGCTTATACTAAATAATAAGTAAAATATAAGGAAAGACCCCCAATTGTCAGTATAGTCTAGTATATAAGTAAGATATAATAGTGTTATTTTATGGTCCTACTACTTATTAATAAATTATTTAGTGATTAAACCTCAGGGGTAGACTAATAGAATAGTTATACTCAAATAAAACTCACAATACTTGGATTTAAATGCGTGCTAGTGGTGGAAAATAGAAGAATAAAATATAGTTATAGCTTTTATAAAGATAATATCAATTTATAAGGGCTTTATAATATATTTCTGAATGCTAATAATTGAATTGTAGTGTTTGTTTGAAGTGTAGTAATTGAATGATGATAATAAACCGTCAAAATCCCTCCTTACTTATACCCAAATCCACTGGAGTGCACAGACCTTCAATCCAGATGATGTCACTGCTATCCCCAGCAATTACAGTACTGTGAGGGCCCATCACCTCCCCATGGCGTCCACTTCAAGCAGTTTCAACACCCAGACCTCCAGTAAGGACCCTCCATCACTATTAATAATAACACAGAGTCATATCATAAATAGAAAACCCAGATAAAAGCGGATACCATAAAGAAACAGGTAAAATAAATGATCAAAAAGAGATTTAATGAAACTAAAAGCATATAAAGAAACAAATAAAATGTCCAAGCCCCCAATAACATCCCCAAGCATCGACATTAACCTAGAAACATCCTTCCAACCCATAAATCCGTGAATAACCATCCAAGGAAGTAATTTGAGTTGTCCAAACTGGGTGTATGCGCCTGATATAGGTGTCTATGCTTCTGTAGGCGTTGTGAGTCCACTTATTTCGTCCATATGACCTAAAATAAGCAGAAAAACAAAGTTTATAGGCTATTAAGGGGCTAAAACCCACTTATATACCTAAATATACATAATATACTGCATATTTCACTGAATATGAGTCTTATGTATACATATAAGCTTATGTATGTCAATAATTACTTCATATCACTTAAGATAAGTATATTATGACTCCATTAACACCTTAATAAGTATTATTAGGCCATGGATAAGCTATTTAAACTATTATAAATTATATAATAGAATAATAATTATATATATATATATAATAAAATAATATATATTATTATTTTAACCTTATTTTTAAGATATAAACTTAATCTAGTTAAGGTTATATTATTTTAAGCATAAGAAATACTCAGTCCTAAGGATATTTAGGCTGACAATAACTATCCATAGCAATGACCTCCATTTCTACCTCTCTGTCCAAAATAAAGAACCTAATCTGCTTCACCATTTCCAAATGTGAAGCACCATCAACAGCAGAAGCAGCTTCATAGAGATTTAAAAACCATTTAACTTCTTCCCCATTAAATTTGGGCCCATCAAAAGAAAAAATCCTGACTGAAGCACCAACAGGTAGAGAAACACCAGATGCAGAAGTAGAAGACATCCCAAAATTATAAGATTAAACCATTAAAATAAAATAATTATTTGTTAAATAAGCCTCTTGCAGGCTAAGAAAGTCCAGATACCAAGTAAGATTGATTAAAATCAAGAGAAATCAAACCCCATTCTGGGTTCCACCAATGTAGAAAGACTCTTACAGTCTCCTTTCTGTAAGCAGAATCAAAGGGAGTTAGATAAACCAAAGAAAGCCCTGTCCCTTTAATTAAATAAAGAGTTCAAAATTAACTAACATATAACTTCTACTTAATATTAAACGACCAATAAACTATTTGTTATTAACAGTTTTGAAATGTTGAATCAGTTTTTTTAATAATATGGGTGAGAAACACAACAATCAAGCTGTATTTAGAAAAGTTATATAGATGATTGAATAATATGTTTTTCTGGAGCTTTTATTTTTATAATATTTAATTGTTATAATTAAATCCCTGGTGATGAGACTTTGAAAATAGTACCCTATAAGGTAATATATATGATGATGTGTGAAATTAATAAAATATTATGTAAAAAATTTTATATTTATAAGGGTATTACAATTTTATAAGTTGTTATAAATATAATAAATGATTGTTATAATATTCGTTGTTGTAGATGTTTGTCTATTGTCTGTATGTATCTATGATGATGTCTAATTTTGATTCTACAGGCTTTATATGCAAAGTATGTCACATGCCCTACTTTCCCTAACTGGAGCATTCCAAAGCTTGTTTGGAGCTCATCCAGAGATCACCGGAGTTTGTACAGAGCTTGTACAGACTTATGGACTCAACTAGAACCTTTGAAATACCAATAAAAAATCTAGAAAAATGAAAGATGATAGAGCTACTTATCTTTTATAATCAATTTTAATTTTCATAATTTGCGCAGCCCTATTCACCTAGTAAAAAATTATCAAAGTTAAGTAAATTTTGAAAAATCAAAAATAACCAAAAATACTTTGTAAAATTATCAAAAATTGTAGAAAAATAGTAAAAATTGCACGAAAATTCCTGAAGGTTCTTGGGACTCCTGAATTTGGTTTACATACACTTTTAAACCTATACTTGCATTTCCTTTCTAATTATTCTTTGTTAAATTTTGACCTGTGAAATTTACCTTTTTTAACGATTTTTAATACTCATTTTCTTTAATATAACCATTTTAAAATTGGATTGGCCTTTCCAATCTCAGTAATCATTCCCCAAAAAACCTTTATAATAAAATTAAGTGCCCTACTAAACTTTAGACTACCACAACGTCAATTTCACTTAACTAAATAGTTTATGGTTGACAGGTTGAAAATCACAATTGGTTGTAGGAGAGGCAGAAACCATGGATTGTTGCTTTTGACATATATACTACAAAATAGTTTTAACTGCTAATGACTACTATAGTAGTGAGTAATTTATATAACATATTAATTATTTCAACCTTTAAATTGAAAGATTAATTTTATTATCTATAATTACTGACACAATAATTTTTTATTTAAAATAATTTTATGTATATAACATATTTTATTTTATATATATATTAATATTAAAAATAATATTTTATTAAATATATATATAATAATTTAAATAAAAATTATTTATTTTTCAGAACTCAATAATTAGTTTTTAATTGATTATAGTACTGAATTTATCAGGTCTGTTAAGACAGTTAGAAATAACACTGAAATTTTGTTATTTAAAGTTACTTAAAATAAAATAATTAATTAAATTATTTTGTGAGTAAATTTTTTATAATTTAAAAATAATATTTTAAACTAAAATAATATTTTTATATATATAATTTTTTTTTGATAATTCAATCTTACTATCTGTAAAATGGATACAGACAAGGAAAGTGTTGTAAGTTCAAGAAAGGGCTAGTATTACTGATTTTAAGAGTAATACTCAAATGAAATATAACATAGGACATAGTCATGAAGGAGGCTAAACCCTCAGAGAAAAAAAACTCACCAAGGATAGTAGAAAACCTTACACCAGGTTTGAAAATCAAAAAATTATAGATCAAGAAAAGATAAGCAACTTCTACTCATTGGAAAACAACCGCAAGCAAGAGTGGATAAAATTGAAAGAAAGGATGGAAGTTTAGAAGAGAAAATCACAAAAATAATGAACCAATGGGAGATATATTTTAACAAGAACAATAAAGCTCTAAACAACCAATCAAATCCCTCTAATAATCAAGGAGATTCCCCACCATCAGAAATGATAACAATGGAAAAGTGGAAAAGTGGAAAAGTTGAAAAGTTTAAATTGGAATGGATAAATACAAATTGGAAAAGAATCTAAAATCAAACCCAGGTAAACCAGGTTCCTCAACCAGGTCCTTCAAGGCCTCTTCCACCACAGGTAAGCCATCCCCATCCCTTCAAAGAAATAAATAACAAAAAGGAAGTATAATTTTAAGACCTTGGTAAGTACTCCACCAAATTAATTAACAGGTATTAATACTGATAAAGTTTATATAGGTGAGAGTGATTTTCTGGAAAAATAATTTAATATGATAGAAAATCATCAGAAGCTCTAGTTAGAACTACTTTTGATGATGTATTCTCTTTATCTCTCAATGGTCATGTAGCTTTATTATTAAATAAAGACACCAGTATTTATTTCAAGAGCCCTGGAGAAATATCTAAAATTATTATATATGCTTATACAAAACTTGAAAATAATCAGTTATATGTAAGTTGTATAATAAACCTTAAAATAAATAATTTAATTCATTAATTTGATAAGAGATTAAATCAATTTGAATTTTTTCACGAATTAAGTATTGAAACAACTGATAATTTAATTAAAATATTAAGAAATAAGGTCTATCATAAAATAAAAACATATGTTGAAAATATGAATAAACAGTTTATACTTTGTAGAAATGAAAAACAGTCTTTAAAAGATAAAATATTTAATATGAAAAAAGAAATAAATAATTTGAAGTCCCAAATGGCTTCTATCTCTGAAAACATTTTAGCAAATGAACAGGAAACATTTTATCAATTCATAATATAAACAAAAAATTATCTGAAATTCCATTATTGAAAATTAAAATATTGAGATTAGAAGAAAACAATGTAAATTTATCTTATCAATTGAATAAAGGTAATATTGATTATATCCAAAGGAAATCTTTAAAAGGAGACAAAAATAAATTTCCATTTGATAATTTTTCAGATAAAACATTTCAAGAGGAAAATTCTCTAAATTCTTTTAAAGAAGAATTAAGTGGATATATTTGGAAAATATCAGAGTGGTTAAATAATGAAAAACCCATTAAAAAACCTGATTTTAATAATCATTAAAAGAATTGGTTAAATTTAGATCAATATCCTACTTTTGATGGTGATGCTGCTTCAGACTGGCAACATTCCATCCAGAGAATTGATAATTGAAATTCATCATACAAATTACCAGTTGAAGAAATCACTTCTAAATAAATTTCTTTATTTAGTAATGTTGATTTGATGTGGTATGAATCTGTTCTTATAGATGAAAAAGACTACTGATGGGAGGAACGGGAACACTTAATTGAAAAACAGTTTGGTGGTTCAAAATTCAGAAAAGCTCAATTAAGGTTGTATGAGAAAGTAAATATTACTCAAACTCTTCTGAAAACCCCATTGTATTTTTAATAAAATAAATTTATTTTTGAAAGCCATGGATCCAAAAATAGATTTTGTTTATGGAAAGAGAGAATTTTATTTAAACTACCAAAATAATTAAGAGATTTAGTAGTAGCCAGATCTGAAAATATTTATGACATTTCTTCTTTTATTGATATCTGTAATGATGTTTTATTAAATCATAGATATTAACCAAGAAAAAATCTACAAAGGTATCAGCAACAAAGTGACAATCAAGAATCTGGACATATAACTTCTGTGAAGAATGTAAAAGCTTTTGAAACAGTTTCTTCAAAGAATTTTTCAACAAATACTTGTGTAAAATATGGAAAGAAGTGGCAGAAAGGCAATTTTTGCAGAATGAAATGAGCTTGAAGAGTCTGAAGATTCAAATGAATCATTGGATGTGAAAAGTGATATTTCTTATGAGAAAGAAAATGACATATTTATTTTAGAAAATGATATCCAATATGTAGATCAGAATTCACCTATGATTGATGGAATATTGTCTAATGTTGAAGATGTAAACATAATCACTGATATCACAAAAGATTCAATAGTTTTTACACCAATATAAATTCCTGTTTTAATAAATTTAAAAAATACAGAGTGGATATTATTTTCAGGAGCTAGAGGAACTGTTGTATATTTATCAGCTTTAAAGAAAAATAGATAATGACTATGAGATCAAACTAGAAACTGTGTCTTCTGGAAATCGGAGAGGATATGGATCAATATTAAACCCTGTAGGTAAATATTCTACATCAGCTTTCTTTAAACATACTCATGGGTATGTAAGAGCAGTTTTTATGTTTATTTTTATGAAGAATAATAATATGAGTAATTGGTTTATAATGGGTGAGGGCATTCTAAAAAAATTTGGAATAAAATTAGATCCAGAAAATCAATGTATCACAGTGGTAAATAATGGTAAAAGAAAATTTTTAATAATTTTATCTCCACCAAATATTTCCTCAAATATTACTTCTTGCAATAATGTAACTCAATTAAAAGGAAGAATTTCTGAAGAAATGAACCATATTGATGATGAAATTTTGAAAGCATCTTTTGGTGAACAATTGAATGAAAAATACAAACACAAAATAATAAACTTGGTGAAATGTTTTCCAATGTCTTTTGCACATGGTAAACATGAGTTAGGATGATTGATAGAGAGTTATTGGATATAATTGATAAAGATTTAAAATATTATTCATTTGAAAACAATATTTTAAATTTGTCTTGACATGATGACAATGTACATAGTTTTATTAATAATCAGGATAATACTAGTCATATTAAAATGGGACCAAATGAAGTAAATCTTGAGTCTGATGATGAGTCTTCTGATTTGGAAATGGAAAAAATTGATTATTTTTGGAAAGAAAATCCAATAGAATCAAAAATCATTAGCAAATTGTTATGAAGAATTGAAAAATTGGAAGAATTCTTTAAAGAGTAAAACAATAATACAGAAAGTGTATTATTAAACCTGACACAATCATTGAGTACCACAGCCAATAGATTAAAAATCATTTTAAATTCAAATAATGAATTAATAAATGAAAATAAAAGATTAAACTCTGAGATCAAGAATCTAAAAGATAAATTACATCAATCTCAGAATATTATGGCTACCATAGAGGGATGTGTAAAATTGTCTTTTCAAATTTGAATGATACTTTAACTCATATAACTGTAATAAAGTATCAGGTTACAAAGAGTGGAAATTGAAGTAGCAAATATTTTGAAAAATAATGAAAAAATAAATGACAACATCTCTTATATGGGAAAAATACCACTTCATATCAAAAATTCATATACAAACCAATGATTGAACATGAAGATAGTGTAATGGGCTCTGTGAAAATTAAAAGAGCAAAAGATGTAATAAATGATCATCTTTACAAAGCAAGTGAATTACTTAATTTTTCTCAGGTTATGGAAGCGAAAACTAACCAAAAGGACTGGCCTAAGTTTGATAAGTACCCGTCTTTTGATGGGGATTCAAAGTCTGATTGGAAACAATTCATTCAGAAAATTGATAAGTTAAATTTTTCATACAAATTACCTGATGAAGAAATTAAATCAAAATTGATATCTTTATTTACAGATGTGGCCTTATTATGGTTTGAATGTGTATTGAGTAAGGGAACTAACTACTCCTGGAATGAGTGGAAGGCACTAATTGAAAGGAAATATGGTGGCCCAAAATATAGAATTGATTGTATGAAAAATCCAAATATAATCTAAATAATGGGGATAAACCTATATTATTTTTAATGAATTTAATAAAAATCATTAAATCCATGGATCCAAAAATGGATTATAATGAGTGGAAAGAAAAAATAATATATAAATTGCCTATATCAGTTAGAGACATTATTGTAGCTAGAGCTGAAACCATCAGAGATACTTCTGGGTTTATTAATATATGCAATGAAATATTATTTAACCACAAATATGAAACCAGGTATAATCTTTACAAGAAAAATGTTGAAGTAGTAAAACCTACTACAAATAAGTTACCAGTGTAGAGGAAAAAACCTTCAGCTACCCTTGTCCCTAAGAGACAAGAAAGTAACACTTGCTAAAAATTTAATGAACCTTGGGCTAAATTTGATCCTTGTAAGAAAATAATAAATGTTATTAAAAACTCACAAGATTCTGAACCAAGTAATCATGAGGATGAAAAGGAGGGACCTAGTGAGCATTGTAAAAGTAACATTTCTTACAGTAATGATGAAAATGAGATATATGTATTAGAACAGGATATTATTTTCCTGAATTATGCAATATCTCATACAGATACATCTGTAACTTTCATATAGGAGGCTGAAATAATTAAAGATGTAACTCATGATACTTACAAAATCACATCTATTAGAGCACCTGCTATTATATGTGGAAAAGAAATGAATGCCATTCTTCACACTGGGGCTGCAGGTAGTATAGTTTCTATTAATACATTAATGAAACTTGATAGTAAGTATAAGTAAAAACTGGAACCTGTAAAGACAAAGAACTGGAGGGTTTTTGGTTCAGTATTACATCCAATTGGAAAATACAAAACTGCTGTATTCTTCAAATATAATAATGGATATGTAAAAGCAGTATGTGAATTTGTAGTAATGGATAATAATAATTGTAGTGATTGGTTTATTATTGGAAATGACTTATTGACCAAATTTGGCATCAAACTAGATCCTGAAAATAGTTCCTTCACTATAGGTTTGAATGGAAAAAGAAAATTCATGATTTGCTTTGAAAATTCAGTTCATTCCATTTCTCCTAAAAAAGAACAACTCCAAGGTGAATAAACCACCTCATAAGTGACTGACTTGGAAATGAAATCCAAAAAGCATCTTTCAGTCATTAACTCTCAAAAATTTAAGAAGAAAATATTTTGAGATTTACCAAATCTTATCCTATGTCTTTAGCTCATGGTTCAAATGGACAAGGATTAATCAAAGACCATGAGATAAAAATCTCTTAAAGTTGTAATTTGGATAATATTCCTGGGAGCTTGAAAAAGAAACCTTGCCCAGATTCTCCATAAAAAAGGAAAGACATTGAAGACAACATTAAAAGGTTGTTAGAAATAAGTATTGTTGAAAAATATACACAGCACCTAAGTATTGTGTTACTTCACCAGTTTTAATCTCTTGTGAAAATGATAAGGCAAGATTATGTGGTGATTACAGAGCTCTTAATACATTCACTGTAGATGATATTTACCCTCTACCATTGATAGCTTCTACCCATTCTACCTTACAATTTTTACAATATATTTCCTGTCTGGATGGAAACAAAGGTTACCAGAAGATTCCTGTGGAAAAGAATTCTCAGAATTTCTTACTCATAACCACACACATGGGGATATATAAATATGTGAGAATGCCTTTTGGCCCAACAAATGCCCCTTCTGTCTTCCAAAAATTGATGGATAGTGTATTTCTTCAGGAAATGGTTGAAGGATGGCTTTTAGTTTATATTGATGACATCATAGTGTTTTCAAAAACATGTGATGAGTATTTAAATCACCTGAAAAGAGTATTTCAAAAAAGTTATGAAATTAATATGACAATTGCATGAAAGAAACATAAGTTTGGGTTTCAATCCTTAAAAGTACTTAGACATGTTGAAGCTGGATTAAAAATTTGTGTTGACCAGAATAAAGTGGCAGAAATAAAAAACATTGGTATACCTAAAAATGTGAAAAAATTTCAAAGTTTTCTATATATGTGTGGATATTATAAGAAGTATATAAAAACCTATCAATCCATTGCAGCTCCTTCAACAACATTAATCAGGAAAAATGAGGCTTTCAATTGAAATTTTGAAAGACAACATAACTTTGATAAATTAAAGGAATGTTTAATGTCAGCTCCAATATTGGGACTGCCAGATTTTAACCTCCCTTTTATCTTGTACACTGGTGCAAGCTTTACAGGGTTAGGTGCTGCTTTAAAGAAAAAACAGATAATAAATGGTAAATTATCTGAAGTAGTTATCTTTTATAT
This sequence comes from Hemileia vastatrix, assembly GCA_030280995.1. Lineage (NCBI taxonomy): Eukaryota > Fungi > Basidiomycota > Pucciniomycetes > Pucciniales > Zaghouaniaceae > Hemileia > Hemileia vastatrix. Next base: position 16,953,195 of record JASXTE010000001.1, on the reverse strand, counting down.
ATCCAGAGCTTTAAGAAAGAAATAATTATGGTATGGTTCCACCCAAATGGAATGTTTAGCCATTGTGTGGGCTCTTGAGAAACTTTATTACTATCTGGAAGTCCAGAAGTTTGAATTAATAATAGATTTCAGTGTATTAAAATCATTACTAAACATGAAAAAGCCTAATAGGCACATGTTTAGTTTGCAACTAGTTGTAAAAGAGTACAGAGTTAGAATGAAAATCACTCATAGAGCAGAAACATTGCATTCCAATGTGGATTTATTATCCAGAATTACTTTGCAAAATGATACTTGCAACCCAGCTTATGTTCATGAAAATGAGGTAATACATATGTTTGGGATTTATACAGTGGATTTGGAGGAAGAATTTATGCAAAATATGTTAGAATAATATCTATCTGATAAAGAATTGACTAATTTATCTACCATTTTAAATAATTCAACAAATGCCTCTATGAGTGCATTAATTAAAACCTTACCTCCAAAGTATAAAAATGCATTGGAAAAATGTAAACTGTCAATTGAGGATAAATAAACATATTACAGAAAAAAGCTAAGTAATTTAATAGTTATACCACCTTCTATGAAAGAGTTAATGTTAAGTACTTGTCATGATGAAATATTAGCTGTTCATTAAGATTTTAACATAAAATTATCTAAATTTTAAAATAAAGCCTGGTGGATAAACATGAATAAAGATGTACAAATAATTCATTGACACATGTGACTCTTGTCAGAAATCTAAAAGATTGACTGGGAAGGGAGCTGAGTTGCTACAACAAATAGAGAAGCCAAAAGCTCCATGGGAAATTATAAACAAGGACTTTGTCACTGGCTTTCCATTAGCAGGAAAGTAAAGTTTCAATTCTTGCTGGTTAATTGTGGAGAGACTAACAAAAATGTGTAAATTTATCCCTACACATAAAGAGGTATCTGCAAAAGACTTGGCATTAATATGGTGGGCTCAAATGATAAATACTGCTGGGTTCTTCAAAGCCAAATCTCTGACAGAGACCCTAAATTTTATTCAGAGCTCTGGAAATCTTTGATGGAAGTATCAGGTTGTTAATTAAAATTGTCTACAGCACACCATCCACAAACTGATAGGCTGGCTGAGAGAATGATACAAACTCTGGAAGACATGATCGGAAGATATTGTGCCTTTGGATTAGAATACAAAGACATTGAGAGATTCAAACATGACTGGGTAAAATTAATTCCTGGCCTTGAATTTTCTTATAAAAGCACAACTCATTCTGTAACAGAGAAAAAGCCATTTGAACTCTGGCTTGAATATGTAACAAATACCCCAGTAAATAATTTAAATAAAATATCAAGGTTAGATATACACCCTGGTACTAAATCCTTTATTCATATGCAACAATTTTTTAGAAAGCATGCAGAATAATTTATACAAAGAGCATTTGAATATGAAACAAAAAGGTGTGATAAACTCATAAAGATTTTGGATTCAAAAAAGGAGATGCAGTGCTAATTTCAACACTACATTTTAGCTGACAAGGTAATTTTAAATTAAATAATCACCTTGTAAGACATTTTATTGTCAACAAAATGGTTGGTAATAATGCTGTAGAAATCATATTATATGCCCCATATGATAAGAAACATCCAGTTCTCCCTATCTCATTATTAAAACCTTACCATGCAAATGATCCTGACTTATTTACAAAAAAAAGGCCTAAAAAGCAACCTGAAGAAATTGTGGGAAAATAAGAGATTGAAAAAATACTCAAGAAAAGAATCCTTACAAAAGTGAAAGAAACTGAGTATTTATTAAGATTAAAGGGAAAATAAAATGAATTTGATAAATGGATACCTGAAATAGAAATTTCAAATCTATCTTTCCTTCTTAAAAAATTTAAACAGAAATAAAATTCTTTTCAACCAGCTGAAAGTTCAAAAACAAGTACTAATTTTATTTTATTATGCTATATTTCTTTAAAGAATGAATCTTTAATTCTACAGAATTTTCTGAATACCTGAAAAATAAAATTAAAAAAATGTATAACTTATCATTTTTTTTATTATTTTTTGGGTGGGAAAGTGTCAGCCTAAATATCCCCTGCACTGAGTAAAAATTACTTATATATTATGTTAAACACATGGACTATAAATGGGAGTAATAAATAAAAGTACACAAGTTGTATACATAAGTAAAAGTTATGATAAAATACAATATATGCCATTATAACACCTTATATACACACATATATGCACCTTTTAAAAGTCTTATGTACATAATATTAAGTTTGAATATGCCAAGGTAATTTTAAGTATCTTAAACATAAGGCTACATAGTTTTTAAGGTGAGTTAAAGCTGTTGTTTTCATTGTTTTATGTGAAAAACAAGAAATGCGCTTTAAATCACTTAAAAGTCAAAAATATGTGCTATATATTTAACAATATTAACAAATGCGTCTTGACAGATCAATTTTTCTTAATTGGAACTATTGATTCGGCTACTCAAAGGTATAAAAATGACACTTTTCAAATTTGGTGTTTTTTGTACCAGAAATGTCTTCTGTGTAATGGCCACATACTGCCTGCATTTTTCCCATGTGAATAGCTTCATTTTTAGCAAATTTAGATTTTCACATTATAATTATCCCATATTATATGCCCACTGTGGGGAAACACACTAAAATAGGTGTCAGGCGCTTATTTAGTGTCCTAATTTAATTATAAGTGCATTGACCTTATTATATGCACAAATTTTATTGATAACTTCAATCTTGGTGCCTTTAATTCACTACCACACTTAAGTTTGCCTAAATTAGTCAAGTATTTACACCTACAAGTGCCTTTCAAGGACTTCATGTAGTTACCCCACATCTCACACCCTTCTTTAGGTTATTCAGTGGTTTCTCAGTCTACTTTGGTTATTTTTGAATGGGGATTTCATGTAGTTTATTTTAATTATTAGCCTGATAATTTCTACTTTTAATACCCCTTAATTTTGAGTAATAATTAGTCCTATTATTTCCCTTTTTAGTCTTTTATTTTAGTTTATGGCACACATACACTCTATTTTTGCTTATTCTTTATTTTTGATGGATTATCCCTATTACTACAGGACTTTTGCAGGTGGTATCATTCTAATTATTTTATTGGCCACTCTTTATGTTATTGGACAGGTGTATTGGCTAGAATGAGGAATTGTTAGACATTTATAGGACTGGTAAAACAAGGGCTTCATTGGAGGAATTACTAGGTATAAAAGGAGGGGGTTATTGGTCTTGTTTTTGACATTCTTTATCATTAAAATCAAATATATAACTAATACAATTAAAATACATATCAATAGTACTTATAAAGTCTTTGAATATTATCTGAATTATTACATCTATTTTTATACCAACTATAAGATTTTAAGCCCTATATAATTAGTGAGATTCAAATTACTGAGTCCCTTATATTGAGTTATATTTTAATACTTATTGGATTTGTACTACATTATTCATATAGGACCATTAAAGGCTTCTAGAAAACTGAATATTCAAGCTATTTTACTTCTCTGTACTTGATCTCAGCCTGACATTTTAGCTGCTCTAATCACTTACACCGTAGGTAAGGTGTTGTTGCATTCCATTTCTGCAATGTTTGTTGTATAATGCACACTTGCAACAATTCATGCAATATTAGAATGATTTGCTTGTACAGAAACTGTCAGTATGCATGAAAAAGTTTTGTTTAGAATTAGTTCAGCTATGGATTTTAAATGGAAAAATCTTTTTTTTCATTGGTAATTCACCTCTTAACTCACTTTTATTCATTTTCTTTTCTTTTTATTATCTCTTTACTTCTATTCTTTCCCCTTTTTCCCATCATCTTTTATCTTGTTTTTTCCTTTCAACTCTTTCTTATTGTCTTTTTTTGTTCTTGACATTCACTTCTTTTTCTTGTTTTTTCTTACATTATACTATTTCACTTTTACTTATATTCTTGGCTATACCAAGTAATACTTCATGAAACAATGATCTATTAATCTTTATCTAAACTTAAATTTGATTCACTTCAGGTCTTTGGTGTGTGAATCAAGATCATGCTGAAAGAATACGGGTGATTAGTTCTTTTTTTGCAAATATGGTCATTCTATTTCTCACCACTTTTTTTTCTTTTCTTCTTTTGTATATTTCAACTTTAGCACCAAAAAAGCTCAATTGGTTGCCTTCCTCTCTAGTTTAATTTTTTCAACCCAACTTTTTCAGAAAATTGAGCCTACATGCAAGAAAAATAGTAAGAAGTAAAAAGTTTTTTTAATTTTTTTACATTTTCTAATACTTATTTGTTAAATATATATATATATAATATATTATATTACAAATAAAAAACTAAATCTCTGCAGCACATGTTATGCTTTTCTCAATCCTATTTCAGGCATGTTTTCCACGCAGATCAGTTTTTCATTTCTTTCATTTTGTTTACTCCTCTATACCAAAGTATTTCCAAGTATTTTATTGTACCTTTTTTTTTCTATATATTTAACTTTCTCCTTACTTCTAATTTTGTTTTACTATTTTTTTTAGCAGAATTTCATCTTCCAGTAACTCAACTAATGCAAAGCAAAACACTCTTCAAAAATAGTTCACTGATGTTATGGCTTCAGAATCAGCCAAAGACAAATCATTTCTTGAAATTTCTGCAAGTAGTCAAGGAATGAAATATTAAGAAATCTTTGAAGAACTTACTGAGCAACTTGTTGAGATAAAATCAAGTAATCAAGGGAGGTTAAATTAAAAAATAAAGCAAGTCAAAATTTGTTCAAGCCACCCCTCAAGACTAGGAGTAGTCAAGCTGCACAATCAAACTCATCTTTGCCAGCTAGGAATACTTGAGTAACATCTGCATCACCTGTGTCCAGTGATCTCACCCCCAAGAGTCTTCAGAAGACTCATAAGCCAATCAGAGTTCCTCCCCCTGTTCCTGTTCCTTTTCCAAAATTGAATCCCAGCCAGATGCAAACTGGGGGCTTACCACCAGATTTTGCATTAAAAAAAGGTGAGTTTTCTAGTTTTGAGTGTTATATCTTGATATAAATATATATGATCATCAAAAATCACCAAGAATAATTTTTTAGAATGTGATTTTTGTAAATTTTAAAAGTCTTTGGTGACTCATAAAACAAGACTCAGCTCCAAAAGCACCTTGCCCAGACAAACTCAAATTCTTTGATGGAAAATTCTCAAAAATTTATCAGATTGAGCTTGCTGTTGAAGACAGTACATAACCAGCCCTCATTCCAGTTACAGAATTTCAATGCTTCAATAACTAGCACCACACAATAGAGGGGGCGGACTTGCTAGCGAGTCTGAAACCTTGGACCCAAACTCACCACAGATTGAACACACATTGAGCTATTGAAAAAGGAACCATACAATCATGGATTAAAATTACTTGGCAGAACAGTTTTAGGTGGGTGTTTAAGTAGAGTTCAGTATGGGTTTAATATGAGTTCAGTCTGAGTTTCATCTAAGTTCAGGTTGGGGACTTGCTAGCAAGTTCACCCCCTATATTGCGTAGTGTAGGGTGATGGTACTGTGAAAATTGGCTGATCATTGATATACCTTTAAATCACTTTTGTTCAATATTATAAATAATTACTTTCATTTCTATGAATTTTTGTTTGGTACCTTAACCTTAATGAAGATCCCTCATCCCTGTACAACTCAGATTTTTGAATCTCAGCCATTATCACATTTTGAGAAATTGAGGCTTCAAAATCTTATTCTTATCTTAACATTAACCTAAGGTGTCTCAATGAGATCCCAATACTGATACAGGTGTACAATTATTTTTTGCACTTCTTAAGGCTTTCCAAGTTCAAAAATTAAAGAAAGGTTCTAGGAAAAAATTAAAGGATTCAGAAAAAATAAATCAAAAAACAGAGAACAAGTAAGTTATTTCTTATTTATATACATAAAATATAATCATAATACTTCTCATTCTTTTATAGTTGAGGGATTCCCAAGTTGAGTTTGAAAGGCAAAACCAGTTTACCAAATGGTACATCAAGGTGCTTAATGAAATTGGATCTCATAGAAATGATGAGATACATGAGAAAAAGGGATATTTTTTAATCAAAACATTACCTTATTGTTCCAAAAATTTTGGAAAATTCATGTGATGTCTGGACATTCAAATGATCCAATTAGGTGAGAAAGATTCTTTCACTTGTGGAAGGGTTTGTTGATTGCCTAAAGTACACATTCCAGCCACATGCCAAGTAGCCCCAAAGGGACTTTATTTTAACTTCTATGATCCTGGAAAATTTGATAATCTTGTTTCAGCCCAGAAAGAAATGATATTTGACACTAATAATGTTGCATTTCTTCCTAACTCTTATGAGTTACTTCTTCCTAAAGGAAAAATGAATTCTGATTAGAAATGTTTTGAATCAATGTTTATTGCCATATATTGGAATTCCTTTTCTGGCTCTTATGGACTGTTGGAAAATGATGAAAACAGTAATGAAGAAACTGTAGATGAAGATGTTGGATATCATACTATGTGTATAAAGAGAAACTCATGGATGAATCAGATGATGTATTTCAGGAGGCTGATTCCCACTCTTTGTAAAATGATGATGATATTTTTTTCATTTTCTTCCTGAATTAAATTCTGCAAAAAATGGAAAGAAAAATGTTAAAGGCAAGATTAAGATGTTCAGTGTGAGTGAGGAAGAAAACAATGTTGATAATAGGAATAATGATAAATATCCCAATCACAATGGAGAGCCAGTAGATGAATCAGATGAAGTTGAAGATTTGAACAAAAATGAATTTGAGGAAGTGGAGTATGAAAAGTGATTGTGTTAGGGCTGGGTTTCTTAGTTATATCTTTTTCTTTACCATTTTTTATTTTTGGTGTTAACAATAGTTTAAAAAATATACATGAGACAATGAATAACTTGTTACTTCTTTTTTTAATTCTAGAAATTAAAATGATTTACATGATACTTAAAATAAGGATGCTTCTACTATTTATAGCAAATATAATTTGAATAAAAAATTTCAAAAAAATAAGACAATGTGTATATATTTTGAAGCTATAAATTTCAGAAAACTCATTAGCTGTCAGCCAGGCTATCTCAGGAGCCCAGTAAATTGTTAAAATAATTCATTGGAATCATATAAGGGAATAAAATTATGTATTTTATGTATTTAAAATAAAATATATTATTAAATAATAAAATTAGATAAATATTTTACAAATAAGTAAAATAATTACAATATTAATTTAATTATTAAGTAAATAATTTATTACATAAAAATATATTATTAGTGTAATGATAAAATTAAATAATAAAGCAATTAAAAATTAATTAATAAAATTTATATATTAAATAAAATCTTGTCATATATTTTTATCCATAAATATTGGGCGCTTTTTTGACCCTTAACTGTGTCAGAAAAATTATTAAATAATTTAAACACTTATTTAATAAAATGGTATTCAAATTCTCACTGTAAATTAATAATATCGTTAAATTAATTATTTGTTTCAATTAAACTAGTTATTAAATTACTTAAATATTTAAAACAATTAATTAATTTTTTCTTTATACTGGGTAAAATTGATTACATAAATTTTGGCATGTAAATAATTTTATTTGTTTTAATTAAACCCTTTACATCTTACTGTAATACCTGTTTAGGATTTTTTTCACACAGTTTTTATGTTTCATCCTCACTTAGTTAATCATTATATTTATTAATTGATTTGGGAGTTTTTAGTGGGAAAAATATTTACTTACTCACGGTGTAGGTAGACTCTTACAGTTGCCTTGTTGTAAGCAGAATCTGAAGGAGTTGGATAAAAAAAGAAAAACCTATCCTTCTAAGTAAAATAAGGGTTGTTCAAATAACTAAGCTCTCTATTCTACTTGAATTTATTGAAATATATATGAAACTCTAATTTATATAAACGCTTATTGAGATTTATAAAATAGCAGCTGTTGGAAATTGTCAGCAGACGACCTACGCACAAGGTTGAGGGTGTTCCTGGAAGTGAGATGAAGGGAGGAGTTTAGAAATTTCTTCGAGGCACAGAGGAAATGTTCAAGGTAGTGATTTGAAGATGACTCGAGGAAAGAGCTACTGCTTTGAGATTGTTTCGAGAAGAATTCTAATATAATTTAAAGGTAATATTAAAATTCTTATAATCTCACAAAGGGTTGGAAACTCAATAATCAAAGATTTAGGATTTAGAAATGATTACTGAGAAAATAAGGAAAGATACAATAATAATGATTTAACCTAAAGCTTTACCACTATTTTTATTATTTTTTTTTAATTTCAAATTTTAATTTATTTTAATTTTTTGTTTAGTTTATTTTATTTTATTTATTTATTTTTTATTCTTTAAAGAAGGTTTGAAAAAAAGCTTTTTGAGAAGAAAAAGAAGAAAAAAAAAACAGAGTAAGGATTTTAGAAGAGAAGAAGTTTTAGAAATTTTTAAGAAAAGAAAAGAAAAGAGAATGAAGAGAGAAAAAAAAAGAGAGTTCTAGGGTTTTGGTTTTAAAGGATATTTAAGATGAAAAGATTTTAGGAGTTCAGGGGTGTTAGAAACATTGATTGCAGGTTCCCAGGATGTTTTGTCTATGTCATCGAGGAAGCCTTCCCATTCCACGAGTTATTGAAGTTTCCCCTTGCGCATTCTTGAATCAAGAATATGCCTTACTTTCCACTCTAGATGGTCTTCTACATGGACCGGTTCCGGAGGAGGTTGGTTCCTGCCCGGGTATTTTTCTTGAGCCAGTTCCAGGAGAGATGTGTGGAACACAGGGTGAATAGCCTGCCATTTAGGAGGTAGCTTGAGTCAAAATGCAGTTTTAGAGACTTTGGAGTCGATTTCAAATGGTCCCAAGCATTTTTCAGCCAGTTTCTTTGATGGTCGAGTTTTTTGAATGTTTCATGCGTTGAGCAATACTTTGTCACCTGGTTTAAAAGAAGGAGCAGATTGTCAATGTTTGTCGGCCTGTTCCTTGTACCTTCGAATTGCTAATTCCAAATTTGATTTAAGTTCTTCTTGGAGTCGTGATATGGTTCAAAGATAATGTTCCGCAGGATGATTAGTTCCCACATGGATTGAGTTGAATCGATGATGCCTTCCATAAACAATTTCAAAAGGAGATTGTCGTGTCAAAGAATGAGTCGAGTTATTATAAGCAAGTTTGGCCAATGGTAACCATGTGGTCCAATCGTCTTGTTGGTAACTGACATGCATTCAAAGGTATTGTTTGAGGATTTGATTGACCCTTTCCGTTTTCCCATTGGTTTCAGGATGATAGGCCATGGAGAGATTCCTCGTGATATTGATTTGTCGACACAATTGAGTCCAGAATGTGGATACAAATAATGAACCTCAATCTGAAACAATATCATTAGGTAAGCCATGTTTAGAAAATACATATTCTAGAAACAATTTTGACAAATCTTCTGCTGTAGCAGTAGTAGTGGTTTTAATGAAAATAGACATCTTTGAAAATCTATCTACTATTACTAATATAGCATCAAAATTATTAGAGAGAGGAAGTTGAGAAATAAAATCCATCAATAAAGATTCCCAATGTATAGAGGGAATAGGAAGCAGTTGAAGCAACCCATGCTTCTGGTGACGGGGAGCCTTATTCCTATTACATTCATAACAAGATCTTATATAGGCCTTGATTTCTTTGGTCATTCCTGGCCAGAAGAAATCCCTTGCAAGCAACTGGTAGGTTTTATCAACCCCAAAATGACCAGCTAATGAAAAATCATGTCGACTATTGAAAATCCATAATTTTATTTCATTATTGTCGGGTATGACTACTCTACCTTCAAAAACTAATAGACCTGATTCAACACTAAATTCTTTGGCCCATTTCTTTGAGAGTATTTTGTCTTTTATCCCTAAAAAAATAATTGTCCTTTGACTGAGCTTCAAGGATGTTGGATAGTGGATTTTGAAAAGATTGAATTGTCATTGAATTAAGTTGATGAGTCGTTAACATTGATTTGTTGAAGATCGATTTCAAATTTGCTGGGTTCTTGTCAGCAAATGCGTCCCTCCGCTGTGGGTAAATGTCCTCCCAACGTGGCAGGATATCTGGGACAATGCAGTTCTTACCTGGGCAATAGGAAATAGAAAAAGGAAATTCAGACAAAAATTCAGCCCACCTGGCTTGACGCCTGGTTAACACTTTGGAAGACATAAAGTATTTCAAAGCATTATGGTCAGTCAGGATTTGAAAAGGACTATCTAGGCTGAGAAGAAAAGAGCGCCATTTTATAAGACAATGGATAATAGCTAAAAGCTCCTTGTCATGAATTTTGTAATTTAATTCTGCTGCAATGAGTTTGCGTTATTTGAAAGCAACAGGATGAAACAATTTTGTTTCAGGATTGACTTGAGAAATGACCCCTGTGATAGCATAATTGCTAGCGTCTGTCTTGACTATTGTCAAAGCAGAAGGATTAAAGTGTCGAAGAATTGGAGCTGTGGTAAATGCAGTCTTCAATGCTTTGAATTTCTTTTGTGCTGTAGAAGTAAAAACAGAAGGAATATCTTTTCTAAGAAGAGAAGTAAGATTGGAAATAGTTTTAAAGTAATCTTTAATAAATCTTCTATAGAAATTGGCAAAAACCAAAAATCCTTGGAGGGATTTAACAGTTTTGGGCTCAGGCCATTCCAGGACTTTTTGGAACTTTTTGTCGTCCATGACTAAACCATCAGTGAATAACATAAATCCCAAGAAATCAATAGATTTAAGATGGAATTTGCATTTATTGTGCTTGGCGTAGAGACCCTGATCTCAAAGGCGATTTAGAACCTGTCGAACATGATGAATATGTTCATCCAGTGTCTTTGAGAAAATTAAAATATTTTCTAAGTAGACAACAACAAATTGTTTGACAACATCTTGAAAGATGTTATTAACAAAAGTTTGAAAAGTAGATGGTGCGTTACATAATCCAAAAGGCATTACTAAATATTCAAAATTACCAAATCTAGTGCGCATTGCAGTCAGTGGTTCATGACCTTCCGCAATGCAAATAAGATTATAAGTGCCTCTAAGATCAATTTTAGAAAAGAAATTAGCACCATTTAAAAGGGTAAGATGCAATGACATAGGAGGAACTGGATATGCATTCTTCTTTGTAACTGTGTTGAGCTTTCTATAGTCAACACACAACCTAAGGCTACTGTCTTTTTTCTTTACAAAAAGAACAGGGGAGCCAGTTGGCAATTTACTGGCTCTGATGAAACCTTTGGCTACATTCTCTGCAATGTAGTCTCAAAGAGCTTGAGATTCTTCCTTTGACAAAGAATAGACAGGACCTGCTGGAGGTACTGGACCTATTAACTCTATTTGATGGTCGTAGGGTCAATGAGGTGGTAGCTTATTGGCCTTACAGATTGAAAAAAAATCAAGGAAATCATGATAGATTTCTGGTAGAGTTGATTTAATGGCTTCAACATTGATTTGGTTGTCCTCATCATCTTTGAGAGAATCTGTCAAGGGATGACCAGTATTGAGAGAGCATAATTTGACTACTTTGAGGCAATTTAAATCCTCTTCAAGTGAAGTGATCGAGCTAGAAGGGTTAGCCAATTTCTCATTCAGAGAAAGATCAGATGCTTTCAAGTCATCTTGAAGAGATTTGTCCTCTAGCAGGACATTGTCAGGTGGGTTGTTTAACTCCCTATTGACCTGCATTGAAGAATTAGAAATATACTTAGTGCGTGGGGTGATCAATCCCCGGGACCAATCAATTTCAGGATTCCAATGCATTAAAAAGTCATGGCCAAGGATGGTATCGTCCATTCTTGGGGCGTCCAAGACTGATAATTCCCACTCAAAGGGGAGAAAGGTTCGGAAAGTTGAAAACCCATAAAACTTTCTTACTTACCCAATATTTGGGTTCCTCTGATTCAACCAAATATATTGGAGTTCGATCAATATCTGTGAATGTCAGCTTTAACTTCTTGGCAAAAGATAAACTGACAAAAGAAATTGAAGCTCCAGAGTCTATAAGACAACTGAAGGGGGTATCCTCCTTCAAAAGAATGAATCTCAAGTGGTTTAAGGCAACTCCAGTCCTTAAGACATGGAGGTTCTGTGCACTGGGCAAGATAAGATAGTTTGCTTTGCACGCAAGTAAACTATCTACTAGTTTTTTGACCTTGAACTAGTACCTTATCTTTCCTTCAACTTCACACAATCTTCTAGCTTGTGCTTACCCCCACAATAAATACATAACCCATTATCTGCTTGCCTCTTCCTCTCAGCTTCTTTAAGTTCCCCTTTTGGATCCAGTACCTTACTGATATTTACTGGGGTTGAGCCTTTTGGTCGAGGTTTGTCCTTTCCCTTATTGGGTTTAGATTGAGTTGAGGATGGGTGAGTTGTCCGTGGGTGTGAAGAAGGTCCCGATTTAAAATTTTGGCCTTGATATTTGTTGGCGTATTGACGATGTTGTAGTTGTCCTTGGTAAAATCCGTCGAGCTCGAGGGTTTGATCCATTAAATCTGTTAACGTAGTCATCTACTGACCATGAAGATTTAATTGATCTAGAATACTCAAAGGAAGTCCTTTTTTGAAATTTTACTTGAGGGCAGCATCATTCCAACCTACTCGAGTTTGAAGTTCTCTGAAGTTTGAAATATATTCAGAGGCTTTACCATTATCACTCATGCAAAGAAAATCAAGTTCAATTTCTGCGTTGTCAGTTTGATTAGGGTCACCAAACAACGTGAAGAGTTGGTCTTTGAACTTTTCCCAGTTATCAATAAGTAAGTGGGTTTCTGTCAAAGAGAGCATGAGAAGATCAGGTTTGAACCATCTTTCTGCTTTTCCGGCTAGGAATGAAGAAGCCTAAACAATCTTTGATGGGTCGTTATTGAAGGTTCGAGGGGCATTATGGAACAGGAGCTTTCAGGTTTGCAAGAAGGGTTGCAATCTGTCTGGATGTTCTCCATCAAATTTATCAGGAGATTTCATGGAAGGAGTTTTGAATTTAGATCCCTCCAAAGACGTTGGATTGGAAAGGGTTTTCATGAAAAGTCTCATGAAGTCCTCCAGCAAATTAGATGGTCCAGGTTCCAAAGGTTGACCAGAAGGGTGAGTAGCAGGGCCGGATGGTGCCTCATGCATCATATAATCTCCTTCTTCTTCCTTGCTAGAATCATCAAAATCCTGGGGGATGTCTTCTACAGATTGGACGGAATGTCCCCGCTCCCTAAGGTGGAGAGGTTCCAAGAAGTGAGTGCGGGAAACAGGCTGTGTGGCTGTTGGCCTGCCTCTGGCGCGAGCCCTAGTAGTAGTGCCGGTAGGAGAAGTGTGTTGAACAGGTGCCATTTAAAGAATTCAAAACACCTGAAAAAAAGATGTAGTAGTGCCAAAGAATGAGAACTACGGAGAATTAAAATATACTGTCACCGGACGACCTACGCACAAGGTTGAGGGTGTTCCTGGAAGTGAGATGGAGGGAGGAGTTTAGAAACTTCTTCGAGGCACAGAGGAAATGTTCGAGGAAGTGATTTGAAGATGACTCAAAGAAAGAGCTACTTCTTTGAGATATTTTTGAGAAGAATTCTAATATAATTTAAAGGTAATATTAAAATTCTTAAGATCTCACAAAGGGTTGGAAACTCAATAATCAAAGATTTAGGATTTAGAAATGATTACTGAGAAAATAAGGAAAGATACAATAATAATGATTTAACCTAAAGGTTTACCACTATTTACTATATATACATTTTATAATTTAATTCTAAAGAATGTCAAACCAAAACCCAACCCCTTTTATATCCTTTACTCCTCCAGGCATTGACCTCATACCCATCAATTATTCTGCACACCACAGACCATTAAAAACTACACCTGTTACACCAGGACCCTCCTCACTAACATCTGTCAACCCTTTAATCCTCTACTAACCATTCTGTCCATGCTCCCTACCCCTTTTAATAATCCACAGATACTTAATAAACCTTTTAGCGGACTATTACATTGACTATTGCACTGTGCGTCGCTTATTGAGAAAAAGACTAACACACACTATTGAGAGATTGACTAATTTAGATTTAGATTTTAGACTAGCGCGGTTGAATAGTGAGTACACAAAGGAAAGTTGCAGTTGATATGTAGAATTGCTTTCTGCGCTTCGAGTATGGATTTAGACCTCTGTATTATTGATTTAATGAGCTGCTTTTGCCTTGAGTGTGACGTGGCGCGTGACAGAAATGAAATACTGATTACAACAATTAAGGGGTACCAGTGAAAGATCTGAAAAGATAGAGTTATATGTTTTTATAAAGATTTTATTTTAATGAGTTAACAATAAAAACAATTCCCTAAGGTTGAGACCTTTCCAATGATACCCTATATGTGATGAAAATATAATTTGTGTTGTATTTCAAAAGTGTTATGAAAAATATAAAAGCTATAAGGGCATTACAATTTTATAATTTCACCTAATAAAACCATTATGCCTTCTTAGCATCATTACCACCTAAATTTTATCCTCCTAAATCTTACAACACCTAAATCCAACAATAATTGAATGTCCAGTTTAAAGTCTTGGTGGACAGTGATAAATTAAAATGATTGAATTGAGTTTGACCAAATAGATTGTCATTCCAGTTTAAAGTCTTGGTGGACCAAACATTTTATCAATTTCCAGTTTAAGGTCATGCTGGACCAAAGATCGTTTATGTGCATTGATATGATGAATTCTTCCTAATTAAGGCCTAGGCTTGACCAAAGATTGAACAATTTTGATAATCCAGTTTAAAGTCATGGTAGACCAAACTTCTGATCTATAGAAAATCCAGTTTAAGGTCATAGTGGACCAAACTTTTGATGACATGCCAGTTTAAGGTCATGGTGGACCAAACATTTAATGAACTATCAGTTTAAGGTCATGGTTGACCAAAGATTTGATTGATCCCAATTTATATAAAAAAAACTTTCCCCGAAAAAAAATATCCATGAAATCTTGAATGTTGTTGAAATTCATTTTAAAGTCTTGAAGGACTAGCAGATCCCAAAATTCGAATAAAACCTTAAAGAAAGTCTTGAAAGTTAGCCAGTGTAAAGTCTTGGAGGAATAACAGATCCTAAAATAACAAATATAACCCTTTAAAGAAAGTCTTGAAAGTTAGCCAGTTTAAAGTCTTGGAGGACTAACAGATCCTGAAGTAGGATCTGATTTTGCTTGAGCTCCACTTGACCCTTTTTCCTATATAAAATATACTATAAAAGAAATAAGCCAAAAGAAAAATTGAAAATTAATTTCAAAAAATTTGAAATATAATTGTATGTTTATATATTCATTTATTTTTATTATTTTTTTTATTTTTTATTTTTATGATATTTTTTTTATTTTTTTATTATGTTTTTTTGTATTTTATTTTTATTTTATTATTATTATTATTATTATTTATTTTTTTTATTTTCTTACTATTTAATAAAAGAGAGAATTTAAAATAAAATGAAAATTTGATTTTAATGAAAGTTTAAGAAAATAAATGTTTAAAACTAGATTTGAGAAATTCAAAAATAAAAAAAAATTAAATTTAAAAGATGCCCCCGGCCAATTGATGAGCCGTACCCTCGACATCATACCCACATCCAAGTGCAACTTGACGTGGTTACACAATTTTGAGAAATTGAAAATACAAAAATTAATAAATGAAAGTTTTAGAAAATAACATTTTATGATAATGATCACTGGGTGGGCTCCCTCCAATTTGTAAAAATGATATGAGACCACCAGTGAGAATCACTCTTAACAATATTTTATAGTATATAAAAATTAAGATGAAAGAAAAACATATATCATTATATAAAAAATCTAACATAAAAGAAATAACAAAACAAAAATAAAAAAAGAATCTTGAATCTGGCAGTGAGAGCATTGTCTCTTTTTACGTTCCAGTTTATAGTCTTAGCGGACTTCCTATAATTCAAAAAAAGCCAGGATTCAACTAGAAACAGGGATAAATTGGTAACAAACATTGTGGGGTAATTGTGTATAGAGCAGCCAGCCCATCAATTACCCCCAAACTTTCCAATATTTAATCAGAAGGTTCCCATGTGAAAATTTCTACCAATAAAAAATATTATCATTCCAACACAAATCTTCACCATAATTTTTGGTTGATTTCAAAGTTTTAAAGTTTTTCAATGAACGTTTTCATAATTTTTGTAAATTTTGTCCACGGTTTTGTCACCCATACAATAGTAAAACAAAAGTAAGATAATTGATAAGAGAGATAGTTTATCCTCCTTTCGGAGAAAAAACTTGACAGTTTGATAGGTAGTTTACCCTTGTTGCGGAGCTAAACTTGAGTAATGATTGTTGTGCACCATAAAAATTTAGACTTGAAAGAATTAAAAGCAAAGTATTTTATCCTCTTTTTGGAGCTAAACTTTGAAGATTTTATAAATAGTTTACCTTCATTGCGGAGCTAAACTTGAGAATTTTCTTTAATTGATTATGTAGTTTATCCTTGTTTTGGAGTCAAACTTCAGCGCTCTGGGTGCCTCTAGGATAGAACCGCTTGACTTGATTAGCTGCTACCCTCTTCTTCAAAACTACTCAATCCAACTCTTCTAGCACATATGAGCTTCCGGATACTTGCTCCTTGACTTTATATGGTCCATTCCACCTATCAGCAAAAATTTTGCCCCATTGGCTCTCCAAACTCCTATTGTTTACCAAAAACCATATTTCCAGTTTTCAAAGGTTTTCTGAATTGATGTTCCAACAGCTCATCCCAATATCTTAATGATTGATTTTGGATCTTCATCATCCGCAAATACACCTTTTCTAAATATTCTTCTTTCTTTTCCAGCTGCATCATTCTGGCACATAATAATTCTTCAGTAGTTTTGACTGTGTCCCTGTCCACTCCAAGATATGATTCAGCTTCTAGATCAAATGTTAAAACTGCTTTCTGTCCAAAAACAAGTTCATAAGGTGAAAATCCAGTTGTCCTTTTGGCAGTAATTTGATCAGAAAACAAGATTAAAGGTAAATAGTGCCTCCACTTTTCAGAACTTGTTCCACATATTTTAACTAAAGCATCCTTAATAACTTGATGTCCCCTTTCATCCATACCTTCAGCTTCAGGATAATATGGGGTTGCTACCCTAACCTTTGACCCAACTTTTGATATAGCTTCTCTAAACTCTGTCCCAAATTCAGGACCTCCATCTACTGTCACCAACTTCATTACTCCATACCTATATACCCAATTTTTCAAAATAAATTCTGCCACATTTTTGGCAGTCAAATTAATGAGAGGCGCTGCCTCTACCCAACTAGATAAATCATCTATGGCTACAATTAAATATTTATACTGTCCCTCCTTAATATGAATGGCATCCAAGCTAAACCTTCCAAAGAGAGTATTTTTGCCGTTAGCATGTCCAGATTGTTTCAGCCTTAAATAACTTCTTCTTTGACATTCTTTGCATCACTGAAACCACTGTTTAACAGCCATCTTTATGCCAGGCCAAAAAAATCAATCAGCAATTCTTCTGAACATTTCTCCAACTCCTCTACGCCCAAGATCTTCATGCAGTGATTTCAAAACTAATTCTTGCCCTTTCTTTTGAGTTAAAACAACTTGAGGATTTGGATACCTCCATTTCATTAATCGTTGACCTGATAAGTAAAATGTAGATGACTTCCTCTTGATAGCCACCCATTCATTTTTTTCACAATCTTCTGGCCTCTCTAAAGTCAATTAATATTGTACTAACAACAAATAAAAACCAGTCTGACCCCAGACTTCATCTTGAAAATCAATTAAAATAATATTGATGGGTACTTATCTATCACCAATATCACCTGCACATGAATGAGACAATAAATGTTGGCCACAAATTTGTTTCTTAATCAAGCTATGTCAATTTTCTTCATCTGACCCTTTTGACCTCTTAGAAACCAAGTTTGAAAATACCTCTTTCCCTTCTTCACCCTTTATACACATAGATTTGTCCATCCTCTTTTTAACCAAATTCTCTAATTCCCACCACGGGAAATCTGGGGGTGAACTGCTAGCAGTTCCCTCTTTTTGAAACTATCAGGAATTTGTCAGGAAACTGTTGGGAAACCATCCTGAAACTGTCAGAAAGATGTTTTTAAATCTGATGAAAAAACATTGAAAAAATAAACTGTCACAGATTGAATCCAGAACAATCCCTCCTTGAGCAGAGCTTAAGAACCACATTGAACATCAGTTAATCTCAGGTTTGGCAAAAGGTTGAACAACATCACTTAGCATACCTTAATATTCAAATATTAAACTTGAATATATGTTGCGTGTATGATATAGATGCATATGCATTTGAATTTGCATGGTGGATACTTATTGCATGCTAAAAATTGATGTGAAATGCCTATCCAAAGTGTATGCATAATGACTATGAAGAATAAATATGCATAAAAAATATGCATAAAAATATGCATAAAAAATATGCATAGTGATTATGCATAAAAAATATGCATATTGAATATGCATAAAAATATGCATATTGAATATGCATTAAAAATATGCATATTGAATATGCAAAAAAAAGGTGCATATATGTATATGAATAAAATATATTGATATGCATATAAATATGTATAATGAATATGCATATGAATATGCATAAATATGCATAATGATTGAAAAACGCAAAAAATGATGCTTAACAAGTATATTTTATGCATAATTAGAAATATGCAATATGTATTCATATTGCATACAGATAACACTGGCAAACCATTTTGACCAAAACTCATACTAAATTTTCATTCTGGACTAAAGGTGTGAGGGAAGGAAGAAAAACAGTCTGACGTTAGAAAAATGCTACATGCACTCATTTTGTAGCAGAGCAAATGAGAAGTGCTGAATTATGGTTGGTGCCCATAATTTAGTATGATATCATAATTTTATTTAATTGTTTTCAATATTGAAAAGACTTTAGGTCGGTTGGTATGGATCTAGCTGTGCCAGGGTCTAATCTAATTATTTTAACAATTTCTTAATAATTAATGGGCTTTAATACAAAAACAGGTTGTATTTTTTGTGGGATATTGGATATGATAAGGTCTTTTGTAAAAAAAACTTATATTGTTTAAAAATATTCCTGAATCAGATATGGGATAATCACTACAAAAAATTGTAGTACTGTGGGCAATAAAATATATGTACAAGCAGTAAAGAAAGGACCAAGTGAACCCTTTTTGTGCAGTGGGAATCAATAGAGTGGAATTGTGGATGAAAAATATAATTCATTATTACCATTTTATTTAATCAAAAAATTTATAATATTAAAAAGAACTATTGATTAATTGGTATTTGACCTTTGTGCCACACTCGTATTTATCATTTGATTGATTTTTGTCACCATTATGTTATTAATATTATAAGTATAGCAAAAACTCGTGTGCCAAATGCATACCGGGTGATGTTACACCTTTTATAATATTATTAAATAAAGGTAAAAAAATATGAAAATGATTTGTTTTACAAAAAATAAATTGATATCCAAAAGCAATATGAGGGATAAAAAGGTAAAATTAAAGGGATCAAATATGAAATAAAAAATTAAAGTGAAATTCCTCCCATCAAGAGCAAGTAGACATGATGGGGTGAAAACCCACCAGTGGCACTAAACTTTGACTATAATTTCTTTTTTCTAAAAATAAAAAAAAATCCACTGGAGCTTTACCAAAACTTCAGGATGACAATTTCGCCATATCAAACAACTTCTAGTGCAATTATTGAAGAAAAATTCATTTTCATTGCAATAGAGAGAATTGATCACATCAGACTGCATGTGACCAAAAGTGTCCAGCACATGTTCGGCCGAACTTGTGCTGGACACTTTTATGATGGAGGTTAGCTAGGGTGGAATTTTTTTTCAGTTCATCTGGTTTTTCTTATAAACATGTCCACTGGTATTTGATCTTTGTGCCTCACTCATATTTATCATTTGATTGATTTTTTGTCACCATTATGTTTTAATATTATAAGTATAGCAAAAACTTGTGTGCCCAACGCATACTGGGTGATGTTACACCTTTTATAATATTATTAAATAAAGGTAAAAAAATATGAAAATGATCTGTTTTACAAAAAATAAATTGATATACAAAAGCAATAGGAGGGATAAAAAGGTAAAATTAAAGGAATCAAATATGAAATAAAAAATTAAAATAAAATTACTGCCATCAAGAGCAAGTAGACATGTTGGGGCAAATGTCCACCAGTGAGGCTAAACTTGGACTATAATTGCTTTTTTGAAAAACAAAAAAGTGCCAATCTGAGGTTTAAAAAAACTTCAGCAGAACCATTTAGCCATATCAAACAACTTCTAGTTCAATGATTGAGAGAGAATTGATCACACCAGACTGCATGTGACAAAAAGTGTCCAGAACAAGTTCGGCCGAACTTGTGCTGGACACATTTATGACAGAGAGTAGCTAGGGTAGAATTTTTCTTCAGTTAATCTGGTATTTCTTATAAACATGTCCATTGGTACTGGATCATTGTGCCTCACTCATATATATCATTTGATTAATTTATTGTCACCATTATATTATTAATATTATAAGTATAGCAAAAACTCGTGTGCCAAACGCATACCAGGTGATGTTACACCTTTTATAATATTATTAAATAAAGGTAAACAAATATGAAAATGATTTGTTTTACAAAAAATAAATTGATATACAAAAGCAATATGAGGGACAAAAAGGTAAAATTAATCTCAAAGAGATCAATTATGAAAAACAAAATACTAGTAAAATTCTTGCTCTCAATAGCCAGTAGAAGTGTTGAAAAAAATGGGAGCCATCAGGGCTAAATTGTAATAAGTGACCTTTTTTTTTAAGATAAAAAATTATACACCTGAGGTTGGGAAGAACAACAGGTGGATGATTCAGCTAAACAAAACTACTTGTAGTGAAGTTTAATAAAAAAATATTTTTTTGTTGCCATATAGAGAATTGATCCCATCTGACTGCACATGACTAAAAGTGTCCAGCACAAGTTCGGCCGAACTTGTGCTGGACACTTTTATGATGGAGAGTAGCTTGGGTGGAAATTTTCTTCAGTTCCTTCATCTTGTATTTCTCATAAACATGTCTACTGGTATTTGATCAGTCTGTATCTTTCATATTTATCATCAAATTAATATTTTATCACCATTATATTATTAATGTTATTAGTATAGCAAAAACTTGTGTGCCAAATGCATACCATGTGAAGTTATACCTTCAATAATTTTTTAAAATAGACGTAAATAAATATGGAAAGGATTAGTTTTACAAAAATTAAATAGAAATTTAAAAGTAAAAAGAGGAATAAAAGAGTAAAATAAAAGTCAAAGAGTTCAAATATGAAAAAAATACTGGTAAAATTCCTGCTATCAAGAGCCAGTAGAGGTGTTAAAGCAAATGGGAGCCATCAGGGCTTAATTGTAATAAGTGACCTTTTCTTTAAAGATAAAAAATTATACACCTGATATTGGGCAGAACAGCAGGTGGATGATTCAGCTAAACCAAACTACTTCTAGTGAAATTTGATAAAAAAATTTTTTTGTTGCCATACAGAGAATTGATCCCATCTGACTGCACATGACCAAAAGTGTCCAGCACAAGTTCGGCTGAACTTGTGCTGGTCACTTCTATGATGGAGAGCAGCTGGGGTAGAATTTTTCTTCAGTTCATCTGGTATTTCTTACAAACATGTCTACTGGTATTTTATCTTTGTGCCTCACTCATACATATTGTTTGATTAATTTTTTGTCTTAATTATATTATTAATTATATAAGTATTGCAAAAAATTGTGTGCCAAATGCATACTGAGTGATGTTACACCTTTTATAATATTATTAAAATAATTTATTTTAAAAATTATTAATTGATATCCAAAAGCAATATGAGGAATAAAAAATTAAGTTAAAGCGATCAAATATGAAAAACAAACTCCAAGTATTATTGCTAATATCAAAGGCCGGTAGAGATGTTGAAGCAAATAAGAGCCATCAGGGATAAATTGTACTAAATTGATTGTTTTTAAATATAAAAAATTGTGTACCTGTGGTTTGGATGAACTCTCGGTGGATAATTCAGCTATATCAAACTACATCTAGTGATGTTTCTTATCAAATAATTTTTTTCATTGCCATAGAGAGAATTGATCCCATCTGACTGCACCTGACCAAAAGTGTCCAGCACAAGTTCAGCCAAACTTGTGCTGGACACTTTTATGATGGAGAGTAGCTAGGGTGAAGGTCTTCATCAGTGCAACTGTTATTTTTTTAAAACATGTCAAATGGTATTTGATCTTTCTGTGTTATTCATATTTTATTATCTGATTAATTTTTTGTCATTAGAATATTATTAATTTTATTAGTATAGAAAAAACTTGTGCGCCAAATGCATGCCATGTTATATTACACCTTTTATAATATTATTAAAAAATGTTAAAAAAATAGGAAAATGATTTCTTTTCCAAAATTATAAATTAATATCCAAATGTAACATGAGTGATAAAAAAGTAAAGTAAAAGAGATCAAATATGAAAAAGAAAAATTCAAGAAAAATTCCTGCCTTCAAGAGCCAGTAGAGGTGTTGAAACAAATGGGTGCCATCAGGGCTAAATTTGATAAAATTTAATTTTTTTTAAAGATAAAAAATTTTTCACCTGAGGTTTGGAAAAACTCAAGGTGGATAATTCAGCCATACCAAACTACTTCTAATGTAATTATTAAGCATTTTTTTTAATTTAATTTCCACAAAGAGAATTGATCCCATCTGACTGCACCTGAACAAAAGTGTCCAGCACAAGTTCGGCCGAACTTGTGCTGGACACTTTTATGATGGAAAGTAGCTAGGGTGGAAGTGTTTCTCAGTACATCAGTTTTTTGTTTTTCACATTTCTATTAGGTTTTTAACTTTTTTTTATCATTCATATTTATCTTATAATTAATTTTTTGTCACCATATATATTATTAATGTTTCTAGTATAGCAAAAACCTGCATGCCAAATGCAAAATTGGTGATGTTACAACTTTAATAATATTATTATATAAAGTTAAAAAAATATGAATATGTTTAGTTTTTAAAAAAATAAATTGATATTTAAAATTAAAAAGAGTAATAGAAAAGTAAAATGAAAATAAATGGGATCAAATACGAAATAAAAAATACAAGTAAAATTTTTACTATCAAGAGCCAGAAGTGGTGTTGTGACAGTTGGGGACCCCTAGGTCAAGACTTGGTCTAAACTTACTTTTATGTATAGCTAACAAATTTTGACCTGAGGTTTGGACAGACTTCCAGGGGACAATTTTACAATATTAAACATTCTTTACTTCAATAATTGAGTGAAATATCATTTTTATTGCCATAGAGAGAATTTATCTCATATGACTTCATGCAACCAAAAGTGTCCAGCACAAGTTCGGCTGAACTTGTGCTGGACACTTTTATAATTGAGAGTAGGCATACAGCAAATCTTCTTAAACTCAAAAGGGATTTCTTATAAACATTTCCACTGGAATTTGATCTTTCTGTGTCATTTAAATTTACCATTTGATTAATTTTTTGTCATCATTATACTGTTAACATTATTACTATAGTAATAACTTGTGTGAAAAATGCATACCAGGTGGTGTTCCACCTTTAATCATATATTATTAAATAAAGGTATAAGAGTATGAAAATTATTTATTTTAAAAATTAAAAATTGATATCCAAAGCAATATGAGCAATAAAAAAGTAAAATAAAAGGGATAAAATAAGAAAAAAAATCTAAGGAAAATTCCCACTATCAATAACAAGTAGAGGTGTTAGATCAAATGTGCACCACCAGGGCTAAACTTGCACTATATTTTCTTTTTTGTTAAACCAAAGAAAGTGTCCTGATGAGTTTTGAAAAATCATCAGGAGGACATTTTGGCAATATCAAACTACTTATTGTGCAATGATTGAGCAAAATGTCATTTTCATTTCCATAGAGTAAATTTATCCCATCTGACTGCATGCAACCAAAAGTGTCCAGCACAAGTTCGTCCAAACTTATGCTGGACACTTTTATGATGGTGAGTATCTAGGGTGCAGGTCTTCTTCAGTTCATCAGGTATTCCTTATAAAAAAATCCACTTGTATATGATCTTTCTGTGTCATTCATATTTATCATTTGATTCATTGTTTTTCACAATTATAATATTAATGTTATTAGTATTGAAAAAACTTGTAAGCCAAATGCATACTGGGAGATGCTACATCTTCCATAATCTATTAAATAAAAGTAAAAAAAATATGAAAAGTATTAGTTTTACAATAAATAAATTGATATTTGAAAGCAAAAACAGGAATAAAAAAGTAAAATAAAAGTGATTATCTATGAAATTAAACATTCAAATAAAATTTCTGCCATCAAAGATAATTTGAGTTTTCAGACCAAATTTGCACCACCAGTTCTAGATTTGGAATATGTTTTCTTTTTTTAAAAATTAATAAAAGTGTCCACCTGAGGTTTTCCAAAAAATCAGGAGGATAGTTTAGCAGTATAAAGCTACTTCTTGTGCAATGATTGAGCAAAAATTCATTTTAACTTCCATTGAGTAAATTTATCCCATCTGACTGAATGCAACCAAAAGTGTCCAGCACAAGCTCAGCTGAAATTGTGCTGGACACTTTTATGATGGAGAGTAGCTAGGGTGCAAGTCTTCTTCATTTAATCTTATATTCATTTTAAAAATGTCTATGGGTATTTGATCTTTCTGTGTCATCCATATTTATTATTTGATTATTTTTTAGTCACCATTATATTGTAATGTTTTTAGTATAGCAAAAACATGTGTAATGAATGTACACTGGATGATTTTACAACTTTAATAATATAATATAATAAATGTAAAAAAATGTGAAAGTTATCAGTTTTACCAAAATAAAATTGATATTTAAAAGCTAAAGGATAAATAAAAGGGTAAGATTAAAATTAAAGAGATCAAACATGAAATAAAGATATTAAGTATAATTTCTGCTATCATGATCCAGTAGAGGCTTCAGAAAAAATGGGCACCATCATAGATTAACATGGATCAAATTTACTTTTTACCAAAGGAAAAAATTGTCTACCTTAGGTTTGGACAAACTTCCAGGGGACAATTTGTCTATATAAAACTACTTTCTGTGCAATGATGGAGTGATAATTCAGTCTCATTTCCATAAAAAGAATTGATTGCGTCTGACAGCATGCAACCAAAAGTGTCCAGCACAAGTTTGGCCAAACTTGTGCTGGACACTTTTTACATGAAGAGTAGCCAGGGTGCAAGTCATTTTTAATCATCTGAAATTTCTTATAAACATTTCCACTGTTATTAAATCTTTGTGCCTCACTCATATTTATCAATTGATTAATTTTTGTCACCATTATATTATTAATATTATCAGTATAGCAAAAAATTATGTGCCAAATGAATACTGGGTGATGTTACACCTTTTATAATATTATTAAATAAAGGTAAAAAAATATGAAAATGATTTATTTTACAAAAAATAAACTTCTATCCAAAAGCAATATGAGAGGAATAAAGTAAAATAAAAGAAATCAAAGATGAAAATTAAAATCCAAGTTAAATTCCTGCCATAAACAGAAAAAAGAGATGTTGAATTAAATTAGCACAATCAGGGCTAAACTTGCACTAAATTTTCTTTTTGTAAAAATAAAAAAAAAATCCACTTGAGCTTTACCAAAACTTCAGCATGAAAATTTTGCCATATCAAGCTACTTCTAGTGTAATTTTATATCAAAAATTTATCTTCATTTCCATAGAGAGAATTGCTCCCATCTGACTGCACCTGACCATAAGTGTCCAGCACAAGTTTGGCCGAACTTGTGCTGGACACTTTTATGATGGAGAGTAGCTAGGGTAGAATTTTTCTTCAGTTCATCTAGTATTTCTTACAAACATGTCTACTGGTATTTTATATTTATTCCTCACTCATTAATATCATTTGATTAATTTTTGGTTGCCATTATATTATTAATTTTATAAGTATAGAAAAAACTCATGTGCCAAATGCATACCAGGTGATGTTATGCCATTTATAATATTATTAAATAAATGTATAAAAATATGAAAATAGTTTATTTTAAAAATTATTAATTGGTATCCAAAAGCAATATTAGGAATAAAAAATTAAGTTAAAGGGATCAAATATGAAAAAGAAATCCAAGTAATATTCCTACTATCAAAGGCCAGTAGAGGTGTTGAAGCGAATGAGAGCCATCAGGGATAAATTGTACTAAATTGACTTTTTTTCAAAGATAAAAAATTGTGCACCTGTCGTTTAGATGAAATCTAGGTAGAAAATTTGGCTATGTAAAACTACTTCTAGTGAAGTTTTTTATCCAAAAAAAATTTTTCATTGCCATAGCGAGAATTGATCTCATATGACTGCAACTGACCAAAAGTGTCCAGCACAAGTTCGGCCAAACTTGTGCTGGACACTTTTTTGATGGTGAGTATCTAGGGTGCAGCTCTTCTTCAGTGCAACTGGTATTTTTTTAAAACATATCCACTGGTATTTGATCTTTCTGTTTTATTAATATTTTATCATTTGATCAATTTTTTGTTACCAGTATATTATTATTTTTATTAGTATAGCAAAAAAACATGTGCCAAATGCTTACAGGGTGATGTTAAACCTTTAATAATTTTATTAAATACAGGTAAAAAATTATGAAAATGAGTTGTTTTACATAAAATTAATTGATATGTAAAAGAAATAGAAGGGATAAAAAGAAATAGGTTGAATAATAGGGATTTTATATGAAATTAAAAATTCAAGCTAAATGCCTACTTTCAAGGCTCAGAAGAGGTGTTGGATAAAATGGGCATCATCAGGAATAAAATTTTACTTAATTTGATTTTTTGAAAAACTAAATGAAGTTTTCAACTGATTTTTTTCCAATATTTAGTTGGACACTTTATCTATATCAAATTACTTCTAGTACCATGATTGACCAAATTAAATCCTCATTTCCATATGCAGAATTGATCCCATATGGCTGGACCAGGCCAAAGGTGTCAACCACAAGTTTGAGAATTCTTCTGGTGGACACTTTTATGATGGACAGTAGTAGGGTGCAAGTCTTCTTTAGTTAATCTAGTATTCCTCATAAACATTTCCAACTTATTTTTGGCCAAAAATTAGGTGTAAAGTTTTTCCATATAAAATTACTTCTAATGCCATGATTGACTAAAAATTGATTCTCATTGCCATATAGAGAGTTGATCCCATATGACTGGATCTTGCAAAAGTGTCACCACAATTTTTGATAAACTTAAGTTTGAAAATTTTATGATGGAAAGTAATTGAAAGTCTTCTTCATTTCATCAAGTAATTGTCATAAAAATTTCCACCTGTATTTTGGCCAAACTTCAGGTGGACACTTTGGCAATATTAAATTACTTCTAGTTCCATGTTGATAAAAAACTGATACTTATTGCCATATATAGATATTAAACCCATCAGAGTGTGCCTTTCCAAAAGTGTCTACCTGAATTATGGCTAAACCTCAGTTGGACACTTTTATGATGCAGAGTAGCTATGGCAAAAGTATTCTTCAGTTAATTTGGTATTCATAATAAATTTATCCTCCTGAAGTTTATCCTAACTTGAGGTGGACAATTTCGGAAAGCACCAGTTAGTCACTATCCATCAAAAAAGTGTTCACCAAAATTTTGGCTAAACTTGTGGTGGACCCCTTTGATCAGCCACAGTCAGATGAGATCAACTCTTTAGATGGGAATGAGGATGATGTTTTGGTCAATCATGGAAATAGAAGTAGTGTGATGTGGCCAAATTACCCCCCTGAAGGTCAGACAAACCTCAGAAGGACACTTTTTAGCAGGGAGTAACTGAGAAGAATCCATTTATCAGAAGGAAAATCTTTTATTGGATAGATGCCAAGGTTTCATACTTGTGTATTATGGTCAGTATTAATTTTGAAAGTGTCTGTCCAAGCAATTTCATTGCCCATCATGACTCATTTTTTTTAAATGTTTCAAACTGCGTGATACAGTATTAAGGTGTCACATAGTATAAGGAAGTTCCATTAAGTGCCCTCCTATGATGCCTAAATTTATAATTTAATATCTTACATAATAATTTTTTTTATATAAATTCATCAATATTTTATTTTATTATCAAATTTAATAGAGCAAGTATCCTGAATTATTATATATGCATAAGCTTAGGTTAGATCAAATTAAGCTCAATTTGTGCTCATCAGAGGACCAAAATCAAGTTCTGGAGGATCAAATTGTGCATAATTTGGAATCAGTTTATATTCCGTCTATAATCAATCTGAGAATAAATGTAAATCTAACTCTAATTTAATTATGTTTATAAAGTATTCATAAACCTGGCATATTTAAGGGACACTCTAAATTTCAAGAGAGGGGATTGCTAGCAATTCACCCCTAGATTTCCTGTGGTGTCTCCAACATATACACCCTTCCTTAAACTACTACTATCCAAAACTACCACTCCATATTCATCTATATACACCACCTTTTTTTTCTACCTCTTTTTTACTGAATTTATTCACACCAATTTCATCAATTTTATCAACATAAAAGTAATTTTCCAGTTTATCCTCTTGGTGTAGGTCATCACCATAATTATCTACACACAATAGTCCTGCCAGTTTAACCTCATGGGGGAGGTATGGAAAGTATTCAGCTAATTTAGTGCTGTATTTAATCATAGGTACATCTATATCGAACTCTTCTGAGTCTGAATCATCTTCAGTGGGTGGTCTTCTAGAAAAACCATCTGGCATAGTAAAAGTTTTGCCAGTCTTATGAACTAAGTTAAAAGAAAAATGTTGAATGAATGCTACCCATCTAGTCATAGCTGCATTTGGTAAACTTTGGGAATTAATCATTTGAATTAAAGAGTTCGCATCCACTTGCAATTTGAAGTGTTGGCCCCACAAAACATTTTGAAGTTTCTTTAAAATTTTTTCCACTCCACAAATTTCCAATTTCAGCTGAGAATATCTTGATTCGACTTTGGTGAATACTAAAGATTCATACCTAACTGGCCTTATGTAACCAGCTTTATCCATCTGAGACAAAACTTCCCCAGCAGCAACCTGACTTGAGCCAACTGCTAAATAAATTATACCAGCATCTTTTCCATAATCTCACTTGTGCAGGAATACATCCTTCCCCACAACCTTCTTCAATCTCTCAAATACCCTTTCACACTCTTCATCCCACTCCCAGTCTGCATCCTTTCTCGTAAACCTTCTCAACAGATCTTCCAATGAAGGAAAGTCCTTGATAAAAATTGGAACATAAACACATACGCCTAAAAACCTCCTAAATTTGGTTGTATTTTTGGGTCTTGGCCAGGACTAAATTTTATTCACTTTCTTCTTGGACATAATCCTACCCTCTCTACATACAACATGATATAAAATCTCTAAAGCTGGCACACATCATGAAAATTTTGAACCCAAAATAGTTAAACCAGCTTCTTCAATTCTAAACAGGATCCTATCTAAAGTGATTGCATACTCCCAGATGAATTTTTGTATCCCTGGGTTCTCCTCCAACACTTTTTATCATAATCTATTGAAGGCCCTTTGATTCCTCCATCATCAATATATATACCAGCATATTGAGGAATTTCATCTTGAAGAATCCAAGCCATCTGAGCTTGATAAACAGCAACAAAATTTGTTGCTCCTTGAGGTAATCTTGTCAGTTGTGAATTTCCTAGTGGCATATCAAAAGTAGTGAGAGGCCTAGAGTCTGGATGTAACTCTCTCTCATCATATCCCCCCATAATATCTCCTAAACCATAACACACTCTCCCAGAAAACACTTTCACAAACTCCTCAGCACCAGGTGGTATACCAACATCCTTTATTGTAACCCTATTTAATTCCCTGAGAGCATGAACTACTCTAAGTTTGCCATTCAGGTTCTTGATACAAAATACTGGACTAGAATAACTTGATGATGATTGTTCATATAGCTCAGTGCAAATATGTTCTCTGACAACTTTGATATAAGCTTCTTTTAATGCAGCCAGAATTGGGATTGGTTTTTGCTGCCATGGTTCATGACATACCACAGGAATTTTGTAAGGCTCCCCATAGGAATGCTTCAACACACCCCTCTCCTCTTCTACAAAGGCATTGGCCTTCTCTTGCTTGACCATCACATCCAAAAACAACTCCTTCTCTTCTCCAGACAACCAACCATCAGTTCCAAAATTAACAACACCTAATCTATCAAAAGTGATTCTTGATGTTTCAGAAAATTCACTCACAGATTCTTCACCAAGGGACATTCATAAGGATCTCTTGATAGCCTTAGTCTTCTCAAAGGTGGATTTAATTCAGTGGGTAGCAGTGATTAATTGGTTGGATTTTATTTGCTACCTTCTTATATTTTGCTGCCTCCATATCTTCATAAACTTGAGGTAAAATATTTATTTTTGTATTGCCATTGAAAATTTCATCAAAGGAATTTACTTCATTGTCAGAATTAGAATCAATATAAGTAGAAAAATATGTTATTTCATTTTTAAATTTAACCCTTTTCTCTTTTCCCTCCTCTAATTTATCAACAATTTCTCAAACACCTTTCATTCCCTTATCCACCATCAAATCAACCATAAAAAAAGTTGGTAGTTTATCCTCTTTATGGAGGACCAGAATCAAATTATCACAAAAATTATTTTTTTGTGTTTTAATTATACTAAGATTTTTTATAGAATTTTGATGAAATAATTGCAGTTTACCCTCTTGCTGGAGGTAAGATAATAAACCATTCCAATTTTTATTCAACATAATATTTCCCATCTTCCCTTTTGATCCATTCTTGAATGTGATCAAAAAACTTGACAGAGAAGTTAGACAAACCAAAAATTTGAAGACATAATAAAAATTTAACGTAGTATTAACAGAAAATTATTGAGAATCCACTTGAATTATCTCCAAGTGATCTGACCTATTGCCATCAGGGATCTCATCCTGTGGATAGATTGCAAAGTTAGAGTGATCAGCCCCAGCTACCCCAAAAAATGAGGGTCTCCATAATCCCCCTCTAAACATAATTCACCAGAAGCCCTCCATTTAATACGCCGCTTCTTGATGCAGGTACAACACTGATACAGAGTAGTGATCCCTGGCCGTGTCTCCCAACCTTCATCTCCATGAGGTGCCAACCGCATATGTAGCCTCCTCATATCCTCTCCAGTAATCTTCAAACTAATACCCATGCCAGACTGATAGCCAATCCGGGCCTCAAAATCCATCAAAAAAGGACCACCAACAAAAGTTTTAACTGCACCTCTGGCCACATAAAAGTGAACCTTACCAATAGATCCACCAATACCTATTTTGACATGCTCAGCCATACCCATCAGCTCTGTTTCATGCCCTCTAGTACCTCTGAGGTTTCCCCCAGTACCAGTTTTAATTTGAAAGACTATAATCGTTGCTTGCTCTAAAGAAATCAAATTAATTTGAGACCCTGAATCAACCAAAGCCTTTACCTCTTTACCATTAAGAGTTACCACCAGGTAACCCAGGGGAGAAGAAAAATGTGTTTCGACATCCTCCCCAAACTTCTCAGCATTTTCACAAATATATTCCACCTCTTCAGCAGAAACCCATTGCCTCATCAGATGCTTCTTTTGCTTCTCTGCAAGTGCCAGACTAATTTTGAATAGCTCTCCTAAAGATAAGAGAATCTGAAGTTGATTCGCCCTATTTAAAACATTGTCCATTTCATTCTCTTGACCGGATACTACTGGCCATTTGTACTGGACTTTAGATTTAATTACCTTGGCCCTGGGAATCTCTTGAGGACCCACATTGCCATCTTCACCCCCCATAGTAACATCTTCACTACTGATAACCCTAGCTCCATCGCCAGCTTCTTTCACTGATCCTGATCCATTGCTAGTCCATCTTACTCCCTCCATTAGGATGGGACTGCTAAAACTTGGTCTTTGTAGTGACACCAAAGATATGTCCTCCTCAGAATCCTAATCATCATCTGGAATAGGCTCACCATTTAAATCAAACTTTCCATAACTAGGAGGCCCCATATCAGCCATCCCCTTCTGCATTTTATAAATTTCATCCTTAGAGTAAGGTCTTGACTTTTTAATTGCCTTTCCAGGTTTAGCCTTTAGTTGGCTCTGAATTCTACTTTTAGCTTTAGTAGAAGCTTCTCTTCTAGCAGCATCGACATCATATTCACCAGCCATACAGTTACCCTCCACTCAAGCAACTGTTGCCAGCTCCAAACCACCAAAAGAAGTTGAAAATGTGGCCTTACTGACCTCTTTCTCTTTACCTTTATCAGCTTTACCACCACTTTTACAATCACCATTTTTGCCACCCTTGGAATAATCATCATTGTCCTTCAATTATTTAAACCGGGCAATTCTTTCAGCTGCCATATTCCTTCTAACCAAATCAGAAGGTGCTTGTACATCTCTGGGCTTGATGAACAATCCATCAAGAAATTTATAAACTTTACGATCAAATAACACTTTCCCAGCATCCAAATCTTTATCTATAGTAAAACATACTTCAGCTCTGTGCCCCTTCCTATTACAATAGGAGCACACCTTTGGCTCATCATAGCCACCTCTAAAACTATTTTCACCATTACCATTCCCATTCCTGCCATTGACAGAGAAGCGGTTACCATTGCCATTGCCATTAAAATTTCAATATTCATATCCCCTTGATTGATAAGAAGTAGATGTCAACAAAGAAGAAATTGGGGCCTTATTGGCCTTCTGAGTCTCTTGGACAAAAATATTTAATTTCTTTGTCAAATTGGCCAAGTGATAAACCATCTTGTTGTCCACATTTCCCTCAACTTTTTCCACCAGTAGTCCTATTTGAGCCTTCTTGACTTCTTGAGCTTTGACCATGATATTGTTGTTTTCAGCCAAACTTCACTAACCTTGCTGACATATTGAGTGAAAGACTCCTGATACTTGTCCAAAGCCAATAATTTAAGATGGGCCTGGATATTCTCCTTAAAAATCTCCAAAGCCAGAAATTTTCGTTGGCCATTGGGTAGTTCTTTCATTATATTTTTCTTGAGAGATCCTTCAAGATGTCTATTTGAATATCCCTGCTGCAAGCCAACCAGAACGGATCCTTGGCTTGATTTTCATGCACTAATTTTTCCACAAAAATAAGATATTCAATCACTTCATTGAATTGAACACATAGCTTCTTAAAGTTAGCCATGGAAGAAACATCACCCTTTGCTTGCCAGTCACCAACAATTTTATTAAGGTCCAGCATAGTAAATCGAATACCGCATCTATCAACC
The DNA here is from genome assembly GCA_030280995.1 of Hemileia vastatrix. Classification (NCBI taxonomy): domain Eukaryota; kingdom Fungi; phylum Basidiomycota; class Pucciniomycetes; order Pucciniales; family Zaghouaniaceae; genus Hemileia; species Hemileia vastatrix. Next base: position 16,919,779 of record JASXTE010000001.1, on the reverse strand, counting down.
ATATCCTTAAACATCTTTACTCATTCCTTATCCTTGAAAGCCTGCATAGCAATGACTTCTTTTTCCACCTCCCTATCAGCAATAAGAAATATAACTTGCTTCACCATATCCACATGAGAAGCACCATCAACAGCAGCAGCAGCTTCATACCTGCTAATATACCATTTAACCTCCACCCCATTAAACTTTGGGCCATCCCAAGAAATGATCCTAACTGAAGAAGTCAGAGGAAGAGAAGATCCAGATACAGTTGCAGAAGACATCCCAATAAAGTAAGAAAGCATTTAAACCATTAAAAATAAGCAAGCCTCTTGCAGGCTAATAAAATCAAATTGATTAGAGTTCCAAAGAATAAGCCTCTTGCAGTCTAAGAAAGTCCTAGATCCAAGTTAGTCTTAGAAAAAGCTAGAGATTTCAAAACCCATGTTGGGTGCCAAATATGTAGGTAGACTCTTACAGTCGCCTTTCTGTAAGTAGAATCTGAAGGAGTTGGATAAACAAAAGAAGACCCTGTCCTTCTAAGTAAAATAAAAGTTTATTAAATAACTAAGCTCTCTATTCTACTTGAATTGATTGAAATATATATGAAACTCTAATTTATATAAACGCTTATTGAGATTTATAAAATAGCAGTTGTTGGAAATGAAACACTGATTACAACAATTAAGGGGTACCAGTGAAAGATCTGAAAAGATAGACTTATATGTTTTTATAAAGATTTTATTTTAATGAGTTAAAAATAAAAACAAGTCCCTAAGGTTGAGACCTTTCCAATGATACCCTATATGTGATGAAAATATAATTTTTGTGTTGTATTTCAAAAGTGTTATGAAAAATATAAAAGTTATAAGGGTATTACAATTTTATTTTAATTTGTTGAGAAATAAAAAATATGAAAAATGGTTATTAAGGTATTGGAATGATGATAGAAGATGATTCCTAATTTCTAGTCTGAGGTGTTCATAAGTATACTTAGTCACGTGCCCAACTTTCCCTTCAGGAGCACAGCCTGAGCTCATCCAGAGCTTTTGCAGAGCTTGTCCAGACCTCTGGACTCAATTAGAACCTTAAAACTTTAATAAAAAATCTACAAAAACTACACGTGATAAAGCTACTTCTCCTTAACATTCCTAACTAAATTTCGTAGTCTGCGCAGCTCTAATCATCCTGTGAAAAATTATCAAAGTTAAGTAATTTTTTAAAAATGTAAATATTTTATAAAAACTTTAGAAATCATTTAAAAATATAAGAAAAATAGTAAAAATTAGGGGAAAATTCCCAAAGAATCTTTAGCTTCTGGAATTTATACTTCACAATTTTTCAGACCATAAAAATATTTTTTCTTTGTAAAATAAATGTTTTACGGCCTGCAATTTTCTTCAAACCAATTTATCCATATTTGAACTGGCAATAATTTATTTAAACCCTTTTATAATATAAATTGTCCATCTCATATCCCCGCAATAAACCCATTTTCACATTTAAGTGCCTTACTAAGCATTAGAATTCCACAACATGTTTAGTATACTTTTTCATATTTTTCTCTTAATTATCATGTTTTAATTACTCTTTTGTTTTCTTGTTCTACGCTATTATTCTTTTTCATATACAGTATTATGGAGCTTCAGAGGTCCCATTGCCTATAAAAAGGCCTTGGTTGTCCACTCTAGCTGCATCACTTACATTACTTACAAATTTAATTACTATTATTATTATTTTTTTGACACTACAAAGTCTAATAAAAAATATTATATAAATAAATAAAGGTTTCTTTAAGTCTATTAGTAATTGAAATTTACATTTAAGCAGAAATAAAATTACTTAATTTTTCAGAATTCCCTATTATAATCAGTGTCTTTTGTTGTGTCTATATCCCCATTTATTGTTGTTGCCTTCTTCTTTAAATAAAATTTTATACTTGTTTTTTTTATTTCTTTTAATTTTATTATTCTCTTTTATTTCACCCTTCTCTTTCTTCCTTGTTTCTTCTTCTTCTTCTTCTTCTTCTTCTTCTTCTTCTTCTTCTTCTTCTTCTTCTTCTTCTTCTTCTTCTTCTCCTTCTTCTAGACAACCAGTTGACAACTGGGAGCCTTTCCAAACAACAACAACTTTCAACGATTGACTTGACACACGGACCACCTAGCGCCAAAAAGCAAATTTTTTCCGCAACAGTGTTTTGAACTTGGGTTAGACTTTTTAGGTTTATATTATAATAATTTATATATATTTAAAGTGATTTCTTGATCCCTATAGTAAGTAAACCTTTCCACCTATCAACTATATTATTAAATTTTTATTGCAATAACATTGCCTTGGCTACTTTGCTGAGTCACTGAGTGTAAGTGATCAATTTTTTTAAAATTAATTTTTTTTCCTAGCTGACCATAATAGAGTTACTATTTTAGTCCTAGAAGATCAATATTCTCTTAAAGGAGTTATTAAATTAATTTTTTTATAAAAAATTTTGATATTATTGGTTGACCTTAATAGTACTCAGTGCTTAGTCTCAATATTACCAATATATTTTTTGGTTGATTCCTTAACCCTTTTTTTTGGTTGGTCCCAAAATAATTATTGTTTATTTCTTAATAATATAATTTGTAATTACATATTTTTTGTATAACATTTTTATTGTTAATTGATTTATAATCTGTATAAAATTTATATTTTTATTTTTAAAATAATTTGAAATTTTTTTTATTTTGAAGCATATAAATTTAAATCATTGATTAAATACAATTGATTTTTTTCACAGTTTTTATGTCCAGTAGCTTAGCAAGCAGCATGGATAATCTTCATGTTAATGAAATTGAAGTGGATGTTGATAATGAATCTGTAGGTTCTTCAAAATTAATTTACAAAAATTCTTCAGCTGACAAAAAACCTTCATATTCTTCAGGACATAGAAATTTCAGGAGGAGTGGAAAACCCCCCTTTCCCAATTACTCAGAAAGAAGTAAAGCCTCAGATCAATCAGGAAAATCCTCTAAAGGGTATAAAAATAAAAAAAGATCCCTCTGGCGCAGCAAATAAAAAATCTGTCCAGTCATATGAAAGAACTGAAGGCAAAAAACATGAAGTAAAAGGCAAAAGTAGACACAGTCTGGAAACAGATGCAGGAGATTTTAAATCACAAAAAGGTTCAGCCTCCACCTTTACCAATCACTCAGCCTCAGCCTCAACCTCAGCCCCATCAGGCACCCAGATCTTTCACTCAAATTCAAAACACTCTACAAGTGGAACAGTGGAAATGGGACTACCTGATGAGCTATTACCAGCAGAATGTACAGAAACTAGCAGCTCAACACCCTGGCACATCCAGGACACAAACTTATCATCAACCTCCACAGGCTCAACCTTATCAGGGAGGCAGAAGAAAGAAGGCACAGGTGAAATTTCCTCCCTTTCCATGATAAGTAATTTGTTTGATAAACATGTTGGTATGTATAGTAATAAATCTTCCTCCACATGTGATCTTGTTGAAAATGGTGATAGAACTCTTAAACCTATTAAAAGACAAATTCCTGTACTTAGTAGCCCTAATGATGTAATTAGTAAATTGTAATTTGATGAGCCTTTACATTTAGCTTCAACTCATTTAATTAATCATTCTCTTGCAATTAAGAATGATTCTGTTTCCTCTGAAGTCTATGCCTTGCTTAAGAAAACTTCTGAGGAAATATTGAAAGATTTCCTTGTCTTTAATGTTGTAAAAGACAAAATTTTGAGAGATATATTAGTGCATGAAAGTGAAAAATTAAATAATTTGCATTTACATTGTAAAGTGAGTTCTTCTGTGCAAGATAAAGCTTATTTTAAAATAAAAGAAACTTTGAATATTTTTCTTAGTCAATAAAAACAAATAAGAAGTGATCATAGAGCTATTTCAGATAAAAATCTTTATCTGCATAAAACTTTAAGTGAGTTAAAACCCCTTATTGATGAGAATTCTTCATTAAAGAGTGAAAATAAGTCTCAACACAATGAGTTTGAAAAGCTGAAAATTGATTTCCAGGCTCTGAGTAACAAATACTTAGTTTATGAAGACAGAAATTTTTTATCCCTTGAAAAAATCAATGACCAAATTTCTGAAATTCCTCAGATAAAAAACTATTTGTATGGCCTACAGGAAAGATTCTCAGCCTTACCTGTAAATCATTATGGTGTAGATAAAAATGCTGCCCATACGCTATATAAAATTAAATGAAAAGAGCCTGAACAAAGCAGCTCCTTTCTTCCTCCTATTTCATCCATTAAACAACCTGACAATGAGTCTGTGAAATCTTTTGCAACTAGCAAAAAATATTTTAATGGCCATGAACCAGCTGTTTCTGTAAATAATGAAATTTCTGAACACCTTTCAAAACTTCAAGTATTATTAATCTTAAATAATTCTAATCAAAATATTGACCATTGCAGTAGCCAGAAAAATTGGCCTAAACTGGATCAGTATCCCACCTTTGATGGTGACTCTCATCTGATTGGAAGCACTTTATCCAAAGAATTGATAAGCTAAAAAATTCCTATAAATTGCCAGATGAAGATATTGTTTCTAAATTAATTTCTTTATTTTCCAATGTAGCCTTAATGTGGTATGAATTTGTCTTGGAAAATCAACCATATACTTGGAAATAGTGGAAAACATTGATTGAAAATCAATTTGGTGGTTCAAAATTCAGACTTTCTCAACAGAGATTATATGAGACTGCTTAATATGTGTCCTCTTCTCCTCAAAACCCTATTGTTATCTCATGAAAATAACAAAACTTCTTAGAGAAATGGATCCAAAAATACATTATGATATTTGGAGAGAAAAAATTCTCTATAAATTTCCAAATTCTCTGAGAGATTCAATTGTGGCAAGGACTGAGCATGTAAGAGAAAATTCTTCCTTTATTAATATCTGTAATTAAGTTCTACTTAATCATAGATATGAACCAAGGAATTATCTTTTAAAATCTTATCATGACCAGCAAAAGCCTTCAAAAAAACTTCCAGATAGAACTGGTAAACCCTCTGCCCCAGTCGCACCAAAGAAATATGCAACAAGCACTTGTTTTAAAAGTAAAAAACCTTGGCAGAAAGGAAATTTTTGTGAAAAGAAATTTCATCTTGTTGAAAAAACTGAATAATCTGAAAATACTCAAGCTGATCTTGATGATTCCTCAAGTGACTGTAATAGTAATATCTCTTATGACCATGATTCTTCTCAAGAAGTTCTAGTTTTAGAAAAAGATATCCAATATTTAGATAATTGGTCTGGAAATTGTAATGTTGATTTATCTTCTGTAGAAAATGCTGAAAACATTAAGGATATTACTGACATTTCAATTTTAATATCACCCTTTAGAGCACCAGTTATCATAAATGGTAAAAATTTTGAGGTTATTCTTGACTCTGGTGCTGGAGGAAGTGTAGTGTCTGAAAAACACTAGCTTCATCAGATAAATATTATCAAAGCAAATTGTTACCTATAACATCTAAAAAATGGAAAGATTATGGTTCTGTTTTATGTCCCATTGGCAAATACAAGACCACTGTGTTCTTTAAATTTAATGGTGGTTTTTTCAGAGCTATTTGTGAATTTGTTGTGATGAAAAATGATAATTTAAGCAATTGGTTTATTATGGGAAATGAAATTTTAACCATGTTTGGCATAAAATTAGATCCTGAAAACAATTGTTTTACCTTGGGCATGAATGGAAAAAGGAAAATTGAAAATTTGTTCCTCTAAAAAACATTCTTCCCCCTTATTAAAATCTTGTAATTCATTGACCCAATTTAAGGGTATACAAACAGAAGAAATGGATGTATTATTTTCTGAAATGAACACAGCTTTATTTGGTGATCAATTAATTAATAATCACACAGTTTCAATAGTTGTCTTGATTACATCTTTCTCTATGGCTTTTACTCATGGTTCCCATGTGTTAGGATTGGTTAAAGATGAGATGAAAATTTCTTTATCCTGTAATTTAAATGAAATACCTCCTAGCCTTAAGAAAAATCCTTATCCTGCTTCTCCCACAAAGAAAATAGATATTGAATATAACATCTCAACTTTATTAAGTATGAATATTATTGAAAAAGTGGATGTTACACCTAAATATTGTGTCATATCTCCAGTTTTGATCTCCTATGAGAAAGATAAAGCTAGATTTTGTGGGAATTTTAGAGCATTAAATACCTATACTGTAGATGATATTTACCCTTTACCCAGGATAAACTCTATACATGCTACATTTAAAGGTGCAAAATTCATAAGCTTTCTGGATGGTAATAAAGGTTATCATCAAATACCTGTTGAAAAATCCTCCCAAAATTTTTTGCTAATTTCAACTCATATGGGAATTTATAAATATGTTAGGATGCCCTTTGGCCCTAAAAATCCCCCTTCAGTATTCAAGAAAGTAATGGATAACACATTTCATCAGGAAATAATTGAAGGATGGTTAATGGCTTATATTAATGATATCATTTTTTTTAAAAACTTTTGATGAACATATCCAACACTTAGGAAGAGTCTTTCAGAAAATGGATGTCATTAACATGACTCTATCCTTGATAAAGTTTAAATTTGGTTTTCAATCCTTGAAAGTCATAGGTCATGTAGTTTCTGGCTTACAAATATGTGTAGACCAAGGTAAAGTTGCTGCTATCCAGAATGTGAAAGCACCAACTTCTGTAAGGGAAATACAAAGTTTTTTGGGAATTTGTGGCTACTATAGACAATAAATTAAAAGTTTTCAAGTCATAGCCCTACCACTTACCAAATTTACTAGAAAGGATGTGGCTAATATATGGAATGAGGATACTCAAAAAGCTTTTGATACATTAAAGAAATGTTTAATGTCAGCTCCAATCCTTGCCCTTCCAGATTTTAATAATCCTTTTGTCCTCTATACAGATGCAATTTTTATTGGCTTTCGAGCTTCTATACACCAAAAACAAATTATTAATGATAAAATTTTAGAAGTAGTAATTTGTTATATTTCAAGAACCTTGAGAAAGAGTGAGTTGAAATATGGTGCCACTCAATTAGAGTTCTTAGAAGTTGCATGGGCTTAAGAAAAGCTTCATTACTACCTATATGATCAAAAGTTTGAATTATTTACTGATTTCAGTGCTGTGAAATCCCCCTTGAACTTAAAAACATCAAATAGACATATGTTTAGGAGGCAACTTGCTGTTCAAAAATACAGAGGTAGAATGACTGTTATTCACAGGGCTGGTAATTTTCATTCAAATGTAGATATGTTGTCTAGATTACCTCTTCCAAATGATGTATCAAATCAAGCTTATGTACCTGAAGATGATACAGTACATATACATGGTATATATATTGTTGATATGAAAGAGGAACTATTGCAATTAATTCTGGATTCATATGATAAATATTCTGATTTTAATAAATTAGTTACAATCTTAAATGTTCCAAAGAATGATTCTATTCAAGCATTAATAAAAACTCTTCCTCCAAAGTACCAAAATTCTTTGAGAAAGGTGAAGTTTTCCATTGAAGATGGTTATATTTATTACAGGAGAAAACTTAACAATGTCATTGTTATTCCTCCTTCCATGAAAGAAACCATCTTAAAACTTTGTCATGATTACATATTAGAAGGACCTTATGATTTTGAGAAAACCATAATCAGAATTAAAAACACTGCTTGGTGGGCTAATATGTCTGAAGACACTAAATTATATGTTAAATCTTGTGATTCTTGTCAAAAATCTAAAATATTGACAGGTAAAAGAGCAGCATTTCTGAAACATATTGAAGCACCTGATGCTCCTTGTAAAATCACTAATATGTATTTTATTACTGGTTTTCCTGTAGCAGGTAAAGACAGTTATAACTTTTGTTGGGTAATACTGGATAGATTCTCCAAAATGTGCAAATTTATTTGCACCCACAAAGATGTATCCACAAAATAATTAGCTTTCTTATGGTGGTCATACATGTTTAATATTGTTGGATTTCCAAAAGCCATTATCTCTGACAGAGAAGCTAAATTTACATCTGAATTTTGGATGTCTTTGATGGATATTTGTGGCTGTGAGTTGAAATCATCTACAGCTCACCATCCTCAGACTGATGTTCTAGCTGAAAGAATGATTCAAACTCTGGAAGATATGATTAGAAGGTATTGTGCCTTTGGATTAGAATATAAAGACAATAACAGATTTAATAATGACTGGGTTACTCTACTGCCAGGGCTTGAATTTGCTCATAATAGCACCGTTCATTCTGTCACTGAGAAAAAGCCTTTTGAGCTTTGGTTAGGTTATATCCCAAACACTCCTTCTCAAATTCTCAATAATAAATTACCAAAGTTGGAACTACACCCTGGTGTAAAGTCTTTTAAGCAAATGCAACAGCTATGTAGAAAACATGCTCAAAGCTGTATTGATAAGGCATTTGAATATTAAAAGAAAAGATGGGATAAATCCCATAAAGAATATACATTTAACAAGGGTGATGAATTGTTGATATCTACTGTCCATTTTAATCTACAGGGAAACAAAAAATTAAAAGATCCTTTTGTGGGACCATTTGTTGTAAAAAGAATGGTTGGAGATAATGCAGTAGAATTTGTATTGCATTCTCCATATGATAGAAAACATCATGTTTTCCCCATTTCCTTGCTTAAACCTTATACTTCCAACAGTGACTTATTTCCCAAAAGAAGGGTAAGACCTAATAAAAACCCTCAGGAAGTCACAGAAACTGCAGAAATTGATAAAATTCTCAATGATAGAATTATCACTTCTGAAACAGGTATTGAATATTAATTGAGATATAAAAACAAATTATCTGAACATGATGCATGGATACCTGGAAAAGAAATTTCTAATCTTCCTACTCTGTTATAAAAGTATAAAATGAAAAAATCTTAGAATTTTTTTATTGTTTTTTTGAGTGAGGGAGTTTCAGCCAGGCTATCTCAGGAGCCCAGTAAATTGTTATAATAATTTATTGGAATCATATAAGGGAATAACATTATGTATTTTATGTATTTAAAATAAAATATTTTATTGAATAATAAAGTTATATAAATATTTTATAAATAAGTAAAATACTTACTATATTGATTTTATTATTAAGTAAATTATTTATTACATAAAAATATATTATATTCTATAAAATCATGGCAAATTTTTATGTATTTAATATTTATAAATTAATAATTAATTATTTATAAAAATATATTATAAGTTTAATTATAAAATTAACTTATAATTTAAATAAAAATTAATTAATAAAATTTATATATTAAATAAAAACTTGTCATATATTTTTATCCATAAATATTGGGCGCTTTTTTGACCCTTGACTGTGTCAGAAAAGTCATTAAATAATTTAAAAACTTATTTAATAAAATGGTATTCAAATTCTCACTTTAGATTAGTAATATCATTAAATTAATTATTTTTTTAAATCAAACTAGTTATTAAATTACTTAAATAGTTAAAACAATTAATTAATTTTTTCTTTATACTGGGTTAAATTGATTACATAAATTTTGGTGTGCAAATAATTTTATTTGTTTTAATTAAAACCTTTACATCTTACTGTAATACCTGTTTAGGATTTTTTTCTCACTGTTCTTATGTTTCATCCTCACTTAGTTACTAATTATATAAATTAATTGTTTTGGGAATTTATAGTGGGAAAAATATTTACTTACTCATGAGTTTAGTATACTGTTTCATATTTTTCTATTAATCTCCATGTTTGAATTACTCTTTTGTTTTCTTGTTTTACACTATTATTCTTTTGTATATACAGAATTATGGCGCTTCAGAGGTCCCCTTGCCTATAAAAAGGCCTTGGTTGTCCCCTTTAGCTACATCACTTACTTTACTTACAAATTAAATTACTATTATTATTATTTTTTTGGTGCTACAAAGTCTAATAAAAATATTATATAAATAACTAAAGGTTGCTTTAAGTCTATTAGTGATTGCAATTGATATTTTAGCAGAAATAAAATTACTTACTTGTTCAGAATTTCTTATTAAAACCAGTGTCTTGTGTTTTGTCTATCCCCATTTTTGTTGTTGCCTTCTTCTTTAAATAAAAGTTTATACTTGTTTTTTTTATTTCTTTAAATTTTATTATTCTCTTTTATTTACCTCCTCTCTTTCTTCCTCATTTCTACTTCTTCTTCTCCTTCTTCTAGATGAATGGCCAACATTAGCCCTTAGAGAGTGACTATTTAATTATCTCATTACATCTTTTTTTTTCTTGTACACAAATGTGTAAATATTCCCATCTAAAATCACATACAGTGGTGCTTCCTCTCTGATAAACACCAATATATTCCTTAATAACCTCTCACTCTCTCAATTGTTATTATCAGACATTTTTACTTTTAAATGCCCATGTTCTCTCATGTTTTGTCCCTATAAACTCTTAATGTATTTAGTCACAGGTGCTCTTCTTTCTTCATGCCCCTAGTAGGGTGAGACTCTATGAAATATAAAAAGTAAAAAAAAAATTTGTAATGCTCATGCCATCATCATTTTGAAGTAGGATAGTCCATATTTGTTTTTTGTAGAAAAATTAGAAAATGTGTGGGTAAATAGACTATCTACATTTAAGAATATAAATTTTTCAAAATTGAGATGAGTAGAATTGAAAATTCAGGAGTTAAGGAGTTTTAGATATGTCAAGAAGAGGGTTATAGTCATGAGGGATAAGAATGATTCAATTCTGAGTTATAGAAAATATTTTTTAGGCAAAAACTGGTATGCTGCTACTGATGGTACTTGATCAGGCTCTACAAATACCTTTTCTGTATAATCTACTTGCCCTACTACTACTTTTTAAAGGTATAGAAAGTATCTAAACTGAGTGGATGGGAGATTTTATCTTTTTTGAAATCTCTTAGTAACTGGAGAAATTAATATAATTTTTTACAAATTATTCAAGTGGTCTTTTAATTGGCATATTTGCTCAATGAGTCCATATTGAATATTTCCTGATTTTTTTTCCTCAGCAAAAATTTGTGGGGCTTTGTGACAGAAAGTATGATGTTGTCAAAAGATAACTTCTGCATTAGAAGCACAATTCCTGAAAGTACTTTTGATCCAACAGCAAGAGGAATTGTATTATGATGTTGCACAGTTTTATCTTCCTTTTTAATGAATTGATAAAATGAATTTCTCTAATTTATTTTCACTTAGCAGATTTTTTTCTATTTATTACATCCTTACAGACCTCTTTTGCCATTAGCCTATTTAGTTCACATCCTCTTCTCATTATTGTTGTATTCAGCATATCTGTTAAATAAATATCACACTTGATCAACACTTAATCCACACAAAGCTAGAATTCATTATATTGTACTTACTTATGTGCTTGTTGGAGTTAATTTTTTTCAATGAGCCAATAAATTTATCCCCAGAAAACTCAGAAACCCCCATTGGAGGCCTACAACACTCCATCTGTGTAGGATTGTGAAGTGAAAAATGATGATTTGGTTATACTTTAGAAACAGGAAAGAGCTATTCTATTGTTGAATTACACTTTTATAGTCACCACGCAATATGGGGGGCGGACTTGCTAGCGAGTCCGCAACCTTGGACCCAAACTCACCACAGATTGAGCACACATTGAGCTATTGATAAAGGAACCATACAATCAGGGATGAACACCACTCAGCAGAACAGTTTTAGGTGGGTGTCCAAGTAGAGTTCAGCATGAGTTCAGTATGAGTTCAGTCTGAGTTCCATCTGAGTTCAGGTTGAGGACTTGCTAGCAAGTCCACCCCCTATATTGCGTAGTGAGTGAGTTTTGAATCTTTTGATTAAATCTCTATCAAGACTTCTTGATCATACAATTTGTGTACATGTTACCAAATGTTCTGTATTGTACAGAAATTGTAATTGGTTTGAGCCTTGAGGAAGATTATTGACTTCATTCCCAAAAAGGTCAAATATTACTAAAGGTATCACATATGCAAATAAGGAGTGCCATTGAGCTGCACTAAGTTTTCCATGCCTTTCTTCACCAGTATTTGGAGGAACTTTTTCTAGACTGCTAGGTAGAACTACATATTTCATAAGAGCTTGAAATTTTTCAATGTCACATTGATTAAAGAGCTTTCCATTTTTACCACTTTGTAGCTGCAAGTCATCATAATCATCACTGTAGTTTTCCTCATCATCATTGGTGTCAGAGCTGGAATCAAGAACCATTATTTCTATATGACTGTCAATTTGTGCCCATTTCATAGCTTGACTCAAATCTTTCTGTTGGCTTTTTTTACAGATTATATATTTTGGTTAACTCTTATTTTTCCATTAGTGTCACAGATGAAAATGAAGAACTCCTTCAATACAGTTGTGCATCACACCTAGCACAACGTGTTGAGTTTGATCCCAGTAGCTTAGTTGGTTGAGCTCAGATCATCATATACCACTCTCCTTGAGTAATTTGTCTCTAGTGTTTTGTGATTTTGCATCTCTTGACTTTCTTGATATATTAATAACTTCATTCTTAAGCCTTTTTACTTCCACATTCCAAGGATGTTATTTCATTAAGTTTAGCTTTGCACCATATCCAAAACTGAGTTGCAGAATGTGAGGCAAATCCTGCAGCCTTTTTTTGTTGCAAGAATATCACCAATGATGCAAAGAAGTTTTACTTTCACCAGAAAGCCTTCAGGTTTCTGAAATGTGGGTATTACAATTTCACTTTCAAGGGTGAAAATCTAATCAATAAACACCACACAATATGGGGGGCAGAGTTGCTAGCGAGTCCGCAACTTTGGACCCCAACTCACCACAGATTGAACACACATTGAGCTATTGACAAAGGAACCATACAATCAGGGATGAACCCTAATCAGCAGAAAAGTTTTAGGTGGGTGTTCAAGTAGAGTTCAGTATGGGTTCAGTATGAGTTCAGTCTGAGTTCTATTGGAGTTCAATTGGAGTTCAGGTTGGGGACTTGCTAGCAAGTCTACCCCCTATATTGTGTAGTGAAAGGGCTTTAAAATATGACTTATGGTTTCTGGATTCTGAGCACCTGGTGCAGGTGTGATTCCAGAAAGACAAATATGAGTAATTTTGCTACAAATTTCAGGTGGAAAATTTAAACAGCTGAAAGAAAATACACCCATTGATTAAACCTTTCCAGAGTTTTTAATTCCCTTTAGGTTGAACCAAACAATAAAAATAGACAGCACCAAGTTCAATGAGCCATTTTGATTTTTCTATTTCATATTTTTAAAAGATGTACCATGCTGCATGTCAGAAATGAAGCTATTGTCATCATTGACCTTTTTTTCCCCAGTCTTGAATTGCCTCCTCAACATCTTCCCTGCTCAGAAGCCATTGAAGCCAAGTTGATATTCTCTGAATAGAGAACACTAAATGAGGAGCATTGTTGTCTTTCTGAATTTTCTTTGGAAATTTCAGATTTAGATTAGATGTACCAGGATCCTTAACGTGTTGAAAATTATGTTGCTCATTGCACAGAGTTGAAGTAGGAAAAATTTTGTAAGTACAAAGAGGTGGAATGGTAATATCTCAGGGATACAGCCAAGAACACTTTTTTCAACATATCATGTTGGTGAAACTGACAGTCAATTTTGCTTTTTTTAGATTAGTTCTAGGATCAACCAGGATTTTATCAAAAACTGAGTCAGGGATTGACACATTCTGAGAATCCTTAAGTACATTGATAATAATTTTAGTCATACTAAAGCACTTTTCTCTACAAATATTACAACCAATGTAAAGCCAAAGGGGCAAACACTATTAATCACCTGTCCCCAGTGATAATATAGCAAATAACAGTTCAGGATAGTTAAATTTCAGATATAATAATGAAAATATAGAGTAACAAGAGAAAAAATGAATTAATAAATGAGGGTTATTTTTTTTGTTATGAGTATAAGATTGAATTGCTTTTATAAAAGAATAGTATAATAAAAAATACATTAACAATACCTTTTACTGTTTAATCAGAGATTTAATGTAAGTAACTCCTTATGAACTGTTAGCTAAAGAGAAAACACTATCAATCACCTAAAAACATTCTAAGATTAGTAATCAACAGAAAAACAATGTGGGAACCTGATAGCAGGTGCCAACCCCTATCTTTGATTTGATTCAGTTTTAGCTCAGCTTTAATTCTTCTGAGAAGACTGTGCACTTAATACTGAGCATTCAAGCTCGCATGGTATCAAATCTGAGTAATTCTTGAATCACAAATGGATTGAGGGGTTGGCACCAGCTAGCAGGTGCTTCCTGATTTTTGTGGTGAATAGTGCTGAAAAGTAGATTAAATGTAATAAATACCTGTCCCCAGTGATGATATAGTAAATAAAAGTTCAGGATAGTTAAATTTCATATAGAATAATAAAAATATAGAGTAACAAAAGAAAAAATGATTTATTAATAAGGGTTAGTTTTGGTTGTTACAAGTATAAGATTGAATGAGGACAGAAGCAACATTGTCCAACAATATATATTCCTATAATAATAAAATACACTAGAATTAGCCTGCTAACACAATAATTCAATAGTTTGATCATATCTACTCATGTGTTGAGCATGTGTTCTGGACTCCACAGTTTACTCAGTCATTACTATCCTTGGAATTTTCCTCCTTCAACACTAACATAATCAAGTGACATTTCACTATAATCAGAAGGCTCCCTTACTGAGGCAGATATTTTAGAAGAAACTTTTATGTGCTTAAGCACCTTATTTACATAGTTATTGTGTGATATAGACTGTATTCATGGCATCCCCTGTTCTCTGGTTCTTTCCGAAGTTCTACAGGCTGACACTGTGCTACAGGTTATGGGCTGTACCCCCAGGAATTGAAATGATAGCTATAGACAACTCTACTGCGTTAGTGACACTAAGAGCTTTAGTAGCCAAAAGACCCCTAGCACATGTCTGAAAAAGATCCACCTATCTCATCTCACGCTGATAAAAAACTTACCCAATACATCTCCAACAAAGAGCTACAAAGCCTTGGTATAGATCCTCTCCTCAACTACTCATCCAATACCCCCACCTTACACACAAGAAGTGCTTCTACCAAAAGCCAATCGCCTACCCCTTATCCAACACTCACCCCTTTACCTGGTACTCCACTGCTTGAGCAAACCACACCAGTTACTCCATTGCACCTTGCTAGCTTTTCCACACCTAGTGAGGCAACTTTATCACTCCCTGATCCCTCAATGCCTAAAAGGCATTGTCTAACTGGGTATAATCCTCCACAACCGGCTCACACCACACAACCCCCCCAGTTACTCTTCTTCCCCCTATCCTCCCAACTACTCCCCCTCTAGTTACCACTCCCCCTCTATCCCCCATCTTACCCCTAAACCTACCTTAACCAAAAATATCACTCATGCAATTGGGGAGTTATCTCTATATTCTGGTGTAATGCAAAACAACAATACATAACCAGCAACAATGCCGCCACACTTGGCTTCTCCTTTACAAAGGAGCATTCCACCCCACCTTGAACAAGCCTCACAACCAATTAGCATGATTGAGAGGAAGAGAACTTTAAGAAATGTTGTTGAGTTCACCAAATCCATCCCAAACCTTAATGCATCTGGCCCTAACTTCTCTGACTGGCACAGAAACATAATGGCATTGATCAAAGACTTTGTTGGCACAAGAGCATATGCATTGAATGATGGCACTGGTCCTGATGTATTTGAAGACAGAGTAACCCACTTAATTCTTCTGCACTCTATCTCTCCTAACTTGCCATGAGATCTCCACTTACTGGAAATCATGCCAGACCTATCTCCATATAAGCAATAAATTAACCAGGAAAAATCATACTTCCATAATGACTGCCATTTGCAACTTCATCAATTTGAAACAGACACAATTCATTTCACATAGAGAATACTTGGAGGCATTCAAAAAATTCTTTGACAAAATAGAAAGAAAAGGAATTGTGTTTGACACCAAGGTTTTCAAAGCCCTAATGGTACATGCCTTGCTTCTGTCCTCTTTGAAAAACCTTTATGTGGATCTTTTTTTAGCTCTGGATAACTGCCCCAATTCAAAGGTTGTAACTTTTGAAGACTTCTTTCAACTCATTCTAATTCTTGTCCAAAATAGAGCTGATCAAGAAGGAATTTCATCATCACCTGCTGTAAATTTCTCAGTTGAACCATCTCTTCATGCTGTCACTCAACCTCAGAGACAATCTGATTCTTACAGGCCTCCTGGTGCACTTCAAAATTGTCATTTATGCCATTCCACTGCTCATGTTGTGGCTCATGGTCCATATAATCCTCATTATGCAAATTTCTCACCTAAGCTATACATTATGTGTGAATGTGCAAATGCCTATGCTTCTGGTCCCAATGCAAGGAACAAAAAGGTCTATATTCCCTTCAAATGCCCTCAATGTGGCCCCATTTTAACTAGAAATGTTTGAATTGAAGTTAATGAGGTCACTATCTTTGAGAAAAATTTTGAAGCACTGTATGAAATGCTTGAACATATTGATCTGAATAGTGCTGAATGGTCCCCTGAGGAGATTGCTGGCAACTATGCTATCTTGGAAAGTAGAGCAACTCATCTTGTCACTGGAAATTTGAGCCTTCTCAACAACTTCAGACTACTTAAAAGACAAATCCTAGTCAAATTTTTCACTAACAGTCCTTCTTCCTTCATCACAGGTATAGGAGATTTGAAAATTAAAGGGAATTGAAAAATCTTCACTATTACCAATGGTTTCTATTGTCCACATGTTATAACTTGTCAGCCTAGATATCCCTAGGACTGATTATTTCTTATACTTAAAATAAGCTAACCTTAAGTACATTAAGCTTATATCTTAAAAATAAGGTTAAAATAATAATATATATGATTATATTACATATATATATATAATCATTACTCTATTATATAAATTATAGTAGCTTAAATAGCTTATCCATAGCCTAATAATACTTATTAAGGTGTTAATGGAGTCATAATATACTTATGTTAAGTGATACTAAGTAATTATTGACATACATAAGCTTATATGTATACATAAATCTCATATTAAGTGAAATATGCAGTATATTATGTATATTTAGGTATATAAGTAGGTTTTAGCCTCTTAATAGCCTATAAACTTTGTTTTTCTGCTTATTTTAGGTCATATGGACCTATCCAGTGGACTCACAACGCCTACAGAAGCATAAACATCTATTTCAGGCGCATACACTCAGTCTGGACAACTTAATCTGCTTCCTTGGATGGATATTCACAGATTTATGTGTTGGGAGGTCATTTCTGGGTTAATATGGATGCTTGGGGATGTTATTGGGGGTTGGAAATTTCATTTGTTTCTTTTATATGCTTTGGGTTTCATTATATTCTCTTTGGATGAGTAATTTTACCTGTTTCTTTATGGTATCTGCTTTTATCTGGATTTTCTATTTATGGTATAGGTCTGTTTTATCGTTAATTGTGATGGAGGGTCCTTACTGAAGTTCTTGGTGTTGAATCTGTTTGAAGTGGACGCCATGGGGAGGTGATGGGACCTCACAGTGCTGTAATTGCTGGGGATAGCAGTGACATCATCTGGATTGAAGGTCTGTGCACTCCAGTAGATTTTGGTATACGTAAGAGAGGATTTTGACGGTTATTAGACATCATTCACTTACTACAATTGAAACAAACACTACAACACAATTATTAGCATTTATAAATATATTATAAAGCCATTATAAATTGATATTATCTTTATATAAGCTATAACTATATTATATTCATCTATTTTCCACCACTAGCACGCATTTAAATCCAAGTATTGTGAGTTTTATTTAATAATAACTTTTTTATTAGTCTTCCCCTGAGATTTAATCACTAAATCATTTATTAATAAGTAGTAGGACCATAAATAAATACTATTATATCATACTTAAATACTAGATACACTGACATAACTACTCTTATCTCTTTATTTGATTTAGTGAACTGTGGTTTCTGTTTTGGTTTTTGTTCTGAAAATAAAAATTTGGGGATTTATTTGAAAGAGGATTTGATTATGACTGGAAGAGTAGAAAATTCCAGAAGACAATGGGTGTTGGATGTAATTAGTGTTATTACTTGCAATCCAAATGATGTTCCCTCTTCTTGCTACTCCTTGCAACCTTCACTTCTTTGCACTTCAAAAAAGAATCATCATATCAACTGTCCACCTGTAGCCAAAGGTTCCCTAATGGATTGGAATTAAAGACTAGGACATATCAGTGTTAAAATCACCAGAAAAATTATCAATTCTGGTATGGGCACTGGTTTGCCACTCTCTATGCCTCCAGGTAAGATTGATTTCAAAGACTGTTTAATTGCAAAGAGCACTAGGAAACCATCAGCCACCCATGAATCAAAGCCAGAATCATTAATGATCTTAATTGTTGGAGATATAGTTGGTCCCATGGATCCCACTATTCATGGTGCTAGTTGGGCAGCAATTTTCAGGGAAAGCTCAACTTCCTATGGTGAGGTATTTTTACTGAATGCCAAATCTGAGGAAACTTCTTATTTTGTTTCTTTCTATAAAAAATTAGAAAATATAACTAGGAAGAAACTTCAAGTTTTATGCACTGATGGAGGTGAGATGCACAGCAAAAAAATGGCTCAGATCTTGGCCGAAATTGGTGCTACTCATGAAGTTACATGCCCCCATCATCAAGAGAAGAATGGCACAGCTGAAAGGTTTAACAGGACAGTTGGTGACATTGCAAGAACAATACTACCTGCCAGTAAACTACCTGAATCCTTTTGGGGTTTGGCATACAAGTGGGGGGCTCATGTTCACAATCATATCCCCAATGTTAAAACAGGTGACAAAACCCCCATTCAACTACTATACAATACCACCCCAAACTATTCCAATTTTCACATTTTTGGTGAAACAGCATTTGTCCATATTCACAAGGAGACACGCCAAAAACTAGATCAATGTGCTTTGATTTGTAAGTGTGTAGGTTATTCCTTAAACAATGCTGGTTGGCTGTTCTGGCATGAGATTTCAAACACCTTTTTTGAATCTGCCATGGCTGTTTTCCCTGGTGATCGCCTTCCCAATCATGATGCTTCTCTCCAAGCCCCAACGACAACACCATCAAAGGGTTCTCTTCAGTCTATTCTCAACAATCTAAAATTAGGCAAATTCAAAGATGAGGAAACACTTCTGTCACAAGAAAAAGCTGTTACAGAGATTGTCCAAAAAGTTTTTTCACACTCTGATGTTATCCCTAGAACTCATCTGCAAGCCATGCTGTCTCCTGACCGTCAAAAATGGGACCTGGCATGCAGAAGAGAGCTAGCTAACATGAAGAACATGGATTTTTGGTATGAAGAATAAGTCCGACCAGGCAGTAAAGTCACCAATGCAAGATGGGTATTCACCATCAAAAATTCTTCTTCAGACTCACCAACCTACAAGTCATACTATGTAGCAAAAGGTTTTCTTCAACAATATGGTATTGAATTTACTGAAACCTTTGCTCCCACTGCAACTTTTGCTTCCCAGTGTGTTCTTGTGACTCTTGCAGCATATCACAAATGGCCTGTAAAGTCTTTTGATGTCACATCAGCTTACCTTCACAGTCCAATTGACAAAGCTATATGGGTACGTCCTCCTGAAGGTTTTCATCTGAGTGATAAAGACAACACTCTCCATCTGAAGAAAGCTTTGTATGGCACCAAGAAGGCAGTAAGATTTTGGTGGTTACACATTGCTGAAAAGCTTGAGTCTCTAGGATATAAAGCTAGTCAATATGACAAAAGTTTTTATGTCTTAAGGAAAAAGGGTTGTTTGGGTGTAATTTGGATACATGTTGATGATGGAATTGTAACTGGCAGTAGTGAGGAGGTGTTGAAGGAGTTGGAAGATGGTTTGGATGGTTTGGATGGATCTTTAAAGATGAAATGGAATGATAAAGTGGATGTAATTGTAGGAATAGGTATTAACGAGGTCCCTGAAGGCTTCAATCTCAACAATTTTCAGCTTATTAACAAAATTTTAAGAGAACACAATCCTTCAAGACTACTCACAACATCTCCATTACTTCAGCAACTAAAAATCAGCACAGAAACAGATGATGAGGAAGCAGTTGACACTACCAAGTATCTTTCTATTCTAGGTGCTCTCAGCTACATAGCAGTGGCAACTAGGCCTGATCTATCTTTCCCAGTAAATTTCATTGCTAGATTCTCTTTAAAGCCAACAGCTACTCATCAGAAAACTCTCAATCACCTCTTATGCTATGTACAATACACCGCTATACTTTCATTTCACATTCATCCTGACAGATCCAGCCCCTTTGAATTATTCTCTTATACTGATACCACATGGAACAATAAAGAGTTTACCAGAGCTCAATCTGGTCATCTTTTACTACTCAATGGCCTCCCTGTTTTCTGGACATCAAGACATCAACTAACTGTAAGCAAGTCATCTATGACAGCTGAATATGTCTCTCTTAGTAGTGCAATGAAAGATGCAATCTGGATCTGAAACCTCCTTCAAGACTTTCCACCTGTCTGGCTCCACTGTGAAAATAAGGGGGCCATCTCCAATACAAGTAATAATCCTGGAGACAAGAGGAAAAGACATATTACTAGGTGTTATTAATTGGTAAATGAACAACTCTTCCTTAAAAAAGCTCTTCTAGAATGGTTCCCAACTGAAAAAATGTGTGCTGATATTCTAACCAAAGCACTGGGCCCATCTCTAACTTTCAAAAAAAGGGAAAGATGTCTGTGTGTGGTGATATGAGGTGGAATGGGGGGGATTATTATTTCTTCTTTCTTTTCTTTTCCTTCTCTCTTCTTTAATATTTCTTTTCACTTTTTTTATTTTTTATTTTTTTGATGGTTAATGGCTAATAGGGAGGATGCATATGTTGGAATAATTTTAAATGACCATGTGGGGGGGATGTTATGTGCTTAAGCACCTTATGCACAAATTCATTGTGTGATATAGACTGTAGTCATGGCGTCCCCTGTTCTCCGGTTCTTTCCGGAGTTCTACAGGCTGACACAGTGCTACAGGTAAGCAATGAATTGGTTCTTTCTAGAGTTATAATGGCTGACACCGTGCTACAGAAACAAGTTCATCAGATGACTGATTTTGAGCTTCACAAAAGTTGGGAGAATTATGTTGAGCAACATCCTGAAGATGATGTTTATTAAGGGTGGCCACAGTTTCCAACTTTCTGTGTTGCCCTTAGCCCTTATAATTGAGACTAACTTTTTGGATACAAATGGAGCACTGGCACAGATTGATGGGCAGAAAGTACTATTGATACTTAAAATAGGTAGAAAAAGTAATATAAATAGTGCTTTAAAGGATGACCGGAAGGAAAGGCAAGATGAGAAAATATGAAAGAGCGAGAAAAAATTGGCTATGTGAAAAAAATCCTTGCTCGACTGGACAGTTGTCACTTCAGTGTAATGACTTTGCCGCTTATGTTGTAGCAGCAAAACTTTAATTCCGTCACGTGATGCTACACGCGTCACATCAGGGAGATACGACACCAGTTTGCCTGCAGTATGAGCTAAGGAAACCAGTGCGAGCTGCAACCACAAGACTTTTAATGATTGGGATGTGAAGAATGAATATTAAAAATGGGTGGACAACCAATGCAGGCAAAACTGTGTCATGTTTGCATTTTGCGTGGAAATGTCATTTAATGAAACGTGACATAGTGCGGGAGCTGATGTGACGCACAAGTTACGTGACATGAGATCACACAACTGTCTTTCAATACATAATACATCACTCACACACACCACACAACTCAATTGCGCCCCCCCCTACAAGCTATAACTGCTTATAAGTAACCTTTCCACCAGTCCGAGTGAGACATAGATTTCATTGCTTACCTATAACCACTTATAAGTAACCTTTTTGCCAGTCCAAGTGAGACGGGTAAACAGCTACACGCGGTTACAGGTTTATATACATATTCATAATTACTAACTACATGCATACTAGTGACCGTTCACTACACCCCCCCCACATTGTGAATATCATATAAAACTGGAAAAAAAAACTTAGAAGACTGAATAAAAATATAAAAATTAAAATAAAGAGAAATATAAAAAATTTGAGAAGGAAACAAAAGAAAAATAAATGAAACTAAGTGAACCCAACCATATCTCTTTTTCTGGGTAACACATTCACGCCCAGGCCTTTAGTTAAAATATCTGCCCTTTGATTGCCACTAGATACCCATTCTAGAATCACCTCACCACTAAACAAACACTCATTGACAAAATAAAAATTCCTATTGGTAACTCTAGTCCTTTTTTCAGACGGATGATCATTCATATTTGCGATTGCACCTTCATTGTCACAACAAAGAATTGTAGGAGCAATAACATCAAATATTTCCAACAACAAATTCTGCATCCATAGAATGTCAGTAGTCACATTTCCCATAGCAAGATACTCAGCCGCACACGACGATTTGGAAAAAGTAGCTTGCCATTTAGATTTCCAAATTATTGGGACATTGTTGAAAAAGAAAAAATGACCGTTGGTGGCTCTCAAATATTCATTGTTCCATGAAGCATCAGTATACATTTTAGTTTGGATATCACTTGACCTGTCAGGAAACAATTTGAGTTTTAAATCTTTCGAATGTTTGAGGTACCACAATAGGTGTTTGAGTCCAGACCAATGACTTTCCATTGGATGAGCTGGGAACCGCGCCAAAAAATTGACTGGAAATGAGAGGTCGGGTCTCAAACCCATCGCCAAATAACTAAGACTGCCGATGATTGAAAGATATTTAGTCGATGTAGACTGTTCTAAAGTACTAAGAAGTAGACACAATGCGAGATGGGTTGGTTCTACTTTTCAATTTCTAAATAGAAGTGCCTGCCACTCTTAATTTTAAAGACAGCACAATAATGTGTAACACTAATATTTGATTAGAGAGTTTAAAAGATGAGAGATGAGTCTTAGAGATCAGGAAAACAAGTATTACTATCTGGATATTTCTATTCTTAATAAGAGCTAATATCCACAGCTACTCCCTCTTGAAGAGCTCTCTTTAAATATGCATTATTATAGCAATAAAATAACTCTAATAATAGCTACTCCTACTAAATCTATATATTCTCTCTATGTTGCACTCTTTCACTATACTATATGAAATACACACACAGACGCACAAATGGTAAATGACTCATAATATATCTTTAATTCGCTATTCTATATTACTTATATATATATATTTCTCTTCTCTTTATCTATATATATATTATTCTCCTTCTCTATCAAATAGTCCTCCCTTTTATATTTTTCCAGTACTCAAGACACAGTTCGCTAGTGGATCTTCAGCGCTGGCTCTAGCGCCATATTAGTAAAACAATAGCTAATTTATTAGTAACTATGTACACCGCTTGTAACAACTACGGCACCTAAAACATACCCTATGATTACTAATGCTAGTATTAACTTGTTTCACTCATACTCCACATATGCGTTTTTTTGACTCTACCTTTGTTTTTTTTTTTTTTTCAGTGCTATTTTAAGTTTTGACCCACTCTAACGCTGATCCTAGCTGCCTTGACTCTTGGGTAGTTTTGCAATCAAGTCCCCACTCTCCTTTCTTTAATACTAGTTTCATAGTTTTGACAATTCACTTAACTAGTTAGCCTTCCTTATTACCTGTTTCAGTGAGCTACCCGACTAGCCGCGGTAAAGTATACTATGCACTTGAATTGTCCTCAAGTCATATCTCTTTTCTTTAATGCGTAAAACATAATTATTGGAAAGTCCAAATCCATATTGTTTAGCGCTTTACGGTCCTAAATCAATAACACACAATTCCCCATTGTGCGGCACATCTTGCTAAAAAATACAAGCGCACAGACCCTTAATCCTTTTCTGCGCTTCCATTTCCTTTTTTCTTTGAAACACACAAATAAATATTATATTTTAGCACTTCCTACTGCGCTAACTTCCTTTGTTTTTCCTGGACTACGCGCGCTAATTGGTCTAAAATTATGCTACCTGTGAGGTGTGTACTACATCCTCCCTCTACTTGCGAGTGTCCCCAGGAGCCTATAAATACCTGCGTCTCACAGCTTTTCTTTCTCCATCTTCCGTCTTCTTCTCTTTTTATTTGTCATCCTTTTTTTTTATAATGAATACTAGAAGTACCAATCCTACCACTGAAACTACCGCCAACGTCGTGGACACAATTTGACAGTTCGTGCGCACTCAGCCCCCTGCTGCTTCACCAACAATGCCCGTAACTACACTGATGGGTGGGACAAGATGCACCCGCTGCATCAAAAATGGCATAACTCTTTGTCATTTCTCAAAAACCCGTTGTGGCAATAATTTCTTCAATGTAAGTCATCTTCACTTTCCTTCCTTGTTGTTACTAAACTTTCTTTTCTTTCCCCTTTTTTTTGTTTTAGTCATGTGATTACTGAAAGACTCGCAAAAAGAAGTGTAGTTACAATGGGCCACCCACCGTTGCACGCCTGGAACCTAACGCCTCCACTACTAACATGATGAGTCAACTGACCAACAAGTGCCCGGCGCCTGCTCCTGTTACCCCACCTGGTAACAAACGAACCAAGGTTGGTTACCGCAAACCTACACCCAGTAGCATCGCTTCTGTCCCAAGGCCTCTCTTTTCAGAGGAGAGTACTGTAAGTCTTCTTTTCCTACTTCTTCCTTTCTTAATCCTAACATTTCCTTTTTTTTCATTAGAATGTGCCAGGCACACCTTACGCTGAAACGCCTCCACCACCGAACGTTCCTCTATTCCTTCCAGCCTTGGAAGAAGATCCCGTCTGGGATACCGCTCCTATTCTGGAGTGTACTCCTCGTATACCCACCCCTGACTGGACAATTATGCAGCCGGTCTTCAATAAGATCATCCCGGACGAATGGCCCGTCGAAACTACTCTGGTCACCGATGATGAAGAGCCCGCCGCGGCTCAAAACTGGGAATTTGCAGAGCACGTTGCCTGCACACCATATGATGCAACCATGCATTGTATGAAAAATATGATAGTCGCTGTCGAAAAATTTCTCGAGGCAGTCCCAGTCTATACTCACGCCGAGTATGAAAAAAGAAAACAGCTAGTCACCACCTTGCAGCAAAACATGCAAGAGGCTGTTTACAACTGGGCTTTCTGTGTTCCAATCTTTGAGGACGCAGAATACTAAAAAAAAAAATTCCTTGTATATAGTACCTGTAAATTTTATATTATCTTGTAAAAAAAAAAAAAAAAAAAAAATGTAATATTATTATTTTATTTTCCCTTAATTTTCCTGTGAAAATTCTAAAACTGCAAGATGAGTTGCCTTCAGAAATTATCATCCTTTTTCTAAGCAGCACCCTTCTACTAAATGCTTGAGATTGTTGCTACTTTCTATAGCAGAAAATACTTCCCCTGCGTCGAAGATGCATGCGCTCTCTTGTAATCTTCAGATCTTTGCAATATATGACTTTCCCTTGACTGCAACAGATTTTCCTTTCCTTGGGTCTTTCATTATGACAAAAAATTTTCCCTATCTTCTTAGAAACCATCCGGCGCTCAAGTCAAACATGGCGCACTGGTGACTTCTCTACAATGCCATGTTATCTTATAAATAACCCTTCTAATAACCTAGATCTCTTTCATCCAAATATTATGACTCAATATCGTACCGTCCCAAAAGATCAAGAGTGCTTATTTTGTAAACGCCGCAACTTCCATTGTACATTTTCTAAACCTTAAGGGTATGCCTCCTTTAGACCTGCCTGTGACAATTGCTTTAGATACCGCAAAACTTGCAACATCTCTTTAAACCAGAATACTCCTCTGCCTGCTGGTTATATCCGCTTTCCACCTAGCTCTACTAGTAGCGCTCCCATAGCTACAACCACTAGTCCCACTATTTCAACTAATAATAATTTTCCTTATGAATCTCCATCGCTTCCTAGTTTTCCCAGGTGCAAAATATCTATTCAGCCTAGTTCTACACCTTCTTCTACTCCAAGATCTAATGCTTCTATGCGCTCATGCTCCACTGCAGCTGCTCATGACGCAGTTACCATTACTTCACCATCAGCACGCCCACAAAACTTATTAGCAAGTAAGTATCCTTTATTATACTTATGCTTCCTTTACCCGCTGATTCTTTTTCAGGCTTTAATGAATCCATCTCCCTGGGATGGGTTCCTATTCCTTTACCCTTCGTCCATTCCATGCGAATGTTTTCCAGACTTCATCTTATATATGACGCTATGTCTCTATCCTACTCTAACGCACCAGCTTTTTCTGACGCTGAACTTGAAGCTCGCTATACTCATATAGAAATGATAGGTCAGCTAATGAACAAAATCAGCTCATCAACTATTCTTGGATTCCCCGCCGATCACCATCGCTTTGTCATGCCTGAAGACTGGAAAGGATATCCTATTAGCTTTCACTCTGATACTGAATAGCCCACTAGCGCTTTTCCTTATGAGCCTCCTCTGTCCATTCTCGCTGTACATAGTCTTCGTATATTTTTCATTCTATGCCTTCACATAATCCTTTTAGACATGGCGCTATTTTATTACACCTGTCTTCCATACTTTTAGAGCGCCTAACTTTGCTCCCTCTACTTTCTTTAAAAGACTGTAAACCCAAAAAAAAATCATAAATAAACCTTCATATTGTAAAACTTTACCGCCTTTACTGCGATACAGCAATATACCATGTAAAATAAGAGTTGAACTGTAGAGCGCCTCATCTATCAATTGCTATTCCACTCCTGGTTAGTTAACCCATTAGCTAAATCCCCAGCGTCTTTTGCGCTTACATGATACACATCTCCTTTAATCCAATTACCTATTTTGTCATGTCCCCTTGAACAATGAAAATATAAGATTTCATTTTCCTCTGCACCCTCATCTAAGCGCTTGTGCCAGTTGCCTGTTCAGCCATAGTCCGCCTAACTTCCAGTTAGCGCCCTCTATCCGTCACAACTGTGTCAAAAAGCCTCCTGTGAGTCCTCTTAGAAAAACAAAACTTAACATAACTTGTTAGTTTAACCTCTTCCCAGAGGTATTATTCTGGTAGTTTTTCCTCATTCCGGAGGTTATCTTGTATCACTGGTACACCCCTTGGGTAGAATCTTTTGATATGATCTTCAGCCACACGTCGCTTCCACTCAGTACCATCCAATTCCTCCAGTAAATAAGACCCTCCAGTTATCTGCTTTCTTATCCTATATAGACCGTTCCATCTGTCAGAAAACATCTTGCCCCATTTTCTTTCTAAACTTCTATTATAAACCAAAACCAAATCTCCTGAATTCAATGGCTTCCTTAACCTATGTGCTAAACGCTCATCCCAATATTTAACTGACTTGTCACGGATCTGCATCATTCTTTCATATGCCTTCTCCACAAACTTGTCTTTCCTTTCAAGCTGCGCTACCCTTGCTAGAATTAAATCTTCAGTCAAGCGCACTTGATCCCAGTCACATCCTAGAAATGATCCAGCCTCCAGATCAATAGGTAATACGGCCCTTTGACCAAACATCAGTTCATACGGTGAAAACCCTGTTGTCCTTTTAACTGAAATCCTGTCCGCAAACAAAACTAATGGCAAATAGTTCTTCCATTTTGCCCCATTATTTCCACATAGTTTAACTAGCGCATCTTTTATAACTTGATTCCCTCTTTCTACCATTCCCTCTGCTTCAGGATAATATGGTGTTTCAACTTGTAACTTTGCGCCAATACCTTTTACTACCTCTTGGAATTCTCCAGCAAATTCAGCACCACCATCTATGGTTACCATCTTCATTACCCCATACCTGTAAATCCATTCTTTCTTCAAAAATTCAGCTACATTACTCGCCTTGAGATTTACCAACGGCACTGATTCAATCCATCCTGATAGATCATCCCTGGCTACTACCAAGTATTTAAAGCGTCCTTCTTTTATATGAACTGCGTCTAAACTGACCCTACCAAAAACAGTATCTTCGCCCGTCGCTCTTCCTTTCTCTTTTGGCTTTCTGTAACTCCTGTGCTGACATTCAGGACAAGATTTAACCCAATCTCTTACTTAATTTTTCATATTGGGCCACCAGAATCTTTCCCTAACTCTGCCATAAGTCTCATCTTTACCTCTATGTCCTAAATTCTCATGTAACTCCCTGAGTATCTTCTCCTTACCTTCCCTAGTTTGAACAACTAACTGAGGGGACAAAGCTCAATTCTTCCATAACTTCCCATTTTTAATAAAATAACCTTTAGCGCGCTTCTTAATGTTGCGCCAACCCTTTTTATTGTAAAAATCTGGTTGACTACTACCTTCCAAATATAACCTTAACAACTCTACTCCTTCATCAGTAGATGCGTCATCTTCAGAATACTCCCCTTCTTTGAGATGAGTACTACTGTCTTGACTTCCCCTTGAATTATCCTCATCATCTGACTCTTCCACTACTTTGCCTTGCGCACTTCATGTCGCTAAAGTAGCTTCAGCGTCCCCTAAATCCAGTTGCAGACTACCCTTTCTACAAACATCATCATCAATATCCATTTTTATGTCTTTAGGGACCTTCTGCATTACTAGTTTATTGTCATCATGGACAATACTGCCTGCTAGTCTATTGTCATCGCGGAAGTTACTGTTAAATCTTTCATAACAATAATCTATCCCATTTACCCATTTCTTATCTTCTTCCAGTTTTTCTGCTTCCAAGTCTTCTTCACACAGCGGTCTTCTTGACAATGAATCCGGCATAGTGAACAATTTTCCCGGTTTATGGACTAAATCAAAAGAAAACAAATTAATCTGCGCTACCCACCTCGTCATGGGCGCATCTGGTAAACTTGGGCTACTAATCATTTGTACCAACGATAGCGCATCAACCTGCAGCTCAAAATGCTGCCCCCAAGGCATCCATTGTAGCTTCTTAAGAATCTTTGCTACTCCACATAAATCCAACTTGGACTGAGAGTACCTGGACTCCACTTTGGTAAAAGTCTTAGACTAATAAAGGACAGGTCTATCATTACCTTCCTCATCCTCCTGCATCAAAACTGCGCCCACCGCGGACACACTAGAATCTACTGCTAAAGTAATTTTCCCAGAACCTGGTCCATACTCCAATTTCTTCAAAAGAATGTCTTTCCCTACAATCCTTTTCAATAACTCAAATGACTCCTCCCATTCTTCTGTCCAATCCCATACAACATCTTTTCTTTTTAAGCGCCGTAAAGGTGAAGACAACAAGGCAAAATCTCGAATAAACATTCTTACATAGGTACAGATGCCTAAAAACCCTCTAACTTCCTTAGTATTTCTTGGTCTCGGCCACGTAAATACCTTATTCCTCTGTTTCTCAGCAACAATTCTCCCTTCCTTGCATACCACATGTCCCACTATATCTAGCGCTGGAACACAACAAGCAAATTTGGACCCAGAAATTGTTAATCCTGCCTCCTCTATCCTAAATAGCACTCTTTCCAGAGTAATCGCATATTCCCAAACAAAATTTCTAATACGCGGATTCTCTTCTAACACTTCCCCATTGTAATCACTGGCTGGTCCTTTTATACCGTCATCATTGATGAAAATTCCCACATGTTCTGGAATTTCATCCTGCAATATCCACATTATCTGTGCTTGGTATACCGCCACAGAATTTGTTGCGCCTTGTGGTAACCTTGTCAACCTGAAGCGCCCCAGTGGTGTTTCAAACGTCATCATGGGTCTGGATGATTCATCCAATTTGTGCTCATCGTATCCTCCCATAATATCACCTAATCCATAACATGCACGTCCCGCAAAAGAATCCACAAACTCTTCTGGCGTTGGTAGCATCCCTGCGTCCTTTACTGTAACCTTTTTCATTTCCCTAAGATCATGAACAGCCCTTAATTTACCATTATGTTTAACAATGCAAAACACTGGACTTGAATAACTAGACATAGACTGTTCATACAAGCCAGACTTTAACCTTCCCCTAATTAATTACATATACTCTTCTCTTATGGCCGCTGGTATTGGAAAAGCCTTCTTCTTCCACAGCACATGAGGTATAACTGGAACAATATAAGGTTTACCATAAGAGTGTTTTACCAAACCTCTTTCCTCTTCTTAAAACGCAATAGCCTTTTCCCTAAGAACCATAATGTGTAACAACAACTTCTTTTCTTCCTGCGATAACCAATCCTCTGGTCCAAAATTAACCATCTGAATCCTTTCCATCGTAATCTTACCAGTAGGCGCAAAATCAGGCGGAAACTTTGTTAAAGGGGTATCATAAAGATTCCTAGACAGCGCTGGCCTCTGCAAAGGAGGATTCAAATCAGGCATTGCTACATTCACTGGTTTATACTTTGATGCAAAACAGCTCTTGATGATTTCTTCATTAATTAAAATAAAACCCTTTTTAATATAACTACGGGTTGCACCTAGATCCTGTTCTTGTCTTTTCTTTTTAATGTAACTATAACAATATCCATAATCAAAGAAATTAAAAATCTTAGGTATAATACATTCTACAGTAGTATTCACAAGACACCTATGAAGTACCGCTTTACGTATCCCTTTTTGTTGGACTGACTGGTCACTATCCGGGTTCCTCTCATCCTGGGAGATAGTAACACCTAAAATTCCAGTCCCTAATGAAAATGTTGGCGCCTTCCTGGCGGTCTCCCTATCTCATAATCTGAGACTTCCTCATACAATTCTCTTTCTTTCTCTAACCGCGCAGCTCCAGAGTACTTAGTTTCCCAGCCACCATCCTTGGGCACTACTAAGACCACTGTTACTGGAACACCATCATCACCCATAATCCTTATTCTAATAGTCTTATTCAAACAATAATCTATAGTTGAAGAATAATCCATTAAAAATGGTGTGCCTAAAACTGGTTTTACTACACCTATTGGAACATAAAAATGTATATCCCTTGTTGCTCCCGCAACTCTAGTGTGTACATATTCTGCTACACCTATAACAGGTAACCTACCTCCACCAATTCCTGCGACAGTGCCTTCACCGTCTTTAACAGGAAGACCTAACTCTACTGCATCATCCACTGACACCACGTTGATTTGTGAACCTGTATCTACTAACGCTTTAATTTGCTTACCATTTACAGTAATTGTTAAATACCCTAAGGGTCCTGCATAATGTGGCGCCCTAGGTATTCCAACGATTGGCTGAAATGTCTGCTGTTCAACATCAAACTCAGCGCAATTAGCAATCCTTTGCTTCCTACACTTATCCACAATTCCATTTGCTACATCCGGCGCTACTGCTGTCAGCATCCCCAATGGAACAGAGACTGTAGTCTTCAAACATTGCGTAACTAAATCCTCGGCTGCTTTAGGAAAATCAGAGTGAACCGGACGCCGCATTCTCCATTTAGGTTGAGTCGCCTTTGCACCAGCTTTCGCTCTTCCAGGTGGGTTCTTTGGTGTATTGTGCCTTGCTCCTGGCATTCCTTCAGCAGGTACTGCTCTTTGCTGTACTACCTCTGATTCCTCCAACATTTCCGTTTGATCTTCTACCTGGTGATCCACGCCATAACCACCTGGTTCCATACCCTCAATTTCAACATCCTCCATAGGGGCAGGTGTATTCTCTCTAGTAGTATACCCTACTTCCTCCATATCCTCTGGATTCGCATACCTAGCGCCAGCCCTTCTTGGCCTAGCAACTGTAGGTGGGGCCATTTTCTTGTGCTTTGCTGCAAACATCTCCAAACGCGCTGCGCTGAGTGGCACTACAATTGCTCCCTCTTTTACTTTAAAATCCAGCACTGTGCAAGTAACTGCAAAATTGACTGACTTTGTATCCTTGCCTTTTTCTTTAATTTTGGGCTCTTCACCCTTGTTTGACCTGCCTTCCATAGACTTTTTATTAATATGATTAATGACCATGGCTTGCATCCCTTGATCCTTGTCTTTAACAAGCTTAGTGCAGTATTCCAACATAAGCGTAGTCCCGTCCTCATAAACTACCTTTTCCTCTTTATCCCTTTGAAGCATGTTACACCTCATCCTAGTATGCCCCTCTTTATTACAATAATAGCACACCATAGCAGAAAAACGCGAAGGTTGAGGAGAACTCTTGGGACTAAACAATTCTTTCCCCTTTTCCGCTTCAATTATCTTTTTCTCCAACTCATCAATCCTTGCCATAACTGAATCTGGCTCCTTAGTAAAAACTTTATTGTTAGGTGACGTCATCTGAGGAGGTGATCGTGCACCAGAGGCATCTTCATTCATCTCCTCATTATCCAAAGCAACCCTAGCTGCGCAACGCTCAACTCGACACAACTTCATTTCAGCCTCTACCTCCATTTCTACTTCTTCTAATCCAGGATACTTATAATTTCCGTCCCTTTTTTTAACCAGTTTTCCTTTGTTATCTAAGCGCCTTTTTGCCCAGTCCTCAACTTCTGGTGCTAACGCTTCACAAAACCAAGGTAAAGATGCATTGGCATCACTAAAGTCTTCATTACTAACTAAATATTCCACTATTTGGTTGAATTCTTCCCTAAAACTTTTAAATTCCTTAGGGTCTCGAACACCCCCTTCAGCTTTAACTCTTTTTACCAAGATAACCAGGTCCTTCATTGTGTACCTAGTTTCCTTGGTAACCTTTGGCCATCTCTTGAGCATCTGTTCTTTTAGCGCTGGCCAATCTCGCTCTTCATGCCCTTATAGATCCTCTAAATCATCTTTTCACTCATTAGTTACAAAAAATAGTACTTGACATACCATATCGTAATCAGTCGCTCCATGAACTTCAGCTGCCTGTTCAAACCTGCGTAAAAACTTCTTGGTATTAATGCCCGCAAAATGCAAGCTTTCATCTTTACACCTAATGATCGTAGTTACTGTCTTTGGCAAAAATGTCAAAGAATTGGGCAATTTAACCCTCTCCTGACATCCCCTAGATGTAGTCACAGTAGGATCCGTTCCCGAAATATAAAATCGAAACAGAGATCACAAAAGCACACACTTGGTAATTAAACCTGACTATATTCACGATACAGCCCTACGCTATCTTCTGATAATGGCTTATTGATCCACTTGTTGTAGACCCTAGGACTCTTCCGCTGAAGTGCCGGCTTGATTACGTCCTCTTGACAAAAATCTAAAAACCAAACAATCTAATCAAAAATACTAGTTACAATTACGCCACTGTTGGGACACCAATTGTAGACTGTTATAAAGTACTAAGCAGTAGACACAATGCAAGATGGGTTGTTTCTCCTTTTCAATTTCTTAAAAGAAGTGCCTGCCACTCTTATTTTTAAAGACAGCGCAATAATGTGTAACACTAATATTTGATTAGAGAGTTTAAAAGATGAGAGATGAGTCTTAGAGATCAGGAAAACAAGTATTACTATCTGGATATTTCTATTCTTAATAAGCGCTAATATCCACAGCTACTCCCTCTTGAAGTGCTCTCTTTGAATATGCATTATTATAGCAATAAAATAACTCTAATAATAGCTACTCCTACTAAATATATATATTCTATCTATGTTGCACTCTTTCACTATACTATATGAAATACACACACAGACGCATGAATGGTAAAAGACTCATAAAATATCTTTAATTCGCTATTCTATTTTACTTATATATATATATTTCTGTTCTCTCTATCTATATATATATTATTCTCCTTCTCTATCAAATAGTCCTCCCTTTTATATTTTTCCAGTACTCAAGACACAGTTCGCTAGTGGATCTTCAGCGCTGGCTCTAGCGCCATATTAGTAAAACAATAGCTAATTTATTAGTAACTACGTACACCACTTGTAACAACTACGGCGCCTAAAACATACCCTATTATTACTAACGCTAGTATTAACTTGTTTCACTCATACTCCACATATGCGTTTTTTTGACTCTACCTTTGTTTTTTTTTTTTTTTCAGTGCTATTTTAAGTTTTGACCCACTCTAACGCTGATCCTAGCTGCCTTGACTCTTGGGTAGTTTTGCAATCAAGTCCCCACTCTCCTTTCTTTAATACTAGTTTCATAGTTTTGACAATTCACTTAACTAGTTAGCCTTCCTTATTACCTGTTTCAGTGAGTTACCCGACTAGCCGCGGTACAGTATACTATGCACTTGAATCGTCCTCAAGTCATATCTCTTTTCTTTAATGTGTAACACATAATTATTGGAAAGTCCAAATCCATATTGTTTAGCGCTTTAAGGTCCTAAATCAATTACACACAATTCCCCATTGTGTGGCACATCTCGCTACAAAATCCGAGCGCACAGACCCTTAATCCTTTTCTGCGCTTCCATTTCCTTTGTTATTTGAAACATGCGAATACATATTATATTTTAGAACTTCCTACTGCGCTAAATTCCTTTTTTCTTCCTGGACTACGCGCGCTGATTGGTCTAAAATTATGCAACCTGCAAGGCGCGTACCACATCAATTCAATGGAAGCTTCATTGTTAGTAGCAGACTCAAGCGGAACTGAGGTGGGAAGAGGGTATTTAGAAGAAATGTGGCATGGATTATGCTCATCAAGTATCTTCTTAATAAGGATTGGTTGATTCCAAGTAAAACCCTCATTCGACCTTTCTATATTTACCCCAACAATCTTCAGAAGCTCATTGGCCCATTTCATCTTGAGATATGGTGTAAGAGATTGTTCAAGTTTGTCCAGGACCTCAATGGAATCAGCTGTGACAACTCAATCATTGACATGCAACCAGATCACCCCTATTTCACCAGGTCTCTTCAGTATATAAAGACTAGTGTCATACTTGCTGGATGTATACCCAATATTTTTAAGATGTTTAGATATAAGTAACCACCAACAGCGTGCTGCCGGTTTTGTACCATAAAGTGCTTTTTGTAAACGTAGTACACGGTTATCCCCAGGAATAGTAAACCTTCTGGCTGGGATATCCATATTTCTTTGTCTATATCACTGTTCAAGTATGTGGCTACCATATCAAAGCTTGGTATTGGCCAGTTGAAATTAGCTGCTATTGTGAAAAGTAATTGTAACGACACAAAAGTAGCGGTGGGTGCAAAAGTCTCGTGGTAGTCAATACCTGGACGTTGTTTAAAACCCTGGGCTACAAAACGTGCCTTGTAACTGACAATATTACCTTGGGTGTCTCTTTGCAAAGCGAATACCCACCTTGCACCAGTTACTTGCTTACCATCAGGGAGGTGCTCTAGAGTCCAAACACCCATCCTCTCCATGTTAGCCATCTCCTCTTGGCAAGCATGCAACCATTGATTAGCATGTGGATGTTTCATTGCTTGCTTGAAGGTTTTTGGTAATTTATCCAACAATTCAATGGCATTCACTTGAATGAATTCCACAAGCTCATCCTGAAACTGCATATTTTTTTCATCAGTAAAATCACCAAGAGCTGAATTGTTGAGAATATGATTGAGGGAACCCTTGATTGCTGTCGGAGGAGATGCCTCCTGGGCTCGTAGATGGTCTGGTTGAGGATCACCAGGAAACACAGCCATCGCAGAGTCTATAAACGACTTATCTTCAGGACACCAAAAACGCCAACCTCTACCTCCATCAATATACTCAACCACATGGCACTTTTTGGCTCTAGGTTGAAGTTTGGTTCTTTGTTCCTTAAAAACATGAACGTAAGCAATTTCACCAAAAGTTCTGAGGAGAGAATAGTCAGGCTTTTGTTTAAGGATTTCAAACATTGGCGTTGAATTCTTAACTACTGAGTTTGGAAGACAGTTATGAGTATATGCAGCCCATTTATATGCATATCCCCACATAGACTCATCTAATTCACTGAAAAGTAGTAAGACTCGTTCCATATCCCCAACAGTCCGATTGAAACATTCAGCAGCACCATTCTGTTCATGGTGATAGGGGCATGATAATTCATGGACAATGCCACGTTCCTGAAGGAAAGAATCAAAAGCTTTATTACAGAATTCCCCACCTCTATCAGATCAAAAAAAATTTAACTTCATTGACGTGAAACTCTCTAATTTGTGCAAAAAAGTTTTGAACACTTCAAGGGCCTGAGATTTGTGCTTAAGGAGGAACACTTTGCCATAGGTAGAGTTGGATTCTCTGAAAGTTGCCGCATACATTGCCCCCCCACAAGTCGTAGGTTTGATAGGACCTATCAGATCACCTACAATTAAACCCATTCTACCATGTAATCGGTCTGACGGTTTGAGTGCCAGTTGTCTACAGCTTTTTACAATAACACAGTCTTCACAACCAATGCGTCCAGGTGGAATTTTAAGCAGCGCATTTGGTCCAAGTTGTTTGCGGATAATAGACCTGATTCTCTTATCACTCACATGACCCAAACATCTGTGCCAGTCCAGTAGGGATCAAGGAGCAGCTGTAGGACGGCAGTTAGGATATTTTTTAGCAAGAGAATGAAGGAAAGAAACAGGTTCATCACACGGCAGACACAATGAATTTAATGAATTGCACACATCAGGAAGAAAAACAGGTAGAGACCACAATCTAACACCAGTATCACAATTAGCAATAACATCTACAAATTTTGATATTTTTATATTGATATTATTGTTGCTAATGAATGATAGAATAGCACCATGTAAAATCAAATCAATTGCCAAAATTAAGGTACATCTTGCGGCAGGACTGTAGAAGACATCCTTGATTAACACAGTTTCTCCTTTGGTCCCTTTCACGATAATATGTCCGCAACCAGTGATAAATGAAGGAGTAGCATTAGTGGCTACTTTAATAAGGATGGGTGGGGAAACAGGGAGAAAGTCATTAAGGAGACAAACATCACCTGTGATATGGTGAGTGGCACCAATATCAAGAACCGCCATCCCATCCCCCCCATCAGCTGGTTTTTCCCAGTTTTCTGAGTTCATATCGATCTTGTGGAGGGTGGCTGCCATGACCTCTATAGCACTGGATTCTAGTTCAGCAAAACGCGCCGTCGAGTGCTTTGACGAGATTTGTTTGGGACGATTTTGAAATCGGGATCGAATCTTTTCAGATATTGCAGGATTGGCTTTTTCAAATTTTTGAGTCCAAAGTGCCGGACTGAATGTAGGGGAAGCCGGGTGATAAGGACACATATCGACAAAATGCTCTACACTTTTGCAAATGTGGCATTGATGTTGAGCATTGGGGGGTCAATAAAGGTCAGGTTTAGGACGGCGGAAAACTAGAGCAGATGTTTCTGATGCATCCATTTGGTTCAAGGTGACCAATGGTTTTGTAGATTGCAAATTCGTATGAGCATTCTTAAGGGTAGAACTGACATCATCAAAAGTTACAACCGTGGTCCTTGTCGAATCAAAATGCTTGTTTAATTCAACAAAAAGATCATCCGCATTTGCAGAAAGGAGAGCTTGGGCAAGGAGGGCGTTGAAAGAGTCGCGATTAAGATTAAAACCAGAACGAAAAAGCTCATCGCTAAGGTTTAGAAATTTGTTGAGATGAGAGATAGGGTTGGAGAAGGTTCCATCGCAATGGGATAATATTTCACAACAAGTCTGCATACGTAGTGTATGCGAGGATCAATCAAATTTGTTTGCCAAAAGCGAATAAGCTGGGTGTGCCTTTTGGGAATCTGGAAGCAGATTTTGTAGTTTCTGATCAACTGAATGGAAGATGTACATCCAGGATATTTGATCTTCAAACGCATCATAATCGGCAATTGTGTCACAAAGAACATAGTCTTCTGTTTTGACCTCATCAGTAATACCGATTAGGACAAGTCGTCTCCTTTGGCGCCAATTCTTCCCATCAGATTCAAGTTTAGGGATATCCCGAACATTGTTTTTTACACAGTTTACCACTTTTTTACGTGGTTCACCATAATAGAGATGGGAATCAAAGGTTTGGTCACGACGGGAGGAGGAGGAAGAAGGTTGGTGAGGAGGATTGTCACGGTGGGCGCCAGCCGCATTATCCATGGGTGAGTTTGGAGGATGTGCGGTAGAAGGAGAGTTCAACGAGGCATTACTTGACGCAGAGAGCAAGGGAGCTGGAGAAGGGGTACATGAAGGTGGAGGATTTGGAGTCATAGAAGATGAAGCAGCTGGATTGGAGGGATTGCTTCTCAGCTCACGCTGCAGGCGGGGATGAGATTGAAATGGATTATCATTTCTTGAGTTTCGGCCTGCAGCCATAAAAGATTTCACTCTCACGGGTACACACCGGGACTGGTAAGACGGTTGATTATCACTAATCTAAAGGGAGGAGCCCATAACCTATAACCACTTATAAGTAACCTTTCTGCCAGTCCAAGTGAGACATAGATTTCATTGCTTACCTATAACCGCTTATAAGTAACCTTTCCGCAAGTCCGAGTGAGGCGGGGAAACAGCTACACGCGGTTACAGGTTTATATACATATTCATAATGACTAACTACATGCATACTAGTGACCGTTCACTACACAAGCAACATACGTGACATTGATGCATGGCTTGTGCGTCACATGTGCGAGATCAGATGTCCCGTTTTATTACGAGACATCATGTCTCGTTTGGCATGCGGGACATTGCCACCCGAAACAATTCTGCCCGCATTGAATGATGCAAGCATAAAATGTATATTAACCAATGAAAAGTTACGACAACGGGGGGAGATGCTCTAGCGGTATTCATTTGTATACAGCTGATCCTGGAAAGCTTGCAGTTGCCTTTTACCTCTCAATCCCCCGCCAAAAGCATAAGTCCGATGACCTAAAAACTCATGGTTTTGGAGGGGGATGAGATGCAAGACAACCGCAAGTTTTTCCAATTTTAGCTGTATATAAATAGATAGATTCACTTTGTTAAGTCCATGTGAGAGAATCTCGTCTACTTTGTAACCAATTTGATGTATCCTTTACTCCGACGAAATCACCATTTCGCATGATGTATTAATACATGATATATACTTAACCGAATCACAGTTGTATTAATGTGCTATGATTCATCGGTGATTTATTATTGAGATCAGTCAGTCTGGTATTTTTTTTATTTTTATGTTTTACAATCTCATCCATTTAGGCGTATGAAGGGGGAACTAGTATAGAAGTAGATCGACTACTTGGAAGAGGGGGCAGGGCAATATTTAGATGTTTTATAGTTATATAGTTAGGGATCCGTTGGGGAGAGTGGGAGGTTAGGTTATGAAAAACGGTCTGGTACTTGAAAGTCAGACATTGATTATAGTGTTTGAAGTTTAAATCTCATCAGAGAGTGGTATGACGAGGTTGATTGGGGTGAATAATAGTGATCGATGTCATGGGATGAAGGTATAAAGTGAAGGGCAGTTTGGAAGGAAGGAAGGAAGTTTTCGATTGACTAAACCTTTGTGAATTGATCATAGTTGTGCTCATATACAAGTACATCTATGGTATGTACATGGCCAATAATTTTCGAGCTTCATGATGAAAGACAGCTTTACTCTTGCTTGGCAATGTTGATCAAACGGAGTGCCTCACGAATTCATTGTCATATACTTTGGCCAAGATACAATGAATTGGAAGCGATGAAGATAAGGAATGGACTGTGGAGAAGACTTGGAATATATTGGTGGCCAAGCTGAGAAAGAAGTCTTGGCGAGGTGAAGAAGAATTAGGAATGCTGTAGACGAGGGGGGAGGCTGGGGCGGTGTGAGGGAAGGGAGGGAGATGGATATGGGGCGCGATATTGCATAGGGAATGGGTGCGATATGGCAGAGAAAACGCTCCACTGAGAAAAAAGTCGAATGGTTCAACTCCCCTGGCAAAATGTCAGGATTCGAAGTCACGAGTAGGCCAGCAAAGCAAAAGGACTCTCAATCACTCAATCTGCACTCAAATCATCCACATCAACATCCACATCCTCATTCACATCCTCAGAACACGCAGCATCAACATCCACAAAATACTCAGCATCCAAATTCACATCAACATCCACATCCTCATCCACACTCACATCCACACCCACATCCACATCCACATCCACATCCTCATCCTCATCCTCATTCACATTCACATTCACATCCACATCAACTCAGTCCTGTCCTGCGCACTTCTTCCTCTTCCCTCTCACGTATAGATGGCGATTCTCATTCCCCTCAAGATGATCCTCGTGTCCCTCGTATCCCAGTTGGCTCCCAAGTCCTAGTCACCCGTGATGCTGATTCTGCATACTTTGTCGATCTCTCAAATTCTTCTTCTCCAGCCGCTATCAAGGAACGCATCTATGCTAAATTGGGCATTTATGATGATGACCATGCCTCCTGTCGCGTCTCTCGTGCTCGGGCTGGCCTCCCTGTCGGACAACCGTTGGATGATTGGCAGCTTTGGGACCTTTGCATGCGCTCTGCACAAGATCCTGATCCTCCAATGCTTATCGTCCTCATCGGTCCTCCTCCCTCAGCAACCCGCTCTCCTCTTTCTACTATCTCTTTTGGCATCCGTGCTGGTTCTTCTCCTCATTCTCCTGACCGGATCCCTGACTATATACCTCATTCTGATTTAACTCCCCCCTCCGGTCGTGAATCTCCCGAGTCAAATTTACGATCTTCGAGGCATCGTTGGCAACACCCCCTTGCTGGTCGGTCATCAAGTCCTATGAACCCTTCCCTCTCCTTGCAGCAGCAACAACAATCCCCCGGTGCGCTATCCCCCATGCCAGCATTCCCTTCCTCTTCTTCTCCTGTTTCTCCCAACGACCGAAGGACCTCAATCGTCTCTTCCATGGCCGTCGTAGAACCCTCTTATCATTCGACTTCTCGGCCATCTCTAGGGAGAATTCCTCGCCGTCCTAAAACAGGTGATGGACAAGGCCGTCTCAACGAGTTGAGTGATGATTATCGTCCAAGAGCTGTTGATAGTTCATCTCGCTCTCACGCCCGTCGGCCATCCGAACCCGCTGCTCAAATTCACGCTCAACTCCATTCTCACACTTCTCCTGTTTTTCATTCTCCAAGTCAGCAACCCCCACATCACAATTCTTCGGGGCTTTCAGATCCTCATCCTACAAATATGTATCATTCTTACTCTCGTCCTCATCCTCACCCCCATCCTCCTCTTTCTCGCAACTCCAACCCTCTGGCGCCTTCTGTACATCCAACTCTACCTGGCCCTTCTTCTCGAATATCTTCATCATCCACTTCTTCCTCGAATTTCTCTTCATCTAACAGCCCTAATCTTCCTCATCTGCCTCCAGCTTCTGCCTCTGCTTCCGCTCCTCCTCCTAGCAAACGTGATCTTATCCAGGCTGCTAAAAGTATGGATGACTTGCGCACTCGATCTTCTGAACATTTCCAAAACACGAGATGGGCCACCAGTCATGCCCCTCCTCTTCCTACCAATCATTCGTTTCCTAGACATCTTGTCACTTCTACCAACTCAGCATCACCAACTTTAAATTCACCTTCTCTTATTCCAAATCCCAGTGGCACTACTGGTACTAACACTCCTTCTTCTCGTATGATTTCACCATCAGCATTTGCCCCACGGCCTTCTAGAAATGATCTGTCTCCGAGCAATCCTCGACCGAACCCTCAACTTCCACCCTCTTCACGTTCAGGTTATCCTTCAACCCCTACGGTTATGTTTCCTCAACCTGTAACAAACTCTCGACCGACCAATCGACCATCTGCTCCCAACTCTTCAGCTGCAATCGTCTCTTCAGGGATTGTCCCAGGTCCTGGTTATGCTTCCAATAGACCTGGATCGTCTGGGGGATTTATGGTTCGACCAACACCTAGGTCTGGGACTCAGCACAATTCTCCAGTGGTGGGCTCCAGCAATTTGATGCCTAACTCAAGACCGATCCCTCAGCTCGATGTCAGATCAGTTGAGCATTCGCGATTACCACTTTCTCTACCTTCTTCTCAATCTCGTTCTAGACCCCGTAGGACTTTTTATCATCATTGTACCTACCATGCGCGAATTGATTGTTTCAACTGATCATACATTGTTTTACTTTTTGTATTTATTTATATGTGTATATGTTTTTAGCCCATCATCAACACCACCACCCACACCCATCCACACCTCCAACACCCCCAACA
Organism: Hemileia vastatrix; assembly: GCA_030280995.1. Classification (NCBI taxonomy): domain Eukaryota; kingdom Fungi; phylum Basidiomycota; class Pucciniomycetes; order Pucciniales; family Zaghouaniaceae; genus Hemileia; species Hemileia vastatrix. The sequence continues at coordinate 16,877,762 of JASXTE010000001.1, read as the reverse complement.
CCACAGCAACCCCAGTCTCTTTCCTATGTACAACATCCTTCCAACCAGATTAATTCTAGTGCCACTCGCTCAGGTGAGCTCTTTTTTAAGGTTTGTTCATCTACTAATCTTGATAATTGACATTATATGGGAAGATCAGATTATGACCGGATCCCTCGAGAAAGAGATTCTAGTCGATCAAAAAAACTTGTTAATAGTCCTAGTAAGGCGTCAAATCATTTCTTTCTTCAAAATGATATATTTTATCTTTGACTCTGAACTCTTTTCATATCACATATATAGCTGTTGTTTATAGTGATGATCGTCCGGATTATATCATTTCAACTTCCCCTCTTTACCCACCTCCTTCAGATCATAATCATCACCGGCGGGTTGATGAACCTCGTTTAAGCTCTCGCCACAAACCTTGTACGACTCATAATAGCAATCCTGACTCAGCTCGATCTTCGGGATCATCTTTTGACTCACATTCTCATCTTGCTCCTCGTGATTCTTATGGTATGCATACTAACCTCCGTGGCTTGTCTATTGAATCTTCTCTCAAAAACCCTGCTTCGGCTACAAGTTCTCAGAGTGAATTGATAAGTCCATCGACTGAAATTACTTCCCTATCTTCTCCAGCCGATAATGATGAAGGTCAATCAATTGAGCTAGATGTCGAAAAAATTCCTGAAAGTGATGTTTTACTTTCTGAGAGAGTCAGTCCAATGATTTTTATATCATCATCTCTATGTTTTAACTTATTTGTCACCTTCCTTTTTTTTTTCACTTTCTTTCTATCTATGAATCTCTCTCTTTCTTACACACATTCCACAGCTTAATGTACCATCTGATTTACTGGATGATGGATATGGCGATGAAGGTACAGCGACTGCTAGGGCTGAAGATTGGATTCGGAATGCTTCTGTAAGATTTACCAACGTTGAAGTGGCTGCTACCACTCCCGAAGGCTCTTCATCCATATCGGGCTCTTTTCCAATATCAACTCGTTCACCTATCAGTCCTTCCTTTGCGTCTAACTCAAACACACTCGATGCCGTTCCTCCAAGCTCGACTGTGGATTTTCATTCTATCTTCAAGTACGATGAAGACGACGACGACGACGGCCCGGTTGGCACGTTTGTCAAGCCTATGGTGTCTTCAAAGCCTAGTAGTTCTGTCAATACTATTGTTGATGATCCAACAGTCCCTAATGCCCCTTCTACTGCCTCCTTTCACAAAGATCATACAAATGCTTCCCTTCCTAAACCCAAGTTGAAAGTTTGTATTGATGCCCATGATCGACCTGTTCGTTCCAGAGCGGGTACCCTGAGTAGCCATGCCAGTGCAGTTGAATCATTTGATCCCACTTCTGAACCGACTGGCCCGTCTCTTGGACATGGTCGTTTGAGAGCCTCAACTAATACGTCTTCTCCTCCGCCTGGAAGGTCTTTTCCTCCTCTTACCAAGCCTGAATCATCTATCCGTCCAAATTTTAATGCCCTTACTAGCTCCATAAGCAATAGCTCTGGTAGTCCTATTAATAGGAGAACATCATTTGCTGGGAAGGATTGGGCGTTTAGACCCCCTGTCGATCAAGTTTATGAAAATCTTGAAGCGTTCTTCCCCAACCATGATCTTGATAAACCTATCGACCTTGGTCTGGTTCCCTCAGAGATCAATTCCCCATCAAGTCCATCTCTTAATGGCAGCTTAGCACAATCTCCTGCTAACAAAACAACTTCTACGCCTTCTGCTCAACGATTGAAGGGAAGGACACGTTCAATCAGAGTTGTTGCACAAGAAAAAAAGCGTTTACTCAGAAGAACTGAAGAAAGGGTTCGAGCTGCCAGTGCAAATGAGTTTGGTAAACCTAGTTACGCTCCTACTGCCAGTGGTTCATCACTGCTGAGACGGAAAAGTACAAAACTTTGGGGTGCGAGAATTGAGGAAGTCACTCCTGGTCAACAAGTGAATGTACCAAGCTCCATTCCGGAATCACCAAGCTTTGATGATCCTAATAACTGTTAGTATTTTTTATTTTTTTTATTTTTAAATATCTGCTAATTTTCGAGAATATTCACATATTTATTCAAACTTAACCTCTATATATCATTTTCATAATCCAAATTTTCCTTCACATTTTCAGTTTCTTTCAAGTGGGTTAAGGGTGAATTGATTGGAAAAGGCAGTTTTGGACAAGTTTATCTGTGCGTAAGATCAGTGCGCTCATTCCCTATATCATCTTTTTCTTCATTTTCTATGACATCATCTGGATTGTCATCACCATACATGTCTTCTAGACATTTGTCATATTCCCCTTCGTCCTTTTCATCATCATCATCATCATCATCATCATCCTCTTCTGCATGTTCTTGTTGTTCCTCTTCCTCTTCTATATGTGTATCCTCTCCTCCTCCTCCCCCTATTTGTCGTCGTCCTCCTCCTTTGAGGCAGGCATCATATAGTCTGGGGCTTCCCCCTCTTCCTGTATTTCGAAGGCATTATAGCAATTCGCCCTCTTCATTTAAAAATAATCCTTATTCAAAGACCAAAGGTCAACAGCCTGATCGGGGGATGCAGGGTTCGAAATGTAAAACGGGGGACGAAAAGCCACTGACTAAATGTTTATTGGTCACTTCTTGTCCTTCATCACCTTCTTCGCCCACATCAATTTGGTCTCAATTGTTTTCGTGTCCTGCTTCCTCTTATTCGCCGATTGGGACTATTCGACGCTGCAGAGCCCTAAACGCGACCAATGGTGAAATGTTAGCTGTCAAACAGGTGGAATTGCCCAAAACTAGCAGTGACCTTGATGATGAACGTCAAAAATCTGTGGTTGCTGCATTGAAATCAGAAATCAGCTTGATGAGAGATTTGGAACATCCCAACATTGTTCAGTATCTAGGTAATGTTTTTGCAGATGTCGTTGATTTCTATTTTTATTTATATTATATATATGTATTATTTATTCCCCTTCCCTTCTTGGTAAATCTACCTATCTGTATTTTTGTGATAAGGCTTTGAAGAAACAACTGAGTATTTAAGCATCTTTCTTGAATATGTTCCCGGAGGTTCTATTGGCCGATGTCTTCGGAAACATGGTGCTTTTGAGCTAAATGTGATTAAATCATTTACCTCACAGATACTGGAAGGCTTGAAATACTTGCATAGTTTGAACATCTTACATCGGGTATTTTTTTCTTTCTTTTCATCTGTAGTTTCTACATCTAATTTTATCATTTTCGATGGTGCGAAAAAAAAAAAATTTCAGGATCTTAAAGCCGATAACTTGCTAGTCGATCTTGCTGGAAATTGTAAAATTTCAGATTTTGGAATCTCCAAGCGGTCCGAGAACATATATCAGGATAATACCCAAATGTCTCTGCAAGGGTCAATTTTTTGGATGGCCCCTGAAGTGGTTCATAACCCTTCAAAAAAGGGTTATAGTGCCAAAGTTGATATTTGGTCTTTGGGATGTGTTGTGCTGGAAATGTTTGCTGGAAGACGTCCTTGGTCAGATGAAGAAGCCATACAGGCGATGTTTAAGGTAAGTTTTTTTGCTTAATCATTTATGTGTGATGATGTTTATTTGGTTTCTTTTGTAGCTTGGTGCTGAGCGGCTACGGCCACCGGTACCGCCGGATGTTAAATTGGGTAGAATGGCAGATCATTTCCTGGCTCAATGCTTCATAGTGTTTGTTTTCTCATACAAACAAAACTATATGTTTTACCAAAAAAATTTATTTGACCTGATGGCTAAATGATATATTTATTATTCATGGCAATAGTGATCCAGAATTGCGCCCAACTGCTGACCGGTTAACAGATCATCGGTTTTTGGAATTGGAAGATAAAAACTGGCGATTTGAAGATTCTGAACTCTATCGGTCAGTATTTCTACGCTTCACTTCCTCAGCTTGATGAGTTGATGAGTAAACACATCTCATTGAATCTTTAGTGCCATTCGCCAGCCTCAAAAGTGACTTGACTATTACCATCGTTTGCTATATTCATTACACATACATATGCATCACGTTACATCATTTTGTACTATTTGCTGCGTTGATTGGTTTGACTGTTTTCTTATTTGAGTTGTTTGTTTGTTTTTCTCCCAAGTTGAAAAAATTTGGTAAATAGTACATTGAACACTTTTGTGAGGGACTTGTTATTATAGCTTGACTTTTTTGCATTTTTTTTTTTTTTTTTTTTTTTTGAAGGATGCAGTAGCTTTTATGAGGTTCTGGATATTTCTTGGGTGAAAAATGTTGATGATTCTTTTTAGAATGGGTTTTTTAACCAACTCAATTGTGTCATATTTTATAAAAGGGGTCTTGTCAAGAGATTACACAATCAACCACATTAAGTTGTGTTTTTTTTTTTTTTTTTTTTTTTTTTGGCTTGTGCTTGTGTGTGTGTTTGAATTCTAACAGCAGGGAAAAAATGTTGGCAACTGCTAACAGGTAGACTCCACCCCCCCCCCCCCCTTCCCCCCCCCCCCCAATTGAACTACCTCAGTTCAGTTAGAGATGGAAGCCAGCTAGAAGGTGTCAGTTTTTTTTTCTGGTCTAAGGGTGGTGTTTATTTTTTTAAAAAGAAACATGCTTCTTTGTTTTTTCCATTGATGTTTTATAAAATAAATGAGTCAATCAACAAACATTTAGTGTGGTGTGGTGTGGTGTGGAAGAAGTGTTTTAGTGAAACATGTTTTTTAGTTTTTTTGTCAGCCAGGCTGCTAGACTTACCCAGTGAAATAATTAATTATTTACTGGATGAAGCCACACCTTATTATTTTAATTATTTAATTATAAATTAGTTACATTAAAATTACTTATAATAAATTAACTAATTACAGAATGATAAAATTAAATGAATAATAAAAATTAAATATAAAACTGTCCCTTATATTTTTATTCTCTAACAACATGCTCATTTGACAGGTTGGAAAAAAATAAAATTTTATATTAAAAAATAGATATTAAGATAAAATAAGATTTTGATATTCAAATAATATTAAATATATACAAAAAATTCAAATTTCTTATTTAGAATTGACTTCTACAGTAAATATTAAATAAATTGATGTATTTCTGACATACTCTGTAAATACATCTTTTTGACACCTTTTTAGAACAACTTTATTATTTGAAAATACTCTGTCTGGAATATTCTTTTTCTCTCTCTCTCTCATACTACTGTTTTTAGAATTTCATTGCCATGCTTTGTCCCTCCTTTGCCTATATAAGGCCTCTCTTTTGGTTGTTTTTTATTCATTCATTACTTACTTACTTTATTACAACTATTTACAAACCCCTTTATTACTATCTATTACTGCTTTAGTTTTTACATTAAACATAATTCTAATACATTAATTATAATAATAATCCAACTCTTTACCTCTTATTATTGAGTAAATAATCTTTAAGATTGGAAAATACGTACCTGAGTTTGAATCCCTTAAAACCCATTGTTACTGCCATTGGACCTCCCTGTAAAATCTTCTAGACCTGAAAGACCCCTGGACATTTTTAGTTTTTTTGTTTGAGAAAAGGGGAGGTGGAGGTGGATGTGGTAAGGGTGGTGAGACTTTTTTTTTTTTTTTGTGTGTGTGTGTGTGTGTGTGTGTGTGTGTGTGTGTGTGTGTGTGTGTGTGTGTGTGTGTGTGTGTGTGTGTGTGTGTGTGTGTGTGTGTGTGTGTGTGTGTGTTCTGTTTAATAACAATAAAAAAAAATTATTTGCTTTTGAATTTTTTTTTTTTTTTTTTGAAAAAAAATGAATGATTTCTTTTTTTATTTTTTATTTTTGTTTATCATGACTTATGAATGAAAGATCACAGGATAATAAAGTGTGATAGATATTGAAAGTCAAGTATATGAAATGTGAATAATAATTATCATCAAACTAATAATAGTTTTTTTTTTTTTTAACTTCTTACAATCTCACCCAGCCAAGGGCCTTAAGGCATGGTAAACTAATTGGCTAGGTGCAAGTGGGGAGTAATGAATGTAATAAGTTAGGTAACAACAGGGCAATTGAAAGGATGACATGGGTGGGGGCAGCCAGGTGGCTTGTGAACACATATGGGGTTGCCAAGGGGGGAGGGTAATCCTCAAGGGATCATGGTTTGATGGGCAGGGATTTTAGAAAGAATTTTTTGGGGAGTGGAATTCCGCAGCTGACCCAAGGTGAATGACCAAGCACAATTGTCCAGATAATGGGGGGTTGGCAAAGTGGGGTGGGTTGAAAAATTGGGGGGGGGGGGGTTCTCCAGCCTTCACACATGTGTCCATCCACTGTAGGTCACTGAGGGAGAATAGAGATATCATGGGGATAACAAGAAATTGACACCAGCATGAAAACAAGAGTGCCAACCATGGATGAAGGGGGTGTGGTTATAAAGGGGGGAGGTGGCAGGAATTACAAACCTGTGGCACACAAGTCAATGTAACAAGTGGCCATCCCAGCAATGATCTAACCACTTAGACCATCTCGCCAAGTTGACTAATAATAGTTTACTCTACTTTGACTAATCATTAGAAATGTATGTACAGTACCCAGAAACAAATCCTCATCACCATGCATGCATGTTTTTGCTTTAACCTGTTTCCCATCTTTTCCTCTTACAACATGATCACTGTGATACCCTCAAGACTCATGATATTGGCACTTTTGCTTTCACTCTATAATCTGGAAACTTTCTCTCTCTCATTTATCTGTTTTTTTAGCTAATTTGATACTGACAAAAAATGCACTTTTTTCCCACTTTGGGCCATGTATGACAGTTTCCTGATGTAACAAATGACATCGCGCACCTCAAAAGAGGACATAGATCAAAGGAAGAGGACTTCATAAACCTCCTCAAAAATTTTTGAATCTTCACTTGCTCTCATTGAAGAACTGTATCATGAAAACAGTCAAAATATTCCCTCTCTAAGGGATCCCTCCAGCCAGTAGAGGCAAAAAAGCACTTGTAACTAATCCATCAGACTTTCCTTTTTATTTCCTATTTCTTTCTTTATTTGTTTTTAATACTGGTTTAATCTATCCTCTTGAAGTTTTATCCATCACAGAGTACTTTTCTTTCAGTTTTAGTGCCTTCATCACTGACTTGAAAGTGGACCTTTAGGTGACTTTTTTTGTCAGTCAGTCGTCTAGAAGAGAGGAAGAAAAACAGGAAGAAGTAGAAGAGGAGATGGAGGAAAAGATTATGGGTAATAAAAGAAATAAGATTTATAAAAATTATTTAATTTATTGAGGAAAATCAACGATGTTTTTCTTGAGAGGTGACAAAAGTGAGGTTCTTCTTAAATAATAATATTATTCTAATGTAAGGGCTATGCGCGGCAGACACTGTGATTACTATCAGACTTAAAGCAACCTTTAAATTGTTATATAGAATTTTAATTAGAATTTTATTACTAATAAAAAGAATATAAACGTAATGTAAAAGTATATTTAATTTGTTGAGTGTATAGTAAGTGATGCTTCTACAGGGGATTATCCAAGGCCCTTTTATAGGCAATGGGTCCTCTGAAGCACTACAAATGACTATATACAAAAGAGTAATGAAGTAAAACAAGAAGATAAAAGAAGACATTTGTAACATAGTAATTAAGAGAAAAATATACAAAAAATAATAAGTATCCCAATTAAGAATGTAAAATTCCCATCCTAAATTCCCCAAATCAGTTAATATAAAATAATAAGTAACTAAACAACCATGTGATCTAAGAACTATGGGAAAAACAAATCAAAACAAGTATTACAATCCGTTTTCAGCATTTCTAAGTGAAACAAATAACATGTTTTGACGCAACAAGGTATGCAATCAATTTAATTCAGCGTAAATTTATATTATTTAATTGTTTTCACTTATGTAATTAAATACTATTATAACTGAAACAATCAATTAATTTAATTTGAGAAATTATAATACTATTTTATAAAATAAGTATTATAATTTATTTAATTTTCTTCCTGACACAATTAAGGGTCAAAAGAAGCGCCATTAATTATTGTTTAATACTATATGAAAGATGTTATTTAATATATAAATGTAAATAATTAATTTAATTATATTATAAGTCAATTTTACACTTATAATTATAATATATGTTTTTAATTAATTAAATATAAATTTATAATTATTAAATACATAAAAATGCGCCATTATTTGTAGAATATAAAATATATTATGTTTAATTTAAATGTATAAAAATTTATATAAACAATAAAATTAATATAACACTTATATGTAATAAGATACTTATATAATTTTATTATGCAACAAAATATTAATTTATATACATTAAATACAATTCTTAGGCCCTCTTTCAGGTCCTATAAGTTAACATATCATTTACTGGGCTCCTGGAATAGCCTGGCTGACACTCCCTCACTCTAAAAAAAACAATAAAAAAATGCTAAGATTTTTTCTTTTTGTACTTTTTCAACAGAGTAGGCAGATTTGAAATCTACTTTCCAGGTATCCATGCATCATGTTCAGATGATTTGTTCTTATATCTCAATAAATATTCAGTACCTCTTTCAGAAGTGATAATTCTATCATTGAGAATTTTATCAATTTCTGCTGTTTCTGTGACTTCCTGAGGGTTTTTCTTAGGTCTTCCCCTTCTTTTGGGGAATAAGTCACTGTTGGAAGTATAAGGCTTAAGCAAATAAATGGGAAAAACAGGATGTTTCCTATCATATGGAGAATACAATACAACTTCTACTGCATTATCACCAACCATTCTTTTAACAACAAATGGTCCTACAAAAGGATCTTTTAATTTGTGGTTACCTTGTAAATTGAAATGGACAGTAGAGATCAACACTTCATCACCCTTGTTAAATGTTTATTCTTTATGGGATTTATCCCATCTTTTCTTTTCATATTCAAATGCTTTATCAATACATCTCTGAGCATTTTTTCTGCATAGCTGTTGCATTTGCATGAAAGATTTTACACCAGGGTGTAGTTCCAACTTAGGTAATTTATTATTGAGAATCTGAGCAGGAGTATGTGGGACATAACCTAACCAAAGCTCAAAAGGCTTTTTCTCAGTGACAGAATGAACAGTGCCATTATATGCAAATTCAAGACCAGGCAATAGAGTGACCCAATCATGAATAAATCTGTCATTGTCTTTATATTCTAAACCAAAGGCACAATACCTTCTAATCATATCTTCCAGAGTTTGAATCATTCTCTCAGCTAGACCATCAGTCTGAGGATGGTGAGCTGTAGACAATTTTAACTCACAGCCACAAATATCCATCAAAGAGGTCCAAAACTCAGAAGTAAATTTAGGATCATTATCAGAGATAATGGCTTTTGGAAAACCAATAATATTAAACATGTAAGACCACCATAAGAAAGCTAATTCTTTGGTGGATACATCTTTGTGGGTTGGAATAAATTTGCACATTTTTGTGAATCTATCTACTATTACCCAACAAGAGTTAAAGCTTTCTTTACCTGCAACAGGAAGACCAGTGACAAAATCCATATTAATGATTTGCCAGGGAGCATTAGGTGCTTCAATATGTTGTAATAACCCTGCTCTCTTACCTGTCAACCTTTTAGATTTTTGGCAGTAATCACAAGATTCAACATATAATTTTGTGTCTTCAGACATATTAGACCACCAAGCAGTGTTTTTGATTCTAACCAATGTTTTCTCAAGATCAAAATGACCAGCCAATATGTCATCATGACAAAGTTTGAGGATAGTTTCTTTCATAGAAGGAGGAATTACAATCACATTAGTAAGCTTTCTTCTATAATATATATAACCATCTTCAATAGAAAACTTTCCTTTACTCAAAGCATTTTGATACTTTGCAGGAAGAGTTTTTATTAATGCTTGAATTGAAGCATTCTTAGGATCATTTAAAATAGTAACCAATTTATTTAAATCAGAAAAATTCTCATATGAATCCAGTATTAATTGCAATAACTCTTCTTCCATATCCACTACAAATATACCATGTATATGAACAGTATCATCCTCAGGTACATAAGCAGGATTTGAGTCATTATTTGGCAGAGGCAATATGGAGAGCATATCAACATTGGAGTGAACATTTCCAGCCCTATGGATAATTGTCACCCGTCCTCTGTATTCTTGAACAGCAAGTTGCCACCTGAACATATGTCTGTTAGGTGTCTTCAGGTTTAAGAGGGACTTCACAGCACTACAGTCAGTTACCAATTCAAATTTTTGGTCATCTAGATAGTAATGAAGCTTCTCAAGAGCCCAAACAACTGCTAAGAACTCTAATTGAGTGGCACCATATTTCAATTCACTATTTCTCAAGGTTCTTGAAATATAACAAATTACAACCTCTGAGGATTTATCATTAATAATTTGTTTCTGGTGAAGGGCAGCACCCAGACCAATAAAGCTAGCATCTGTATACAGGACAAATGGTTTGTTAAAATCTGGAAGAGCCAATATAGGGGCTGTCATTAAGCAACTTTTTAATGTATCAAAAGCTTTTTGACAGTCATTATTCCAGAGAAAGGCAACATCTTTTCTGGTCAGTTTTGTAAGAGGCAAGGCTATGACCTGATAATTTTTAATATATTGTCTATAATAGCCACACATACCCAAAAAACTTTGGATTTCTCTTACAGAAGTTGGTGCTTTCACATTTTGAATGGCAGCAACTTTGTTTTGGTCTACACAAATTTGTAAGCCTGACACATCATGGCCAAGGACTTTCAAAGATTGAAAACCAAATTTACACCTTTTTAAGGATAAGGTCATATTGATTTCATCCATTTTTTGGAAAACTCTATTCAAGTGAATCATATGTTCATCAAAAGTTTTAGAAAAAACAATGATGTCATCAATATAAACCATGAGCCATCCTTCAATTATTTCTTGATGGAGAGTGTTATCCAAGACTTTTTGGAAAACTGAAGGAGCATTTTTAGGGCCAAATGGCATCCTAACATACTTATATATTCCCACATGAGTAGCAATAAGCAAAAAGTTTTGAGAATTTTTCTCAACTGGAACTTGATGATATCCTTTATTACCATCCAGACAACTAATAAATTTTGCACCTTGCAAGGTAGCATGTATTGAATTAATTCTGGGTTAAGGATAGATATCATCAACAGTATAAGTGTTCAAAGCTCTGTAATCTCCACATAATCTAGCCTTATCTTTTTTATAAGAAATTAAGACTGGGGAGATGACACAATATTTGGGGGTGACATCTACTTTCTCAATGATATTCATTTTTAATAATGTTGCAATATTATCTTCAATATCTTTTCTTTTTGATGGAGAAGCAGGATATGGTTTTTTCTTAAGAGTAGGCGGAATATCACTCAAGTTACAGGATAAGGTAATTTTCATTTCTTCCTGAACAATTCCCAAGACATGAGAACCATGAGCAAAAGCCATAGGGAAAGAGGTAATAGAGGCAATAATAGAATCCTTTTTTTCACTAGTCAACTGATCACCAAAGAAGCAGTATTTATTTCATTTAATAAATCATCCATTTAAGTTGTTGTTCTGCCTTTACACTGGATTAGTGAGTTACAAGACTTTAACAGATGCCCCAAAGGTTTTCTAGAAGAGGAAATTTTGAATTTCCTTTTGCCATTCATTCCTAAGGTAAAGCAATTATTTGCTGGGTCCAATTTCACACCAAACATGGTTAAAATATCATTTCCCATAATAAACCAATTGCTTAAATTATCATTTTTCATGACAACAAATTCACAAATAGCTCTGACAAAACCACCATTATATTTGAAGAATACAGAGGTTTTGTATTTGCCAATAGGAATTAAGGTAGAACCATACCCTCTCCATTTTTCAGAAGTCACAGGTAATAATTTACTCAAATAATCCCTATCTACTGAAGCTAAAGCTTTTTCAGACACTACACTTCCTCCAGCACCAGAATCAAGAACTACATCAACATTTTTACCATTAATGATAACAGGTGCCTTCAAAGGGGATATAGGTATAGAATTGTTAGTAATATCTTTAATTATCTCATCATTTTCTACTGAAGATAAATCCAATACACATTCTTCAGATATATTATTTAAATAATGGACATCCTGTTCCAACATTAAAACATCTTTAACAGATTCATTGTCATAGGAGATATTACTTTCACAGTCACTAGAAGAATTATTGACATCAAGTTCAACTTCATCAGTGTCTTCATTTTGTTCAACAAGATGAATTTTCTTGTCACAAAAATGACCCTTCTGCCACAGTTTGTTACATTTATAACAAGTATTTGTTGCATATTTTTTAGGTGCAACTGGGGCAGAGGGTTTACCAGATTTTTCTGGGAGCTTTGTAGAAGTTTTATTTTGATCATTATAAGATTTACCAAGGTAATTCTTTGGTTCATATCTATGGTTGAGTAGTACCTCATTACAGATATTAATGAAAGAAGAATTTTCCCTTACATGCTCAGTTCTAGCCACAATCAAATCTCTAAGAGAATTTGGTAATTTATACAAGATTTTATCTCTCCAAATATCATAATCCATCTTTGGATCAATTGCTCTTAGGATTTTTGTCACTTTCATAAGAAAAACAATGGGCTTTTCAACAGAGGAGGATACATATATAGTATTCTCATACAGTCTTTGCTGAGCTAACCTGAATTTTGAACCACCAAACTGATTCTCAATCAAGGATTTCCAATCATTCCATGTATAATGATTGTTATCTAAAAGAACAGATTCATACCACATCAAGGCTACATTGTAAAATAAAGAAATTAGCTTAGAAACAATTTCCTCATCAGGTAGTTTACAAGATCTCTTTAAATTATCAATTCTTTGGATAAAGTGTTGCCAATCAGAGGAAGAATCACCATCAAAGGTAGGATATTGGTCTAACTTAGGCCAATTTTTCTGACTACTGGGATGGTCCACTTTTTGGTTTGAATTATTCATCATTAATAATTCCTGAAGTTTAGCCAGGTGTTCAGAAATTTCATTATTTACAGAAACAGCTGGTGCATGAACATCACAAGATTTTTTGCTAGTAGCAAAAGATTTTACAGACTCATTGTCAGTTTGTTTAATGGTTGAAATATGAGGAAGAAAGGAGGAACTTTGCTCAGGTTCTTTTCCTTTATTTTTATGCAGCTTATTGACAGCATTCTCATTCATTCCATTATTGATGGTTAAGGTTGAGAATTTTTCCTGCAGGTCAGACACATAGTTTCTTATCCTTGGAATTTCAGACATCTGGTCATTTACTTTTGCAAGAGATAGAACATTTCTGTCCTCAGAAACTGTGTGTTTGGCACTTAGTGCATTGAAATCATTCTTTAGCTTTTTAAACTCATTTTGTAGAGATTTTATTTCATTTTTTAATGAATAATTTTCTTCAATAAGGGGTTTCAATTCACTCAAGGTCTTATGTAGATTGATATTTCTATCTGAGATAGCTCTATGGTCACTCCATATTTGTTTTTGTTGACTAAGAACAATATTCAAGGTTTCTTTGATTTTAAAATAAGCTGTATTCTGTACAGAAGAACTCACTTTACATTGTAAGTGCAAATTATTTAATCTATCATTTTCATGGATTAACACATCTCTCAAATTTTTGTCTTTCACAACATTAAAATCAAGGGTATCTTTCATTATTTCCTCAGAAGTTTTCTCAATTAATGTATAGAATTCAGGGGGAACAGAATCATTCTTAATTGCAAGAGAAGGATTAATTAAAGAAGTAGAAGTTAAATGTAAAGGTTCATCAAAAGACAATTTGCTAATTACATCAATAGGGCTACTAGTTACAGGAAGCTGTCTTTTAACAGGTTTAACTGTTCTTTCACCATGTTCAATAATATTACCTGAAGAAGAAGTTTTATTAGAAAACATACCCAAGTGACTATCAACCAAATTACTTACCATGGCAGAGGAGGAAACTTCCCCTGAGACTGAGTTTGGGATTGTGCTTGGGCCTTTTTTCTCCTGCTTGGTTGGTAAGGATGAGGAGGAGGATGGAAATTGGGTGTTCTGGATGGGCCAGGCTGATGATGAGGAGGATGTTGCACATTCTGCTGGTAGTGACTCATTAGATAATCCCATTTACATTGCTATACTTCCATAGTACTTTGATTTTGTGTGAAGGAGCTGGGGGGCTGTGAAGGTTGAGCCTGAAACTGAGGCTGATTGGGAGGCAACTGAGGAGGGGCCTGGGCCTGATTTTGGTTCCTGAGTTCCTGAACTTGATCCCACAAGGTGTCTACTTTTGCCTTGTATTTCATGTTTTCTGTCTTCAGTTCTTTGATATGACTGGACAGATTGCTGATTTGTTGGGGCAGAGGAAGATTTTTTATTTTGAATCCTTTTGGAAGACCTTATTGAGGTACTAGAGGCTTTACTTCCTTCTGTTGTGCTAGGGGAAGGGAGTTTGATTTGTTTACATTTCCTGTCATTTCCACATCCTGAATTATGTGAATTTTTCTTGTTAGAATAAGATTTTTTATGTTCAACTTTAGAAGCACTCACAGTATCAGCATCATAATCAATTTCAATTTCATCCACTTGCATGTTATCCATTTTCTCAGCCAAATTGTTGGACATAATAGTGGGAAGATTAATTAACTTCTTAAAAAAAATTAATAAAAGTCAGTTAATAATTGCTCCAAATAAAAAAAATTTTTTATTAATTAAATTATATAAAAAAAAATTTTAATATAAAGTAATATTTATAAAACATTAATTTAGAAAATGGATTGCAAAGTTAAATTGGGAATAAACAATTAGGTTAATTCAACCAATTAAATTACCAAAATTAAATATGGCAATATATGGGACTAAGTACAAAGTACTATTTAAGTCAACCAAAATGAACAAAAATTAATAATAGAAAAAATTTAATTTAATAATTCAAATTTTATTAAAAATAATGTTAATTTCTTCTAGGACTAAGAGGAATTAAACACTCTATAATAGTCAACTAGGTAAAAAAAATTATAATAAATGAACACTTACACTCAGTGAATCAGCAATTAAGCCACAATCACTGTTATTGCAGTAAAAATATAGTAATATGAGTGAGAGGTGCAAAGGTGAACTTACTATAGTGATCGAAAAATCACTTCAAAATAATATATGAATTAATATAATATAAACCTAATATATCAAACCCAAGTTAGAAACACAGTTGCGGCAAAAGTTTCTTTTTTGCTAGGTGGTCCGTGCATTTGTCGTTTGTCGCCAGGCTCGATCATTGTCGTCATTTAGGAAAGGCCCCCAGTTGTCGGTCAGTCGTCTAGAAGAGAGGAAGAAAAATGGGAAGAAGTAGAAGAGGAGATGGAGGAAAAGATTATGGGTAATAAAAGAAATAAGATTTTTAAAAATGATTTAATTTATTGAGGAAAATCAACAATGTTTTTCTTGAGAGGTGACAAAAGTGAGGTTCTTCTTAAATAATAATATTATTCTAATGTAAGGGCTATGCGCGGCAGACACTGTGATTACTATCAGACTTAAAGCAACCTTTAAATTGTTATATAGAATTTTAATTAGAATTTTATTACTAATAAAAAGAATATAAACGTAATGTAAAAGTATATTTAATTTGTTGAGTGTATAGTAAGTGATGCTTCTACAGGGGATTATCCAAGGCCCTTTTATAGGCAATGGGTCCTCTGAAGCACTACAAATGACTATATACAAAAGAGTAATGAAGTAAAACAAGAAGATAAAAGAAGACATTTGTAACATAGTAATTAAGAGAAAAATATACAAAAAATAATAAGTATCCCAATTAAGAATGTAAAATTCCCATCCTAAATTCCCCAAATCAGTTAATATAAAATAATAAGTAACTAAACAACCATGTGATCTAAGAACTATGGGAAAAACAAATCAAAACAAGTATTACAATCCGTTTTCAGCATTTCTAAGTGAAACAAATAACATGTTTTGACGCAACAAGGTATGCAATCAATTTAATTCAGCGTAAATTTATATTATTTAATTGTTTTCACTTATGTAATTAAATACTAGTATAACTGAAACAATCAATTAATTTAATTTGAGAAATTATAATACTATTTTATAAAATAAGTATTATAATTTATTTAATTTTCTTCCTGACACAATTAAGGGTCAAAAGAAGCGCCATTAATTATTGTTTAATACTATATGAAAGATGTTATTTAATATATAAATGTAAATAATTAATTTAATTATATTATAAGTCAATTTTACACTTATAATTATAATATATGTTTTTAATTAATTAAATATAAATTTATAATTATTAAATACATAAAAATGCGCCATTATTTGTAGAATATAAAATATATTATGTTTAATTTAAATGTATAAAAATTTATATAAACAATAAAATTAATATAACACTTATATGTAATAAGATACTTATATAATTTTATTATGCGATAAAATATTAATTTATATACATTAAATACAATTCTTAGGCCCTCTTTCAGGTCCTATAAGTTAACATATCATTTACTGGGCTCCTGGAATAGCCTGGCTGACACTCCCTCACTCTAAAAAAAACAATAAAAAAATGCTAAGATTTTTTCTTTTTGTACTTTTTCAACAGAGTAGGCAGATTTGAAATCTATTTTCCAGGTATCCATGCATCATGTTCAGATGATTTGTTCTTATATCTCAATAAATATTCAGTACCTCTTTCAGAAGTGATAATTCTATCATTGAGAATTTTATCAATTTCTGCTGTTTCTGTGACTTCCTGAGGGTTTTTCTTAGGTCTTCCCCTTCTTTTGGGGAATAAGTCACTGTTGGAAGTATAAGGCTTAAGCAAATAAATGGGAAAAACAGGATGTTTCCTATCATATGGAGAATACAATACAACTTCTACTGCATTATCACCAACCATTCTTTTAACAACAAATGGTCCTACAAAAGGATCTTTTAATTTGTGGTTACCTTGTAAATTGAAATGGACAGTAGAGATCAACACTTCATCACCCTTGTTAAATATTTATTCTTTATGGGATTTATCCCATCTTTTCTTTTCATATTCAAATGCTTTATCAATACAGCTCTGAGCATTTTTTCTGCATAGCTGTTGCATTTGCATGAAAGATTTTACACCAGGGTGTAGTTCCAACTTAGGTAATTTATTATTGAGAATCTGAGCAGGAGTATGTGGGACATAACCTAACCAAAGCTCAAAAGGCTTTTTCTCAGTGACAGAATGAACAGTGCCATTATATGCAAATTCAAGACCAGGCAATAGAGTGACCCAATCATGAATAAATCTGTCATTGTCTTTATATTCTAAACCAAAGGCACAATACCTTCTAATCATATCTTCCAGAGTTTGAATCATTCTCTCAGCTAGACCATCAGTCTGAGGATGGTGAGCTGTAGACAATTTTAACTCACAGCCACAAATATCCATCAAAGAGGTCCAAAACTCAGAAGTAAATTTAGGATCCCTATCAGAGATAATGGCTTTTGGAAAACCAATAATATTAAACATGTAAGACCACCATAAGAAAGCTAATTCTTTGGTGGATACATCTTTGTGGGTTGGAATAAATTTGCACATTTTTGTGAATCTATCTACTATTACCCAACAAGAGTTAAAGCTTTCTTTACCTGCAACAGGAAGACCAGTGACAAAATCCATATTAATGATTTGCCAGGGAGCATTAGGTGCTTCAATATGTTGTAATAACCCTGCTCTCTTACCTGTCAACCTTTTAGATTTTTGGCAGGAATCACAAGATTCAACATATAATTTTGTGTCTTCAGACATATTAGACCACCAAGCAGTGTTTTTGATTCTAACCAATGTTTTCTCAAGATCAAAATGACCAGCCAATATGTCATCATGACAAAGTTTGAGGATAGTTTCTTTCATAGAAGGAGGAATTACAATCACATTAGTAAGCTTTCTTCTATAATATATATAACCATCTTCAATAGAAAACTTTCCTTTACTCAAAGCATTTTGATACTTTGCAGGAAGAGTTTTTATTAATGCTTGAATTGAAGCATTCTTAGGATCATTTAAAATAGTAACCAATTTATTTAAATCAGAAATATTCTCATATGAATCCAGTATTAATTGCAATAACTCTTCTTCCATATCCACTACAAATATACCATGGATATGAACAGTATCATCCTCAGGTACATAAGCAGGATTTGAGTCATTATTTGGCAGAGGCAATATGGAGAGCATATCAACATTGGAGTGAACATTTCAAGCCCTATGGATAATTGTCACCCGTCCTCTGTATTCTTGAACAGCAAGTTGCCACCTGAACATATGTCTGTTAGGTGTCTTCAGGTTTAAGAGGGACTTCACAGCACTACAGTCAGTTACCAATTCAAATTTTTGGTCATCTAGATAGTAATGAAGCTTCTCAAGAGCCCAAACAACTGCTAAGAACTCTAATTGAGTGGCACCATATTTCAATTCACTATTTCTCAAGGTTCTTGAAATATAACAAATTACAACCTCTGAGGATTTATCATTAATAATTTGTTTCTGGTGAAGGGCAGCACCCAGACCAATAAAGCTAGCATCTGTATACAGGACAAATGGTTTGTTAAAATCTGGAAGAGCCAATATAGGGGCTGTCATCAAGCAACTTTTTAATGTATCAAAAGCTTTTTGACAGTCATTATTCCAGAGAAAGGCAACATCTTTTCTGGTCAGTTTTGTAAGAGGCAAGGCTATGACCTGATAATTTTTAATATATTGTCTATAATAGCCACACATACCCAAAAAACTTTGGATTTCTCTTACAGAAGTTGGTGCTTTCACATTTTGAATGGCAGCAACTTTGTTTTGGTCTACACAAATTTGTAAGCCTGACACATCATGGCCAAGGACTTTCAAAGATTGAAAACCAAATTTACACCTTTTTAAGGATAAGGTCATATTGATTTCATCCATTTTTTGGAAAACTCTATTCAAGTGAATCATATGTTCATCAAAAGTTTTAGAAAAAACAATGATGTCATCAATATAAACCATGAGCCATCCTTCAATTATTTCTTGATGGAGAGTGTTATCCATGACTTTTTGGAAAACTGAAGGAGCATTTTTAGGGCCAAATGGCATCCTAACATACTTATATATTCCCACATGAGTAGCAATAAGCAAAAAGTTTTGAGAATTTTTCTCAACTGGAACTTGATGATATCCTTTATTACCATCCAGACAACTAATAAATTTTGCACCTTGCAAGGTAGCATGTATTGAATTAATTCTGGGTTAAGGATAGATATCATCAACAGTATAAGTGTTCAAAGCTCTGTAATCTCCACATAATCTAGCCTTATCTTTTTTATAAGAAATTAAGACTGGGGAGATGACACAATATTTGGGGGTGACATCTACTTTCTCAATGATATTCATTTTTAATAATGTTGCAATATTATCTTCAATATCTTTTCTTTTTGATGGAGAAGCAGGATATGGTTTTTTCTTAAGAGTAGGCGGAATATCACTCAAGTTACAGGATAAGGTAATTTTCATTTCTTCCTGAACAATTCCCAAGACATGAGAACCATGAGCAAAAGCCATAGGGAAAGAGGTAATAGAGGCAATAATAGAATCCTTTTTTTCACTAGTCAACTGATCACCAAAGAAGCAGTATTTATTTCATTTAATAAATCATCCATTTCAGTTGTTGTTCTGCCTTTACACTGGATTAGTGAGTTACAAGACTTTAACAGATGCCCCAAAGGTTTTCTAGAAGAGGAAATTTTGAATTTCCTTTTGCCATTCATTCCTAAGGTAAAGCAATTATTTGCTGGGTCCAATTTCACACCAAACATGGTTAAAATATCATTTCCCATAATAAACCAATTGCTTAAATTATCATTTTTCATGACAACAAATTCACAAATAGCTCTGACAAAACCACCATTATATTTGAAGAATACAGAGGTTTTGTATTTGCCAATAGGAATTAAGGTAGAACCATACCCTCTCCATTTTTCAGAAGTCACAGGTAATAATTTACTCAAATAATCCCTATCTACTGAAGCTAAAGCTTTTTCAGACACTACACTTCCTCCAGCACCAGAGTCAAGAACTACATCAACATTTTTACCATTAATGATAACAGGTGCCTTCAAAGGGGATATAGGTATAGAATTGTTAGTAATATCTTTAATTATCTCATCATTTTCTACTGAAGATAAATCCAATACACATTCTTCAGATATATTATTTAAATAATGGACATCCTGTTCCAACATTAAAACATCTTTAACAGATTCATTGTCATAGGAGATATTACTTTCACAGTCACTAGAAGAATTATTGACATCAAGTTCAACTTCATCAGTGTCTTCATTTTGTTCAACAAGATGAATTTTCTTGTCACAAAAATGACCCTTCTGCCACAGTTTGTTACATTTATAACAAGTATTTGTTGCATATTTTTTAGGTGCAACTGGGGCAGAGGGTTTACCAGATTTTTCTGGGAGCTTTGTAGAAGTTTTATTTTGATCATTATAAGATTTACCAAGGTAATTCTTTGGTTCATATCTATGGTTGAGTAGTACCTCATTACAGATATTAATGAAAGAAGAATTTTCCCTTACATGCTCAGTTCTAGCCACAATCAAATCTCTAAGAGAATTTGGTAATTTATACAAGATTTTATCTCTCCAAATATCATAATCCATCTTTGGATCAATTTCTCTTAGGATTTTTGTCACTTTCATAAGAAAAACAATGGGCTTTTCAACAGAGGAGGATACATATATAGTATTCTCATACAGTCTTTGCTGAGCTAACCTGAATTTTGAACCACCAAACTGATTCTCAATCAAGGATTTCCAATCATTCCATGTATAATGATTGTTATCTAAAAGAACAGATTCATACCACATCAAGGCTACATTGTAAAATAAAGAAATTAGCTTAGAAACAATTTCCTCATCAGGTAGTTTACAAGATCTCTTTAAATTATCAATTCTTTGGATAAAGTGTTGCCAATCAGAGGAAGAATCACCATCAAAGGTAGGATATTGGTCTAACTTAGGCCAATTTTTCTGACTACTGGGATGGTCCACTTTTTGGTTTGAATTATTCATCATTAATAATTCCTGAAGTTTAGCCAGGTGTTCAGAAATTTCATTATTTACAGAAACAGCTGGTGCATGACCATCACAAGATTTTTTGCTAGTAGCAAAAGATTTTACAGACTCATTGTCAGTTTGTTTAATGGTTGAAATATGAGGAAGAAAGGAGGAACTTTGCTCAGGTTCTTTTCCTTTATTTTTATGCAGCTTATTGACAGCATTCTCATTCATTCCATTATTGATGGTTAAGGTTGAGAATTTTTCCTGCAGGTCAGACACATAGTTTCTTATCCTTGGAATTTCAGACATCTGGTCATTTACTTTTGCAAGAGATAGAACATTTCTGTCCTCAGAAACTGTGTGTTTGGCACTTAGTGCATTGAAATCATTCTTTAGCTTTTTAAACTCATTTTGTAGAGATTTTATTTCATTTTTTAATGAATAATTTTCTTCAATAAGGGGTTTCAATTCACTCAAGGTCTTATGTAGATTGATATTTCTATCTGAGATAGCTCTATGGTCACTCCATATTTGTTTTTGTTGACTAAGAACAATATTCAAGGTTTCTTTGATTTTAAAATAAGCTGTATTCTGTACAGAAGAACTCACTTTACATTGTAAGTGCAAATTATTTAATCTATCATTTTCATGGATTAACACATCTCTCAAATTTTTGTCTTTCACAACATTAAAATCAAGGGTATCTTTCATTATTTCCTCAGAAGTTTTCTCAATTAAGGTATAGAATTCAGGGGGAACAGAATCATTCTTAATTGCAAGAGAAGGATTAATTAAAGAAGTAGAAGTTAAATGTAAAGGTTCATCAAAAGACAATTTGCTAATTACATCAATAGGGCTACTAGTTACAGGAAGCTGTCTTTTAACAGGTTTAACTGTTCTTTCACCATGTTCAATAATATTACCTGAAGAAGAAGTTTTATTAGAAAACATACCCAAGTGACTATCAACCAAATTACTTACCATGGCAGAGGAGGAAACTTCCCCTGAGACTGAGTTTGGGATTGTGCTTGGGCCTTTTTTCTCCTGCTTGGTTGGTAAGGATGAGGAGGAGGATGGAAATTGGGTGTTCTGGATGGGCCAGGCTGATGATGAGGAGGATGTTGCACATTCTGCTGGTAGTGACTCATTAGATAATCCCATTTACATTGCTCTACTTCCATAGTACTTTGATTTTGTGTGAAGGAGCTGGGGGGCTGTGAAGGTTGAGCCTGAAACTGAGGCTGATTGGGAGGCAACTGAGGAGGGGCCTTGGCCTGATTTTGGTTCCTGAGTTCCTGAACTTGATCCCACAAGGTGTCTACTTTTGCCTTGTATTTCATGTTTTCTGTCTTCAGTTCTTTGATATGACTGGACAGATTGCTGATTTGTTGGGGCAGAGGAAGCTTTTTTATTTTGAATCCTTTTGGAAGACCTTCTTGAGGTACTAGAGGCTTTACTTCCTTCTGTTGTGCTGGGGGAAGGGGGTTTGATTTGTTTACATTTCCTGTCGTTTCCACATCCTGAATTATGTGAATTTTTCTTGTTAGCATAAGATTTTTTATGTTCAACTTTAGAAGCACTCACAGTATCAGCATCATAATCAATTTCAATTTCATCCACTTGCATGTTATCCATTTTCTCAGCCAAATTGTTGGACATAATAGTGGGAAGATTAATTAACTTCTTAAAAAAAATTAATAAAAGTCAGTTAATAATTGCTCCAAATAAAAAAAATTTTTTATTAATTAAATTATATAAAAAAAAATTTTAATATAAAGTAATATTTATAAAACATTAATTTAGAAAATGGATTGCAAAGTTAAATTGGGAATAAACAATTAAGTTAATTCAACCAATTAAATTACCAAAATTAAATATGGCAATATATGGGACTAAGTACAAAGTACTATTTAAGTCAACCAAAATGAACAAAAATTAATAATAGAAAAAATTTAATTTAATAATTCAAATTTTATTAAAAATAATGTTAATTTCTTCTAGGACTAAGAGGAATTAAACACTCTATAATAGTCAACTAGGTAAAAAAAAATTATAATAAATGAACACTTACACTCAGTGAATCAGCAATTAAGCCACAATCACTGTTATTGCAGTAAAAATATAGTAATATGAGTGAGAGGTGCAAAGGTGAACTTACTATAGTGATTGAAAAATCACTTCAAAATAATATATGAATTAATATAATATAAACCTAATATATCGAACCCAAGTTAGAAACACAGTTGCGGCAAAAGTTTCTTTTTTGCTAGGTGGTCCGTGCGTTTGTCATTTGTCGCCAGGCTCGATCATTGTCGTCATTTAGGAAAGGCCCCCAGTTGTCGGTCAGTCGTCTAGAAGAGAGGAAGAAAAATGGGAAGAAGTAGAAGAGGAGATGGAGGAAAAGATTATGGGTAATAAAAGAAATAAGATTTTTAAAAATGATTTAATTTATTGAGGAAAATCAACAATGTTTTTCTTGAGAGGTGACAAAAGTGAGGTTCTTCTTAAATAATAATATTATTCTAATGTAAGGGCTATGCGCGGCAGACACTGTGATTACTATCAGACTTAAAGCAACCTTTAAATTGTTATATAGAATTTTAATTAGAATTTTATTACTAATAAAAAGAATATAAACGTAATGTAAAAGTATATTTAATTTGTTGAGTGTATAGTAAGTGATGCTTCTACAGGGGATTATCCAAGGCCCTTTTATAGGCAATGGGTCCTCTGAAGCACTACAAATGACTATATACAAAAGAGTAATGAAGTAAAACAAGAAGATAAAAGAAGACATTTGTAACATAGTAATTAAGAGAAAAATATACAAAAAATAATAAGTATCCCAATTAAGAATGTAAAATTCCCATCCTAAATTCCCCAAATCAGTTAATATAAAATAATAAGTAACTAAACAACCATGTGATCTAAGAACTATGGGAAAAACAAATCAAAACAAGTATTACAATCCGTTTTCAGCATTTCTAAGTGAAACAAATAACATGTTTTGATGCAACAAGGTATGCAATCAATTTAATTCAGCGTAAATTTATATTATTTAATTGTTTTCACTTATGTAATTAAATACTATTATAACTGAAACAATCAATTAATTTAATTTGAGAAATTGTAATACTATTTTATAAAATAAGTATTATAATTTATTTAATTTTCTTCCTGACACAATTAAGGGTCAAAAGAAGCACCATTAATTATTGTTTAATACTATATGAAAGATGTTATTTAATATATAAATGTAAATAATCAATTTAATTATATTATAAGTCAATTTTACACTTATAATTATAATATATGTTTTTAATTAATTAAATATAAATTTATAATTATTAAATACATAAAAATGCGCCATTATTAGTAGAATATAAAATATATTATGTTTAATTTAAATGTATAAAAATTTATATAAACAATAAAATTAATATAACACTTATATGTAATAAGATACTTATATAATTTTATTATGCAATAAAATATTAATTTACATACATTAAATACAATTCTTACGCCCTCTTTCAGGTCCTATAAGTTAACATATCATTTACTGGGCTCCTGGAATAGCCTGGCTGACAATATTAATATTCTTAAGATCTCACAAAGGGTTGGAAACTCAATAATCAAAGATTTATGATTTAGAAATGATTACTGAGAAAATAAGGAAAGATACAATAATAATGATTTAACCTAAAGCTTTACCACTATTTACTATATATACATTTTATAATTTAATTGTAAAGAATGCCGAACCAAAATCCTACCCCTTTTATATCCTTTACTCCTCCTCGCATTGACCTCATACCCATCCATCATTCCGCACACCACAGACCATTAAAAAATACACCTGTTACACCTGGACCCTCCTCACTAACATCCGTCAACCCTTTAATCCTCCACTAACCATTCCATCCATGCTCACTACCCCTTTTAATAATCCACAGATACTTAATAAACCTTTTAGTGGAATATTACATTGACTATTGCGCTGTGCGTCGCTTATTGAGGAAAAGATTAACACGCACTATTGAGAGATTGACTAATTTAGATTTAGAGTTTAGACTAGAGCGGTTGAATAGTGAGTACACAAAGGAAAGTTGCAGTTGCTATGTAGAATTGCTTTCTGCGCTTTGAGTATGGATTTAGACCTCTGTATTATTGATTTAATGAGCTGTTTTTGCCTCGAGTGTCATGTGGCGCTTGACATTCGGACACTTATAAAATTTGAATTTTTACAAAACTATGATTTGTAAGAAGAAAAATTATCCAAAATCTTTACCTGAAAATTCTCAAGTACTTAACTAATGTTGAAAAGGATATTATTTTTGCAGTTTTTGGTAATGGATATAAAACTCAGCTCATTTTATATGTTCATTCATTCAATGGAGTTCAAGATGATGTCCTCAAAAAATTGTTGGATCTAGTTTCAACTTTATATCAGATGGCTTTAGTTTGACAACATTCACCATGGGAAATCAGGGGGTGAACTGCTAGAAGTTACCTCTCTTTGAAACTTTCAGGAAGAGGTTGGGAAAACATTGGGGAAATGTCATGAAAGTGTTAGAAAACTTTTTTTAAAATATATGAAAAAAGTTTGAGAAAAAAGTTGGCCCTAAAGTGAGACTCAATTTATCACTTTTTGAGCAGAGCTTTGGATTCAAGTTGAGCATCAGTTAGACCAAATTTGAGCAATTTTTGAGCCACAACACTTAAAATACCATAATATTCAATTTTATATCTAGATCCATTGAATGTTGGGAGGTCAGGTTTGATATTAGTAGAAATATCTTAAATGACACATAGTATACTAGGTCTGAAATATTATTTCAATTATCATTTTTATTTCTGCAAAATATATATAAAAGCATACTATTTAAGTCCTTTTTAAAAATTTTATTAATAAAAATATAACTCTTTAAAAATATTTGCACATAATTTTAAATTTTCTAGACAAAATTTGATATTGAGCCCTTATAAGTAAAAATTTCTCATTGTTCCTTGGAATAAAAAAATATAAGACAATGTTCAAAAAATTTAATGTAGAAGAAAATATATATATATATTATATAAGGAGAAAAAATAGTAATGTATTTTTTTTAAATTTACACTATTGAAGAAAATAATTTTATTGAATTGGCACAAAACTTAGGCTCTAAAATAATGCACTTCATTCAGTTAACTATATGTATTTAGTTATTATTAAAATGTGAGTCAACATTAATTATTAACATACATGAAAAATTCAATTGTGAATATTCATCTAATATTATATATATTCTCTAGTTTCATCTCTTTCAAAACTTTGCTCTCATCCTCCCTTTCTTTAAACTACCACCATCACCATAAAATTCATTTAATTACAGTGTCAAATTTAAGATGCATTGAAAATTTCTCTTTAAATTTTAAACCTATTTTTCAAAGAGAAAGATCAGTATTTAATGAAGCATCCACTTCAGTTATTATGCAATGAGAAAGATCTTTAGTTCATGTTTTTAAATTATTCAAAGAAGAAAAAGCAACACCTATTGGTGATTTTTCTAACAAACAGAGCTTCCAAATTGGACAACTACTTGGAGAAATTGGATCTATATCTTAAATCTGTCTTCTTTCACAATGAAGATATTTGATGTCATCAAATTGTTTTTTGGAAAAATTTTCCAGCACAAGTTTGGCCAAACTTGTGCTGGACACTTTTATGAAGAACACCTCACTTCTCTTAAAAAAACATGCACCTAACCAACTTCATATAGCAAAAGTTTCCTGCACAAGTTCAGCCAAACTTGTGCTGGACACTTTGGTCTTGTACAGTAACTTATTACTTCAAGTAAATTAAAGAAAAATAGGCTAGAACATGAAGATATTTGATTTCATCAAATTTTTTTTTGGAAAAAGTGTCCAGCACAAGTTTTCCTGAACTTGGTCTGGACAATTTTATGAGGAACACCTCACTTCTCTTAAAAAAACATGCACCTAACCAACTTCACATAGCAAAAGTGTCCAGCACAAGTTCGGCTGAACTTGTGCTGGACACTCTTACCAAAAAAAAATTTGATTCCATCAATTATGGTTATTATATGGCCTATTTTTTGTTTGGTTTTCCTTCCAATTTTTAGTCACTGGTTTTTTCAAAAGTTTCCAGCACAAGTTTGGCGGAACTTGTGCTGGACACTTTTCCAATATGAAGTTTGTAAGGTGAATTTTTATTTAAGAGAAATGAGGTTTTCCTCATAAAATTGTCCAGAACATGTTTGGCCAAACTTGTGCTGGACACTTTGGACAAGACCAGTGGCTAAAAATTGCAAGGAAAACACAAAAAAATAGCCCATATAATGAAGATAATTGATGGCATCAAAATATTTTTTGGTAAAAGTTTCGAGCACAAGTTTGGCCAAACTTGTGCTGGGCACTTTTACCAAAAAGCATTTCTTCATTAATTTCCATAACAACCTTTCAAGTTATACACTCTAAGGACTATTTTTGTTTTTATTTAAATATAAATATTTTTTAATTGAGTAACTGGATATTTTATTTTCAATAGCCTGTAGGTCTTATATTTTAGGTAAAATAAAAAAAATTATACAAAATTTAGTTTCACAAAGACTTAATAGTTTTGAAGTGAGAAGTGAATATATTCTTTTTAAAATTTGAAAATAGGAATGGCATTAGTTATTTCAATCCCTATAGTTATTAATATTTGTGATCAAAAAATTTGCTAAATTTATCTATTGTTGCAATTATGTAGTAAAGGATATCATTATTGTAAATGAAATTTACTTTCATAATTTTATGGTTTATCTTTTGGATGCAAAGTAATTCTTAGGTATGTTAAGGAATAATTTTCATCCTCTAAATTAATAATCATATTGGATATTTAAAAGCTTATGTTGGATCAATATGTTCTCAATGTGTGCTCAATGAAAGATAAAATTATGGTTATAGTTGATCAACTTATGCATAACTTGAGATCAATTGCGGTTCATTTTTGGACCAATCTTTGAATAAATGAAAGTTTAACTCTAACTTACTTATTTTTATAAAGTATTCATAAACCTGAAGTAATGAAGGGACACTCTAAAGTTCAGGAGAGGGGGTTGCTAGAAGTTCACCCTTAGATTTTCCATGGTGATTAAATAATATAAATCTATTAGGAGGAATTATGATTGGACTAGAATCGAGACCTGTATTTTAAAAGGGAAAATCTCTTGGTAAGATTTTATCATGATATAATTTCTTGAAATCATTTTTCTTACCCCTATACTAGGTATTTATTCTTTATTAAGAAGTATAAGTTCCATTCAAATGGATGAAGATTTATACAGATGGAAAAGATTAGGATTCTTCAATTAATTTTTGGCCAATTGATTAAAACATTATGTATTTGTGCTTTTCAATCTAATCATGAACCATCCATCAAAGCAGGAATACAAAATTGGACAGATATGGAATGGGTCAATCTGAAAGATGATTATATCTTTTCATCTAATGTAATGATTACATATGGAGGCTTTCAAAACAAGATTCATATGGATAAAAAAAGTTATAATTTTCTTACATTTGGGATTTTCATTATATCAATTCTTTTACTGGCCTACTGATTCCTTCCCCTGCTCAACTCAAAGGTCATGGATTATACTTTCCCAATCACAAATATATTATTGACTTTGGATTAGGGAATGGTCTGGTGGATGAAATTTGGAACTCTTCACAAGACATCCATCAAAAAACTCAAGATCCTCCTGGATTAGAATCTTGTGAAAAGTTTACTCATTTTGGTTCCTCACTTCATATCAACCAAAATTTGATAAAGAGGGTAAGTAAAGCGAGGCAAGAAGGTTTGATGAAAAGTAAAGCTTCAGGGAGGGAGGCTAAGTATGATAAATAAAAGATTTCCAAAGATTCAATTTTATTTCTTAAGTTTATAATTAATCATCTATTAAAAATAATCATCAACTTTAAGTAATGGGAAATTGGGCCTTGCTGCTGTATAAAGGTAATCATTCAAACAAGTAATTGATTGAATGTGTGCACAATACAATTCCGTGTCAATTTATTCTTTGACTTAAGTCACTTCAGAGCTCATTGGCATGAAGTACTCTTAATACTATTACTTTAACTTGGTTTATTATCTTTTTTGAATGATTTATTTATTAATTTATGAAATAA
Source organism: Hemileia vastatrix (assembly GCA_030280995.1). Lineage (NCBI taxonomy): Eukaryota > Fungi > Basidiomycota > Pucciniomycetes > Pucciniales > Zaghouaniaceae > Hemileia > Hemileia vastatrix. Next base: position 16,848,541 of record JASXTE010000001.1, on the reverse strand, counting down.
AAATGAAAATTTGGTACTCCTGACCCCCTTCCAGAGTAAATATCAGGGTAGGGTATTGTCATTTTTTTCTTTATGATTTGGTAGGGTAGGGTATTACCATTTTTTTCTTTGTGATTTGGTTGGAATTTTTTTTAAATGTATATACATGATTAAAAGACAAAAAATCTTCCATTGAATATTAAAAATGCATGAAAAATGAATTTACTTGCATTTAAAGCAGAAAGTCTGTAATCCAAAAAAACACCCAACTAAATAGGTCTCGATCCTCAAGATGGTAAAATCAAAAAAAAAATTAAAATAAAAAGATTAACATAAATATGAGTGTGGAATATATAAAAGGTAGTTCCTTCCCCCAAAAAATCATAGCAGATTTCTAGCAAAATTCAAATATTTCATCTTGTCCTTTCTAGAGACATTCAAAAATCTTACCTAGTCCTTTATAGCTTCTCACTATGAAATCTCTACCATCATCATCATCTACTTTAAAAGAGAATAGTACATAAGACTATAAGCTTACAAGGGGATACTGCATTCCTTGAAATCATTGTGAAAGGTCCAATTACTATTGTGTTAAAAACACCAGAGTAAAGAGATTCACTTCAACTTGTGAATTTTTTCAATGGTATCATTTAAGATGTGATCTCCTTAAGCTCAATCCAAATACTCAAGGCCAATTTATGTCCGCTAAGTACTGGTCTAATGATGCAGAAAGAATGATACTGTCACCACACAATATGGGGGGCAGACTTGCTAGCGAGTCCGCAACCTTGGACCCAAACTCACCACAGATTGAACACACATTGAGCTATTGACAAAGGAACCATACAATCAGGGATAAAACCCACTCAGCAGAACAGTTTAAGGTGGGTGTTCAAGTAGAGTTCAGTATGGGTTTAATATGAGTTCAGTCTGAGTTCCATCTGATTTATATCTGAGTTCAGGTTGGGGACTTGCTAGGGAGTCCACCCCCTATATTTCATAGTGTGTAAGATAACTTCCAGTATTATCTATAATTGATATTTTTTGGATTGATATGTATGCATTCTGCTAGGCCATTAGATAAAACTACTCATCCTGAACAAGTGGTTATTAATGATGATGAAGATTCAACAGAAGAACATAGTCAAAGAAAAAGGATAAAGATAAATATTCCAAGTGAGTATAAGGTATTTTTTTGAAATATAAAACATATGTATAAAGAATAGAGCTTAATAAGCAAAAAAAAGGTCACTAATTCATAGTAAAGATTCAGAAGAGTAAGATATTACTTGGAATCAGAGATTGGAATACAAGGATACTAATCAAGAAGAAGCTATCATGGAGGTAATTGATAAGAAGGTAGAAGGATTAAAAGAAAGAGTAGGAAAAAATTTATTAGAAATTAGTATGTTAGTAAGTGACAAACATATAGAAATTTTTAATGATGTACAAAAAAATATACAAGATATTTTAAAAGACCTTCATAATGATATCAAAGAAGAAATAAAGAAATAACATTAGTACTAGTAGATAATCAATCTGTGTTTTCAAAGTGTGCAAGAGTGATAGGGAGAGTTTTAGCACACATTTCACCAGGTTGGGAGGAAGAGCTGGAGGATGATTCAATAGTTGGGGGTGGTTTGGGAATTTTGTCTTCATAAAGATTGTTCCATTCATCCTTTAAGTGTGCAAGGAGATTATGTAGTATCAAGCATGAAATTATCAAATAAATAATAACCTTCATTTCTTTCTGGCTACAAAGAGGACTCCTCATTTCCGTTAGTGAAGCAAATCTACTTTTCAAAATTCCAATTGCATGTTTAATCCTTACTCAAGACTTGGCAAGATGAGTGTTGAATTGTGATTTTTCACTATTTTCATCACCAGCCCCATAAAATGCTGGGATCACATATGTACCATTGGTGTAAGCAGAGTTAGAAAGAAGATATTGATTTTCAGCAAAGTAATTCTCATGGTTTTGAGAAATCATTATTTGTTGAAAAACTGAAGAGTCATGGAGAGAACCAGGAAAGCTGAAATTAAATGCAATATACTTCTTATTTATATTGAAAACCAATTGGAAAGCAATAGAATACCTGAAAAAAGAAAAAGTAAGAGAGGATTAGTATTTTATGTAAGAATATGTAAGATAAAGATAAGAACTGAACTCTTTTTCAATCAAAATAATTATTTCCATCCTTTTCAGGATTTTGGCTCAAAGGGATGGTTGTGCCATTAACAAAACCAATAAATCCAGGGAATCCTTCATTTTGCATGACCTGTGAGTTTTCCAGTCTAATCTCCTTAGCGGGCTATGTGAGGAGCTGTGATTGAAGTGAATGGATGGCTTTGATGGTTCTCTTGGTGTATAAATCTACTGTTCCATGACTTATACTGAAGAGGTTCTCAAGATGAGTTATGGCAGCACCTTTCCCATTTGAACCAAATCGGCAAAGTGCCACAGAGATTTGTATTGAAGGGTCCCTCTGTAGGAAATGAGAATTTTTGTGGTAAATAGAATGATCATGAATTAAAGCATGTAGGTATTTAAAACGATGATAAGTAGTTTAAAAATTTGCTGAAAACTGGGATCAGGTATTTCAGAAAGTTTGTGGAGTGTATATTGTGGTTGATGGCAAATGCATGGGGTTTGGGAAGTAAAGTAGCAGTTCTTTAAAAGATGACTCATATAAAAAATTCAAACTCAGCATCAGAATCTGGATCAGACTTAACCAAAAGATCAAGGGCTAGAGCATCAGTGGTTGTTTGAAGCTGTTGATGAAATAAAGGAGTCATCTTAGTGTTTGGAGGAATAAAATAAGAGCAAGAGTAATCAAGGGCCGAAGTAAGGGTTGGAGTATGATGTTAGGGGGGGCCTAAGACTTTATGCACAATGTACTGTGTGTGTATAAATAAGCCCCTAAGGATTAGGTTGAGTAAACATTTTAAGGTATGGGGGTGTGTGTACCTAATGCTGACCAATAAAGTTAAGGGGAAGAAGTGCTTTAGGGGCTTGGATGTACCTAACAGATGGCATGTGTAGGGAAAAGCACACTGTTGAAGTATACCTGTTAATGGGGTATGTAATTTGAATTAAAATGACTTACTTGGTACCTTTTTTGAGGCTTTCTTGAATGGTGTACGTGGTGATGTTTGACACCCCCTAAAATATATAAAATAATGGGAAAAAAAGGATATAGATTATTAATTTCCTCACCTCATTTGCACACACACACACACACAAGAAAGAAATAATAATAATAAAAAGAGGAACAAGAAGAGGAAGAAAAAGAAAATTACCATCAAAAAAGAGAAAAAAAAATGAGCTAGGCCCTACATATATAGAGGGTTATTTTTCAATTCCTGTTTAAAACCCCTGGCTGAGTTTCTGGAAAGAACTATGGTGTTGAATCCCTCCCTTCAGCACACACAGGTTCTTTACCTGACGCCAAATAATAATCATAACACTTGATGTTTGGTACACTGTTTCTTTCTCATCTGTAATTTAATCATTGTATTTTAGAGTCCTTAATCAAATATGTAAAAAAAATAAAAATAAAAAACAACAAATTACTTGTAGATTTTTGCTCATCATGATAAGTATTTGTATTAACCAGAATTAGCAAGATTTCTAACTTCACTTAATATATATTTATTCTGTAGGATCATTGGGCATGAAATTACTTGATAGAAACAGTAAGACCATGAAAGACAACAAATTAAGGTGTATGTGTTTATGGGTTCATTCCACTACTTGTTTCAGTAAAACCAGTTTCATTTATGATAAAATTTCTTATCTACATACATGATAAGGTTCTTGTAATTCAGTTTTTGGAAGCTTTGAAATTACTTAAACTGAATTGGAAGTGTTTTTATTAGGGTGAAAAATTATTTTATTTGTTTACATGTAAATCTGATAAGGATTTTGATTCTTTGTATAGAAATATACACATATATGTATATATGTATGTATATGTTTGTGCACACCTGAGTCTTTAATTGTATAAAGATGAGTTCATATTTGATGATGGTAATTTCATGGAGTGAGCGTATGATAGCCAGATGATTGAGATATTGCAATCCAAACCTGTGTTTAGAAGGATAGTTTGGTTAGTTTTGGAGACTCTTTTCCGTTTGAGGTAGAACTTTAGTCTTCTGATTTTATTTTCTTCCAAATGAAAAAAAAAAAAATCCTTGATAGTCTGTGAGTTGCTGTTGGTTATGTGAAGATGTTGCTGTCAAAATGAAATCAAAGATTGAAGAGATGATTTGAGAAGATGGTTGTGTTGAGTTTCAGACTTTATAAGTGATGGCTAAAAATGAGAAATGTGTGGTTAGGTTAGGTGATTGGATGGACACTGGATGTGGGTGGTCGTCTCAGTTAGGGTTGGGGACATAAGGTGGTCGACAGGGCGTTAAGTGGGTAAGGGAGATGGTGAGAGTGGTGATGACAAGTCAAATGGCCAACAATCTTCATCCCCAACCACATCGATCAACCGGCGCACTCGTAAGTTTGTTTATCCTTTACTCTTTTTTCTTTTCTTTTCAATTCTTTTCTTTTTCTTTTATTCATCTTTTCTTTTTCTTTTCTTTTTCTTTTCTTTTTCTTTTCTTTTTCTTTTCTTTTTCTTTTCTTTTTCTTTTTCTTTTTCTTTTCTTTTTCCTTTATTCATCTTTTTCTTTCTTTCGCTTTCTTTCTTTTCCTCCTCACTTAGTCACAATCACTCCATCCAGCTCACTTACAAAATGACTTCAAATGAAATCAAATTCGGTCCCGTCTTCATGCGTGGTCGTCGTCCTGGCTCAGGATCGACTAATCCTCAGCAGCAGATACAACCCCACAATCATCCCCTTCAACAGCCAGCTCAGCTCCCTCCCATCAGTCATGGTCAGCCTCCCCAGCAACAGCTTCCTCCCCTCCAACACCACCCTGCAAATTACAGCTCCACGTCAGTCTTAGGCCATCTAGGCTCAGTCCCTTCGGTTCCTCCCAATACCGGATTGCCAAAGTCATTCTCATCTGTCGTCTCACCAGACCGAGAGGCTGAAGAAGCAAGAAAATATGGTACCACTCAAACTTCGTTCATTGAACTGTTTTGGCTGTTCTCACTCTTCCGACTTCCATTACTGACATGATTTCTTTTTGATTATCTATAATCGTTTCAATATTTATTCTTTGACCTACTCATATGACTCTAGGCTATCAAGGTCGACAGGAACTGCACGATTATTCGCGTGAAACACTGATTGATTTGTTTTCGGAAGAAAAAGCATCAATATTTCCTGAGGATCTTGATCCGTCAGATATAGCTGTCAGTGAAGAATTCATTGGTCCCCCACTGAGTCTAATTGAAATGACTGAAGCGGAGAAGCATGTGAGTTTTGTCTTTTTTTGGTGGCGATTCTAAATGTATTTTATTTTTATTTTTTATTTTTGAGTTTATGGTTCATTTTAGCTATTGCATATATATAACATTTATTCCAGCATTCATTTGCGCCCTAGAATTCTAATTCTTTGGTTCACCACTCTATTTATTGAAACTTATCCTTTTTTCACTTGAAAAGTATCAATGTACTCATTCTTCTTATTTTCAAATAGCTCTTTTCAGGTCCCTTCAACAGTGAAAAGAGAACTGGGAGCGGCAAAATGCATCAACACCATCAAAGTAGTATTCTTGATTCAGCTATTTCGGGAATTGACGCTAGTGGTGGTGGTGGTGTCGGCGTCGTTGTCTCCAATCGAATTCCTGTCGGTGGGGCTAAATTAGGGAAGCACAGTCCTACTGACCGCTTCACTAATCTTGGGATTCAAGGTGGTGTTCTTTCTGGCGTGGCTTCAACTGCTGTTGGGAATAGTAGAAGGCGGCCCGAAATTGATTTAGAAAATTCGGGTAAGTGGATTAATTGATTTTACTATTAGCCTTCACTTGGTTTATTTACTTTTATTTTTTTCGGGGTAAATTTTCTTGGTTTGCAGATACGTTGAGGCGGCTTGGTCGAACAGTTGATAATCCCTTAGGTGTATCGCCCCCTACCCCAGGAAACAAGGAACAACGACGTTCGCGGGAGACAGGAGTTCCGTCCAGCGGCAAGTGGAAACGTGGGGCAGCTAATTTCTCAGAAAAAAATGGGCTAGATCAAGATTTCTCTTTTGGTGGTTCTAAGCAATCAGTTGCAGATTACATGGTAATGGGATTGTCTATCTAATCTCGGTAGACGATTTGATATTAATGATGTGTGTGTGTTCTGATTAGAACGACAAATCTTCATCCACCCCTGGGAATTCTTCCAAACATCAGATCCCTAGTCATGATCATGTCACCCGCATTCCAGATAACAGTGATAGTTTGGTTGCAGCAGTCAATGAGTTGACTCTTAACCAATCTTCAAAGCCCCCAAAGTCTCCAATTTCTAATCCTTCCTCTCCAAAATTGTCAAGTCTTTCTTCAGTACCTAGTCAACCACATGGTCCCACTCATACCGATCCGATTTCACCGTCCCAAGATAGCAGTTCATTTCAAAAAGAAACCCAATCGATATCTTTGGTTGATGATGTACCACCTGAAAATATTACTTGGCAATACCGAGATACAGCAGGTCTAATCCAAGGGCCATTTTTGGGTTCTCAAATGCATCATTGGTACAAGAACTCTTATCTAACTGCCGGTCTTCTTTTGAAGCGCGAAGTAGATATGACATTTGAAACATTAGAAAATCTAATTGCTCGTATTGGTGACCGAGAAAAACCGTTTTTGTGCAGGGTTCCTCCTTCCTTACCACCCAATCTACCTATCCCTCCTCTCAACCCTCAAGCACCATCAAAGTCCTCTGTTGCCTCTCATGCGCCCCCGCCTATTGATGAATTTTCTCAACAGCCCTCTTCCTCGATAGGACATGAAGGGCCGTCTTTTGTCAATACTAACATTACGCCTACTCTCAACCCGCCAATGGGAAATTTATTTCAAAATGTTACTTCTTCATCTGATAATTCTTGGAGTTCAGTATCTGTCCCAAGTGGTAATTCTACTACGATGCCCATGGCTGTGCCTCCATCACCATCCAATATTCCTTATCCTGGCTGGCACCCAGCCTTTCCAGGGTACCAGCTTAGTATCACTCGTGGACCGCTGACGGCATTACCTGCACCCGAGTCTAGTAACAGTTACGTTACCCACGAATACCCTTTTAATGTGTTATTTCACCCCCAAAATCTGCCTTTTACCCTTGGTTTGATTCAAAACGAACATCCTAATGTTCCACTCCCCGTCCCACCTTTGGCTGGGTCTGGTTTGGGCACTGTAGATGGAATGCTTCCAGGTCAACCTCATTTTGCCCCAGAGTTTGGAACGTCTGGATTTTTGAATGATACCAATTCTCTTTCCCTTCTGCGCACCCAAGGCGGAGATACTAACATATCAGAAAATCAGGCTCAAGCTAGGGAAAACTCAGCTGCCGATGCCTGGTGCGATTCTTTGAGCAACAATTTAGGATCTTCTATTTCACAAGAAGGCTCTTCCCCTGCCTTAAACATATCTGATTCTAATCACAATATGGGCTCAATTTCTTCTTCATCTCATCCTCGGATTCGCCATCCCAATTCATCGATCCCCCTTGAGCCCATCGGAACCCGCTCTTCCGGTAAAAACACCCCTACTATAGCAGCCCAAGAACTTAGTACAGAGCCCTTAGTTCTGCAGTCTGAAACTCAGGAACCAATACCTTCTGCCACTTTAGTGACATCCATTTCTCATCCTCATGAAAAAATTGTAGCTCCTAATCAAATCCAATTTGACAGTCGTACCACTGAGCATGAGGGAAGAATTTATTCCTCATCTAATGATAACGCTATTCCTGTGTCTCTTTCTACGGAGTCCCAAAGTCAAAACCCCAAATCCCCAAAGCACATTTCTGTTACTCAAAATGATACCTCGGCTCATGAGGCATTACATGACATAACGACCCCATCCGAAAGTTGGCAAAATGTCCACCACCAACAAAGTAATAAAGCCCACCCACCACCAAAAATGCCCAACTCTGCTTCCTCTAAACAAAGTGGAAAAAACACCGTAATGAGTCGTGCTCAGCAAGAGGAATTGGATCGACGAACTTTAAGCATTCAAAAAACGCAGCAACAGTTAAAAGAAGCCCAAGCAATTGAAAGAGCTGCTCGTGAAGCATCTGAGGCTGCGGCTGCTGCAGTAGCTGTGTCTTTGACACATCCCGCGCCTTGGTGTAAAGAAGACAAAGTAACCCATGGCCCTTCTTTGCTTGAGATTCAGGCTGCTGAATCCAAGCAAGCTGAAAAACGCAAGGCCATTGAAAAGCAAGCTATGATTCATCGGTTACAAACTGAACAAGCCGCTCTTGCTGAAAAAACGGCAAAGGATGGCAAGGACATCTTACCTCCTACTACCACCTGGGCGACTCAATCTCCTACCCGTCATCTGAGCAGCAATCAACCGGCTCCGCCCGTATGGGGCGCGAAAGATACTGATTCTTCTGGTTCGGCAGTGCCAAAGCGCTCTATGAAACAGATACAAGAAGAAGAAGTTCGTCGCAAGAAATTAGCCTCGCAGTCCAATTCCGCTAAAAATGCAGCCTCCAGTTCCGAAAAAGCTAATACAGCTTACGCAAGTTCATTAGGTTCCAATGCCACTAAAGTCAGTCTTACATATCTATACTCTTTGAGAAATACTGATTTCAGGTTCGTCAAAATAAATTTTCTGTTTAAAAATAGTCTAGCCCAGTTAATAGTCCTTGGTCAGTGGTAGGGTCAAAAAGCAAAGTAGTTGCTTCACCAGTTACCACTGGGCCCGTGTCACGAACTCCTGCTACTGTTCCTGGCTTGCCTTCTAATATTAACAGACTCACTACGGTGAAATCTTCGAGCTCTCACGTCACTTCTCCAGTGGGTTCAAGAACTGGTGGTTTAACGGGCAATACTAAATTGCAGACCAGTATCCTCAATCCCGGGTCGACGACTAGCAACTCTGTCGAAGGACCCCCACCTGCTTCACCTGAATTCATGAAATGGTTACGGGAAGCTTTAAAAGGCATGAATAACGGTAATTGTGATTTTTGATCAAATTGATTTGCAGTTTGAACTTAGTTGATCTGATTGTGTTTCTACGGCTTGATGATAGTGGATGATTTTGTAAAAATGTTACTAGACTTTCCCATTAATCCGGATGAATCGGTCCTTGAAATTGTCTCAGATAGTGTTTATGCTGGCAGCGCTACATTGGATGGAAGACGTTTCGCAAAAGAGTTTAACGCCCGAAGACAAGCTGATGTGGCGGCTCGACTAAACAGTGGCCAAGGAAAAGCACAAACCACTAATGGCAATGCCAACTCTGCTGCGTCTACCAGTGCGCCCGTTGCCAATACTACCAAAAAGCCGTCAACCATGGCCGATGCCATCAAGTCCCAGCCTGCTCCTAAAAATGATAGCTGGGGCTTTGCTGTTGTCAATAAAAAAAAGAAAAAGTAAATTCTTGCTAAGAATGAAAGATCAGTCCCCAATTCTTACTAAAGTTCGATCGGGACCTAATAAACTCTGTCGATTAGATGCTAACCCTGAGGGTGTTATTTTTCAAAGGTAGAGAGAGGGCTGTTTGCAACGTATGCTACGAATATTCTTCTTTATTTTTACCTGTATGCGGTATGGTCATGAACTAGAGGGGGAGAGCAAGAATGAAAATTGCAGATCACAAAAATCAAGATTTTATATCTATAAAAAGGATATTCTCTGTGCATCAGCTTGTTTATGGTGGCCAGATTTACATGACATAAAAAAAGGATTCTTTGCCAGATCCACGTCGAGTAGATTAATTTTTCATGAGGCCAGAGAAAAATGCTCAAATTGATGAGTTTGCTTTTGCTATAGTTTTTTTCTTGTTTGATAGACGTTGTTCTGTGGGAGCTACGCCGCAACAGGGTGTGAATGCTTTGTGTTTAAATTAAACCATTATCATTTTTTAATCTGAAGAGGGATTGATTGAAAGAAGGGATGATTGTCATAAATTTGATTTACCACTCATTGGATGAAAATTTTATAAATACATATAAATACATAAATGAAAAAGGGCAAATAAAGAGTGAAACAAGTAGAGTTAGAGTTAGTAAATGGGGGCTGGTAATGTTCTTGTATTCTGATTCTACTTGAGTGGGTATTTATTGGTTATAGCAATGAATTAATGAGCACAACCTTTGATAGATAGTTGTGGGATTATTAATTTTTTTAGTGGGGTGAGTGGGGTATGGGATAGTTAGGATAAGAGTGGTGGGGAGGGCCTTGAGAGAGGGTGAATGGATAGATTTAAGAGTTATCAAAGTTTGAAACCTGACATTAGGGGGTGTCAGTTCTGGCAAATCTGCACTTAACTTGAGTGCAGATTTCAAAGCAAATCAGCACTTAAATTTAGCAAAAAAGTCACTTATTAGGGGGTGTCAGTTCTGGAAAATCTGCACTCAACTTAAGTGTGTATTTCAAAGCAAATCAGTACTTAAATTTTGCAAAAAAAAGTCACTTATTTCAAAAATGGGTGTCAGTTATGACCTCAAATCAGCACTTTTTCCCTGTTTTTTTTTTTCTTTTCCACAACCACATGTTGGCCACATCATCCCTTCCTTGCCCACCTTGTCCCTGTCACATGTGACACCCTCACCTCCATCCCCTTGTCAATCCTTGGTACACCACACCCCTGACTGAGATTTGAAACATTTTATTGCAACATTTTAACCAGGCATGTTTTTTCCCTTCTTTTTTTTTTTATGTTTTCAACCTTTTAATCTCTTTTCTTGTAACATAAAAGGTTCATAATGCCTCCCAGAAAATCTAACACTCAAAAGGCAACTCAAAAAAAAAAAAAAAAAAGCTTCATCACAAAGATTTTCCTGTAATGCAAGCTCCTCTCACCTGAGAAATCAAAGTCTGGATAGCTAAAAAAAAGGAAGATTATCTCATCATCATCAACTTCCTCAAAATTAAATCAGATTGTGATGCATTTTTTGGATGTGAGAAGTCTACTTGAATTGGATGTCCACCTTCATCAAAGGTCAATGGCTTCTTGTTGATAGCAGATGAAGTAAAAAAGAAAACAAAAGGGAGAATCAACATCAATCCTAAGAAAATGAAAGAGGTTCAAAAGTTATCAATTAAAATATAAAAAGGCTCATTTTTCTTCCACTTCCACTGGCTTTGATATTGATGATGATGATTTGGAGATTGGAATTACTACTGTTTCCAAAAAGTGCAATGTCATGTGTCCTTTCTATGAGGAAATGGATATTTGTTTTGGTTCCCAAGTTGATGTCAACCCTTGGTTTCTACATGATACTGCCAAGGATATGCCCTCTGGTTCTCAATCATCTAATAATCTTCCCAAAACACTTGTACTTCAAGGACATCAGTCTCCTCTAGCTTCTAACCATAATTCACCTGAAGATGATCCCAACTATCAAGCAGAACAATTATTTTGGAGCAGATCTGAGTTCTCAGAGCCCCAATTCTTTGATGTATGGTTACTTTTTCTATTTTCATAAAATCTTTGCTAAATTGCTCATTCTTACTTTTCTAGTCTCCTCCTACTCAAACTCAAATTTCAAAAAATATTAATGATTCCAGCAATGACAATCTGGCTTTAGAAGCTTCTTTAGATGAACTTCCTGAACCCTCTAGCTCAAACTCCAAACTAAAACATCAAGCCTCAACTTCAATGAACTTGAACCATCTTCTAAAATGTGGCAATACTTCAACCAGCTCTTCCCCCCCCCTTGAAAATTAATTTGATAAAAAAGATATAAGTAAGATTTGGTCACTATATATCTTCTTCTATAACATATTTATTTATTTTTTCTATTCAATTTTCTTATAAAAATCATCTATTGCAAAAAACACCTTCAACTTTGAGAATATGAAGTTTGGTCATATGCTAATGAAAGATCAACAGGACTTAGATTTAAAGGACAATTTTTTTTTGCTTAAACCAAATTTTGAAAAAGCCAGATTCAATGCAGAGGAGATGGAAAAAGTTCATTTTCACTCAGAGAAAGAAAAGACCCTGATATTCAAAGAGAAATGACAAATTGTGATTAGGAAAAGCAAGAAAATTAAAAAAAAGAATTTATTATGGAATGTGTAAAAAATATCCAATCTTATGAGGACATTAAAAAATTACATGACTTTTTTAATTGATTAATTGTTTTTTGGGTTAATGGATGGGGAATGACTTTATTAGTTACTTTTAATCTTATCAAAAAGAGTTATATAATCAGATTCTGATAACACCTTTTTTTTGTCCTTAATGATATCTAAAATATTTAACTTTTGGAATTTCAGATGGTAAAATAATACTGACACCTGTGCAAAAATCCTCATCATCAACATAATTTTATCACCTCACCACCAACCTGAATTTCTAAATAAAGCTAAGTAAACTAAATTCTATATCTGTTTGGAGAGTTTGGCAATACCCTTCCATGCATTTTTTTGAGGTAAGAGGTGGGTATCACCAAAATTTTTCCAAGTCATCAATTTTGCATGTCAGATTGGAAAATTTGGCAATACCCTCCCCTGCCTTGTATTGAATTAAGGGGTGAAAATCACCAAAATTTAAAATAATTACATAAATTAAAAAATAAATAAATAAGATGAGTCAAATTTACTAGTTTTAAAGTAATGACAATTCCTCAAGCCAAAATGAAGATCAAGTCTAGAAACTAAGTTTGGGACTTTCCACAGGTACAGGATAGACGAATCCCATGAAACAAATTAATGTTTTCATGATTACCATTTATACAACACAAGGTCGTCAGCCCATTACTTTAGTTTAGTAAATTGAAATATCAGATTTGTTTATTAAAGATTTATGAAAGAATAATAAATATTTGATGAATTTTTAAATACCCATGCTTTTTTGATCTACCTAATGTTTCATTGAATCTATTACTTTAACCATTTTTTTTACCTTCACTATGCAATATAGGGGGTGGACTTGCTAGAAAGTCCTCAACCTGAACTCAAATGGAACTCAGATGGAACTCAGACTGAACTCATACTGAACCCATACTGAACTCTACTTGAACACCCACCCAAAACTTTTCTACTGAGTGGTGTTCATCCCTGATTGTATGGTTCCTTAATCAATAGCTCAATGTGTGTTCAATCTGTGGCAAGTTTGGGTCCAAGGTTCCGTACTTACTAGCAAGTCCACCCCCCATATTGTGTGGTGCTTGTTGATTTGTTGCATTAAATTTTGACTGATATGAAATGAGCACCCAAAATGTGTGAGTTCTTGACAAAACTTCAAACCTAGAGGTGCTTTGATTGTTTGGTGGTTATCCTGAGAAGAGTTTTAAAAAGATTTGATGATTAAATTTCTTAAACCAAAATTAATTATACACTTATGATTTGGAAAGTATAAACCATGAGCTTTTACTTTAACTGGTGAAGGAATAGGTTGTCCAGTAATATGATTGATATAAGGGAACATCCCCAAAGTAAGATAATTGACATCATTCAAATTGGTATGAATCTTTTTGTGAAAATTAGAATGAGTAATTTTAGCATTTGAGAATAATAGATATTCACTGCTCATCTATTCCCATTTCAATTCACACCTATTTGATATTCCAACTCTGGTTGAAAGTTCATCATTTTTTTGAAAAGCTTTATTGCAGAGTTTTTTAAGCCAAAGATCAAGAAAAGAATTAATGGAAGATACAGATTCCCATTTTCAAAAATCATTATCTATTTCCAATTTAGATAGAATTTTGAGCAAAAAATAGAAGCCTATAGAATTAAAATGAGTGATCTATATTAAGAATTAAACAAAAATTATTAGATTTACCAAGAGAAAAACCATTAAAAAATCCTGGTCTCCATCCAAAAACAATTGTGATACCACCAAAAAAATTTATTCCTTATTGGTAAGCAAACCAAATACATTTGATATAGTGTAGATGTGAGATTAGATAGTTGGTTAAACAACATATCTTTTACACCATCAAATGAATTATTTTCATAAATAAATTGAGGTTTAAGAGATTTACTGATTACTGCCTTATCTTCATTGCCTCCTAATACAGTAAGATATTCAATATCTTCAGGTAACTTCTTGGGATATTTATTTTTTATTGAATTTAGTTTTATAATACTTGATGTTTGATATGTGGCCAAATAAACTATCCAAGTGTATTTTCTTTTTTAAAATACTTTCATTCTGATAAGATCAATCATCAATTTTTATGTTAAAAGGCTTTGATGAAGATTGAAATAAAGTAGATATTGAAGAAGATCATAAAGAAGATAAAGATGAAGATAGAGGTGTAAGGCTTGAATCAGTAGAAACAGACATTTTTTTTATGAAATTTTTTTTTGCTGGTCAAAAAAACCTTAAAAAAATTATTTAAAAATTAAAAAAAACTCATATAATTTAAAATAAATTACTAAAAATATTTTCCACAAAGAACCATAAGCATAATCAATATTTCTATTGAAATTGAGGAATATTTTTGTATAATTCTGAAAAAAAAAGAAAGAAAAAGATTAAATGATGTTTTTAAACATATCTGTCAATATTTGGATGGAGAGAGAAAAAAGAGTGAAAAGAGGGAGAAAAAAAAAGAAGTTAATTCTGCCTTGAAAATGAAAAATAAAACCACTTACCAGAAAAATGAGAAAAAAAAATAACTATTAGAAAATAAAAAAATAAAAATGAAAAAAATGACCTACCAGGAGAGATGAGCTGAGAAAAAAATGGACTTCAAATTTTTTAAGGGATGTTTGAGGAGAGGAGGAAAAGGATATAAGGGATGAAAGAAAAAAAGAATGACTGAATAATTATGTGATAGCTGAAACTATGCACTTTCATTTTGAGGTGGTGAACAAAAACAAATGAGACAGGGAAAAAGAGACTTTCAATGAAAATTCAAAATAAAAGTCAATATTGAGAAATAAAATTACAAAAACAAGATAATAATACATGCAACTTGATATTTTGAAGAGTATTGAATTTTTTTAAAGGGTTGTGTTGAGAAATTATGGAGTATTGTTGGCATAATGATAGAGAATATCTTACACCACACAATATGGGGGGCGGACTTGCTAGCAAGTCTGAAAACTTAGACCCAAACTCACCCCAGATTGAACACACATTGAGCTATTGATAAAGGAACCATACAATCAGGAATGAACACCACTCAGCAGAACAGTTTTAGGTGAGTTTTCAAGTAGAGTTCAGTATGGGTTCAGTCTGAGTTCAGTCTGAGTTCCATCTGAGTTCTATCTGAGTTCAGTTTGAGGACTTGATAGCAAGTCTCCCCCCTATATTGTGTAATGTTAGTGGGAAGTAATATTTGTGAATAAAAAGAAGGTAGTAATAGTAGATAAAAATGAAATGAACTTTGTAATAATTAAAGAATAAATTTCTAAATCTCCCAATGTGCTAGTGTTATTGGAAGAATTTTTTCACAGATCATAGTGGTTTGAGAAATAGAAGTGTTGGATATAGTGGGAGGTGTTTCAACTTCTTCATCTTAATACAACTCTAACTTTTGATCTTTGAGGTCAGCAAGTAGTTTATGAAGTATAGTGCAACACAGAATCCATTTGTTTACCTCCTCAATTTCGGACTTTTTTCTAAGGAGACTTCTTAATTCCCTCAAAGTGGAAAAACAACCTTTCAAGATTCCAAAAGAATGTTCAATACAGACTGTGGACCTTTTCAAATGATTGTGGAATTTGGAATTTTAACTGTCTTCAGTTTCTTCTCCCCAAAAAAAAGGAAGTACATAAATTCCATACATATAAGCAGAATCTGCCAGAAGATACTGATCTTCATCTATAAATTTTTCAGGTTCTTTTGAAATTTGCATTCTTTGAAAGACGTAGGAATCATGACATGATCCAGGATAGCCAGAAAAGTAAGATATAAATTTTCTGTTGATGTCACATATAAGCTGAAAAGAAATTGAATATCTATAGAGAAGATATAGTTTCTTGCTTTAGTATGGAAAATAATGAATGGAATTAAAAATAAGCTACCTCTTTTTTTGGTCAAAGAAATTTTTTCCACCTTGAGCATTTTTCTAACTCAAAGGAAAGTAGTACCATCAACAAAACCAATACATCCTGGTAAATCCTCTACTTGGATAACCTGAGATGACTAAAGTGGTTCTTCTTTAGTTGGAAAGGTGAGAAGTTTAGATTTCAAGGAGTTGATAGTGGTGATGGATCATTTTGTATCAGTGTTAACAGAGTAATACCCTAAAATGAAGACATTTTCCAAATTTTTCAAAGCAGAAATGTTACCAGTGGAACCCAAACAACATAGTGTGATGGCCAATTGAATTAAAAGATCAAGTTGTGATTTTTGAGGATTATTGTTAAAGATGGGGTGGTCCTGAATAAGCTCAAGCAATTGAAGGAAACATTCCTGAGAAGTCCTGAACAACTTTATACAACTGGGTACAGATAGGTTTAGAAGGTTTTGGATGGTTTACCTGGGGGTATGAAGTACTTGAGGATTTCTTGGAAGAAGATAATGTTTCATGGACATTTTTGACAAAAAAGGAAAATCTTCTTTAAGATCAGAATTACAATCTCAATCAGAGTCCAAGAGGAGCTCAAGAGCTATGAAATTCATTTCTTGATGTAGCTTATCACAATTTGAGAGTGAGAAAGGCATGACTCTTACATGTTATAAAATGTAGATATTGTATGTTGTTTTGAGTTATAAAGTATTATGCTTCAGAGTGCTGCGTATAAATAGGATGATGCTGACAAATCAGTGAAATGGGACATTATGGTTAAATCAGAACTTTCAGTTGAGAAAGTACATATTTGAGTGAAATAAATGACTTATTTCACTTTTGAGATCCACATGTGTTGGGGCTAGTATGTTTCAGAAATCCACACTAAAATTAGTGTTGTTTTCATGAAATTTAAGTGTGGATTTTCAAGAACTGAAACCACCTATTATATGTTGGTGTTGAACAGATTTATTTTAATGATAAAATATATAAATATAATTATTTTTTAAACTCCAGTTTACATGGTAATTGTAGATTTTTTTGTGGCTGGACATTTTTTAATAATCATCCCAGATGTAAATCACATCCTAAATTCTACTTTGAAATATTTGAGAAAATTTAATGATAGATCTTTGTGCATAGATGTTGCTATTAAAAATTCATGTTTATTCTTTCTATAATTTATATTAATAAATCACTTTTCAAGATCACATATAATAAGCAAAATAAATTAGCAAGGAATATCTTTTAGGTTACTTTATATAGGCAATTTTATCATTTTTGAATTTTTTTGCCATAAGATTGGCCATTTAAGTAATTCTTTAGCTACATTTATGAGATTTGAGTAAAAAATTATTAGAAATCTTCTCATAGGTTTATTAAAATTGAACATAGTGATTAGTCCAAAGCTTTTTTCATTTTAACATATTTTCTGATGGAGTTTTTGTCTACTATTATTTCTTAGATTAGTTAAAATACTCACTATGCAATATAGGGGGTGGAATTGCTAGAAAGTTTTCAGCCTGGATATCTCAAGGACTGAATAAAAATTACTTATAAGTTATGTTAAACACATGGACTATACATGGGAGCAATAAATTAGAGTACACAAATAGTATACATAAGTAAATTTATGATAATATACAAAATATGCCATTATAGCACCTTATATACATGCATAAATCCACTTTTTATAAGTCTCATGTACTTAATCTTAAGTTGGAATATTTTAGGGTAATCTTAAGAACCTTAAATATAAGGCTACATAATTTTTAAGTAGACTTAAAGCTGTTGTTTTCATTGTTTTATGTAAAAAACAAGAAATGCACTTTAAATCACTTAAAAGTTGATTATATGCGCTATAAATTTAATAATATTAAAAATGCACTTTGAAAGATCAATTTGTCTTAATTAGGGCTATTGATTTGGCTACTCAAATGCATAAAAATAACACTTTTCAAATTTGGTGTTTTTTATGCCAGAAATGGCTTCTGTGTACTGGCCATATACTGCTTGCATTTTTCCCATGTGAATAGCTTAATTTTTAGCAAAGTTAGATTTTTCACACTATAATTACCCCACATTTTATGCCCACTGTGGGGAAACACACTAAAATAGGCGACAGGCGCTTATTTAGTGTCATAGCTTAATTATAAATGCATTGACCCTCTTTATATGCACTAATTTCATTAATAACCTCAATATTGGCCTTTAATTCACTACCACACTTAAATTTGCGTAAATTAGTCAAGGATTTACCCATGCAAGTGCCTGCAAAGGACTGAATGTAGTTACCCCACATCTCACACCCTTTTTTGGGTTTTTAGGTGGTTTCTCAGTCAATTTTGGTTATTTTTGAATGGGGATTTCACGTAGTATAATGTCATTATTAGCCCCAAAATTTCTACTTTTAATCTTTCCTATTACTAAGTATTAATTAGTCTTAATTTCCCCTTTTTAGTCTTTTATTTTAATGTATAATACACATATACTCTCTTTTTTGCTTATTCTTTATTTTTGATAGATTATCCCTATTACTACAGGATTTTAGCAGGTGATAGCATTCTAATTTTGTTACTGATCACTCTTTGTGTTTCTGGAAATGTCTATTAGCTAGAATGAGGTGTCATTAACTGTGTATAGAGCTTTTAAATCAAGGGGTTCATTGGGGAAGTAATTGTGTATAAAAGGAGTGGGTTTTTGGTCTTGTTTTCTACATTCTTTATCATTACAATTAAACATATAACTAGTGCAATTACAATACATATCAATAGTACTTATAAATTCTTTGAATAGTATCTGAATTTATTAAATCTATTTTTCTACAAACTATAAGATTGTAAGCCATATATAATTAATGAGATTAAAATTACTGAGACCCTTATATTGAGTTATATTTTAATACTTATTGGATTGGTACTACAGTATTCATATAGGACCATTGAAATCTTCTAGAAATCTGACCATTAAAGCCGGTTCACGTCTCTGTACTTGAACTCAGCCTGAAAATTGGGGACCTTTCCTCAAGAATTCTGTTGGTTATCTTCCAGTAAGTAAAAATTCAAAAAGAGGCTACAAGTAAATAAAATCCCTATAGAAATATTTGGATACTTACAGCAGGTTGGGTTCACTTATATAGTGATTTAAGAAAAAGAAGCCCTATTATATAATAAAATTGTGATATTGAATCAACAATTTTACCACTAACTTAACATATAATTGTTATTAGTGGGAGTCAGTCAATAGACCAATTAATATTGCGATCTTTTCAGATAAAAATTTTTACAACTAATTTAACATAAAATTGTTATTAGTGGGAGTCTGTAAATAGACCAATTAATTTTGCGATCTTTGTAGATAATAAAACAGTTAAATTGATTAATCGTTTTATTTCAACAGGAATCTTAATCCCTCTTTATTGGTTTGTAAAATTCATTTAATATTTAGAAAGAATCTTACTGACAGATTTTCTTTTTTAAATATGAAAACTCGGCTACATATTGTAGAACAGTTAAATAAAGTGACCACATAAAAGCATATTTGACTTTTGGCACTTATAACTTCACTTCATACCTACAAGTAAGCAATAAAATTGTCTTCAGTGGTATTGATAAATACTGATAAAACTGCTTTTGAAGTTTTAAGTTCTCAAATTTCAATTCTTTGATTAAAATCCATGTTAAAATGTGTGACAACAATGATATTGTGAGTAATAAGGCAAAAACTTATAGCTTAAGACCTAGAGCTGAAAGACCTGTTACAGGAAATTCAAATGGAGGGCCAGGATTCCCCGACAAACAGCAACACTCCACAAATGTCTCTGGAGGAAAGGGAAAAACTGTTAAAACAGGTATCAATAAAGAAAACAAGAAATACCTTACAAGAACAAATTCACTCACTATCCACTCTACTGAACAACTTAACAATAAGAGTCAACAACATAGTAGACCAGATGAAAAATCTGGAGAAAAGAGCAGCTCAGGGTCTCATAGAATTCAATCAAGCTCTAGTGGAAATAAAGGCTCAACCAACAACAGTTGCACCAAACCATTCCATAGCCACACCTCCAGCCCAAGAGGAGGACCAAAAGATTACTGTAAGAAAATGGAAGTGGGACTGGCATGCTTAAAACTACAACAAACCTCAACAGCAGGGCTCCAGCAGTCACCCCTACAGGGGAAAGCCAAGGAGAGGCAGGGGAAATGAAATAAGACCTTGGTAACTCATCCATCTTCTCAGGTTCAATTATATAATCCTAACAATGAATTACTTATAGGTAATGAGATTGATAGAGAGTTACTAGATATAATTGATAAGGAATTAAAAAATTATTCATTTTAAAATAACATGTTAAACTTGTCTTTAAATGATGACAATTTACATAGTTCTATTGACCACCAGGATAATGCTATTAATATAAAAATGGAACCAAATGAATTAAATCTTGAACCTGATTATGAGTCTTCTGAATTGGACACAGAAAAAATTGAATATTTTTAAATGAAAATCCAATTGAATACAAAATAATTAGCAAATTATTATTAAGAATTGAAAAGTTGGAAGAATTCTCTAGAGAGTCAAACAATAATACATAAAGTGTATAATTAAACGTCACACAATCATTGAGTACAACAGCAATAGGTTAAAAATTATTGAAAATTCAAATAATGAATTAATCAATGAAAATAAAAGATTAAACTCTGAGATTAAGAATTTAGTAAATAAATTGGAACATTCTCAGAATATTATGGCTACCATAGAGGGATGTGTAAGATTGTCTTTTTCAAATGTGAATGATACATTAACTCATGTACCTTTAATAAAAGATAGGTTACAAAGAGTAGAAATTGAAATAGCTAACATTTTGAAAAATACTGATAAAGTGAAAGATAATACCTCTTATGTGGAAAGAGTACCAGTTTTTATGAAACACTCAGATGATAAACCAATGATTGAACATAAACATAGTGTCATGGGCTCTGAGAAGATAAAATCAGTAAAGGATGAAATAAATGATCATCTTTCTAAATTAAGTGAATCACTCAATATTCCTCAGGTTAGGGAAGCAAAAACTAACCAAAAGAACTGGCCTAAGTTAGATCAGTACCCTTCTTTTTACAGGGATTCAAAATCCAAGTGGTAAATACAAAATGGCTGTATTCTTTAAATATCATAATGGATATGTAAGAGCAGTGTGTGAATTTGTGGTAATGTATAATAGTAATTGTAGTGATTGGTTTATTATTGGCAATGACTTATTGACCAAATTTGGCATCAAACTAGATCCTGAAAATACTTGCTTCACTATAGGCATAAATAGGAAAAGAAAATTCAAGATTTGCTCTGAAAATTCAGTTTATTCCATTTCTCTTAAAGAAGAACAACTTCAAGGTGGAAGAACTACCTCTGAAGTAGTAGAATTGGAAAATGAAATCCAAAAAGCCTCTTTCAGTCCTCAACTCTAAAAAATTGAAGAAAACAATATTTTGAGACTGATAAAATCTTATCCTATGGCATTTGCTCATGGTTCAAATGAACTAGGATTGGTCAAACACCATGAGATGAAAATCTCTTTAAGTTGTGATCTGGATTATATTCCTGGCAGCTTGAGAAAGAAACCTTACCCAGATTCTCCTGAAAAAAGGAAAGACATTGAAGACAACATTAAAATGTTGTTAGAAATGGGTATTGTTGAAAAATGGACACAGAACCTAAGTATTGTGTTATTTCACCAGTTTTAATCTCTTATGCAAAAGATAAGGCAAGATTATGTGGTGATTAAAGAGCTCTGAATACATTCACTGTGGATAATATTTACCCTCTATCAAGGATAGCTTCTATCCATGCTACCTTACAAGGAGCAAAATATATTTCCTGTCAGGATGGAAACAAAGGTTACTGCCAGATTCCTTTGGAAAAGAGTTCTCAGAGTTTATTACTCATAACCACACACATGCGGATATATAAATATGTGAGAATGCCTTTTGGCCCAAAAATGCGCCTTCAGTCTTCCAAAAATTGATGGATAGTATTTTTCATCAGGAAATGATTGAAGGATGGCTTTTAGTTTATATTGATGACATCATAGTGTTCTCAAAAACATATGATGAACATTTAAATTACCTGAAAAGAGTATTTCAAAAGATGGATGAAATTAATATGACAATTGTATTAAAGAAATGTAAGTTTGGGTTTCAATTCTTGAAAGTACTTGGACATGTTGTATCTGAATTACAAATTTGTGTTGACCAGAACAAAGTGGCAGCAATAAAATAAATTAGTATACCTAATAATGTGAAAGATGCTCAAAGTTTTTTAGGTATGTGTGGATATTATAGGCAGTATATAAAAAACTACCAATCAATTGCAGCCCCTTTAACAACATTAATCAGGAAAAATGAAGCTTTCATTTGGAATATTGAAAGACAACTTGCCTTTGATAAATTGAAGGAGTGTTTAATGTCAGCTCAAATATTGGGACTGCCAGATTTTAACCAACCTTTTATCTTGTACAGTAATGCAAGCTTCACAGGGTTAGGTGCTGCCTTACAGCAAAAACAGATAATAAATGGGAAATTATCTGAAGTAGTTATCTATTATATATGCAGAACCTTAAGAAAGACAGAATTAAGGTATGGTTCCACCCAACTGGAATTTTTAGCCATTGTGTGCGCCTTGGAGAGACTTCATTACTATCTGGAACACCAGAAGTTTGAATTAATAACAGATTACAGTGCAATAAAATTATTACTAAACATGAAAACACCTAATAGGCACATGTTTAGATGGAAACTAGCTGTACAAGAGTACATAGGAAGAATGAAAATCACTCATAGAGAAGGAACATTGCATTCTAATGCAGATTTATTATCCAGAAGCCCTTTACCAAATGATGCTGACAACCCAGCTTATGTATCTGAAAATGAGGTTATACATATATTTGGGATTTATATAGTGGATTTAGAGGAATATTTTATGCAAAATATATTAGAAAACTATTCATCTGATAAAGATTTAGCTAAATTATCTACCATTTTAAATGATCCAACTAATGCCTCTATGAGTGCATTAATTAAAACCTTGCCTCCAAAGCATAAAAATGCGTTGGAAAAAGGTAAACTGTCAATTGAAGATGGATATATATATTACAGAAAAAAGCTAAGTAATGTAATAGTTATACCACCTTCTATGAAAGAGTTTATGTTGAGTACTTGTCATGATGACATCCTAGCTGGTCATTTTGATTTTAACAAAACATTAACCAGAGTTAAAAATACAGGCTGGTGGATAAAAATGAAAGAATATGTACAAAAATACATTGAAACATGTTACTCTTGTCAGAAATCTAAAAGATTAACTGGGAAGAGAGCTGGGTTGTTACAACAAATAGAGCAGCCGAAATCTCCATGGGAAATTATAAACATGGATTTTGTCACTGGCTTGCCATTAGCAGGAAAAGATAGTTTCAATTCTTTCTGGGTAATTGTAGATAGATTAACAAAAATGTGTAAATTTATCCCTAGCCATAAAGAGGTATCTGCAAAACACTTTGCATTACTATGGTGGACTCAAATGATGAATAATCCTGGGTTCCCCAAAGCCATAATCTCTGACAGAGACCCTAAATTTACTTCACAGTTCTGGACATCTTTGATTGAAGTATTAGGTTGTCAATTGAAATTTTCTACAGCATACCATCCACAAACTGATGGACTGGCTGAGAGAATGATACAGACTCTAGAAGATATGATCAGAAGATATTGTGCCTTTGGATTGGAATACAAAGACAATGAGAAATTCACACATGACTGGGTAAAATTAATTCCTGGCCTTGAATTTACTTATAATAGCACAACTCATTCTGTAACAGAGAAAACCCCATTTGAACTCTGGCTGGGATATGTACCAAATACCCAAGTAAATCATTTAAATAAATTACCAAGGTTAAATACACACCCTGGTACTAAATCCTTTATTCATATGCAACAAATTTTTAGAAATCATGCAGAGTAATGCATCCAAAAAAATATGAATATGAAAAGAAAAGGTGGGATAAATCTCATAAAGAATTTGAATTCAAAAAAGGAGATGAAGTCTTAATTTCAACACTACATTTTAACTTACAAGGTAATTTTAAATTGAAGGATCCCTTTGTAGGACCTTTTGTGATAAGCAAAATGGTTGGTAATAATGCTGTGGAAGTCATATTATATGCCCCATATGATAGGAAACATCCAGTTTTCCCTATCTCATTATTAAAACCTTACCATGCAAATGATCCTGACTTATTTCCAAAAAGAAGAGGAAGGCCTAAAAAGAAACCTGAAGAAGTTGTGGAAAAGGCAGAGATTGAAAAAATACTCAAGAAAAGAATTCTTACTAAAGAGAAAGGAACTGAGTATTTATTAAGATTTAAGGGGAAATCAAATGAATTTGATAAATGGATACCTGAAAAAAAATTTTCAAATCTATCCTCCCTTCTTAAAAAATTTAAACAGAAATAAATTCCTGTTCAAACAGCTGATGGGTTAAAAAACAGGTACTCATAATATTTTATTATGTTTTATTTCTTTAAAGTTGAATCTTTAATGCTACAGATTTATTCTGAATACCTGAAAATTACAAATTAATAAAATAAAATGTATAACTTATCATTTTTTTATTGTTTTTTTTGGGTGGGCAAGTGTCAGCCTGTATATCTCCAGGACTGAGTAAAAAGTAACTATAAGTTATGTTAAACACATGAACTATACATGGGAATAATAAATGAGAGTACACAAATAGTATACATAAGTAAAATTATGATAATACACAAAAAATGCCATTATAGCACCTTATATACACACATATATCCACTTTTTATAAATATTATGTACTTAATATTAATTTGGAATATGTTAGGGTAATCTTAAGAACCTTAAATATAAGGCTACATAATTTTTAAGTAGACTTAAAGCTGTTGTTTTCATTGTTTTATGTAAAAACCAAGAAATGCACTTTAAATCACTTAAAAGTTGATTATATGTGCTACAAATTTAATAATATTAAAAATGCACTTTGAAAGATAAATTTTTCTTAATTAGGACTATTGATTTGGCTACTCAAATGCATAAAAATAACAATTTTTAAATTTGGTGTTTTTTATGCCAGAAATGGCTTCTGTGTACTGGCCACATACTGCCTGCATTTTTACTGTGTGAATAGCTTAATTTTTAGCAAATTTAGATTTTTCAAACTATAATTACCCTGAATTCTATTCACAATGTGGGGAAACACACTAAAATAGGCGACAGGCACTTATTTAGTGTCCTAGCTTAATTATAAATGCATTGACCCTCTTTATATGCACTAATTTCATTAATAACCTCAATCTTGGCACTTTAATTCACTTCCAGGCTTAAATTTGCCTAAATTAGTAAAGTATTTACCTGTGCAAGCGCTTTCCAACGACTGCATCTAGTTATCCCACATCTCACGCCCCTTTTTGGGGTTTTAGGTGGTTTCTCTGTCAATTTTGGTTATTTTTGAATGGGGATTTCATGTAGTATAATTTCATGATTAGCCCCAAAATTTCTACTGTTAATTCCCCTTATTATTAAGTAATAATTAGTCTTAATTTTCCCTTTTTGGTCTTTTATTTTAATTTATAATACACATATACTCTCTTTTTTCTTATTCTTTATTTTTGATGGATTATCCCTATTACTACAGGATTTTGGTGGGTGATATCATTCTAATTATGTTACAGGTCACTCTTTGTGTTGCTGGGCATGTCTATTAGCTGGAATGAGGCGTCATTAACTGTTTATAGAGCTGGTAAATTAAGGGGCTCCTTGGGTAAGTAATTGTGTATAAAAGGACAGGGTTTTGGTTTTGTTTTCTGCATTCTTTATCATTAAAATTAAACATATAACTAATACAATTAAAATACATATTAATGGTACTTATAAAGTCTTTGAATAGTATCTGAATTTATTAAATCTATTTTTCTACCAAATATAAGATTGTAAGCCATATATAATTAGTAAGATTAAAATTACTGAGACCCTTATATTGAGTTATATTTTAATACTTATTGAATTTGTACTACAGTATTCATATAGGACCATTAAAATATTCTAGAAAACTGACCATTCAAGCTAGTTCACGTCACTTTACTTGACCTCAGCTTGACTCAAGTCCTCAACCTGAACTCAGATGGAACTCAGACTGAACTCATACTGAACCCATACTGAACTCTACTTGAACAACCACCTAAAACTGTTCTTCTGAGTGGTGTTAATCCCTGATTGTATAGTTCCTTTATCAATAGCTTAATGTGTGTCCAATCTGTGGTGAGTTTGGGTCCAAGGTTGGGGACTTGCTAGCAAGTCAGCCCCCCATATTGGGTGGTGACTAGTGTGAATTATACCTGTACAGGGCTCAAGGATGTAATATAGGCTTCCTTACAGATTACTTCATCAGTTACTCCAAGGTTGCTCAAAAATTACTTTCCTATTAGTTTTCTTTTTTTTCACCCTGTGTACTGAATTAATTCAATTCAGTATATGAACTTAACCTGACATCTGGTTTCAACTTTTTTCCCCTGTGTAATGAACTATAAAATAATAACTTTTTTTGCTATGTTTTTTCAAACATGAAAATCAAAATATAAAATCTTTTATTGAGAAATATCTTGCAAACAATTGTCTAAGTGAATAGTTAATTCATGATTAATTAATATTCAAATAATTTAACTGACATATTTTATTTCACAGATGCCAATTTTTTGCCTAGCCATTTAAATTAATATTATGTATTTCAAAAATGCAATGTTTAACCACAAAGATAAAATTTATTTTAAAAGAACCTTTTTTGGCCAAAAGACGTATCATACATGCATGAAAATTCTTTTAAATGTTATTTTTTCACAAAAATAGGCTTTGTACTTCTTTGTAGAAGACACTGCACCTCTGGGGACCCCAGCTTCAAACAAATCCTCAACTGGGAAGGTTTTGAAAAAGGCCCAGTGAGACATTCCAAGTTTTTCAAATTCATTTTGAAGTGGCTTACTCTTTTGATTAACTTAAGTAAATTTCAATTAATTGGCTAACATATACTCCTATTCACATCCAAGATTTGAGGAGCTGGCAATATGAAAACAATGAGTGCGGGCTGTAGATTTACTTCTTTCATATTGGCCTTGATATATGACACACCTTGGTTGTCTATTACTACAGAAATTCATGTTATTTTAGTGAGAATAATATGAAGAAATGTTTGAAGGAGAGCTTCCACACCTAGAAAAATCATGTGATTATGTTTGACTCTCAGGACTAAAATCTCAATTATGACTATTTCAAGTCCTTTAGTGGTGACAATCATTAGATGGGGAACAGGATTTTTGTAACATGTGTCCTTCCACATCAGCAAAATCAGGAGTTTTTGATAAGCATTTAAAACTCACCTAATTTGGATTTTTGTCTTGGAATATAGTGATTGTCATTAACTATGTTAAAATATAAAATAAAAAAAGCATGGAGTTGCATATGCCAATTTATATGCCAAATCATAATCTGACTTGATGTATTGTTTTGGATTGTTTGTATTGAAAAATATTTAAGTTGATAATCACCTGAATTACTATTCTAAAAAAATTATTCATAAGCATATAAATGAGATTTTGGGATATTGTATCTGCTGTTTTTAATTTTAAATTGGATATTTAGAGAATCTAAATCTCTCATCTTAGGTTGAGTTTTTTAAGAAGTGTCAAATTAGACAATATTTATCTTTTCTTTTATCAGAGTATGTAAATAATTTAGCTTAAAGTTACTAGCATGTCTGATGCAATTGATTTATAAAAACAGAAAGGAAAAATGAATTATAAGAATTAATTTATTTCAAAATGAAATTGATTGATGAAGGAAAATATTTGAGATTTCCTGTTTCTCAGAAGTCATTTTTTGAGCATCCAAAAAATTTTCTGGATTGGAATATGGTGTTTCTTCAAATAAAAATCCATCTCCTCAAATAAATTCAAAGAAAAAACCATATACTTCACAAAATCTTTATTCCATTACTGAAATATTTATCATCAATAACAAAAAACCTCCACAATAAGGGGGGGTGGACTTGTATGCAAGTACACACAAAAATCAATTAGGTAGGGAGACAGACTTTCCTGAAAGTTCCCACTTATCTTCTATTTGAAATATCTGTTTAAGTAATACCCATTCTTCTCATTTTTATACTTAGCTTGGTAGTGTTTTAACTTCTCTCTCATTATTTGGGGTAGGTTGAGTCCATACCTAGATTTTAGTTCTCTAACTCCTTGAAAATTAGAATATATAAATTGAATATTGAGGCTTGATTTTAACCAAAAATAATGGTCTTCTATGTACAAAAAAAATTTAGAGTTTGTTTTTGATTTCGTTTAACTTATAAGTATGAGATGAGCACAGTTTTTGAGTTTTAAGTTTTTTGATTTTTCAGTGAATTTAGAAGAAGAATGGGTAGTTTTATTTAGGAAAATTTTCAACTTTACTTTTTTCGAAGATGATTTTCAAGAACTAGATAATAAGAAATTATTTAAAAGGGAGAAAAATTATTCCAAGCAGTTGGTGTTAATGGATTTATAGACCAGGAAAGCAAAATTAGGATAGATGTATGGCCAAGTTGTGGAAATGAAAAAATTTGGACAAAAATTTACATTAAAGTATAACTTTGATGCATAGAAAACCAAACACCCCATTTATTTTGAAAAAAATGATTATGAAAAAAGGTGGTGTCAGTTCAGGAAAATCCGCACTCAAATTTGACCAATTCCAAACTTATTTAAGTGCAGATTTCCAAAACACACTAGCCTCAACACTGGTGGATTTCAAAAAAAAAGTCATTTATTTCACTCAAATCTGCACTTTCTCAACTGAAAGTGCTGATTTCACCATAAAGTCCCATTTCACTGATTTTTCAGAATCATCCCATTAATACACAGCACTCTGAAGCATAACACTTTATAACTCAAAACATCATACAATATTTACATTTTAATACCATATAAGAGTCATGCCTTGCTCACTCTCAAATGGTGATAAGCTTCATTAAGAAATGAATTTCATAGCTCTTGATCTCCTCTTAGACTCTGATTGATATTCTAATTCTGATCTTAAAGAAGATTTTCCTTTTTTGTCACAAATAGCTATGAAACTTTATCTTCTTCCAAGAAATTCTCTAGTACCCAAATAGGTGTGACTTGAAATGGTAAGAAATGAGAAGTGAGTATCTATTATTCTCAAATTCTAAAATTACTTATTCTGCTTTTCAGAAAAAGATTCATACTAATTTGAATGATGCAAATTATCTTACTTTGTGAATATTCCCTTATATCCATCCTATTACTGGAAAACCTATTCCTTCACCAGTTAAAATAAAAGCTCATGGGTTGTACTTTTCAAATCATAAGTGTATGATGAATTTCGGTTTAAGAAATGTAATCATCAAATCATTTTGGAACTCTTCTCAGGATAATCACCAAACAATGAAAGCACCTCTAGGTTTGAAGTCTTTTCAAGAACTCACACATTTTGGGTGCTCATTTCATATCAGTCAAAAGTTAGTCCAACATATCAACAAGGTAAACAAAGAAGGTAAAATAAATAAATCTATAAGCCTTAAGGTAGACAAAAAAATATGAGGATTTGAAAAATCATAAAATATTTATTATTCTTCCATAAATTTTTAATAAATAAATCTGATATTTTAATTTATTAAACTAAAGTAATGGGCCATTGAACTTGTGTTGTATAAAAATTAATCATGAAAATATTAATTTGTTTCATGGGTTTCCTCTAGCCTATACTTGTGGAATGTCCCAAACTTAGTTTCTAGACTTGATCTTCATTTTGGCTTTAGAAATCGTAGTTAATTTAAAACTTGTAAATTTGACTCATCTTATTTATTTATTTAATTTTATTAAATTTTGGTGACTTTCACCCCTTACTACAATAAAATTTAGGGGAGGGCATTGACAAATTTTCAAACCTGAAATGCTAAATTGATGACTTGGAAAATTTTTGGTGATACCCATCCCTTACCTCAATAAAATGCAGGAGAAGGTATTTCCAAATTTTCCAAACAGACATAGAATTTTGTTGACTTAGTTATATTTAGAAATAAAAATTGCTGGTGAGGTGATAAAAGTATCTTGGTAATCAGGATTTTTTCACTGGTGTAAGTATTCTTTTACCAGCTGGAATTCCAAAAATGCAATATTTTAGAGTCTAGGAAGGACTAATGGTGCTATCATAATCTCATGATATAACTATTTTTGATAAGATTAAAAGTAAATATTAAAATGGGAACCAAAGCAAATATACATTTCCTCATAGAAAGGACACATGACATTGAGCTTTTTGGAAAAAGTAGTAATTCTATTCTCCAAATCAGAATAATTAGCACCAAAGCCAGTGGAAGTGGAAGCAAACTTAGACTTTTTATATTTTTCTTGATAAATTTTGAACCTCTCCTTCATTTGCTTAGGATTGATGTTGATTCTCCCTTTTGTTTTTGTTTTTAATTCATTTTTCATCAACAAGAAGCCATTGACCTTTGATGAAGGTGGACGTCTGATTTGGGTGGACTTCTCACATCCAAAAAATGCATCTCAATTTGATTTGATTTTGATAAAGTTGATAATAATGAGATAATCCTCCTTGCTTAGCTGTCCAGAATTTTATTTCTCAGGTGAGGGGCTTGCATTATGGGAAGACCTTTGTGATGAAGAATTTTTTTGAGTTGCCTTTTTAGTGTTGGATTTTCTTGGAGGTATTATGAACCTTTTATGTTGCAAGAAAATAGATGAAGAGGTTTAAAACATATAAAAAGATTTAAAAAAAAAATGCCTGGTTAAAATTTTGCAATAAAATGTTTCAAATCTCAGTGAGGGGTGTGTGTCAAGGATTTATGAGAGGATAGAGTTCTGGGTGTCACATGTGACAGGGTTGGAGTGGGAAAGTAGGGGATAATGTGGCCAAAATGTGGTTGTGAAAAAAAATTGGGAAAAAAGTGCTGATTTGAGGCCATAACTGACACCCATTTTTGAAATAAGTGACTTTTTTCAAAATTCAAGTGCTGATTTACTTTGAAATACACACTTAATTTAAGTGCAGATTTTCCAGAACTGCCACTCCCTAATATATCTTTCATTAATTTAATGGTATTGGAGCTAGTGGAGATGTGCATAGAGAAACATGTTTTTACTAATCCTTAAGAATTTATTATATTTGTGACTACTTAATTTAACAGTACATCATGTAAATTTGAAACTATTTAAAAAGTATTTAATGAAACAGAAATAAAGCTACAGATTCAATATTAATTATCAGTAAAAAGGTGTTTTTGGGCACAATATGGCATATATGAAAAACTAATCAAGCTTGATTTGGTTGAGAAAAGAGGCATTTTAATATGGAAGAATCCTAACTTTGATTCCCCATAATAAATCTGTTTGTGAGCTATGTTGTCCATTGAAGTAAAATAAGGCTTAAAAAATGAAGATTTTGACTAAAAACATCCTTATATTCATAACACCATTTTGATTCTCATAACTGAAGAAAAAAGTAAAGTAAGACAAATTGTTCTTTTTTTTATGCACATGAAAAAAGTTTTTGTTAATTCATCATTTTTGTTGAACTTTCTGTATAATGTAACAAATTTCACCTGAAAATTAAATTGATGATACATGACGTAAGGTTCTTACCCATAACATGATTCCATACTTCAGTCAATAAAAGGGACCTTCTAGCAGGTGTCAAATTATTCTTCTGGTGATAAAAGCTAGGCTTAAATAATATATCAAGATCATATTATATTTAAGAGTTGAAATATATTTTCATTTCTAAAATTTAACTCTCAAGGTAATTGTTCAGGGTAAGATTGATTATCATCCACAATTAAAGTTGAATAAAGTTTTTCTAGAGGTTCAATTGATGGTGCTACATAATTCAAATTTAGTAATTAAAATATTTTAGTCTCTCATTAGCACCCTAGAATAAAAATTTATTAATCTCTTATGAATTCTATTAAGAAAATTATAATTGTTATTTTATAACAATTATTTTCCAGAATTTATAGAAAATTTTTTATTATAATTTAAATGTATAATTTAGATAAGAATCTAATATATATGAAATTATCAATTATTTTCAATGCTCAAATTTATTTTGCTCATTTTTGTGACATCCAAGCAATATTTTTTTAATAAATTTATTATTTTACCCCATTTTGAAGTTCCTTTGAAAAATTTAACATCTTTTAATTTTATGAAAGTATTATTTTAAAAAATATTGATTAAAATATTACAAAATCATTCATTAAAATATTACAAAATCATTCATTTTAAAAAAATAATTTTTTATTTAAAAAAACATAAACAGGATGATTTCCCACTAGCTCTATAAGAAATTATGTTTTTTCCCTTAATTTACCCGTGTATAAATTTTCTTATCCCTTTTGTCACCCCACTGGGCCCCCACCAGGCTCAACATGGGACTGAGAAAGGGCTGATAGTTTTCTAAATTAGTTGCATTAACAATGTTTAAATTTCATAAAAAATTAATTCATTGAGAACTGATTCCACCTTGTTTATTTACTCACAAAATGCAAACTTATATCATATTTAGGACTTTTTGTTACTTTCTTTACTTCACCTGATACTCCATAATCATATACTTGTTTTGTGTAAGATCTATGAAGCACCCACTCAACTGTTATTGAAAAATAATTATAAAAGAAAATAATAATGGAGAAAAAGTAATTATATCCTTTATTTTTAAATAAAAGTATATATTTCTTCTCAAATTAATGTCCCAAATAGAAATAGAATTCTGTGTGACTTCTTTCAAAATGACTTAATATTTTTTCCAATTTTTTTCCAAGATCTTGAAATGCTTCTTCTCCAGTAGAGAGAGTAAATTTTACTATTGATGGGTCAGTTAACTTACGGGTTTTATGTAAAAAATGTGTTGGAGGTAGTTTTTCACAGCCTCAAGATTTGCCGCAGGATAAGGTGGCCAAAAATGATGTTGTGATATTCTAGACTCTATTATTAAACTCAAATGGTATGGGAAAGGCTGGGGGACACTCATTTATTAATTTCCTGAGGTTAATTGGACTTTATTTTAATTTTATTATGAAGAGAATTGGTTATATTTAGTGTAAAAGGTGGTTATAAGAATTATCAGATGAAAAAATTTATTTTAAAATAAAAAATATATTCATAGGGTCAAAGGTGCATGGAAAAAAAATAAAAGATTCCCAAGAACCTACTATAATTCTTCTGGAATTTCTCTGATTTTTCCTATATTTTTAATAATTTTACTTATCTTTGATGTTTTTTAGCTTGGTGAACAGGGCTGCACAGGCTACAAAAAGTGCCAAAAATTGTTAATCAGAGGTTTGGATATTATTGTAAATTTTTATAGATTTAAATTGAGTCTAGATGTCCAGAAAAGCTCTGTGGAGATCCATCAAGATCCAGAAAATCTCTGCACCGCATCTGGATAAGGAAATGGGATCATGTGACTACTATATGCATTGATTTAACTGTAGACTCAAATTTAGGGTAGATAACATAATAAGAGCTGAAAAAATACAACCAATAATGCATATAAATAACTATTATAACATAATATTGCATATTTAACAGTACCCTTATACATTCAACAATTTAGTCATTATAACAAACATTTTAAATAACACTTCATAAAGATATTAGTAAAGGGTACCATTAGAAAGGTTCCAACCTCAGGGACTCAATTTTAAAAATTATTTTCATAAAATAAAGAACTTAAAAAAACATATAAATACAATCAATTAAATACATTTTCACTGGTCCAAATTTTTGTTGTATTTCATTATATTTTCTAATGAACAAATATTCTAACATCTCAAAAGAGTCAAAATTAACTGGCCAGAAAGTCATTTTCATATCAAGTAGAAATTTTAGCTTGGATTATTTAGAAATCCTATTTTACTTAAAGGAACAGGGTTTTCTTAGGTCTATCCAACTCCATTGTATTCTGCTTACAGAAAAGCCACTGTAATAATCTTTCTACAATATTTTTTGTCATTCATGAAAGATGGAACTCAGGAAAAATTTATTTTGTTGCATATAAGAAATAAAATCATAAAACTATAGGCCCAACACATTTTTTTAATTATTTTACTAAAATCATGTGTGATACATTAGAATTTCAGATTAACCAAAAGCAAACATCTTTTATGGTCAATCAAAAATTATAAGACAAGAATTTATTGTTTGGAAAGAATAGCTTATGTGCAGAAAAGATGAAGCATCTTTTCTGTTCACTTGACTTTATTTCATTACACTAGTAAAAGTAGTACAATGTGCCACAAGCTTTGACAAAAATATTTATTGTTCAGTGAACAAGTTGTACTATAGCAATTGAAATGAAGTCAAAAGAAAGAAAAGACGATGTGTCTTTTCAGCACATGACTTCAATCACAATT
Organism: Hemileia vastatrix; assembly: GCA_030280995.1. NCBI lineage: Eukaryota > Fungi > Basidiomycota > Pucciniomycetes > Pucciniales > Zaghouaniaceae > Hemileia > Hemileia vastatrix. The sequence goes on along the minus strand of JASXTE010000001.1, from coordinate 16,814,020 downwards.
CATGCATAAAAATCATCAAAAACTATTCAAAAAAGGTGGAAAAGACTACAAACTTATAAATAAGGGAAAGAAAACTTAGAAAAGTTCAAAAAACTTCAAAAAAAATTCAAAACTCAAAAAAAAATTTAAAAAATTAAAAAAAAAAGTCTAAAGAAAATTATAAAAAATTCTGAAAAACTTTAAAATTCTAAAAATTATCAAAATTATAAAATTTCAAAAAAAAACTCAAGTAAATAAAGTAATAATTAGAGTTATTACAAAAATATTAAAAAAATAAATAAATTGTGAGAAATTAAATAAAAAATTAATTTAAAAAAAAAATTTGGGAAAATTTTTAAGAGACTCAAGAAATACTCAATAAAATAATTTTTTTTTTCACAAGTTATTTGGTGAAAGATTATTGTTTTCCTGAAAATTACTTTACTAAAATTTACTGTTGATTTTTTTTCAAGAAAAATTTGAAAATTCATAATCAAAGCTTAGATACCTGATACATGGTTAAAGCATCTTCCAAAAAAATACAGAAAGAAAAAAAAAGGCCACTAAAGTAATGCTGAGGTTACTATGGGGGTGGTCTGAGGGATAAAAAAACAACTTGCCTACCTGTTGTCTTTTTTTTCACCCTGTGGTATGTGAACTGAACCTAATGTTTATTTGCCATATTTTCCCCCTGCGTTATTCCATATTAACATCCAGGCTCAGGATATTGTATCTTTACCTCAAGTAATTACTAGCCCTAAAGAATTTTTTCATTAATAGTGGTGTAAATAATATTCTTACCATAATTTCTATCATTTCTTAGTCTTTTAGTGAGTGGCCAGTAAATTTTATGTACTGACACAACTTTATTTTTAAGGCAAAAAAAGATTTTTATATTGAATTAAAGTCAGGTGAGTAATCAGGTAAATAGATTATCATAAAAATACTTCTCTCAATAAATTTATTGAAATGGCCATTGTGATGGATAGTTGCATTATCCATCACAAGTATGCCACATGGCCCAGGTGATGGGTTCATGAGAGGGACCTAAACTAAAATTTATCAGATAAGGGTTAGGAAAGAACAAAGAAGAAAAACCTACCAAAATATTTTCTAAGAAATATTGAAAGTGAAAACAATTGGCATTTTACTCTTGAAAAACTAGACCTGCTATTACAGACATTGCTTTACTAGGCAACACATTAAATTTTTGAGTCCCCCTATCATGGGAAATATGTGGAGTGGAATCTCCTACTGAGTCCCATTGAGTGTTGTGTTGCACAAATTTGGCTGTTAATCCACACTCATCAAAAACATGCAGAGAAGAAAAATGATTAAATAAAGAACTTATTTTAAAGAAAATAAATGCACCTTAAAAAATATACTAACTTGGGTCAATATGTGCTATTAATTTCCTCCTCGCCACTAGGTCCTGCCAAGGATCAGTTTTCTTTGTTAATTTCGTGCTCATATTGAGTTTCTTGGCAAGTTCTAGTTCAATAGTAGTTAATGAAATAGATATTTTATACTTTTACTGCATATTATGATGAAGCTTGGAAATATAAACAGTTGGATTTTGTTTAAATATCTCAAGAAGTAATTAATTCTGTTCTTCATTTAAAATCAAATTCTGTCCCTTCTTCAAGTAAAGGTTAAGGTGAGTCACTACAGCCTTAGTGATATTGTACAAGTTTATCCAGCAGAAATATGAGCTTTAAGAAATTAAGGCACAATAAATTTTCTTTATTTCTTCCATTGAAAGACAATTGAATACTTCCATAATCACAGATATTTTGAGTTGAAGGTCATATTGATTATACATTATTGGGCACAAAAGATAGGATGGAATGGTCTGGATGCAAATAAATGAGAAAAAAAAGGAAATGGACAAAATGGAAACTAACCAGTGGTAGACTGAATTCAAGGATCCTGGATATGGACTAGGAGGGTGAATGAGGTAAAGAGAGGGGGGGGGGCTGAAATAGGAGAAAATCAACCCAGTCTCACAAAACTGTGATACAGCCTGTTAGAAAAATCTAAAACTCAGTTTTTGGCCCAGTCAAATTTTTTTATTTTTTGCAATATTGTGTCATCTTCTTCAGATGTCTCTGTACCAAATGCCAATCCTAATCATTAATTTGACTTTATGTAAGCTCAGCTTTAATTCTTTGGAGAAAACTAAGCACTGAATACTGTGAAATTTCAGCTTGTGTGTCATCAAATCTGAGTTTTTTTAAATTAAAAGTGGATTGAGGGTTTGGAACCTACAAGCAGGTACCAGGTGTTTGTTTTTTGTAGTTTTATGGATGAGTTTTTAGATATTTTTAATCATGTGGGAATATTAAATAGAATTTTGGAAAAAAAAGGTTAAATTTTTGGATAGATATATTCAATTTAATATGGCATTTATATATAAATATATAATAGGGGGTTTCAGTTCTGAAAATTCTGGACTTAACTTAAGTGCATATTTCAAACCAAATCAGCACTTAAATTTTGCAAAAAAGTCACTTATTCCAAAAATGGGTGTCAGTTATGACCTCAAATCAGCACTTTTTTCCTAATTTTTTTTTCACAGCCACATGTTGGCCACATCATTCCTTCCTTTCCCACCCTGTCCCTGTCACATGTGACACCCAGACTTCAATCCTCACATAAATCCTCAGCACACACCCCTCACTGCGATTTAAAAAAAAAATTGCAACATTTTAACCAGGCATGTTTTTTCCCTTCTTTTTTTATGTTTTCAACCTCCACAAATCAGATGCCCACCTTCATCAAAGTTCAATGGCTTTTTATTGTTGGCAAATGAAGTAAAAATGAAAAAAAGGGAGAATTGACATCCATCCTAAGCAAATGAAGGAGAGGTTCAAAAGTTATCAATCCAAATATAAAAAGGCTCATTTCACTTCCACCTCCACTGGCTTTAGTTTTGATGATGATGATTTGGGGATTGGAATTACAACTGTTTCAGAAAATCTCAATTTCATGTGTCCATTCTATGAGGAAATAGATAATCTTTTTGATTCCCAAGTTGATGTCAACCCTTGTTTTATACACAATACTAATAAGGATATACCCTCTGGCTCTCAATCATCTAATAATCCTCTGGAAACACCTGTTCTTCAACAACAGAAATCCCCTCCAGCTTCTAACCATAGCTCACCTGAATATAATCACAACTATCAAGCAGAACAATTATTTTGGAGTTGATCAGAGTCCTCAGAGTCCTTAAATTCTAATGTATGTTTACTTTCACTTTTTACTTTAATTCTTTGCTAAATTTCTCATTCTTTCTTTTCTAGTCTCCTTAATACTGACACCTGTGTGAAAATCCTCATCACCTCACCACCAATTTGCATTTCTAAATAGTGCTAAAGAAAAATAAATAAATATCTGTTTGAAAAATTTGGCAATACCCTTCCCTGAATTTCATTGAAACAAGGGGTGGGTACCACTAAATTTTTCTAGGTCATCGATTTCCTATGTCAGATTTGAATATTTGGCAATGCCCTCCCCTGCATTTTATTGAAGTAAGGGGTGAAAATCACCAAAATTTAATATAATTCCAAAAATTAATAAATAAATAAATAAGATAAATAAAACTTACTATTTTTAAAGTAATGACAATTCCTCAAGCCAAAATGTGAACCAAGTCTAGAAACTAAGTTTGGGAATATCCACAGGTGTAGGGGAGATGAATTCCATGAAACAATTTGATGTTATCATGATTACCATTTATTCAACACAAGGTTTTTAGCTCATTAATTTAGCTTAGTAAATTGAAATATCAGATTTATTTATTAAAAATTTATGAAAGAATAAAAAATATTTGATGACTTTACAAATCCCCATACTTTTTTGATCTACCAAATTTTTTATTAAATTTATTACTTTTACCTTCTTTTTTTACCTTGTTTATCCTTTGGATTAGCTTTTGAATTATTTGGAAGGAGAAGCCAAAATGAGAAATGTTGGGACAAGATTCCAAACCTGGAGTAGCTTTTTTTGTTTGGTGATTATTGTGAGAAGAGTTCCAAACAGAATTGATCATTACATTTTTTAATCCAAAATCAATTATACACCTATGATCCTATAAATATAAATTATGTCCTTTGTTTTTAGCAGGTCAAGAAATAGGTTTTCCAGTAATAAAAATAATAAATGTTCTATTACATATCTGTAAACAAACTTACCAAGAAATGTGAAAGGAATTTTGCATAAAATAATTCTGAATGGGACGGAAAAGTGAATGATCTTTGTGACATATCTATGACAATGAAATTGTATTATACTTGAGCATTTTGGAAGTCTGATTGCATTCTCAAAAATTTCATATTCCACAAAAGGAAGCTGCTAGTGAATATTCAACCGATATTAAAACTGCCATGTAAGTCTACAGTCATGTAATTGATATTTTTTCAAAGAACTTCTTACTAGTTGTTATTATGTAGTTGAAAAAAATATCCACTGTCTCAAATGCAAGCCAAAGCCACTAACAAGTTAAGACATATATCAATCAGTTTTGGCACAGATTTTAAAATGATTCAAAGAAATATTGATTGATTTGCACAAAAAAAATTTTTGATGAAAAAAAGACAGACAATAAGATTTATTTAGCCACAATTCTTCATGAGACTGGAGAAGTGCATTCAGACATAAGAAAAATGGTCTGAGAGAAATTGGAACAAATTTTAACAATCTCAAGTAGTAATAGGTTTCAGGAGGCATTAAAAGAATATGATCAGTTCATTTAAAAATAAGTATAAAGGTGAATATTTCTGAAAACCCATGATTGTGTTTGATTTTCTGGTAAAATTTTTCTTTATTTTATCATTGAATCAACTGAAATTGACTTTTGTAGAAAATTATTATGCTTTATTTGAAAGTCTCCCCAACATAACACTTAAAGGAAAAATGAAAATTTAAAAAATAAAAGATTATTTATTCCCCACTAAAACTATAAGTTTGAGGCTGTAGAGATCCCACAGATTGAATTCTCATCAGTAGAACATGCAGAAGTCAGAGAGGAAGGTATTGGCTTCTTACAAGAAACTGCCTGTAAATCCAAATATAAAGTGGCAGCTGGGAATACTTTAAAAATATCAATAACCAGCCAAGGATGTGGGGAAATGTGGGGAGATGTTAAGGTTCCCAACCAGGCAGCAAATCTGCCTGTCTGGGGTTTACAAGGCCAGTAATGGGGGAGAGGCTAGGGAGGGTAATGGTACCCCATCTAGGCAGCTATGCTGCCTGGCTGGGGTTTCCAAGGCCATTGATGGGGGGGAGAGGTGGTGGGAGGTAGTGGTGTTGTGAGGGATGGTAAATGTACCCCATCTAGGCAGAAAAGCTGCCTGGATGGGGTGGAGGAGGCAAGAGGAAGGGGAGAGTTGTGTCAGAATATTAATCTCATTTGGTTTTCTTTTTATCTCTTTCCCTTATGCATTAAATTTCTTTTTTCTTTCCTTCTAGATTACATATGACAGAAACTTTTTCACCTCCTGAAGTACTACATTGTCATGCATTAGTAACTTCATGCACTTTTACTTTAGAATATATGATTTTGTGCTTTAGTTGCGCTTACCTCAGTTTAAGTATCCCTGAGTCTACCATCATGTAATCTTACTTCAATTCTACCCCTGTAAATGGTCAGACTCACTGAGTTAAAAAGTGTTGACTTCCTTTACTTTTTCTCTCAAGTGAATCATTCCTATTTACAGGTGTGTATTTTCTTTCATCTTTAATATATTCAAATGTACTAATTTTTTGTTACTCTTATTATTACCATTAGGTATAACTGGCTCATTTAATTGAATAAGTTGCGCATTACTGATTTTTTCATTGGCTTTATACCAAAGGTCATTTTTCCTTGATGTATTTACTTTTATATATTTATTGAAATTTACTGAATCTAGTTCTTCCTATTTACAGGTATAACTGGCTCATTTAATTGAATAGGTCACACATTATTGATTTGTTCATTGGCTTTATACCAAAGGTATAACTGGCTCATTTAATTGAATAAGTCACACATTACTGATTTGCTCATTGGCTTTATACCAAAGACCAAAGGCTTCTCCTTGAAAAGTTGGAGGTGGAGTGGAGGAAGCTATTGAGGGAGGGGAGAGGTGGTGAGAGGTGGTGGTGCAGTGGGAGGGGGTTAAGTTAACCCAGCTATACAGAAAAGCTTCTTGGCTGGGGTTTTAGAGGTGGGGGGCATAAAATACCCCATTCAGGAAGGAGGGGAGAGGTGGAAGGCAGCCAAGGAAGGGGCATGATAGAGGTAAAAAAAAGAAAGAAGGAAGATTTAGTCTAAGTTTGAAAACAAAAAAAGCACCTACAGAACAAAAAAAGAAAAAAAATATGAATCAGTAAATTTAAAAATTAAAATGAGGAAATGACTTACCTGGAGGGATGAGTAGAAAAAGGATGATTCTGAAAAATATGTGAAATGAGACGTTATAGTGATGTCAGTAATTTAGGTTGAAATAGTGCAGATTTGAGTTAAATAAGTCACTTATTTCATTTTGAAATCCACCAGTTTTGGAGCTATTGTGTTTTGGAAATCCGCACTTAAATAAATGCAGATTTGGTCAAATTTAAGTGCTGATTTGTAAGTGAAGATTTTCCAGAACCAAAACCCCCTAATTAATTAATTAGGATAAACAGAAACATTCTCTACAATAAAGTTAATTCAGAATCAGAATTATCTGTGTGTTTTATGTATAGTTATAATGAAAGTAAATTTTGATTTTCCTCAATTATCTATTCCTATCATTGTGGTAATACCCCTTCTTCAAGGATGTGAAAATCTGAGAATAAATTTCTGATATAAATTTATCCATTATTTAATCACTATCATGTGCTTAATTTTTAATTATTATAACCCATCACCACAGAAAAAATTAAGGGGGACTTTCATGTAAGTTTGTACACAAATCAATTCATGTTGATAATTTTTATAAATATTATATCACTATAAAAATGATCAGATTAGAGAGTTTGAAAACCTAATTAATGGCTCTTACACATTCATTCTTCTTAGGACTATTGTGTCCAAAAAGATGTAAGGTGGTATCAAGGTGATTGTGGTCATAACCTTGAATAAGGGAAGCTTGCTTTCCTATACATAAAAGGTGATAAATTTTTTATTAAAGCTAATTAATTTTTTCATGGAAGGTGAGTAAAAAAAAGACAGATAACTGTGTCTGGGGGTGGTTTTTTTCACTTGCAAATTAAGGTAATAAAACTTTTTCTTGATTTGGTTGACAAATATATATTTATATTCATTTTATTTTAAAGTGAGTGAGTGAAATGTAAACCCATAGCCAGATAAATTTTCCTAGAGTTAATATTTTTGTGCTTTCCAAAAAAAGAAAAGAAACTTTCCATCTCTTTTTTTGGTGAGTGATAAAGAAAATAAAATACCACCATACTGATAGCAATGCTATAAGGTAGTACTTATATGCTTTATTCAGCAATCAAAAAAGTAACTAGTCAATTTTTTTAGTTGAGTGAGTCAGTGAGTTTTATTTGTGTTATTTTTAATTTTTAATTTACTCATTTCTTATCAGAAACTTGGCTGAAATTCGGCTAAATAAAATAAATTAAAGTTAAGTAAAGTAGAATAAAATAAAAGGAATTTTAAAAATATTAGTGATGAATGAAGAAACAAAAAATTAAGTATTTAAAATTTTTTTCAAGGTTCACTAATACTGGTGAACAATTTTGGTAATTCTTAAATCAGACTTGTAAATTTGATATATAAGGAAGTTTTTCTTTTTGGATTAAACAGAAAAAAAATTTAGACACCTCATAGCAGGTCCCAATCCCTAAATTTGATTTGATTCAGCTCTAGCCCAGCTATAATTATTTTGAGAAGACTGTGCACTGAACACTAAGAATTTTAGCTCATGTGGCATCAAATCTAAGTTATTCTTGAATTAAAAACAGATTGGGGATTGGCATCTGATAGAAGGTTTCAGGTGATTTTTTGTTTTTAAAGTGACACAAAAAAATTACAATGGTCTCAAGTACTTCAAAATAGTCTGGTACTAATCAAGAACATGAATTTTTTATTTTAAAGGAATTTTCTTACAGAATCACAATAGAAATTCATGATATTTTATTTCATATAGAATAAGCAAAAGTCATACTCTATGTGGAGAACTAAAAGTCAAAAATTTTTATTAATCTTTTAATTTCAATAATTGATTTTCCAGAATTGATGAAAAACCTGAAAAAAATATTTTTTAGAAGATTTTTCAAGTTGATATCTAAGTCTCATCTGTGGAAAGGTGAATTCATGTTTGTTTCTTACTCTAGTTTCTTTGAGTTTTGAATACCTACAGTGAACTGAAATTTTCACTCCAAATCTTGAATCCCATCACTACAGAATACAGGAATGGAATTTCTAGCAAGTCCCCAACCTGAACTCAGACAGAGCTCTTATAGAACTCATACTGAGCTCATACTGAAATCTACTTGAACACCCACCTAAAACTGTTCTTCTGGGTGTTTTTCATCCCTGATTTTATGGTTCCTTTGTCAATTTCTCAATGTGTTCTTAATCTGTGGTGAGTTTTGGTCCAAGGTTGTGGACTTACTAGAAAGTCCACCTCCCATATTTTGTGGTTTATCTACCTTACAAAAACTGTGCTCATCCACCATCTTCTCCCTCCTTAAAGTGTTTCAATACTTTTTTTTGTTAAGGCTGAGTTGTGTCTTTCTGACTTTTAACTTTCCAAGAACGTATCATTATTATAGAATGATAAGTCAATAAAATAGTATCAATCTTGTAATATTTAAGTTGATAATAACCTGCATTACTATTCTCAACAAATTATTCATAAGCATAGAAATAAGATTTTGGGATATTGTCTCTGCTGTTATTAAGTTTAAATTGGATATTCAGAGAATCTAAAGCTCTAATCTTAGGTTGAGTTTTTTACGGAGTGTCAAATTCCAAATATTTATATTTTCTTTTATCAGAGCATGTGAATAATTGAGCTTAAAGTTAGTAGCCTGTATGATGCAATACATTTATAAAAACAGAAAGAAAAAGTGAATTATAAGAACTAATTTATTCCAAAACAAAATTTATTGATAAAGAAAAATATTGGAGATTTCCTGTTTTTCAGAATTCATTTTTTGAGTATCCAAAAAATTTTCTGGATTGGAATATACTTTTTCTTCCAATATGGAATCCATCTCCTCAAAATAAATGCAAAGAAAAAACCATATTCTTCACAAAATCTTTATTCCATTACTGAAATATTTATCATCACTAAAAAAAAACCTCCAAAATAAGGGGGGGGTGGACTTGTATGCAAGTACATACACAAATAAATTTGGTAGGGAGACAGACTTTCCTGAAAGTTCACACTAATTTTCTATTTGAAAATATTTGTTTAAGTAATACCCAATCCTCTCATTTTTATACTTAATTTGGTAGTGTTTTAACTTCTCTCTCATTATTTGGGATAGGTTGAGTCCATACCTAGATTTTAATTCTCTAACTAATTGAAAATTAGAATATATAAATTGAATATTGAGGCTTAATTTTAACCAAAATTATTTGTCTTCTATGTACAAAAAATAGTTAGAGTTTGTTTTAGATTTGGGGTAGTTTATAAGTATGAGATGACCACAGTTTTTTAATTTTAAGTTTTTTGATTTTTCAGTGAATTTAGAAGAAGAATGGGTAGTTTTATTTAAGAAACTTTTCAACTTTACTTGTTTCCAAGATGATTTTCAAGAACTAGATATTAAGAAATTATTTAAAAGGGAGAAAAAATTATTTCAAGCATTTGGTGTTAATTGGTTTATAGACCAGGAAAGCAACATTAGGATATATGTATGGTCAAGTTGTGGAAATGAAAAAATTTGGAAAAAAAATTACATTAAAGTATAAATTTGATGCATAGAAAACCAAACACCCCATTTATTTTGAAAAAAATGATTATGAAAAAAAGGGGGTGTCATTTCTGGCAAATCAGCACTTACAAATACGCACTTAAATTTTACCAAATCCACACTTAAAAAAGTGTGGATTTCTAAAACACACTAGACCCAACACTGGTGGATTTCAAAAAATAATAAGTTACTTATTTCACTCAAATCTGCAATTTCTCAACCAAAAGTGCTTATTTCACCATAAAATCCCATTTCACTGATTTTTCAGCATCATCACATTCATACACAACACTTCATAACTCAAAACATTGTAGATTATTTATATTTTTATACCATATAAGATTCATGCCTTCCTCACTCTCAAATTGTGATAAGCTACATCAAGAAATGATTTTATAGCTCTTTATCTCCTCTGAACTCTGATTGTAATTCTTATTCTGATCTTGAATATGATTTTCTTTTTTTATCAAAAATGGCCAGGAAACATTACCTTCTTATAAGAAAGCATCAAGTACACCATCAAAACACTTCTTAACCTATATGTACCCAGTTTTAGACAGTTTTTCAGGAAATTTCGGGAAATTTTCTTTAGAATGGTTACTCTTATTTGCATATTGACTTTGACTTTTAATTTTCTGTTATAGTCTCTTTTTTTCAAGTTTCTTTGTCTTCCTTCATTATCTCAACATGTAATTGCATACTTTCTGCAATTGCATAATTTTTCAGTCATTTCATTTTTTCTTTCATCACTTATATCCATTTCCTCCTCTCCTCTTTTATCCCTCAAATAATTTGAAGTCAATTGTTTTCTCAACTCATCTCTCCAGGTAAGTCATTTTTTCATTTTTACTTATATATTGGCTAATTATTTTTTTTTGTATTTTGTATCTAAATTTTTTTAAGTGTTAAATTTTTTAATTTTTAAGTAAAATTAACCTTTTTCCTTGTCTCACTCTTTTCTTTCTTTTTTTAGCTCCATCATCCTACTATTCATCCCTCCTTGGCTTGGTCATTATTGCCCCTTTCTCCTATTTCACTTTTTTTTGGTTCCATGTCATTGAAACACATACATTGCACATTCTTTAAGAATTTAACTTGCTCCATATTCAATTTCCCCCAAATTACAACTTCTCTCTTTCTCACTATTTTTCCTGCCTTTCAATCAAGGTAAGTTTCATCTCCTTTTTTTCATGTCTCTATAATATCTCATTTTTTCTATGAAAATTTAATACTTAAATATATGTAGGGCTCATATATGGATAAAAGTGGACTTATTCAAATCCTTATGTTGTCATTTTTATTATCACTTTTCAGGTTTTTGTAAAATTTTGAAAATAAGACTCAGAATTAGGGTTAGGCTTATTTGAATCTAATGTTCTTTTAACTGAAGACTCTCCTGAAGGCTATCCTTTATTTCCCACAAACAGATTTAAATTTGGTTCAGTGGTTTCTGAGATATTGACCTTTAAAGTTGAGCCTTTATTCCCCAATTCGACTTTTTCTCTTTCATTTTTTATATAAAAAATTAGGGTTAGGTTTATTTAAATCACATGTACTTTAGCTGAAGTTTCTGCTAAAGCCTATCTCTCATTTCCCAAAAACAGGTTTGAATTAGGTTCAGTGGTTGCTAAACTTTTGAACTTTTAATTTGAGCCTTTTTTTCCAAATTTCACTGATCTTATTTCACATTTTTATATTGCAGAATAAAAGAATAAGGATTCTGAAACTCTTATCTGCTTATTATCTAGGCTTTTATCTCCCTCTTTTTAGAATTTTCATCATCAATTTTCAAGTATTTGTGCAAATTTTGAAAATTAGAGTCAGAATTAGGGTTAGGTTTATTTGAAGCAACTTTCCTTTTAGCTGAAGTTACTTCTGAAGCCTATCTTTCATTTCCAGTAAACCAATTTGAATTTGGCTCAGTGGTAGCTGAGATGTTGAACTTCAATGGTGAGCCTTTGTTTTAATTTCACTTTTAATTATTTTATAATGCATACCATAACATTTACATCATGCATTTATCCTTCCAGATTCCTTTGATTATCTAGGCTTTTATCTCCCTCTGGTAGGAATTTTCATCATCATCATTTTTCAAGTTTCTGTGAAATTTTGAAAATAAGAGTCAGTATTAGGGTTAGGTTTATTCAAATCTACTTTTCTTTTAGCTGAAGATACTTCTGAAGCCTATTTCTCATTTCCAGAAAACTGACTAGAATTTATTTCAGTGGTTGCTGAGATATTGACCTTTAAATTTGAGCCTTTTTTCCCCATTTTCACTTTTATTTAATTCATAATGCATAACATAATGGTTACATCATGCACTTATCATTCCAGATTCCTCAAACTACATTTCTCTTTACTTAATATTCTGCCCTTTCATCAAGGTGTGTTTTTTTCTTTTTCTTACCATTTTCATATGTCTATCCTTCACAAATTTTTGCTTCTCTTATCAGATCAGTCAAAAATTAGTCCAACAAATCAACAAGGTAAGAAAAGAAGGTAAAATTAATAAATTTATAAGCCTTTAGGTAGATAAAAAATTTTGGGGATTTGTAAAGCCATCAAATATTTTATATTCTTTAATAAATTATTAATAAATATATCTGATAATTCAATTCACTAAAATAAAGTAATGAGTTAACAACCTTGTGTTTTATAAATGGTAATCATGATAACATTAAATTGCTTCATGGGGTTGATCTTGCCTATACCTGTGGAAATTCTCAAACTTAGTTTCTAGACTCGGTCCACATTTTGGCGGGAGGAATTGTAATTACTTTAAAACTAGTTAATTTGATTTATCTTATTTATTCATTTATTAATTTATGGAATTGTTCTAAATTTTGAAGGTTTTCACCCCTTACTTCAATAAAATGCAGGTTAGGGTATTGCCAAATTTTCAAATTTTACATGAAAAATGGATGACTTAGAAAAATTTGGTGATACCCACCCCTTGCTTCAATAAAATGCAGGGGAGGGTATTGCCAAATTTTTCAAACAGATATAAAATTTTTTTGACTTATCTTCACATAGAAATGCAAATCTGGTGGTGAGTTGATAAATTTATGTTGGTGGTGAGGTTTTTTGCACAGGTGTCAGTATTATTTTACTATCTAAAATTCCAAAAGTGCAATATTTTAGAGTCCAGTAAGGAAAAAAGGTTTTATTTATGTCTTGGTATATCAAGTTCAGATGACATGGATACTGCAGGATGAAATTACAGAACATGTATGAATTTTTATTGACAATTGCAGTATAAAGAACCAGCTACTGATTATGATGAAAATTGTCTGGAGGAGAACCCAAGCATCTGAAGGCTCATTTGGGAGTATGAAATTATGCTTGAAAGAGTGCTTTTTAGGATAGAGGAGGCTGGATTAACAGTCTAAGGGTTGAAATTTTCATGTTGCATTCCAGAATTAGATATTGTTGGGAATTTTGCATGTAGGAGAGGGAGGAACATTTCAGAAAAACACAAAAAAAAGGTACTCATATGGCCAAGACCAAGAAACACTATGGAAGTTGGAGGGTTTTTAGCTATTTTTACATATGTAAAAAATTTTATTTGTGATTTTTCCTTAATATTTTCTCCATTAAGGAACTTAACAAGAAAAGATGTTGTATGGGATTGGACAGAGAAATGTGAAGAATAATTGATATTATTTAAGAGAATTGTAGGGTAAGATATTTTATTAAAGAAATTGAAATATGGAAAAGGCACTGGAAATATTACTCTAGCAGTGGATGTAAGTGTGTCTGCAGTAGGTGCAGGTTTAATGCAAGAGGATGAGGAAGGTAATGATAGGACTTTACTTAGTGAATCAAAGACTTTTACAAAGGTAGAGTCTAGGTACTCACAGTCTAAACTGGAGTTTTGTGGAGTTGCAAAGATCTTGAAGAAGTTGCAGTGAATGCTTTGGGGGAAACATTTTGAGTTTCAGGCTGATGCTCTATCACTAGTGCAGAGGATTAGTAGTCAAAGTTACAAGATGTGCCTATGACAAGATTGGTGGCGCAAATTAATTTATTCTCTTTTGATTTGGTTCATAAGCTAGGAGAAACTTTCACAATGCCAGATTCTCTATCTAGGAGGCCATTGTGTGAAGAAGACTCTGAGGTGGAAGAATTTGAAGAAGGTAAAAAGTGGATAAATGGGCTTGATTATTGTTATCAGAGGTTTAGTATTTGTAAGAATTCCATCCAGGAAGATGTTAAACTATCAGGGAACGTTCAAAAAGATGTATAAATAATGAAAGGTGTCCACAAAGAGGTTAAACTGAGGAATGTAAAAGAATATGAGGTTTTTAGTCTGCAATGAGGATAAACTAAGATAACTAAAGGAAGATGTCCGTAATGGAGATGATCATAGGAATCAGAGGGAAAAGAAAGCAAAAAAGTTAGATGTTGAAGCTAATGTAGCAAGAAGAAGAGTTCCAAATGAAATTTTTGAAAATTCAGATGATGAGGATGACTCAATGAGTGTTCAAGAAGGTAATTTGCCTTCAGAAGACAGAAATTTAGAAAATAGAGTGGCTTCTGATGAGGAATCAGAATTTTTAAGGTTATATCTGGAAGGTATTAGTCAACTAGATTATTGTGATGAAAAGAAGTGTTGCAGGATTGAGAGGCATGCTAAGAATTAAATTTATAAAAATGTGAAGGTATTGAAGAATCATTCTTCATCTCCACACTTGGTTATTTGAACTAGGAAAGAAAAGAGAAGATTCTTAGTGAGTTATAAGAGAGTTTAAGACATAGGGGTCAAGATGAAACTTATTTCAGAGTCAAAGAGAGATTCTGATGGCCTAATATGAAAGATGTGGTAAAAGATTGGGTTAAATCTTGTCCAGAATGTCAGTGAAGGAGTTACAGAAAGCCAAAAGAGTAAGGAAAGGAAACAGGTGAAGATACTGTTTTTGGAAGAATTAGCTTAGATGCAGTTTATATAGAAGAACAATGTGTTACATACTTGGTATTAGCCAGGGATGATCTGTCAGGATGGGTCAAAGCAACACCTTTAGTAAACCTCAAGCAAGCAATGTAGCCAAATTTTATAAGAGAGAAGGGGTATATAGGTATTACCACACAATATTTGGGGAGACTTGCTAGCAAGTCCTCAACTTGAACTTAGATAGAACTCAGATGGAACTTAAAATGAGCTGATACTGAACTCTAATTTGAGCTCATCTTGAGCTATTAAAAAAGGATGGATGATGATGTGCTGAAATAATAGTGAGAGTTTAATAAAAAATTAATAGAAATACAAACAAAAGGTAGGTTAAGAATCTGATTGATTTACAGTTCCTTTTCATAAAACACAATTCAATTTTAAATTCAAATTTCAATTGATCATCAAAAAGACTGAAAAATAGACTATTTTTTCAAAGGATCAATGTTGACCTGTCTAATGAGTTTATAAATTTTTTTTGAAAAAGAATATATAGAAAAATTTATGGCTCTTTTAATTTAAAACTCATTCTAACATAGAATTCTGGGCTTCAATTCTTAAATCTAAACCATATCACCTAATTTTTTAGATCTATGTTTATTGTCAAATGTTTAAGATTTAGTATATACATTCTACATTACCTTGTCATTTCTCAGTATCTACTTAATCACCTATTATGTCCATATACTTTATATGTTACCATTATATTCAAAACTGTTAAGCTTCCACTATATATTCCCTATCTATATATTCATTAATATTCCGCTATAAGTCTCCTATCTACCACTAATCTTTTTAAACCCGCTGCTTATTACTATATAAGGTGTATGCTCCACTTGTTCATTCCACATTAGCCTTAACCTTTATTTTATCTTTTACACTAATTGCCCATTCTTCTACATTATTCCTCTCACTTTTGCCTCTATCCTACACCTAGTTGATCTTTCCCTATTGTCCCAAGTCCTCAGTCCTCAGTCCTTTGTCCTAGCCTTAGTGCTACATATTTTGTCCTTGTCCATTCTTTACTGATGGAGTTTGTCCATCTATACTCAGCTCTACAGGGTTATGGGCCCAGCGCTACTATAATTCATATTGCATATAGTTAGACACACTGGCGCCCCCAATTAATATAGACTCCCCTGACCTCAGAGACAGCCATTCTAGTTCCTCCAATACATCTTGTCCACCTTCACCATCCATCATGGCTGAGAAAAATACCAACTCTGTCTCTGAAATAAAAGGAGTCGAGAAACTTACCAACTCCAATTATGTTTCCTGGAGTGATAACATGGAGTGCACCCTAGGCTTGAGATGCCTTGATCAATATCTAAATGCAGACTTAACTGTACCCACTCAACCTGAAGCCAAGGCTCTACATCAATTAAAATTAAAGCAAACCGCTATGCTTATCCAATTCCACTTGGACCATGATAATCGAAAAAAAATTTCAATTCCTCAACAAAACTAAATCCAGCGCTGTTATGGTCTAACATAAAATATCACTACACCTCTTTTTCTGCCAAAAACTGTTCCTATGTGTATGGACAACTCTACCAAACTAAGTTTTCTGACAGTAACCTCTCTAAAAATATTAAGTACTTTAGAGGCAACTACAGTTTACCTCAGGAAATCTCCCCTGAACTATTCACCTCAGACGCTACTTCTACTGCAATGGCGTATTATATCATCAATCATATTCCTGAAACATTCAAAACATTTGTCATGCTTATTCTCAGCAAAAAAAGGTTTCCAGGACAAAACCTCAAGTCAACAAAATACTTAATGACTTAGAAGCTGAAATTAAAAGACGAGAAACTAATGAAGGGAAATCATCAGGGACTCTATTGACTGTGGGCAAAGTCAAAAATTATTTTTTGGGCAGTAAACATAATCCCTTGGCACCTCATTCCGAAGCTGCATGCTTTCAACTGCATCTGGAGAAACGTGAAGAATATCTGAAGAAGAAAAAAGAGAAGGAAGCTTAAATACACTCAGTCTATACCTTAAAACCTCCTAATCATGCTGTATTGGACAGTGGAGCCTCTTATTCACTTTTTCAAAAATGGGACATCTTTACTTCTTTCACGCCAAAAGCTATTAAATTACTAATGGCTAATGGAGACAAGATCACTTCCCTTGGACAAGTAACTGTCTCTTTCTCCATATCAAATGGGCACATCATCACTATTAATAATGCCCCTTACGTTGTATCAGTCAAATCTACCCTCATATCTGCAATTGACTTACTAAAAGACAGATGATCACTCTCTAACAATCATGGAATTCACAATATTTGATACAAGAATATTATAGTCACTTCCTGTTGTATTGACAGCAATATCCTAAGTATAAAGATTTATCCCATTGTAATTAATTCTGTAATCACTTCACCTTCCTCAAAATTGCTAAGACAACATCAATCAGCTGGACATCAGAATCTTAAAGTCTTGGCAAAAATGTTTCCCATTGAGAATCTTTCAAACTTTCAATGCCAAACTTGTGAACTTGCGAAATCTCACATTTTACCTTTTTCAGGCACCTTTCCCACTCCACTTTAACCCTTAGATGTCATACATATGGATCTATACGGACCAATTACCCCTACCTCCTTAGGCAGAAGCAACTACTTCCTTCAAATAGTTGATGGATACTCTTGTTTTTGTCATGTTTATTTCCTCAAATTAAAATTTGAAACTTTTACTCTCTTTAAAAATTTTGAGACTAAAATAGAAGCCCTATTCAATCGACAAATTACGGTAGTTATCACAGACAACGGCCATAAATTTTCAAACTCTAATTTTCCTACTCATTATCAATAAAAAGTTACCCAACATTTACTTACTGCACCCTATACACCACAACAGAATGGCATTGCAGAAAGGGGTAATAGAAAAATTGTAAAAAAAGCTTGTTGTCTACTAATTGACTCTGGTCTGAATGGGGAATGGTGGACTGAAGCTATATCTATGGCCACCTTCTTACTCAACCTATCTCCCTCTTCTACCCTACCTGATTTCTCTACACCCTCTCAGCTCTGGCGCAATGAAATTAAGAATCCTAAGACTTTGAAATTCTTTGGGTGTGACGCTATTTCATATACCTGAAGTCAAAAGGATGGGTAAATTTAATGCTTTTGGAGAGTGAGGCATGTTTCTTGGTTATGAAGTAGGTCACAATAATTATTGGATCTATAATCCAAAAACCAACAAAACAATAATTACACATAACTTGAAATTTTACAATACTTTTAACATCTCTCAAAAGATCTCCAATAAAAAGTCATCAGAAGTTGAATTCCCCAAACCTCTATATCCTTAACCAAGTTCACCACATATTCTGTACATCACCACTAATCCTTTGGAACTACCTACTCATGAATACGAAAATCAATTTGAGGAAATCCAAGAACCTACCACTTCAACTCATGTTACCCAGCCTCTTGATCTTCATCAACACAAACTTTACAAGTAGGTTGACAAAAATACTCCTCCACCTAAAAATATAGACAGCTCCATCAGCACTGACAATATCATAACTTCTAAAAGGTGTAATATCAACCCAACATTCAGTTTCTTGGACGTTACTCAAACTTATGCACAATCCGTAAACTCACCTGACAAAAATCACTGGCTTAAAGCCATTGAGACTGAACTCAGATCAATTAAACAACATGAAGTCTGGTCGGAAGTAGTCAAACCACCTACGGTAAATCTCCTTGGAACAACCTGGACCTTCAAAAAGAAAACCGATTCCAACAGTAATTTTATCAAATACAAGGCTAGATTGTGTGTTTAAGGTTTTGCTCAAATTGAAGCAGTCGAATATAATGAAACTTACACTCCCACTGGAAGGCTATCCTCACTACGTTTTCTACTTGGTCTAGCCACCGAAAAGGACTGGGACATCCAACGAATAGATGTTTGCTCTGCCTTCCTACACAGTGTACCTGATGAAGAACTTTATCTCAAATTTCTCAAAGGTTATTTTGTATCTGATTAAACAAAATGTCTTAAACTCAACAAATCACTCTATGGCTTGAAACAGAGCCCATGTTGTTGGTACAACAAGCTATCTAAATTCTTTTCCAGCATAAATTTTGCAGCTAACTCAGTGGATCCATGTCTATTCTATAATAAAGACAAAGCTTAACCATGCTACTTCTTTATACATGTTGATGAAATGATCATAGCCAGTCCAGAAGTTTCTGATTTTAAATGAAAAATATCTACTCATTTTGATATAGATGACCAGGGTGATGTCGAGTGGTTGCTGGGTATGAAAATATCCAGAAATTGTACTTTAAAAACTATTTCTCTATCTTAGAAACTCTACATTGAGAACATCATTAACAAATTTGGTGTATCTAATCTAACTCCTCTATCCACTCCCTTAACTCCCAACATCAAATTCAATCCCAATGAAACAGCTCCAATTCCAACTGCCTTTAATTGCCAAAGGGCTTAGGGTTTATTGAACTATCTGGTCCTATGCACTGGCCCAGACTTGGCTTACTCTGCAAGTCTTCTAGCTCAATACCTTAACAAACCCACCATTGAACATTTTCTAGTCTTCAAACATGTCCTTCATTACCTTTCAGGTACAAAAGATCACTTTCTCACACTCGGCGTCATTAATTTGGCTTCCCCCAATCAAATAATAGTCTATGCTGATGCCAACTGCAAGTCTAGCTCTGGCAGTTTGATATTCTGCCATGGTCTTATTGTTTGGCGCTCTTTCAAACAACCTGTAGTTACCTTGTCCATAACTGAAGCCAAATTTAGGGTCATGAATGAAACTACCTAAGATCTATTATGGTTCAATGAATTACTCAAAGATTTCAATTATAATATTTCTGATTTAATACTATATTCCAACAATCAAGGAGCAATAGCCATAGCCAACAATCCACTTTAACAACACCGTACTAGCCATGTAAACACAAGAATACACTGGCTTTGAAACTTAATATCTGACAAAATCATAACCTTGAAATACATCCCTACTAAAAACATGATTGCTGACATCTTAACCAAGTCCCTTAAACGTGCAACTCTTGTTTCACTAAGAACAGCTCTCAACCTGACTATCAAGGATAGTCTCTAGCACGGGGGGTGTCAAATGTTTAAGATCTAGTATATACATTCTACATTACCTTTTCATTTCTCAGTATTGACTTAATCACCTATTATATCCGTATACTTTATACGTTACCTTTATATTCAAAACTGTTAAGTTTCCACTATATATTCCCTATCTATATATTCATTAATATTCCGCTATAAGTCTCCTATCTACCACTAATCTTTTTAAACCCGCTGCTTATTACTATGTAAGGTGTATGCTCCACTTGCTCATTCTGCATCCACCTTAACCTTTATTTTATCTTTTACACTAATTGCCCATTCTTCTACAGTATTCCTCTCACTTTTGCCTCTATCCTACACCTAGTTGATCTTTTCCTATTGTCCCAAGTTCTCAGTCCTCTGTCCTTTGTCCTAGCCTTAGTGCTACATATTTTGTCCTTGTCCACTCTTTACTGACTGAGTGTTTCCAACTATACTCAGGTAATTTTGATCTTTTCCTATTGTTCCAAGTCCTCAGTCCTCAGTCCTTGGTCCTAGCCTTAGTGCTACATATATTGTCCTTGTCCATTCTTTACTGACTGAGTTTGTCCCACTATACTCAGCTCTACATTTATAACATTTGATTATGCAAGATAATAAGCTTTAATTAAATCAATTTATTTGAAAAAAATGTTGAAGTATCAAATTTTTTTATTTTTATATCCAAGAATACAGTAAAAACATTCATAGCTAAACAATTAAAAGAAGGCAATATGTTTTCTAAATTTCTTACTTAATTAAGTACTCTGACAGCTTCTTTATACTAAGCACTAATATTTATAAAATTATTTGATTATATATCTGAAAGACATGTAATTCATATAATAGTATAAATTAATCCATTTTTGAAGATTTATAAATTTGAGAAGATGATAGAAATTAAAAGGAAATTAATTTTTGTTCTTTTTTTTAGTTCTAATTATTCCTAAACTAAATAACCTTTTTTTAACACACCTTTAGTAAAAACAATAAATATATGAGATTTTGAAACTTTTTATGATGCAGATCATCAGAATTACATGAAAATATTATGATTTGGTAGGATAACCTCATGAATTGAAAACTTAATCAATAATCAGTGAATTTTCTATATGAAACACTGAAATTCAAAACACATGAAAAATTTTAAAGATAGAACAAAGAATAACGGTATGAATTTCTTAAAGATTTCATTTTAACACTAAAGTGTGCTTCAATTCTATATTTTTGGATAATCACAGCATAAACCTTGTAATAAAAACCATATATTTTTAAAAGTTCTTTCATGTGAATTTTATTTTCTCCAGGTTGAATTTTAGACTGTAATAATGTGTAAGAGCTGAATTTAATAGATAGAAGTGGTATTTTTATATAATTATATTAATTTCTTGCTGTAAAAATACTATATGATATCTATTTTGTAAAAAATACACAATTTATATTTTTATTTATACCCATTTAAAAAGGCAATGTAAAAGTTATTATATTATGATTATCATAGATTTTAATACAAAATTTAAAATTAATAGATAAATTATTTCAATTTAATGGTGTTGAGGAAAAAATTAAGTGAAACAGTTCAGGATCACTTCCTTGTTTTTTAGAACAAATTTTTTGACAGGAGTAATTCACATTTGAAATTTGGCACATAATTCCTGAATAATATATATGGGACTTGGAGTTATCAATGATTTACAAGAAATTTGATATTCAAACTGATAGGTAAAAATAACATTATTTTGCTTAGCAGTTTCTAAGTCTATGAAATAAAATCCATTTAATATTTCATTTAAACACAAGACCTTACAAATCTTCTTCTAATAAGTCTGATCAAAGAGGAATACTAGAATAAGTATATTTTTATAAAAATTCATTTCAATAGAGAATATTTCAACACTTCATTACAGATTTAAAAAAGAAAATTAACATTAAAATTTATATTGAAAAAAAAGATATTTATTTAATTTTTTAAGAAACTACCAAGTTTATCCTATGAGGCTTCACTTTAATCAACACAGATACATCCAAAAAATCATAGTGATGTTCTGAGGGATCTATATAATTTGTGCTTTAAACAATTTTTTTTCCTTTCAACTATTTTGAATTTAAACAGAAATAATTACACCTTTTCTATATATTATAGTTTTATATAATAATTTTTTTGTAAGTTTCTTAATCTATCATATAGAAAAAAAATTACATCATTATAATAGGGGGTATCAACGTTCAGGGATCCGCAATTAGGGATCAGGAATTTTTTTTGCCCGGATCTGACATTATTAATTGCGGAAGATTCTTATCCACTAGCCCAGGGCTAGTGGATAAGGAATGCACAATAATACATTATTCCGCCTCTTATACCCCAAGTTCCATTCCTAAATCCTGATCCCAAACTCATCACATCCATGATGGATTTTTAAGACAGTCACATGACTTATAATTGCTGATGCCATCCTTAAGTCTTTCCTCACTCTATGCTACTTAATTTTGGTGGCGAACACTTAACCTTTTTTTCTATCTAAACACCCTCATTTCTTTTTTACATTCATGGTTTATTCCTTTTTTTAAAATATTTCCTTTGTAAATTAACATAAGTTTCTGATCCTATCCTTCCCTTGTGTTCCCACCAATTCCATTACACCTCAAATCATCCTTTCTCCCTTCCCTTCCACCTTCACTAGAAAAGCATATTTTGAACAGAAATAGTATGATCTTTCTCAACCTCCAGACTTGAGAGGCAGTGTTAGACCTATCTTATGGGAAGTAGATGGTAAATAGATTTTCTATTTTATGTGATGAGCTACTGCTTCTAACCAGGTTACTGCTGTATTATTTTTATTTTTTCCTCCTCTAAAAGAGACTCCACCTCACTGATTCACCTCTACTTGATTCCCCACCCTGAAAATCCACCTTGCTTACCTCCCATTTATCTCCAATAGAAACCCCACTCCTCAAACTTACCTCTCTCTCCATCTCTTCATCTCCACTAGACACCCCAGAACACCCTTTCAACTTTAATTGATGCCCCACCCCTTTAATCCATGTTGCTTTACTCCCATTTGCCTCCAATAGAAACCCCACTCCTCAAACTTACCTCGCTCTCCATCCCTTCATCTCCACTAGACACCCCAGCACACCCTTACAACTTTAATTGATGCCCCACCCCTTAAATCCACCTTGCTTTACTCCCATTTGCCTCCAATAGACACCCCAACACACCCTTTCAATTTATATTGATTCCTGGCCCCTCAAATCCACCTTGCTTGCCTCCCAATCGCCTCCAATAGAAACCCCAACACACCTTTTTAACCAAACTTGATGCCCCAAGCATCAAATCCACCTCTCTCCCTTCCTCTTCACCTCCAATTGACACCTCATCACCCAAAAATTAGCTTGCTACCCTCTTATGTGCTTCTTTAGTACCTTGAACATATATTTAATTTGCTACATTAATCAAGATTTATAAAAAAAGTTAATATTAATACAAACTATCACATTAACCTTTACTTATAGACATCATTATAGAGAAAAAATATATATTTCAAAAATTTTGAATGTAACAGGACTGTAATTTTTGTATTCAGGAAACTTAAAAAAGATTCAGGTCAATAATTTTCTAATATTTTTTGTGAAACAATTTACTTTTTTACTTATTTATGGCATGAATGATAACTCTTGGCCCTTTTGAAATTTTTTTGTGGAAGTTTTATACTGTTGTGACATCTTATATGTTGGATGCATCACCCAAAAAAGCCAAAAAACCCCTAATTAGGGCTGGAAAAGTGCTGATACAGGCAAAAAAAGTATTAAATAATTTTTGGCAAAAAGGCCAAGCATTTATGGCTTTGCCAAATATATAATTTTACAAATTAAAGTGACTGTTTGTCAGACTTTTAGTTACTTTTTGGAGATGCTTAATCACCACGGGAAATCTGGGGGTGAACTGCTAGCAGTTCCCTCTATTTGAAACTATCAGGAATTTGTCAGGAAACTGTTGGGAAACCATGCTGAAACTGTCAGAAATATGTTTTTAAATCTGATGAAAAAACATTGAAAAAATAAACTGTCACAGATTGAATCCAGAACCATCCCTCCTTGAGCAGAGCTTAGGAACCACATTGAACATCAGTTAATCTCAGGTTTGGCAAAAGGTTGAACAACATCACTTAGCATACCTTAATGTTCAAATATTAAACTTGAATATATGTTGCCTGTATGATATAGATGCATATGCATTTGAATTTTCATGGTGGATACTTATTGCATGTTAAAAATTGATGTGAAATGCCTATCTAAAGTGTATGCATAATGACTATGAAGAATAAATATGCATAAACAATATGCATAAAAATATGCATAAAAAATATGCATAGTGATTATGCAAAAAAATATGCATATTGAATATGCATATAAATATGCATATTGAATATGCATAAAAATATGCATATTGAATATGCATTAAAAATATGCATATTGAATATGCATTAAAAATATGCATATTGAATATGCAAAAAAAGGGTGCATATATGTATATGAATAAAATATATTATTATGCATATAAATCTGTATAATGAATATGCATAATGATAGAAAAATGCAAAAAAATGATGCTTAATGAGTATATTTTATGCATAAATAGAAATATGCAATATAAATTCATATTGCATACAGATAACATAGGCAAACCAACTTGACCAAAACTCATACTAAATTTTCATTCTGGACTAAAGGTGTGAGGGAAGGAAGAAAAACAGTCCGACGTTAGAAAAATGCTACATGCACTCATTTTGTAGCAGAGCAAATGAGAAGTGCTAAATTATGGTTGGTGCCCATAATTTAGTATGATATCATAATTTTATTTAATTGTTTTCAATATTGAAAAGACTTTAGGTCAGTTGGTACAGATCTAGCTGTGCCAGGGTCTAATCTAATTATTTTAACAATTTCTTAATAATTAATGGGTTTTAATACAAAAACAGGTTGTATTTTTTGTGGGATATTGGATATGATAAGGTCTTTTGTAAAAAAAACTTATATTGTTCAAAAATATTCCTGAATCAGATGTGGGATAATCACTACAAAAAATTGTAGTACTGTGGGCAATAAAATATATGCACAAGCAGTAAAGAAAGGACTGAGTGAACCCTTTTTGTGCAGTGGGAATCATTAGAGTGGAATTGTGGATGAAAAATATAATTCATTATTACCATTTTATTTAATCAAAAAAATTATAATATTAAAAAGAACTATTGATTAATTGGTATTTGACCTTTGTGCCTCACTCATATTTATCATTTGATTGATTTTTTGTCACCATTATGTTATTAATATTATAAGTATAGCAAAAACTCGTGTGCCCAATGCATACTGGGTGATGTTACACCTTTTATAATATTATTAAATAAAGGTAAAAAAATATGAAAATGATTTGTTTAACAAAAAATAAATTGATATCCAAAAGCAATATGAGGGATAAAAAGGTAAAATTAAAGGGATCAAATATGAAATAAAAAATTAAAGTAAAATTCCTGCCATCAAGAGCAAGTAGACATGATGGGGTGAATGCCCACCAGTGGCAATAAACTTGGACTATAATTTCTTTTTCGTAAAAATAAACAAAAATCCACTTGAGCTTTACCAAAACTTCAGGATGACAATTTTGCCATATCAAACAACTTCTAGTGCAATTATTGAAGAAAAATTCATTTTCATTGCAATAGAGAGAATTGATCACATCAGACTGCATGTGGCAAGAGGTGTCCAGCACAAGTTCGGCGGAACTTTGGACAATTTTATGATGGAGAGTAGCTAGGGTGTAATTTTTTTTCAGTTCATCTGGTATTTCTTATAAACATGTCCACTGGTATTTGATCTTTGTGCCTCACTCATATTTATCATTTGATTGATTTTTTGTCACCATTATGTTATTAATATTATAAGTATAGCAAAAACTCATGTGCCCAACGCATACCGGGTGATGTTACACCTTTTATAATATTATTGAATAAAAGTAAAAAAATATGAAAATGATTAGCTTTACAATAATTTAAATAGATATTAAAAAAAAGAGAAATAAAAAAGTAAAATTAATCTCAAAGAGATCAATTATGAAAAAAAAAATACTAGTAAAATTCTTGCTCTCAAGAGCCAGTAGAAGTGTTGAAACAAATGGGAGCCATCAGGGCTAAATTTTAATAAGTGACCTTTTTTTAAAAAGATAAAAAATTATACACCTGAGGTTAGGAAGAACAACAGGTGGATGATTCAGCTAAACAAAACTACTTGTAGTAAATTTTAATAAAAAAATGTTTTTTTTGCCATAGAGAGAATTGATCCCATCTGACTGCACATGACCAAAAGTGTCCAGCACAAGTTGGGCCAAACTTTTGCTGGACACTTTTATGATGGGGAGTAGCTTGGGTGGAAATTTTCTTCAGTTCCTTCATCTTGTATTTCTCATAAACATGTCTACTGGTATTTGATCAGTCTGTATCTTTCATATTTATCATCCGATTAATATTTTATCACCATTATATTATTAATGTTATTAGTATAGCAAAAACTTGTGTGCCAAATGCATACCATGTGAAGTTATACCTTCAATAATTTTTTAAAATAGACGTAAATAAATATGGAAAGGATTAGTTTTACAAAAATTAAATAGAAATTTAAAAGTAAAAAGAGGAATAAAAGAGTAAAATAAAAGTCAAAGAGTTCAAATATGAAAAAAATACTAGTAGAATTCCTGCTATCAAGAGCCAGTAGAGGTGTTAAAGCAAATGGAAGCCATCAGGGCTTAATTGTAATAAGTGACCTTTTCCTTAAAGATAAAAAATTATACACCTGATATTGGGCAGAACAGCAGGTGGATGATTCATCTAAACCAAACTACTTCTAGTGAAATTTGATAAAAAACTTTTTTTGTTGTCATATACAGAATTGATCCCATCTGACTGCACATGACCAAAAGTGTCCACCACAAGTTCGGCCAAACTTGTGCTGGACACTTCTATGATGGAGAGTGGCTCGGTTAAAATTTTTCTTCAATTCATCTGGTATTTCTTACAAACATGTCTACTGGTATTTTATCTTTGTGCCACACTCATACATATTGTTTGATTAATTTTTTGTCTTAATTATATTATTAATTATATAATTATAGCAAAAAATTGTGTGCCAAATGCATACTGAGTGATGTTACACCTTTTATAATATTATTAAATATATGTATAAAAATATTAAAATAATTTATTTTCAAAATTATTAATTGATATCCAAAAGCAATATGAGGAATAAAAATTAAAGTTAAAGGGATCAAATATGAAAAAAGAAATCCAAGTATTATTCCTACTATCAAAGGCCAGTAGAGATGTTGAAGCAAATGAGAGCCATCAGAGATAAATTGTACTAAATTGACTGTTTTTTAAAGATAAAAAATTGTGTACCTGTGGTTTGGATGAACTCTAGGTGGATAATTCAGCTATATCAAACTACATCTAGTGAAATTTCTTATCAAATAATATTTTTCATTGCCATAGAGAGAATTGATCCCATCTTTCTGGACCTGACCAAAAGTGTCCAGCACAAGTTTGGCCGAACTTGTGCTGGACACTTTTATGATGGAGAGTAGCTAGGGTGCAGGTCTTATTCAGTGCAACTGTTATTTTTTTAAAACATGTCAACTGGTATTTGATCTTTCTGTTTTATTCATATTTTATTATCTGATTAATTTTTTGTTATTAGAATATTATTAATTTTATTAGTATAGAAAAAACTTGTGCGCCAAATGCATGCCATGTTATATTACACCTTTTATAATATTATTAAAAAATGTTAAAAAAATATGAAAATGATTTTTTTTCCAAAATTATAAATTAATATCCAAATGTAACATGATTGATAAAAAAGTAAAGTAAAAGAGATCAAATATGAAAAAGAAAAATTCAAAGAAAATTCCTGCCTTCAAGAGCTAGTAGAGGTGTTGAAACAAATGGGTGCCATCAGGGCTAAATTTAATAAAATTTAATTTTTTTTAAAGATAAAAAATTTTTCACCTGAGGTTTGGAAAAACTCAAGGTTGATAATTCAGCCATACCAAACTACTTCTAATGTAATTATTTAGCATTTTTTTTAATTTAATTTCCACAGAGAGAATTGATCCCATCTTACTGCACCTGAACAAAAGTGTCCAGCACAAGTTTGAGCAAACTTGTGCTGGACACTTTTATGATGGAGAGTAGCTAGGGTGGAAGTGTTTCTCAGTACATCAGTTTTTTGTTTTTCACATTTCTATTGGTTTTTTAACTTTTTTTTATCATTCATATTTATCTTATAATTAATTTTTTGTCACCATATATATTATTAATGTCTCTAGTATAGCAAAAACCTGCATTCCGAATGCAAAATTGGTGATGTTACACCTTTAATAATATTATTATATAAAGTTAAGAAAATATGAATATGTTTAGTTTTTAAAAAAATAAATTGATATTTAAAATTAAAAAAAGTAATAGAAAAGTAAAATGAAAATAAATGGGATCAAATACAAAATAAAAAATACAAGTAAAATTTTACTATCAAGAGCCAGAAGTGGTGTTGGGAAAGTTGGGGACCCCTAGGTCAAGACTTGGTCTAAACTTACTTTTATGTATAGCTAACGAATTTTGAGCTGAGTTTTGGACAGACTTCCAGGTGACAATTTTACAATATTAAACATTCTTTACTTCAATAATTGAGTGAAATATCATTTTCATTGCCATAGAGAGAATTTATCTCATATGACTTCATGCAACCAAAAGTGTCCAGCACAAGTTCGGCCGAACTTGTGCTGGACACTTTTATAATTGAGAGTAGGCATACAGCAAATCTTCTTAAACTCAAAAGGGATTTCTTATAAACATTTCCACTGGTATTTTATCTTTCTGTGTCATTTAAATTTACCATTTGATTAATTTTTTGTCACCATTATATTATTAATGTTATTACTATAGTAATAACTTGTGTGAAAAATGCATACCAGGTGGTGTTCCACCTTTAATCATATATTATTAAATAAAGGTATAAGAGTATGAAAATTATTTATTTTAAAAATTAAAAATTGATATCCAAAGAAATATGAGCAATAAAAAAGTAAAATAAAAGGGATAAAATAAGAAAAAAAAATCTAAGGAAAATTCCCACTATCAATAACAAGTAGAGGTGTTAGATCAAATGTGCACCACCAGGGCTAAACTTGGACTATATTTTCTTTTTTTTTAAACCAGAGAAAGTGTCCTGATGAGTTTTGAAAAATCATCAGGAGGACATTTTGGCAATATTAAACTACTTATTGTGCAATGATTGAGCAAAATGTCATTTTCATTTCCATAGAGTAAATTTATCCCATCTGACTGCATGCAACCAAAAGTGTCCAGCACAAGTTTGGCTGAACTTATGCTGGAAAATTTTATGATGGTGAGTATCCAGGGTGCAGGTCTTCTTTAGTTCATCAGGTACTCCTTATAAAAAAATCCACTTGTATATGATCTTTCTGTGTCATTCATATTTACCATTTGATTCATTGTTTTTCACCATTATACTATTAATTTTCTTAGTATTGAAAAAAATTATAAGCCAAATGCATACTGGGAGATGCTACATCTTTAATAATCTTATTAAATAAAAGTAAAAAAAAATATGAAAAGTATTAGTTTTACAATAAATAAATTGATATTTGAAAGAAAAAAGAGGAATAAAAAAGTAAAATAAAAGTGATTAAATATGAAATTAAACATTCAAATAAAATTTCTGCCATCATATAAAATTTGAGTTTTCAAACCAAAATTGCACCACCAGTTCTAGATTTGGGATATATTTTCATTTTTTTAAGTTAATAAAAGTGTCCACCTGAGTTTTTCAAAAAAATTAGGAGGATAGTATAGCAGTATAAAACTACTTCTTGTGCAATGATTGAGCAAAAATTCGTTTTAACTTCCATTGAGTAAATTTATCCCATCTGACTGCATGCAACCAAAAGTGTCCAGCACAAGCTCAGCTGAACTTGTGCTGGACACTTTTATGATGGAGAGTAGCTAGGGTGCAAGTCTTCTTCAGTTAATCTTATATTAATTTTAAAAATGTCTATGGGTATTTGATCTTTCTGTGTCATCCATATTTATTTTTTGATTATTTTTTAGTCACCATTATATTATTAATGTTTTTAGTATAGAAAATACATGTGTACTGAATGTAAACTGTGTGATTTTACAACTTTAATAATATTATATAATAAATGTAAAAAAATGTGAAAGTTATCAGTTTTACCAAAATAAAATTGATATTTAAAAGCTAAAGGATAAATAAAAGGGTAAAATTAAAATTAAAGAGATCAAACATGAAATAAAGATATTAAGTATAATTTCTGCTATCATGAGCCAGTAGAGGCTTCAGAAAAAATGGGCACCATCATAGATTAACATGGATCAAATTTACTTTTTACCAAAGTAAAAAATTGTCTACCTTAGGTTTGGACAAACTTCCGGGGGACAATTTGTCCATATAAAACTACTTTCAGTGCAATGATGGAGTGATCATTCAGTCTCATTTCCATAAAAAGAATTGATTGCATCTGACGGCATGCAACCAAAAGTGTCCAGCACAAGTTTGGCCAAACTTGTTCTGGACACTTTTATCATGGAGAGTAGCCAGGGTGCAAGTCATTTTAAATCATCTAGAATTTCTTATAAACATGTCCACTGTTATTAAATCTTTGTGCCTCACTCATATTTATCAATTGATTGATTTTTTGTCACCATTATTGTATTAATATTATCAGTATAGAAAAAACTTGTGTGCCAAATGAATACTGGGTGATGTTACACCTTTTATAATATTATTAAATAAAGGTAAAAAAATATGAAAATGATTTATTTTACAAAAAATAAACTTCTATCCAAAAGCAATGTCAGCCAGGCTACTAGACTTACCCAGTAAAACAATTAATTATCTTACTGAGGTGAAGTCATGCCTTTGAGATCCTTATAAATAATTACTTATTTACTAAAGATGTATGTATTAATTACAATTAACTAAATAAGTACACTAAGTAAATAATTAATAAAAATAAGTAGTTGTCCCACATGTATTTTTACTCCCAAGCACCATGTTCAACAATACAGATGAGGTGGGAATAAAAATTAGTATTAAAAATATATATAAAATTATAAAAAGAAAACTACTTTTTCAAATTCCTTTAATTAGATTTTATTGATTCTATATTTCAAATCAAATGTTTCTCACACCAAAAAGTGACGGACTAAAGGGTTCATAGTTTTATTTCAAATAAAATCAATACTTTTATCGACGCTCCATTTAGTATAGATTCTATTATTTAACATACTTTCTTTTATTTAACTTTTTTCTCTCATACTCTTGTATTAGGAGATACTAACCCCGTACTTTGTTCTCTCACCTTTTGCCTATAAAAGGCCTTTCCATTTTGTGCTTTTGATTCATTCCTTTATTACCTTACTTTATTATCATAACTACAATATAACACTTATCTCTTATATTTTATATCTTTAGTATTTACAAGGATGTAATTCTAATATATAATTTATATTGATATTTTAAATTTACCTCTTGTCATTGAGTAAAAATCATCTTTGATTGAGAAATACGTACCAAATTATTGAGAGTCCAATTAATCCTTAAAATCTTCATACAAACTCCGTACCAAAACTTCTAGACCAAGAGGGGACCTTGACAAGCAATATGAGAGGAATAAAGTAAAATAAAAGAAATCAAAGATGAAAATTAAAATCCAAGTGAAATTCCTGCCATAAACAGAAAAAAGAGATGTTGAATCAAATTAGCACAATCAGGGCTAAACTTGCACTAAATTTTCTTTTTTGTAAAAATAAAAAAAAAATCCACTTGAGCTTTACCAAAACTTCAGCATGAAAATTTTGCCATATCAAACTACTTCTAGTGTAATTTTTTATCAAAAATTTATCTTAATTTCCATAGAGAGAATTGCTCCCATCTGACTGCACCTGACCATAAGTGTCCAGCACAAGTTTGGCCGAACTTTTGCTGGACACTTTTATGATGGAGAGTAGCTAGGGTAGAATTTTTCTTCAGTTCATCTAGTATTTCTTACAAACATGTCTACTGGTATTTTATCATTGTTCCTCACGCATAAATATCATTTGATTAATTTTTGGTTGCCATTATATTATTAATTTTATAAGTATAGAAAAAACTCATGTGCCAAATGCATACCAGGTGATGTTATGCCATTTATAATATTATTAAATAAATGTATAAAAATATGAAAATAGTTTATTTTAAATATTATTAATTGATATCCAAAAGCAATATTACGAATAAAAAATTAAGTTAAAGGGATCAAATATGAAAAAAGAAATCCAATTAATATTCCTACTATCAAAGGTCAGTAGAGGTGTTGAAGTAAATGAGAGCCATCAGGGATAAATTGTACTAAATTGACTTTTTTTTAAAGATAAAAAATTGTGCACCTGTGGTTTGGATGAGCTCTAGGTAGAAAATTTAGCTATGTAAAACTACTTCTAGTGAAGTTTTTTATCAAATAA
Source organism: Hemileia vastatrix (assembly GCA_030280995.1). Lineage (NCBI taxonomy): Eukaryota > Fungi > Basidiomycota > Pucciniomycetes > Pucciniales > Zaghouaniaceae > Hemileia > Hemileia vastatrix. The sequence continues at coordinate 16,781,483 of JASXTE010000001.1, read as the reverse complement.
TTTTTTTCATTGCCATGGCGAGAATTGATCTCATATGGCTGCACCTGACCAAAAGTGTCCAGCACAAGTTCGGCCAAACTTGTGCTGGACACTTTTTTGATGGTGAGTATCTAGGGTGCAGCTCTTCTTCAGTGCAACTGGTATTTTTTTAAAACATATCCACTGGTATTTGATCTTTCTGTTTTATTAATATTTTATCATTTGATCAATTTTTTGTCACCAGTATATTATTATTTTTATTAGTATAGCAAAAAAACATGTGCCAAATGCTTACAGGGTGATGTTAAACCTTTAATAATTTTATTAAATACAGGTAAAAAATTATGAAAATGATTTGTTTTACATAAAATTAATTGATATCTAAAAGAAAAAAAGGATAAAAAGAAATAGGTTGAATATAAGGGATTTTATATGAAATTAAAATTCAAGCTAAATGCCTACTTTCAAGGCTCAGAAGAGGTGTTGGATAAAATGGGCATCATCAGGAATAAAATTGTACTTAATTTGATTATTTGAAAAACTAAATGAAGTTTTCAACTGATTTTTTTCCAATATTTAGTTGGACACTTTGCCTATATCAAATTACTTCTAGTACCATGATTGACCAAATTAAATCCTCATTTCCATATGCAGAATTGATCCCATATGGCTGGACCAGGCCAAAGGTGTCAACCACAAGTTTGAGAATTCTTCTGGTGGACACTTTTATGATGGACAGTAGTAGGGTGCAAGTCTTCTTTAGTTAATCTAGTATTCCTCATAAACATTTCCAACTTATTTTCGGCCAAAAATCAGGTGGAAAGTTTGTCCATATCAAATTACTTCTAATGCCATGATTGACTAAAAATTGATTCTCATTGCCATATAGGGAGTTGATCCCATATGACTGGATCTGGAAAAAGTGTCACCACAACTTTTGATAAACTTAAGTTTGAAAATTTTATGATGGAAAGTAATTGCAAGTCTTCTTCATTTCATCAAGTAATCCTCATAAAAATTTCCACCCGTATTTTGGCCAAACTTCAGGTGGACACTTTGGCCATATTAAATTAATTCTAGTTCTATGTTGATAAAAAACTGATACTTATTGCCATATGTAGATATTAAACCCATCAGACTGTGCCTTTCCAAAAGTGTCTACCTGAATTATGGCTAAACCTCAGCTGGACACTTTTATGATGCAGAGTAGCTAGGGCAAAAGTATTCTTCAGTTTTTTTGGTATTCATAATAAATTTATCCTCCTGAATTTTAGCCTAACTTCAGGTAGAAAATTTTGGAAAGCACCAGTTAGTCACTATCCATCAAAAAAGTGTTCACCAAAATTTTGGCTAAACTTGTGGTGGACCTCTTTGATCAGCCACAGTCAGATGAGATCAACTCTTTAGATGGAAATGAGGATGATGTTTTGGTCAATCATGGAAATAGAAGTAGTTTGATGTGGCCAAATTACCCCCCTGAAGGTCAGACAAACCTCACAAGGATACTTTTTAGCAGGGAGTAACTGAGAAAAATCCATTTATCAGAAGGAAAATCTTTTATTGGATAGATGCCAAGGTTTCATACTTGTGTATTATGGTCAGTATTAATTTTGAAAGTGTCTGTCCAAGCAATTTCATTGCCCATCATGACACATTTTGTTTTAAATGTTTCAAACTGTGTGATGCAGTATTAAGGTGTCACATAGTATAATTAAGTTCTATTAAGTGCCCTCCTATGATGCCTAAATTTATAATTTAATATCTTACATAATAATTTTTTTATATAAATTCATCAATATTTTATTTTATTATCAAATTTAATAGAACAAGTGTCCTGAACTATTATATATGCATAAGCTTAGGTTAGATCAATTTGTGCTCAACATAGGACCAAAATTAAGTTCTGGAGGATCAACTTGTGCATAATTTGGAATCAGTTGATATTCTGACTATAATCATTCTGAGAATAAATGTAAATCTAACTCTAATTTACTTATGTTTATAAAGTATTCATAAACCTGGCATAATTAAGGGACACTCTAAATTTCAAGAGAGGGGATTGCTAGTAAATTACCCCTAGATTTCCTGTGGTGAATGGTGTGAAATATAATAATTTTTTTATTCATTGGCTCATAATTTATTTATTTATTAGCTATTTTCTTCAAATAATGTTCATTTTTATTATATTGGGCTATTAAAGCATATATCTTGTCCCATAGACTATTTCAGTTATTGAAAAACAGTTGTCTGTATCATAAATTTATTTTAATATATTTGTATTACTTTTCTTTATTCATCCCTATAAATTTAATATTACATACTTTAAGATTATCATTTTTTTGTGGAGATGAAGTGAAGAAGAGAATATTGGATGTAGAGGTGGAGGGTTTTTGGTTGGAGGCTATGGAGAGGGTGGCGAGTTAATTTTTGAATGATGAGGAAGGGAGCAAGTTGGATTTGATGCTTGGGGAATCAAGTTTGGTTAAAAAGGTGTGTTGGGGTTTTTATTGGAGGCAAATGGGAGGCAAGCAAGGTGGATTTGAGGGGCCAGGCATCAATAGAAATTGAAAGGGTGTGTTGGGGTGTCTAGTGGAGATGAATGGATGGAGAGTGTGGTAAGTTTTAGGAGTGGGGTGTCTATTGCAGGCAAATGGGAGTAAAGCAAGGTGGATTTAAGGGGTGGGGCATCAATTAAAGTTGTAAGGGTGTGCTGGGGTGTCTAGTGGAGATGAAGGGATGGAGAGCGAGGTAGGTTTGAGGAGTGGGGTCTCTATTGGAGGCAAATGGGAGTAAAGCAACATGGATTAAAGGGGTGGGACATCAATTAAAGTTGAAAGGGTGTTCTGGGGTGTCTAGTGGAGATGAAGAGATGGAGAGCAAGGTAAGTTTGAGGAGTGGGGTTTCTATTGGAGGTAAATGGGAGGTAAGCAAGGTGGATTTTCAGGGTGGGGAATTAAGTAGAGGTGAAGCAGTGAGTTGGAGTCTCTTTTAGAGGAGGAAAAAATAAAAATAATACAGAAGTATCCTGGTTAGAAGCAGTAGCTCATCACATAAAATAGAAAATCTATTTACCATCTATTTCCCATAAGATAGGTCTAATACTGCCTCTCAAGTCTGGAGGTTGAGAAAGATCATACCCTTTCTGTTCAAAATATTCTATGAAATCATACAATGCTAAATATTTTGATTCATAGATTGAAAATATTTTATTTCTTACCACATAGGGGAGGTTCAGGCCCAGAATTCAAGATGTTGGTGAGAGAGATTGTCTATGGTAAAGAGAATTGGACATTTCAATGAAGAATTTTTCAGGGTAGATGAAAGGATGGGATGAGGGTAGGAGTGCGCAGCAAGGTTGGAAGGCTTGGATATCCAGAAAGTTGTCCAAGTTGTGGTTATGAAATATTGATGATAAAAATGTCAGATAAGAGGTGAACATTGACACGTAAAGTGTCTAATAACCCAATTATTAGTAAAAATAATTGCGGAAGATAATTGGGGAATAAGGATTTTTATCCACAATTAATTTAATTGCTGATCCCTGAACATTGATACCCCCTAATATAAAATTATATTACAACTATTTTTAATAAAGTATTTTCTCAAAATGATTCATCATTTTTTTTTTAGTTTCACAACTTCAAAGTATTTAATATATATATTTTTGATAAATAAATATACTTAGGTTTGCATTTAGAGCTCTTCAAGATTTTTTTTGAAAAGTGATAAATTTTCTCTCTGTATAACTTAGCTTGAATCACAGTTGAAAACAGGATTACTTTGGGAGTTCTGTCTAAGTTCTATATAAAGTAAGATTTATCATTTTTTGAAAATAAATTTAGTCATTTCAATGAAAAAAGTATAGAAAAAAAAGGATTCAAGGAGCTTTTTCTGTTACTTAATAGATTATAGTACCAATATTGAGGAACTTGAAATATTAAATTTTACTAATTTTTTAACTTTTGCAGGTGATTATTCAGGTATGTATATTAACCATTGAGAATGAAATCTAACAAAATTTTGAAATATATCAAATTTCAAACCTTTATTTAAACTCTATGACTTAATTTGAAGCTTTTTTACACCTCTCTAAAAGCATTTAGAACTAAATTAAAATTTAAAGACATTCATCTCATGAAATAAAAAAAGTGAATCATTACAAAATCTTAATATAGTTTTTGTTCATTTTTCTAAATTGTTTCAAAAATATGCCTAGTTTATCAGTTTTATGTCTTATGTATAGTTTTCAGAAACTTTCTGTAAAATAATTTGTAAAAAATTGAAATTCTATTTCATGACTAAATTTTACATTCTAGTGAATCTTATTTCAAAAATTTCAGTATTTATTAAAAACAACAAACAAAGATTTATCTTGTGTGGATTTATAAGTACAAATATAAATACACCAGAGTTACTCATTTTTTTGAAAGTGAAAAAAAAGTACTGCTAACCAACAGGGTGATTTCTATCTTTTGGCCAAATGATAGAGTTCACCTCCAGTTTTTTTCTGTCCCATTTTGCATTCTTTTCACCTCTCCACATTCATTTTTATTCCTTTCAATCCCTTCCTATATTCTTCCCACATCTCCTGTTAAGATAACCATCCCAACACAGTAACTGAAATCTCCAGCCTTCCCAGAGTAAGTTTCAGTAGTCCCTGCCCTTCCCATCCACTCTAATTTTAATTTTAAGCTCATCTTACCACTCTCACCTCCCTATTCATCCATCCTTACCCCTTTCCAACTTTTCCCTACTCCACCCTGCCTCTTTTTCATCAAACCTCAATTCTCAATGTTTCCTTGCCCCCTTCACCCCAAAACACCCTATTGAAACTACCCCAGCCCTCTCACCTCGAACCTCACCATTCTCACTCCCAACCCCAACAATTTCCCTTCCACATCATTTCAACCTTTTTTCTATTCACCCTACCCCTTTTTCTTCCCAAGTCACCCTTTTTTGTCCCTATAGATGAAAAGTAGTGTGAAGGATAGTGAATAAAGTGATTAGGAGTATTAAAAAGTGGAGAAGGGAGTAAAAGGGGTGAAAAGTGGAGAAAACAAATTTAGGTGGGGTGAGGTGGGAGGGAGAGGGTTGGAGAAGGGGTGAACAAGGGGTGGGGGGGAGATTAAAGGGGAGAGTAGCACTACAAATAAAAATGAGAGAAAATTTGAGAGCAGAAGATAATTGGAAGCACAAGAGAAGGGATGAAGTTAGTAGAGAAAAGAATTTAGAAAGAATTTAAAAATATAAAGATATAATAATTAAAAGGCATTTAAAGTGAAACATAATGAAACCAAAAATAAACTTAAAAATATTTTTCACCACATTTTAGCTATATGTTTTATTCTCATAAAAATTTAACTCTTATTAATTCTGCTATAATGAAGATAACAGTAAATTAGTTTTTTGAAAAAAATAGAACCCATATATTGCTTTTAAATTTCTAAAATTATAGCATAAACATTATTTTTTAAATTATTCAGTTAACTAAATTTTTCTAACTTCAATTTTGAGAGTGATGTAACCTCCACAAATCTTTTAAAGCTTGAAAAATATCCAAGATTATATATTCATAAAATGAGAAGAAATATATATTTCTAGAGACCTTAATTGATAAGCATTTGATGAAACTATAAGTTTAATAAATGTTTTTTCTTGAATAACTTTTTATAGTATTGGATGATTCCTCTATCAATTGATAGGTAAAAAAATCCTATAAACACATGTAAAATGAACTTTTAGTTCAATTTATATAATAACTTTATTATTTTTAAACAATGAAGAGAATTTATGATTATTCAAAATTTTATGAATGTTCCCAATTATTTTGGTAGTGGGTTTCACTTATCTGAATATTCCTGTAAAAATTCCTGCATGCCAAGCCACAAAATTATTTTTAAAATGATCACTGTTATTTCAATAAATGTTAAAATTTCATTCAAAGTGTGTTCTAAGTAATTTTACTGTTTATTCATAATTGTTACATTGCTCCCTCAATGTGTGCTTAACTGGATATTAATTCAGCTTCAAGGCTTCCAACTTTCTAGCAAGTCTGCCCCCCATATTGTGTGGTGCATGTAGTGATGAAAATTTTAACAGTGGATGGTGGCACTGAATTTTCAAGAGAATTTCAGGGGGTAGTCAAAAGCATTGGAGCCAAGATTCAAGTTGCAATGCCATAATATTCAGAGCCTGAAGAAATTATTTAATGAGGGAATCAAGTCATCAAAGATGTGCTAGTTAAGTTATGTGGAACTAATGGGGAAAAATGGAAAAGTTATTTGCCATTAGTTTTTATTTTCAGATAGTATTTTCACCTTATGAACTTATGTTTGGTCAAAGGGAAGTATTACATATTGATATCTAAGCTTGATCTTTTCTAGGATGTGATTGGGATCAAGTTCACTAAACTAAGGATTTAATTCAAGAAAGGGTGGTTCAGCATGAAAGGAAGGATGAGTTTGTGGAAAATACATATGAAGGAATGTTGCAAATCTGGGAAAAGTCAGTAAAATATAGGTATGAGCATTTAGTGCTAAGAATAAACAAGCCAGTGAACACAGGGGATTTAGTTTTAGTATATAAAAGAATTCTGAAAATCCAATGGGTTAAAATTTTTGTGGATAAATAGAATGGTCCTTATAAGATAAGGAAATAAATTACTGGAGGAATTAGATTGTAATGAATGGAAGCAATGTGTAGCAGCCAATAAGATCCAAATATTCTACCCAAGATGGGTGCTAGTAATATAAGAATTAACTCCAGAATGAGGAAAAACTACCAGAATTACCTCTGGGAAGAGGCTAAACTAACAACATTTTTTACATTTACTCTGCAAAGAGTGTAAACTATCATCAGTATGTTAAGTTTTACTATGGGATTCATGTAAAGAAATGATGCAGCTGTGACAGATAGGAGGCTAGCAATGGCAAGGCAACTATGGCTGAATAAGAAGTTGGAATTAGTGCTCAAAGTGGAATTTATTGATTGAAGAATTAAAGTTGTTTAAGAAGATATGAAGAAACAGATGATCTGGATAGAAGATTGGCTGTCTTGTAAAATAAGAAGGCTAATGTAGACTTAGAAGAAGGCAGTATCTCTAGCTGAAGATAATAGGAAAAGAGAAAATTCTCAATTCAGGCATCTGGATTCATAAAAAGTCTCAGGCAATAATGGTTAATTCATGGGTTGAAAGTCATTTAAAGATAGTAGAGGGAGCACAGGAAAGCACTCTGGATTTTTTTTACACAAGATAAGAGGAAAGTGCATCACAAAGCACTACACACTTTTCTCATGCTTTTTTATGAATGTTACAAATTTTTCTATGATGATTTTTATGAAAGGGAGCATAGTTTAAAAGGAGACTATCTACAGGTACTTAAGTAAAAATGCTGATCAGAATAAAATGAGGGAAGATGATTATTAATCAGAATCACCATCAAAACTGGAAGGGAATCTTTTCTATTTTTTGTGCATGATAAAGCTATTGAGATCCCTGGGAAATACAGGGATTGATGTAGAGATGATGTCATTCATTAGTTGACCAATCATTTTGATATGATGATAGTGGGCATTTAATTTTTTTTTGTGAAAATGCAGGAGCACAATTGTCAGCCTGGAAATCCCCAGGACTGAGTGAAAAGCACTTATAAGTTATGTTGAACACATGGACTATACATGGAAGCAATAAATTAGAGTACACAAATAGTATACATAAGTAAATTTATGATAATATACAAAATATGCCATTATAACACCTTATATACACTCATATATCCAGATTTTATAAGTCTTATGTACTTAATATTAGGTTGGAATATGTTAGGGTAATCTTAAGAGCCTTAAATATAAGGCTAAATAATTTTTAAGTAGACTTAAAGCTGTTGTTTTCATTGTTTTATGTAAAAAACAAGAAATGGCTTTAAATCACTTAAAAGTTGATTATATGTGCTATAAATTTAATAATTTTAAAAATTTGCTTTGAAAGATCAATTTGTCTTAATTAGGAATATTTATTTGTCTTCTCAAATGCATAAAAATAACACTTTTCAAATTTGGTGTTTTTTATGTCAGAAATGGCTTCTGTGTACTGGCCACATACTGCCTGCATTTTTTCTGTGTGAATAGCTTCCTTTTTAGAAAAGTTAGCTTTTTCACACTATAATTACCCCCCATTCAATGCCCACTGTGGGGAAACACACTAAAATAGGCAACAGGTGCTTATTTAGTGTTGTAGCTTAATTATAAATGCATTGGCCCTCTTTATATGCACTAATTTCATTAATAAACTCAATCTTGGTGCTTTAATTAACTACCATGCTTAAATTTGCCTAAATTAGTCAAGGATTTACCCGTGCAAGCACCTGCCAAGTACTGCATGTAGTTACCCCACATCTCACACCCTTTTTTGGGTTTTTAAGTGGTTTCTCAGTCAATTTTGGTTGTTTTTGAATGGAGATTTCACATAGTATAATGTCATGATTAGCCCCAAAATTTCTGCTGTTAATCCCCCTTATTATTAAGTAATAATTATTTATAATTTTCCCTTTTTAGTCCTTTATTTTAATGTATAATTTGCATATACTCTCTTTTTTGCTTATTCTTTATTTTTGATGGATTAACCCTATTACCACAGGATTTTTGTGGGTGATATCATTCTAATTATGTTACTGGTCACTCTTTGTGTTACTAGAAATATCTATAAGCTGGAATGAGGTATCATTAAGTGTGTATAGAGCTGGTAAATCAAGGGTTTCATTAGGGAGGTAATTGTCTATAAAAGGAGGGGATTTTTGGTCTTGTTTTCCACATTCTTTATCATTACAATTAAAAAATATAACCAATACAATTACAATACATATCAATAGTACTTATAAAGTCTTTGAATAGTATCTGAATTTATTAAATCTATTTTTCTACCAACTATAAGATTGTAAGCCATATATCATTAGTGAGATTAAAATTACTGAGACCCTTATATGAAGTTATATTTTAATACTTATTGGATTTTTACTACAGTATTCATATAGGACCATTAAAATCTTCTAGAAAACTGATAATTCAAGCTAGTTCATGTCTCTGTACTTGACCTCAGCCTGAAAATTGGAGACCTTTCCTCAAGAATTCTGTTGGTTATCTTCCAGTAAGTAAAAATTCAAAAAGGGGCTACAAGTAAATAAAATCACTATAGAAATATTTGGATACTTACAGCAGGTTGGGTTAACTTATATAGTGATTTAAGAAAAAGAAGCCCTATTATATAATAAAATTGTGATATTGAATTAACAATTTTACCACTAATTTAACATAAAAATTGTTATTAGTGGGAGTCTGTCAATAGACCAATTAAATTTATGATCATTGCAGATAATAAACCAGTTAATAAAAAATAATTAATTGTTTTCTTTTAACAGGAATCTTAATCCTTTTTTATTGGTTTGTAAAATTCATTTAATATTTAGAAAGAATCTTACTGACAGTTTCTCTTTTTTAAATATAAAAACACAGCTACATATTTTAGACCAGTTAAATAAAGTGACCACATAAAAGCATATTTGACTTTTGGCACTTATAAATTCACTTAATACCTACAAGTAAGCAATAAAATTGTCTTCAGTGGTATTGATAAATACTGATAAAACTCCTTTTGAAGTTTTAAGATCTCAAATTTCAATTCTTTGATTAAATTCCACGTAAAAATGTGTGACAACAATAATATTGTGAGTAATAAGGCAAGACCTTATAGCTTAAGACCTAGAGCTGAAAGACCTGTTACAGGAAATTCAAATGGAGGGACAGGATTCTCCCATAAACAGCAACACTCCACAAATTTCTCTGGAGGAAAGGGAAAAACTGTTAAAACAGGTATCAAGAAAGAAAACAAGAAATACCTTACAAGAGCAAATTCACTCCCTATGCAATCTAATCAACACCTTAACAAAAAGAGTCAACGACATAGTAGACCAGATAAACAATCTGGAGAAAAGAGCAGCTCAGGGGTTTGTAGAAGTCAATCAATCTCTAGTGGAAATAAAGGCTCAACCAACAACAGTTGCACCCAACAATTCCACAGCCACACCTCCAGCCCAAGTGGAGGACCAAAAGATTACGCTAAGAAACTGAAAGTGGGACTGGTATTCCCAAAACTACAACAACCCTCAAAATCAGGGCTCCAGCAGTCACCCTTACAGGGGAAATGGAATAAGACCTTGGTAAGTCATCAATCTTCTCAGGATCAATTATATATTCCTAAAAATGGATTACTTATAGTTAATGAGATTGATAGAGAGTTACTGGATATAATTGATAAGGATTTAAAAAAAATTCATTTGAAAATAACATGTTAAACTTGTCTTTAAATGATGACAATGTACATAGTTTTATTGACCACCAGGATAATGCTATTAATATAAAAAAGGAACCAAATGAATTAAATCTGAATCTAATGATGAGTCTTCTGAATTGGATACAGAAAAAATTGAATATTTTCTAAAAGAAAATCCAATGGAATCAAAAATAATTAGCAAATTATTATTAAGAATTAAAAAATTGGAAGAATTCTCTTGAGAGTCAAACAATAATACATAAAGTGCCTTATTAAACCTCACACAATCATTGAGTACAACAGTAAATAGGTTAAAAATTATTGAGAATTCAAATAATGAATTAACCAATGAAAATAAAAGATTAAACTCTGAGATCAAGAATTTAGAAAATAAATTGGAAAATTCTCAGAATATCATGGCTACCATAGAAGGATGTGTAAAATTGTCTTTTTCAAAGGTGAATGATACCTTAAATCAGGTCCCTGTAATAAAAGATAGGTTACAAAGAGTAGAAATTGAAATAGCTAACATTTTGAAAAATACTGATAAAGTAAAAGATAATACCTATTATGTGGAAAGAGTACCAGTTTTTATGAAAAAATCAGATGATAAACCAATGATTGAACATGAACATAGTGTCATGGGCTCTGAGAATATAAAATAAGTAAAGAATGAAATAAATGATTATCTTTCTAAAGTAAGTGAATTACTTAATATTTCTCAGGTTAGGGAAGCAAAACTAACCAAAAGAACTGGCCTAAGTTAGATCAGTACCCTTCTTTTGACAGGGATTCAAAATCTGATTGGAAACAATTCATTCAGAGAATTGATAACTTAAAATTTTCATACAAATTACCTGATGAAGAAATTACATCAAAATTGAAATCTTTATTTAAAGATGTGGCCATATCATGGTTTGAATCTGGATTGAGTGAGGGAATTAACTACTCCTGGAATAAAAGGAAGGCACTAATTAAAAGACAATTTGGTGGCCAAAAATATAGAATCACTCAACAAAGATTGTATGAAAAATCCAGATATAATCCAAATGCTGGAGATAAAACCATGGTATTTTTAATAAATTTAATAAAATTCATGAAAGCAATGGATCCAAAAATGGATTAGATGAGTGGAAAGAAAAAAATATATATAAATTACCTATATCATTCAGAGACATTATAGTAGCTAGAACTGAAACCATCAGAGATACTTCTGCGTTTATTAATATATGCAATTAAATATTATTGAACCACAAATATGAAAGCAGGTATAATAATTTCAAGCAAAGTGTTGAGGTAGTAAAACCTACTACAAATAAGTTACTAGTGGAGAAGAGAAAACCTTCAGCTCCCCTTTTCCCTAAAAGACAAGAAAATAACACTTGCTACAAATCTAATGAACCTTGGGCTAAAGGTCATACTTGTAAGAAAAGAATAAATGTTTTGAGAACTCACAAGATTCTAAACAAAGTAATAATGAGGATGAAAAGGAGGAATCTAGTGAGGATTGTAAAAGTAACATTTCTTACAGTGATGATGAGAATGAAATATATGTATTAGAATAGGATATTGTGTTCCTGAATGATGCAAGACCTCATACAGATACATCTTTAACTTCCATTGAAGAAGCTGAAATTATCAAAGATGTATCTCATGATACTTACAATTTCACACCTATTAGAGCACCTGTTATTAAATGTGGAAAAGAAATGAAATCCATTCTTGACACTGGGGCTGCAGGTAGTGTAGTTTCTATTAACACATTAATGAAACTTGTTAGTAAGTATAAAGAAAAACTAGAACCTGTACAGACTAAGAACTGAAGGGGTTTTGGTTCAGTATTAAATCCAATTGGCAAATACAAAACTGCTTTATTCTTTAAATATCATAATGGATATATAAGAGCAGTGTGTAAATTTGTGGTAATTGATAATAGTAATTGTAGTGATTGGTTTATTATTGGAAATGACTTATTGAGCAAATTTGGAATTAAACTAGATCCTGAAAATAGTTGCTTCACTATAGGTGTAAATGGGAAAAGAAAATTCAAGATTTGCTCTGAAAATTCAGTTTATTCCATTGCTCCTAAAGAAGAACAACTTCAAGGTGGAAGACCCACCTCTGAAGTGGTAGAATTGGAAAATGAAATCCAAAAAGCCTCTTTCAGTCCTCAACTCTCAAAAATTGTTGAAAACAATACTTTGAGATTGATAATATCTTATCCTATGGCATTTTCTCATAGTTCAAATGAACTAGGATTGTTCAAAGACTATGAGATGAAAATCTCTTTAAGTTGTGATCTGGATAACATTCTTGGAAGCTTGAAAAAGAAACCTTACCCAGATTCTCCTGAAAAAAGGAAAGACATTGAAGACAACATTAAAATGTTGTTAGAAATGGGTATTGTTGAAAAATGGACACAGAACCTAAGTATTGTGTTATTTCACCAGTTTTAGTCTCTTATGCAAAAGATAAGGCAAGATTATGTGGTGATTACTGAGCTCTGAATACATTCACTGTGGATGATATTTACCCTCTACCAAAAATAGCTTCTATCCATGCTACCTTACAAGGAGCAAAATATATTTCATGTTTGGATGGGAAAAAAGGTTACCACCAGATTCCTGTGGAAAAGAACTCTCAGAATTTCTTACTCATAACCACACACATGGGGATATATAAATATGTGAGAATGCCTTTTGGCCCAAAGAATGCACCTTCAGTCTTCCAAAAATTGATGGATAGTATTTTTCATCAGGAAATGATTGAAGGATGGCTTTTAGTTTATATTGATGACATCATAGTGTTTTCAAACACATATGATGAACATTTAAATCACCTGAAAAGAGTTTTTCAAAAGATGGATGAAATTAATATGAAAATTGTATTATAGAAATATAAGTTTGGGTTTCAATCCTTGAAATTACCTGGACATGTTGTATCTGGATTACAAATTTGTGTTGACCAGAACAAAATGGAAGCAATAAAAAACATACCTATACCTTAAAATGTGAAATATGTTTAAAGTTTTTTAGGTATGTGTGGATATTATAGGCAGTATATAAAAAACTACCAATCAATTGCAGCCCCTTTAACAACATTAATCAGGAAAAATGAAGCTTTCATTTGGAATAATGAAAGACAACACGCCTTTGATAAATTGAAGGAATGTTTGATGTCAGATCCAATGTTGGGACTGCCAGATTTAAACCTACCTTTTATCTTGTATACTGATGCAAGCTTCACAGGATTAGGTGCTGCCTTATAGCAGAAACAGATAATAAAGGGAAAATTATCTCTAGTAGTTATCTGTTATATATCCAGAACCTTAAGAAAGACAGAATTAAGGTATTGTGCACCCAACTGGAATGTTTAGCCTGTTTGTGGGCCTTGGAGAAACTTCATTACTATCTGGAAGACCACAAGTTTGAATTAATAACAGATTTCAGCACAGTAAAATCATTACTAAACATGAAAACACCTAATAGGCACATGTTTAGATGGCAAGTAGCTGTACAAGTGTACAGAGGAAGAATGAAAATCTTTCATAGAGCAGGAACCTTGCATTCTAATGTGGATTTATTATCCAGAAGCCCTTTTCCAAATGATGCTGACAACCCAGATTATGTACCTGAAAATGAGGTTATACATGTATTTGTAATTTATATAGTGGATTTAGAGGAAGAGTTTATGCAAACTATATTGGAAAATTATTCATCTGATAAATATTTGGCTAAATTATCTACCATTTTAAATGATCCAACTAATGCCTCTATGAGTGCATTAATTAAAACCTTGCCTCCAAAGTATAAAAATGCATTGGAAAAAGGTAAACTGTCAATTGAAGGTGGATATATATATTACAGAAAATAGCTAAGTAATGTAATATTTATACCACCTTCTATGAAAGAGTTAATTTTGAGTACTTTTCATGATGACATCTTAGCTGGTCATTTTGATTTTAACAAAACATTAACCAGAGTTAAAAATACAGCCTGGTGGATATACATGAAATAAGATGTACAAAAATACATTAAAACATGTGACTCTTGTCAGAAATCTAGAAGATTAACTGGGAAGAGAGCTGGGCTGGCTGAAAGAATGATATAGACTCTTGAAGAAATTATCAGAAGATATTGTCAGCCTAGATATCCCTAGGAATGAGTATTTCTTATGCTTAAAATAAGATAACCTTAAGTACATTAAGCTTATATCTTAAAAATAAGGTTAAAACAATTATATATATGATTATTATACATATATATATATTTATTACACTATTATATAACTTATAGTAGCTTAAATAGCTTATCCATAGCCTAATAATACCTATTAAGGTGTTAATGGAGTCATAATATACTTATCTTAAGTGATATGAAGTAATTATTGACATATATAAGCTTATATGTGTACATAAATCTCATATTCAGTGAAATATGTAGTATATTATGTATATTTAGGTCTATAAGTGGTTTTTAGCCTCTTAATAGCCTATAACCTTTGTTTTTCTGCTTATTTTAGGTCATATGGACGAAATAAGTGGACTCACAATGTCTACAGAAGCATAGACACCTATATCAGGCGCATACACCCAGTTTGGACAACTTAATTTACTTCTTTGGATGATTATTCACGGATTTATGGGTTGGGAGGATATTTCTGGGTTAATATGGATGCTTGGGGATGTTATTGGGGGCTTGGACACTTTATTTGTTTCCTTTATATGCTTTTGGTTTCATTAAATCTCTTTTTGATTGTTTATTTTACCTGTTTCTTTATGGTATCCGCTTTCATCTGGATTTTCTATATATGGTATAGGTCTGTGTTATTATTAATTGTGATGGAGGGTCCTTACTGGAGGTCTGGGTGTTGAATCTGCTTGAAGTGGAAGCCATGGGGAGGTGATGGGCCCTCACAGTGCTGTAATTGCCGGGGATAGCAGTGACATCATCTGGATTGAAGGTCTGTGCACTCCAGTGGATTTGGGTATAAGTAAGAAGGGATTTTGATGGTTATTTATCATCATTCACTTACTACAATTCAAACAAAAATTATAACACAATTATTATTATTCAAAGATATATTATAAAGCCATTATAAATTGATATTATCTTTATATAAGCTATAACTATATTTTATTCATCTATTTTCCACCACTAGCACGCATTTAAATCCAAGTATTGTGGGTTTTATTTGAGTATAACTATTTTATTAGTCTTCCCCTGAGGTTTAATCACTAAATAATTTATCAATAAGTAGTAGGACCATAAATAAATACTTTTATATCATACTTAAATACTAGATACACTGACAATTGGGGGTCTTTCCTTGATTATTGTTGATTTTTAGTATAAGCCTTAGGATGTGATTTTTACTTAGTATAGCTCAAAAACAACCAAATATTTGGGTCTGCTGCATATTAGTGGGTCATCATAACTCAGTGATTGCAGAAAAGAATCCTTATAATAATTGTACTAATTTTTTATCATAAAAATTAGGTATTTACAGTAGTAACTGTACCCAATATAAACCCAATTTCACTTGGTATTTGGACACCAATATAACACCCAATTAAATTATTATTTGGTTAAAGCTTGGTAAGCTATTTATTCACCCTTATAAAGGTCTAGTTGGACTTATTATTATATTTTTAACAGATTTTTTCGAATTTTCTTATAATTTATTTAAATAAATAAAGATATAAATTCAGGGTAAGCTCCATTGCTTTTTTATTAGTAATAACATTGCTAATATCTTTTGTCTACTAATTCCATAGAGTTTTTTCCTTTTGTAGACATAAAATATTGTCATTTTTAACAATATGAGTGCTCCCCAGGACAGTGTAAGTGAAAAGCCTGCTTATAATACCAGGTCTAAAGCTAACAAAAACTTTCCAGGACATCACCATGGAGGGCCAACAGTACCCCCAGCCAGAAAGCATGAGTATAGAGGAAAAGGACGCCCTCTTAAAAAAGATAACTATAAAAAAGATGTCTCCTCCTCTTCAGGATCAACTGTCCCACCTGGCCAAACAGGTTCTGAAATTGGAAGAATCCAAATCACTCATGTTCAAAGAGGTAGAGCAGTTGCAAAACAATTGCAAGGTAGGGTTTCAGCAGATGAATCAGGCATTGGCAGAGTTAAAGGGAGGCCATCCCAGTCAGCCAAATCAGCAACCCCCTATCCAAGGTGGGTCAACTCACTCCCAAGAGAAAATCCTGGTAGATAAATGGAAATGGGACTGGTTTCATCAACAGTGGACCAGCCACAGTTGCAACAGGGATCCACCACCTCATCTGACTTCCTCAGCTCACCCTTACAAAGGAAAAAAGCGCCAAAAATCAGGACTGGAATCTATCCCATGGTAAGTAGATTACCCTCTCAGATTGAACACAATACTGATAATTACAATATAGGTAATTCTATTGATGTTAAATCTGTGCAAAAAATAGAGGAGGATTTAAGAAATTTAGGTTTTAGAGTAGATACACCTGACTTGTCTTTTGTCCACAATAACAGTACTATTTATAATGATAATACAGTTAACCCTCAGTTGAAACCACCTACTAGTGAGATGAGAAGTTCACAGGAGAGTGAGAGAATTGAAAAGGAAGACATGGAATATTTTTACAATAATCCAACTGTCCATAGAACTGTTTCAGCATTGTGGAATAGAATGACTGATTGTGAGGAACAGACAGTTAAGCTCACTAGTGATACAATTTCATCCTTGACATTAAACATTTCTCAATTAGCAACACGTAACAAAGAATTAGAGAAAGAACATTTGGCTCTAACTCTTAAATATGATTCATTGAGTAATAAATATAATGAACTTTCAAAAAAATTCTGTGAGTTAGAAAAATTATATGAAACACATTTACAAAAAACTGAATCAAGAACTAAGTTATCTTTTGCCCAGACAAATCAAAGTGTCTCTGAGTTGCTACAAAGATTAACTAAATTTGAGATTGAAACTGCCAATCTACTAATGAACCAGGATAATCATAAGTATACTCAGTATAATAATAATCCTTTCATTGGCAAAAGTGAATCTCATTCCTTCCCTATACCACCACAACTAAAACCATTTGGTGGTAGTGTCAAATCTGAAAATGTAAGTCACAAATACGTACAGGAGGAAATACAAGACCATTTATCAAAAGTGAATGAGTTGTTGAATTTACCTAAGATTAGTGAGATAAAATCCAATCAGAAGAACTGGCCTAAGATAGATCAGTACCCAACTTATGATGGGGAAGCCAGCTCTGATTGGCAACATTTTATTCAAAGAATTGACAACTTTAAATTCTCATATAAGTTACCAGATGAAGAAATAACATCAAAATTAATTTCTTTATTTAAGGATGTTTCTTTATTATGGTTTGAAGCTGTCTTGAGTGAGGGTAAAGATTACTCTTGGGCTGAATGGAAACAACTTATGTAAAAACAATTTGGAGGTTCTAAATTCAGGCTTACTCAGCAAAGAATTTATGAGAAAACTAGGTACAATCCGTTGAATGGTGAAAAACCTATGGTATTTTTAATGAATTTAAATAAAATATTAAAAGCCATTGAGCCTAATATGGATTTTAACTTATGGAAAGATAAGATAATATATAAATTACCTATATCTGTCAGAGACATTGTTGTAGCTAGAACAATTAATGTTACTGAATATTCTGACTTTATTAATATTTGCAATGAAATATTATTAAACCATAAGTATGAATCAAGGTATTCCACTTATAAACAAAATATTGAACCTGTAAAAACTCAGAATTCAAAAACACTCCAGGAGAAGCAGAAAAAACCTACTGCACCTGTAGTACCTAAAAAGTATGAAACAAATACTTGTTATAAGTGTAACAAACCTTGGGTAAAAGGTCACAAATGTGAGAAAAATATAAATATTGTTGAAAATCAATGTGAATCTGAAACTGATACTGAAAAAAGTAAAGAATCAAGTGATTATGATAGCAATATCTCATATAATGATGAAAATGAAGTCTGTATGCTGGAAGATGATTTGTCCATCTTTGAAAATCCAATATTAAATATGGACTCAAATGAATCTTTAATGAATTTTGAAGATGCTGAAATCATTAAAGATATACAAGCTGATAACTTTAAAATAACACCTATCACGGTTCCAGCTATCATTTCTAGTGAAAATGTTAATATAGTATTGGACACAGGAGCTGCTGGTTCTGTTGTTTCTGCTAATACATTACAGAAAATTGATAGTGAATATAAGTCTAAGCTTGAACCCCTTCAGAATAAAAATTTGAGAGGTTTTGGATCAGTGCTACACCCCATTGGTAAATACAAGGCTGCTGTTTTCTTTAAACATCAACATGGTTATGTAAGAGTAACTTGTGACTTTGTAGTAATGGATAATACTAACTGTAGTAACTGTTTTATCATTGGAAATGATATTCTGACTAAATTTGGTGTAAAATTAGACCCTTCTAATAACAATTTTACAATTGGAATGAATGGTAAAAGGAAATTTAGAATAAATTCTTTTAACACAGTCTTACACATTGAGTCAGTAACAGATTCCTATGTAAAGGAAGAGAATCCAATGAGATGGAACTTCTGGGAACAGAAATTTCAAAAGCATCATTTGGCACTCAGATAAGTAAAGCTGAGGAAAATAATATTTTGGAATTGATTAAAGCATTTCCAATGGCTTTTGAACATGGTAAAAATGAACTTGGCCTTGTAAAAGATCATGAAATGAACATTAGTTTAACCTGTGATATGGATAATATTCCTGCTAGTCTTAAAAAGAAACCATACCCTGCTTCACCAATGAAGAGGAAAGACATAGAAGATAATATGAAGATGTTATTAAAAATGAACATTCTTGAAAAGGTTGAAACTACACCAAAATATTGTGTAATATCACCAGTGCTTATTTCTTATGAACAAGATAAAGCAAGACTGTGCAGTGATTATAGAGCATTAAATACATTTACATTAGATGATATTTATCCCTTGCCAAGGATTGCCTCTATACATGCTACCCTTAAAGGTGCTAAGTATATAAGTTGCCTAGATGGAAATAAAGGGTACCATCAAATTCCTGTTGAAAAGAATTCACAGAACTTTTTGTTGATAACAACACACATGGTAATTTATAAATATGTCAGAATGCCATTTGGACCAAAAAATGCTCCATCAGTATTTCAGAAGTTAATGGATATAACATTCCATAATGAAATGATTGAGGGATGGTTAATGGTATACATTGATGACATCATAGTGTTCTCTAAAACTTATGATGAACACTTAATCCATTTAAGGAAAGTATTTCAAAAAATGGATGAAATAAAAATGACCCTTGCATTGAAAAAATTTAAATTTGGGTTTGAATCTTTAAAAGTGCTTGGTCATATTGTATCTGGCTTACAAATATGTGTAGACCAAAATAAAGTGGCTGCAATAAAGAATATTGGCATTCCTCAAAATGTAAAGGATGTACAATCTTTTCTTGGCATGTGTGGTTATTATAGACAATATATAAAAAATTACCAATCAATTGCTGCACCATTGACCACACTGATAAAGAAATCAGAAGCTTTCATTTGGAATAATGAAAGACAACAGGCTTTTGATAAGTTGAAAGAATGTTTAATGACAGCTCCTATCTTGGGATTACCAGATTTCCAATTACCTTTTGTATTATATACAGATGCAAGTTTTATTGGTCTGGGTGCTGCTTTGCATCAAAAACAACTTATTGAAGGGAAAATGTCAGAAGTAGTAATATGCTATATTTCACATACTCTGAGAAGTAGTGAATTGAAATATGGTGCTACTCAACTTGAATGTTTGGCAGTAGTATGGGCTCTTGAGAAGCTACATTATTACCTTGAAGACCAAAAATTTGAGTTAATAACTGACTGTAATGCAGTTAAGTCACTCTTAAACATGAAAACTCCTAACAGACACATGTTTAGATGGCAATTAGCTGTACAAGAATACAGAGGACGGATGACTATTACACATAGAGCAGGAACCTTGCACTCTAATGTAGATCTGTTATCTAGAGTACCTCTGCCTAATAATGATGATAATCCTGCTTATGTTCCTGAGTCAGAGATTATTAACATTTATGGCATTTATATTGTAGATCTTGAAGATGAATTTATGCAATCAATTCTTGATAATTATAATTCAGATCCTGAATTGAGTAAACTCACTACAATATTAAATGATCCATCTAATGCTTCAATGAATGTTTTAATAAAAACATTACCAAATAAGTATAAAGAGGCATTAGAAAAAGGAAAATTTTCCATTGAGGATGGTTTTATATATTACAGGAAAAAATTAAGTAATATAATTGTGATTCCCCCTTTAATGAAGGAGTTAATGTTAGTTATATGTCATGATGATATATTAGCAGGTCATTTTGACTTCCATAAAACATTAACCAGAGTAAAAAACACAGCTTGGTGGATTAACATGTCTGATGATGTTCAAAAATATGTTGAGACGTGTGATTCTTGTCAAAAATCTAAAAGATTAACAGGCAAAAGAGCTGGTTTATTACAACAAATTGAGTAACCAAAAGCTCCATGGGAAATTATTAACATGGACTTTGTAACAGGTTTGCCAATAGCAGGACATAAGAGTTATAACTCCTGCTGGGTAGTTGTTGATAGATTTACAAAAATGTGTAAATTTATTCCTACTCATAAAGAGGTTTCTGCAAAGGACTTAGCTTTTTTATGGTGGACACAAATGTTAAATATAGCAGGTTTCCCCAAAGCAATAGTTTCTGACAGAGATCCTAAATTTACTTCTGAGTTCTGGACATCACTTATGGATGTTTCAGGGTGTCAATTAAAACTTTCTACAGCACACCATCCACAAACTGATGGGCTAGCAGAAAGAATGATACAACCTTTAGAAGATATGATAAGAAGATACTGTGCTTTTGGTCTTAATTTTAAAGACAATGACAAATTCATGCATGATTGGGTAACCCTTATCCCAGGTTTAGAATTTGCATACAATAGTACAGTACATTCTGTCACTGGCAAAAAGCCATTTGAGTTATGGTTGGGTTATGTACCTAATACTCCTGCTAAAACTCTTAATAAGTTACCTAGATTGGATATCCATCCAGGTACTAAATCTTTTCTTCAAATGCAAGAATTATGCAGAAAACATGCTCAAGAGTGTATAAATAAGGCATTTGAGTATGAGAAGAAAAGATGGGATAAAGCCCATAAAGAACAAATGTTCAAAGAGGGTGATGAAGTCCTTATTTCAACACTACATTTCAATTTAAATGGTAATGTTAAATTGAAGGATCCATTCATTGGACCATTTGTAGTTAAAAAGATTGTTGGTAATAATGCTGTTGAGGTTATTCTATATGCACCATATGATAGAAAACATCCAGTATTTCCTATATCTCTTATAAAACCATACCATTCTAATGATACTGCTCTATTTCCAAGAAGATCAGGAAGGCATAAACAGAAACCTGAAGAAATAGCTGAAAAAGCAGAAATTGAAAAGATACTTAAAAAGAGACACCTTACAAAAGAAAAGGGGGTTGAGTATCTATTAAGATTTAAAAATAAATCAAGTGAATATGACCAGTGAATTCCAGAAAATGAAATCTCTGATCTTAAAAATCTCTTGAAAAAATTTAAATCAAAATAATACTGTTTATTCAGTATATGTATTATAAATAAATATTTTTTATTTTTCTACTTCACTCCATACTTTTAATTAAAATGTCTTAACATTTTTTTTATTTTTTTTTGGAGTGAGGGAGTGTCAGCCTAGATATCCCTAGGACTGAGTATTTCTTATGCTTAAAATAAGATAAACTTAAGTACATTAAGCTTATATCTTAAAAATAAGGTTAAAACAATTATATATATGATTATTATACATATATATATATTTATTACACTATTATATAACTTATAGTAGTTTAAATAGCTTATCCATAGCCTAATAATACCTATTAAGGTGTTAATGGAGTCATAATATACTTATCTTAAGTGATATGAAGTAATTATTGACATATATAAGCTTATATGTATACATAAATCTCATATTCAGTGAAATATGTAGTATATTATGTATATTTAGGTCTATAAGTGGGTTTTAGCCTCTTAATAGCCTATAACCTTTGTTTTTCTACTTATTTTAGGTCATATGGACGAAATCAGTGGACTCACAATGTCTACAGAAGCATAGACACCTATATCAGGCGCATACACCCAGTTTGGACAACTTAATTTACTTCTTTGGATGATTATTCACGGATTTATGGGTTGGGAGGATATTTCTGGGTTAATATGGATGCTTGGGGATGTTATTGGGGGCTTGGACACTTTATTTGTTTCCTTTATATGCTTTTGGTTTCATTAAATCTCTTTTTGATTGTTTATTTTACCTGTTTCTTTATGGTATCCGCTTTCATCTGGATTTTCTATATATGGTATAGGTCTGTGTTATTATTAATTGTGATGGAGGGTCCTTACTGGAGGTCTGGGTGTTGAATCTGCTTGAAGTGGACGCCGTGGGGAGGTGATGGGCCCTCACAGTGCTGTAATTGCCGGGGATAGAAGTGACATCATCTGGATTGAAGGTCTGTGCACTCCAGTGGATTTGGGTATAAGTAAGAAGGGATTTTGATGGTTATTTATCATCATTCACTTACTACAATTCAAACAAACATTATAACACAATTATTATTATTCAAAGATATATTATAAAGCCATTATAAATTGATATTATCTTTATATAAGCTATAACTATATTTTATTCATCTATTTTCCACCACTAGCACGCATTTAAATTCAAGTATTGTGAGTTTTATTTGAGTATAACTATTTTATTAGTCTTCCCCTGAGTTTTAATCACTTAATCATTTATCAATAAGTAGTAGGACCATAAATAAATACTTTTATATCATACTTAAATACTAGATACACTGACAGATATTGTGCCTTTGAATTAGAATACAAAGACAATGAGAAATTCACACATGACTGGGTAAAATTAACTCCTGGCCTTGAATTTGCTTATAATAGTACAAATTTTTCTGTAACAGAGAAAAAAACATTACATCTCTCTGGGATATGTACCAAATACCCCAGTAAATCATTTAAATAAATTACCAAGTTTAGATATGCACCCTGAAACTAAATCCCTTATTCATATGCAACAAATGTGTAGAAAGCATGCAGAGGAATGCATCCAAAAAGCATTTTAATATGAAAAGAAAAGGTGGGATAAATCTCATAAAGAATTTGAATTCAAAAAAGGAGATGAAGTCCTAATTTCAACACTACATTTTAACTTACAAGGTAATGTTAAATTGAAGGATCCCTTTGTAGGAACTTTTGTATTAAGTAAAATAGTTGGTAATAATGCTGTGGAAGTCATATTATATGCCCCATATGATAGGAAACATCTGGTTTTCCCTATCTCATTATTAAAACCTTACCATGCAAATGATCTTGACTTATTTCAAAGAAGAAGGGGAAGGCCTAAAAAGCAACCTGAAGAAATTGTGGAAAAAGAAGAGATTGAAAAAATACTCAAGAAATTAAATCCTATCTAAAGAGAAAGGAACTGAGTATTTGTTAAGATTTAAGGGGAAATCAAATGAATTTTATAAATGGATACCTGAAAAAGAAATTTCAAATCTATCCTCCCTTCTTAAAAAATTTAAACAGAAATAAAATTCTGTTCAACCAGCTGAGGGGTTAAAAAACCAGTACTCATAATATTTTATTATGTTTTATTTCTTTAAATAATTACTCTGTAATGCTACAGAGTTTTCTGAATACCTGGAAAATGGCATAAATAAATAAAGTGCATAACTTATCATTTTTTTATTAGTTTTTTCAGATGGGAAAGTGTCAGCCTGGATATCCACAGGACTGAGTAAAAAGTACTTATAAGTTATGTTAAACACATGTAATATACATGGGAGCAATAAATTAGAGTACACTAATAGTATACATAAGTAAATTTATGATAATATACAAAATATACCATTATAACAGCTTATATACGCACATATATCCACCTTTTATAAGTATTATGTACTTAATGTTAAGTTGGAATATGTTAGGGTAATCTTAAGAGCCTTAAATATAAGGCTAAATAATTTTTAAGTAGACTTAAAGCTGTTGTTTTCATTTTTTTATGTAAAAAACAAGAAATGCGCTTTAAATCACTTGAAAGTTGATAATATGCGCTATAAAGTAAATAATATTAAAATGCACTTTAACAGATCAATTTGTCTCATTTAGGACAATTGATTTGGCTACTCAAATGCATAAAAACTACACTTTTCAAATTTGGTGTTTTTTATGCCAGAAATGGCTTCTGTGTACTGGCCACAAACTGCCTGCATTTTTCCCTTGTGAATAGCTTCATTTTTAGGAAAATTAAATTTTTCACACTATAATTACCCCACATTCTATGCCCACTGTGGGGAAACACACTAAAATAGGCAACAGGTGCTTATTTAGTGTTGTAGCTTAATTATAAATGCATTGGCCCTCTTTATATGCACTAATTTCATTAATAAACTCAATCTTGGTGCTTTAATTAACTACCATGCTTAAATTTGCCTAAATTAGTCAAGTATTTACCCATTCAAGCGCCTGCCAAGGACTGCATGTAGTTACCCCACATCTCACGCCCTTTTTTGGGTTTTTAAGTGGTTTCTCAGTCAATTTTGGTTATTTTTGAATGGGGATTTAATGCAGTATAATGTCATGATTAGCCCCGAAATATCTACTTTTAATCTCCCTTATTATTAAGTACTAATTAGTTATAATTTCCCTTTTTAGTCTTTTATTTTAATGTACTTGATTTTGGATATCTTGTTGGTCAAGAGCTGGAGTATTTTTGAGTAAGATAAATACTGTGTTGAAGAAAGTATTGAAATTATTAATTGTGCAGCAATAAGGAGCCACAACTGCTTATTTTAGAATTTGACAGTCTTGTGGATAAGGGGGAAAAAGTTTAGGAGGATCTTCCTTGAATGAGTTGATGGAAGTGGGGGGATGAATAACCCAGTTTCAAAGTTTGGCAGGCAGAGAGGTGGCTTCATATTCTGGCTATGCAGTCTTGTCTTCAGCAGGTGAGAATATAGCCCAAGGGAGAATAGCCCAGAAGGGATCTTCTTCTAAACCCTGAATAAGAATTTTGATGCAAGGAGTAGGAGGCATCACAGAATATGGAGTATTAGGGATGTCCTAAGAAAGAAAAGAAGATCTTTTTATTAGTAAGGTAAAATTTTAAGAGAAAATAAAATACTTAAATCATGAATCAACTCCTCAGAAAAGACAAATGGAAGTAGTAACAGAAAATGTGCTCAGCATTGGCTTGCAATAGGGTTCTCTAGCTCTCTTAGGAGGAGAAGTAGGGGTCTCAGGAACAGAAGGAGAAGGGCTCTTTATGGCTAAATGGCTCTTTAGTTTTGAAGCGGAAGATTTTGGATCAACAGTAGCTGCAGTTTTGGCCAGAACAGAAATAGCAGGGGGACAGTCATTACTGCATTTCTTCTTGAAAGTTTTGAGAAAATTGTATGACTGGAAAAAAAGAACAAAAAAATTAGTAATGTAAAATGAAAGAAAAAAATATAAAGAAGAAACTTACAGTTAAAAAGCTGTTACCACAGTGAGCTTTTGAAAAACAACATGGAGTAACTCCATTATCAATACAGTACTGGAAACACTCCCTTCCAGTAAGGATAGTTTTCACAGCAGGAGCAGTAGTGAAGGCAACTTGATGCATAGTTATGAATTTCCAGATAGCATTTACAACATCATTTTTGGTTTTCATGATAATAAAGAGAAGAAGATAGAAGAAAAGAAACTAGTAGTGGAAAAGATGAAGTGAAACTAGTATGAAGGGAAGATAGGGGAATGAGAAGCAATTATGAGATAAGCACCTGTTTTTATATTGCCTGGGAACAGCGCCAAGTAGAGGGAGTTGTGGTACACATCTTGCAGTTACACAGACACATTTCAGTTCACAGAAAGTGCAACAAAGGGGTTTCCAGAAGCAAAGAAAATTATACTCTCTGTGCACATTTTTTAGTGCAGTATGGAAATATAGGCTGGGGCAAGCAAAAACTTAGAGGGAAGTGTATACTAGACCATAGGACAAGAGTATGGTATGTACTTAAAGAATCATGGCTAGCACTAAAGGAATAATATATATTTAGGAGGCAATTTCAAAGAAGATTATATGTTTTTCACTTAGATAATTTTGACTGTACTAGAATGTAATTGCAGAGATACCCATTAACAATAGAAACCTATATGGATACTCTTACAGGACACTGGAGAATGAGAAAGTAGAAAGCAGAAAAAATAGGCAGGGCTTGATAAATAAAAAACCAAGTAATACTCTAGATAGCGTAGGGTACTTAATCAGTGCTGAGGGTTTCACAATTAGTGAATACTCATCGAGAAGTTCACATTTCATAATAAATATAGAAGGCAGTCCAGTTCTTATTGTGAAGATAAGGATCTCATGAAGTGTACGGTATGAAAAGATAGGTGTAGTGTAAGGCGCTAATAATTGATTTTGCCTTGATAACAAAAAAACTATTAGGATAGACTGATACTAATGCTGTACTTAGATTGCTGAGATAGTTAGATTAGCATTGAACTTGTGTAGGAAATCCATTAGGGGAAGAAACATAGGGAAAGGGCAATAGACATACTTTCAGCCTAGGTATCCCAAGGACTGAGTATTTCTTATGTTTAAAATAAGATGGCCTTAATTGAATTAAACTTATAAGTTAAAATTGTGGTTATAACACTTATATATAAGATTATTATACTTATATATGTATTTATTACACTATTATATGACTTATATAAGTTTAAATAGCTTATCCATAACCCCATACTACTTTTTGAGATGCTAAGGTAGTCATAATATACTTATCTTAAGTGATATTAAGAAATTATAGACATAAATAAGCTTATAAGTATGCATAAAGCTCATAATTAGGGAAATATACAGTTGTACTATGTATATATAGGTCCATATTCCTGTTAATCCATCATTTTTCTGCTTATTTTAGTTTATATGGACATATTAAATAAACTTACCAGATCTAAAAAAGAATATACACCTTTTCAAGAGCATATATCCAGATTGGCAAACTTAATCTGCTTCCATTTATGGGTTAAGAAATGATTACCTGGCTAATGTGGATGTTTGGTGATGTTATTGGGGGCTTGGAAAGATTTTTTTTTTCCTTTATATGCTTTGGGTCTCATTTTATTGTCTTTGGATGATTAATTTTACCTGTTTCTTTATGGTATCTGCTTTTATCTATTTTCTCTATTTATGGTATTTGTGTATGATATCACTAATTGTGCTGGAGGGTCCTTACTAGAGGTCTGGGTTGTGAGACTTCTTGAATTAGACTCCATGGGGAGATGATTAGCCCAAACAGTTCTTTAATTGATGTGGATAGCAGTGACATCATCTGGATTGAAGTTATGTGCACTCCAGTGGATTTTGATATAAGTAAAGGAGGATTTGGAAAGTTATTGGAAATCACTTACTTACTGAAAATAAAATAATCATGATTAAACAATTTTTAGAAGATAAAACTTATCTTAAAGCCCTTATAAGTTAATTTTGTCTTTATATTAGCTACAACTATATTTTATTAACCTATTTTCCACCACTAGTCCAGACCAATCCCAATATTGTGAGTTAAAAATTGAGTATAAGAGTTTTATTAGTCTTTCCCTGAGGTTTAATCCATGAATCAATTATTATTAATTAGTAGTTTCATTAATATTTACTATTAAATTATACTTCAGTATTAGAATACATTGACAATTGGTGCTCTTCCCTAATTAATTACTTATGTTTTTAGTAAAACCTTATGGCATGATTTTTACTCTATTATAGCTCATATAGACCAAATATTTGGGTCTCTAGTAAAATAGTGGATGATAATAAATCATTTATTTCAGAAAAGAACATTTATAATATTTTTACTAATTTTTATTAAATAAAAATTAGGTATTTATAGTAGTAACTGTACCCAATATAAACCCAATTTCACTTGGTATTTGGTCACCAATATAGCACATAATTAAATTGGTATTTGGTCAAATATTAGTAAGCTAAATACTTTCCATTATAAAGGTCTAGTTAAACCTGTTATTTAATTTTTAATTGATTTTTTTAAATTTTTATTATATTTTATTTAAATATATAAATTCAGGGTGAGCTCCAGTGTTTTTATTAGTATTTATATTTCTAAAATTTTTGTCTACTGATTACCATACAGGTTTTCCTTTTTTAGACATATTGTCAGCCTGTATATCTCCAGGACTGAGTAAAAAGTAATTATAAGTTATGTTAAACAATGAACCATACATGGGAATAATAAATAAGAGTACACAAATAGTATACATAAGTAAAATTATGATAATACACAAAAAATGCCATTATAACACCTTATATACATGCATATATCCACCTTTTATAGGTCTTATGTACTTAATATTAAGTTGGAATATGTTAGGGTAATCTTAAGAACCTTAAGTATAAGGCTACATAATTTTTAAGTACACTTAAAGCTGTTATATTCATTGTTTTATGCAAAAAACAAGAAATGCGCTTTATTTCACTTAAAAGTTGACTATATGCGCTATAAAATTGAGAATATCAAAATTGCGCTTTGACAGATCAATTGGGCTCATTTAGAACTATTGATTTGGCTATTTAAATGCATAAAAATATTACTTTTCAAATTTGGTGTTTTTTATGCCAGAAATGGCTTCTGTGTACTGGCCACATACTGCCTGCTTTTTTCCCGTGTGAATAGCTTCATTTTTAGCAAAGTTAGCTTTTTCACACTATAATTACCCCACATTCTACGCCCACTGTGGGGAAACACACTAAAATAGGCGACAGGCGCTTATTTAGTGTCCTAGCTTAATTAATAATGCATTGACCTTGTTTATATGCACTAATTTCATTAATAACCTCACTCTTGGAACTTTATTTCATCACCACGCTTAAATTCGCCTAATTTTAGTCAAGGATTTACCCGTGCAAGCGCCTGCCAAGAACTGCATGTAGTTACCCCACATCTCACGCTCTTTTTTAAGTTTTTGGGTGGTTTCTCAGTCAATTTTGGTTATTTTTGAATGGGAATTTCACGTAGTATAATGTCAGGATTAGCCCCATTATTTCTACAGTCAATCCCCCATATTATTAAGCTATTATTAACCTTAAAAAGTCTCCTTTAGTCTTTAATATTATTGTTTTATACGCATATACTCTCTTTTTGTCTTTTTCTTTAATTTTGATGTATTTCCCTTATTATTACAGGATTTTGGCGGTTGTTATTCTTCTAATTATGTCATGGGTTACTGGGAATGTTGATGGGCATGTTTATTAGTTGTTTAGAGGCGTCATTAACTGTGTATTGGGTGGTACATCAAGGGAATCATTGGGGAACTCAGTGGGTATAAAAGGAGGAGAATTTTGGGTTGTATTTCTTCATTCTTTATCATTACAATTTAACCAATATAACCAAACCAATTACAATACATATCAATTAGTACTTTTATAAGACTTTTGAATAGTATCTGAATTTATATAATCTATTTTTCTACCAACTATAAAGATTGTAAGCCATATATAAGAATAGTGAGAATTATATTATTGAGACCTTTATATTTGATTATATTTTACAACTTAGTGGATTAGAACTACAGTATTCATATAGGACCATTAAAATCTTCTAGACAACTGACTATTCAAGCTAGTTCACGTCCTTGTACTTGACCCTAGCCTGACAATTGGGGACCTTTCCTCAAGAATTCTGTTATAATCCTGTAAGTGAAATTTTCAAAAGAAGGTGCACGTAAATAATATCCCTATAGAAATATTTGGATAATTACAACAGGTTGGGGTCACTTATAAAGTGATTTCAGAAAAAGAAGCCCTGTTATAGAATAAAATTGTGATATTGAATCAACAATTTTACCACTAATTTAACATATAATTGTTATTAGTGGGTCTGTCAATAGACCAATTAAATTTGTGATCTTTGCAGATAAAATTTTTACCACTAATTTAACATAAAATTGTTCTTAGTGGGAGTCTGTCAATAGACCAATTAAATTTGTGATCTTTGCAGATGATAACCAATTAAACTGATTAATTGTTTTCTTTTTACAGGACTCTTAATCCCTTTTTATTGGTTTGTAAAATTCATTTAATATTTGGAAAGAATCTTACTAACAAATTTTCTTTTTTAAATATAAATACACGGCTACATATTGTAGACCAGTTAAATCAAGTGACCACATAAAAGCATATTTGACTTTTGGCACTTAAAAATTCACTTAATACCAATAAGTAAGCAATAAAATTGTCTTCAGTGGTAATAAAAAATACTGATTAAACTCCTTTTTGAAGTTTTTCAAATCTAAACTTTCAATTCTCTAAAAATTCCACGTAAAAATGTGTGACAACAATGACATTGTAAGTAATAAGGCAAAACCTTATAACTTAAGAACTAGAGCTGAAAGACCTGTTACAGGACATCCAAATGGAGGGTCAAGAATCACCAGTAACAATAAACAACACCCCACCAATGTCCATGGAGGAAAAGGAAAAGCTCTTAAAACAAATGTCAATAAAGAAGTCCAAAAACACCTTACAAGAGCAAATTCACTCCCTCTCAACCCTACTGAATACACTAACAATAAGAGTAAACAATATGTTAGACCAGATCAACAATCTGGAGAGAAGGGCGGCACAGGGCTTTATAGAAGTCAACCAGGCTCTAGTGGATATAAGGTCTCATCAACAACCAGTGGCACCAAATACCACAGCAACACCTCCAGTCCCAGAAGAGGACCAAAAGATAACTGTAAGCAAATGGAAGTGGGATTGGTATGCCCAAAACTACAACAGTCCTCCTCAACAGGGATCCAGCAGTCACCCTTACAGGGGAAAGCCAAGGAGAGGCAGGGGAAATGGAGTAAGACCTTGGTGAGTCATCCAACTTCTTATGATCAATTACATCAACCTAACAATGAATTACTTATAGGTAATGAGATTGATAAGGAAATATTGGATATAATTGATAATGATTTAAAGGATTATTCATTTGGAAAAAATATGTTAAACTTTTCTTTGCACAAAGACAATGTAGATAGTTTTATTGATCACCAGGATAATGCTATTAATATTAAAATGGAATCAAATGATGAGTCTTCTGAGTTGGACACAGAAAAAATAGAATATTTTTTAAAAGAAAATCCAATGGAATCAAAGATAATAAGTAAATTATTATTGAGAATTGAAAAATTGGAAGAGTTCTCAAAAGAGTCAAACAATAATACAGAAAAGGTATTATTACATCTAACACAATCATTGAGTGCAACGGCCAATAGATTAAAAATTATTGAAAATTCAAATAATGAATTAGTCAATGAGAATAAGGGCTTAAAATCTGAGATTAGAGATTTAGAAAATAAATTAGAACACTCTCAGAATATTATGGCTACCATTGAGGGACGTGTTAAATTATCTTTTTCAAATGTAAATGACACCCTAACTCATGTACCAGAAATACAGGATAGGTTAATAAGAGTGGAAATAGAAGTAGCAAACATTTTGAAAAATACTGAAAAAATAAAAGATAACACTTCTTATGTAGCAAGAGTGCCTGTTTTCATGAAACATGCAAATGAAACACCAATGATGGAACATGAACATAGTATCATGGGCTCTGAGAATAATAAATCAGTAAAAGATGAAATACATGATCATCTTTCTAAAGTAAGTGAATTACTCAATATTCCTCAGGTTAGGGAAGCAGAAACTAGCCAAAAGAACTGGCCTAAGTTAGATCAGTACCCTTCTTTTGACGGGGATTCAAAATCTGATTGGCAACAATTCATACAAAGAATTGATAACTTAAAATTTTCATACAAATTACCTGATGAAGAAATTACTTCAAAGTTAATATCTTTATTTACAGATGTGGCCTTATTATGGTTTGAATCTGTATTGAGTGAGGGAATTAATTACTCCTGGAATGAATGGAAGGCACTAATTGAAAGGCAATTTGGTGGCCCAAAATTTAGAATCACTCAACAAAGACTGTATGAAAGGGCCAGATATAATCCAAATGCTGGAGATAAACCCATGGTCTTCTTAATGAATTTAATAAAAATCATGAAAGCTATGGATCCAAAAATGGATTATGAAGAGTGGAAAGAAAAAATAATATACAAATTGCCTATATCAGTTAGAGACATTATTGTAGCTAGAACTGAAACTGTCAGAGACACCTCTGGATTCATTAATATATGCAATGAAATATTATTAAACCACAAATATGAAACCAAGTATAGTAATTACAGACAAAGTGTTGACGTGGTAAAACCTACTACAAGTAAGTTACCAGTGGAGAAGAAAAAACCTTCAGCTCCCCTTGTCCCTAAGAGACAAGAAAATAACACTTGTTACAAATGTAATGAACCTTGGGTTAAGGGTCACACGTGTAAGAAGGGAATAAATGTTATTGAAACCTCACAGAATTCTGAACCTAGTATTCATGAAGATGAGAATGTGGAATCTAGTGAGGATTGCAAAAGTAACATATCTTACAGTGATGATGAAAATGAGATATTTGTATTAGAAAAGGATATAATGTTCCTGAATGATGCTATACCTCATACAGACACATCTTTAACTTCCATAGAGGAAGCTGAAATAATTAAAGATGTATCTCATGATACTTACAAAATAACACCTATCAGAGCACCTATTATCATATGTGGAAAAGAAATGAATGCCATTCTTGACACTGGGGCTGCAGGTAGTGTAGTTTCAATTAATACATTAATGAAACTTGATAGTAAGTACCAGGAAAAACTAGAATCTGTTCAGACAAAGAACTGGAGAGGTTTTGGTTCAGTATTAAATCCAATTGGCAAATATAAAACTGCTGTATTCTTTAAATATAATAATGGATATGTTAGAGCAGTTTGTGAATTTGTAGTAATGGATAATAATAATTGTAGTGATTGGTTTATTATTGGCAATGATTTATTGACAAAATTTGGCATTAAACTAGATCCTGCAAACAGTTGTTTCACCATAGGCGTGAATGGTAAAAGAAAATTCAAAATATGTTCTGGAAATTCAGTATATACCATTTCTCCTAGAGAAGAACAACTGCAAGGTGGAAGAACCACCAATGAAGTGGGTGAATTGGAAAATGAAATCCAAAAGGCCTCTTTCAGTCCTCAACTCTCAAAAATTGAAGAAGAAGATATTTTGAGATTGATTAAAGCATATCCTATGGCATTTGCTCATGGTTCAAATGAACTAGGATTGGTCAAAGACCATGAGATGAAAATCTCTCTAAGCTGTGATTTGGATAATATTCCTGGCAGTCTAAAAAAGAAACCTTACCATGCAAATGATCCTGACTTATTTCCAAAAAGAAGGAGAAGGCCTAAAAAGCAACCTGAAGAAATTGTGGAAAAAGCAGCGATTGAAAAAATACTCAAGAAAATAATCCTTACTAAAGAAAAAGGAACTGAGTATTTACTAAGATTTAAAGGGAAATCAAATGAATTTGATAAATGGATACCTGAAAAAGAAATTTCTAATTTATCCACCCTTCTTAAAAAATTTAAACAGAAATAAATTTCTGTTCAACCAGCTGAGGGGTTAAAAAACCAGTACTCATAATATTTTATTATGTTTTATTTCTTTAAAGTTGAATCTTTAATGCTACAGATTTATTCTGAATACCTGAAAATTACAAATTAATAAAATAAAATGTATAACTTATCATTTTTTTTATTGTTTTTTTTGGGTGGGCGAGTGTCAGCCTGTATATCTCCAGGACTGAGTAAAAAGTAATTATAAGTTATGTTAAACACATGAACTATACATGGGAATAATAAATAAGAGTACACAAATAGTATACATAAGTAAAATTATGATAATACACAAAAAATGCCATTATAACACCTTATATACACGCATATATCCACCTTTTATAGGTCTTATGTACTTAATATTAAGTTGGAATATGTTAGGGTAATCTTAAGAACCTTAAGTATAATGCTACATAATTTTTAAGTACACTTAAAGCTGTTATATTCATTGTTTTATGCAAAAAACAAGAAATGCGCTTTATTTCACTTAAAAGTTGACTATATGCGCTATAAAATTGAGAATATCAAAATTGCGCTTTGACAGATCAATTGGGCTCATTTAGAACTATTGATTTGGCTACTTAAATGCATAAAAATAACACTTTTCAAATTTGGTGTTTTTTATGCCAGAAATGGCTTCTGTGTACTGGCCACATACTGCCTGCTTTTTTCCCGTGTGAATAGCTTCATTTTTAGCAAAGTTAGCTTTTTCACACTATAATTACCCCACATTCTACGCCCACTGTGGGGAAACACACTAAAATAGGCGACAGGCGCTTATTTAGTGTCCTAGCTTAATTAATAATGCATTGACCTTGTTTATATGCACTTATTTCATTAATAACCTCACTCTTGGCACTTTATTTCATAACCACGCTTAAATTCGCCTAATTTTAGTCAAGGATTTACCCGTGCAAGCGCCTGCCAAGAACTGCATGTAGTTACCCCACATCTCACGCTCTTTTTTAAGTTTTTGGGTGGTTTCTCAGTCAATTTTGGTTATTTTTGAATGGGAATTTCACGTAGTATAATGTCAGGATTAGCCCCATTATTTCTACAGTCAATCCCCCTTATTATTAAGCTATTATTAACCTTAAAAAGTCTCCTTTAGTCTTTAATATTATTGTTTTATATGCATATACTCTCTTTTTGTCTTTTTCTTTAATTTTGATGGATTTCCCTTATTATTACAGGATTTTGGCGGTTGTTATTCTTCTAATTATGTCATGGGTTACTGGGAATGTTGATGGGAATGTTTATTAGTTGTTTAGAGGCGTCATTAACTGTGTATTGGGTGGTACATCAAGGGAATCATTGGGGAACTCAGTGGGTATAAAAGGAGGAGGTTTTTGGGTTGTATTTCTTCATTCTTTATCATTACAATTTAACCAATATAACCAAACCAATTACAATACATATCAATTAGTACTTTTATAAGACTTTTGAATAGTATCTGAATTTATATAATCTATTTTTCTACCAACTATAAAGATTGTAAGCCATATATAAGAATAGTGAGAATTATATTACTGAGACCTTTATATTTGATTATATTTTACAACTTAGTGGATTAGAACTACAGTATTCATATAGGACCATTAAAATCTTCTAGACAACTGACTATTCAAGCTAGTTCACGTCCTTGTACTTGACCCTAGCCTGACACATATTAAATGGGTATTTAGACATTATGAGCTCTCTAAAGGATAGTTTAAATGATAAACCTGCTTATAATAACAGGTCTAAAGCTAAATACAATGTAACAGGATATAACTATGGAGGGTCAGTCTTATCCTCAACCAGAAAAATTAAGTATAGAAGAAATAGAAACCCTCTTAAAAATGGTGAAGATAAAGAAGAATTAACCTCCTCTTCAGGACCAACTTTCCTATTCGGCCAGCCAAGCTCTGAAGTTGGAAGAGTCAAAGTCTGCTATCATCATGGAGGTGGAGGAAGTGCATAACAACTTCAGGTTGGGATTCCAACAGTTGAATCAAACACTGGCAGAATTGAAGTAAGGAAAACAAAACAAACCATCCAAAACCACATGAGGATCAAATCAGCCCCAAGAAAATATCTTAGCAGAAAAATCAAAGTGGGATCAGTTTCACCAACATTTGGCCAACCTCAACTGCAACAGGAATCTGGCCCCTCACCAGAAAACTTCCAGTTACCCCTAAAAACCAAAACCAAAGTTTCAAAATTCAGGGCTTGCTCCCATATCTTGGTAAGTAAATCACTTTCTAAGATTGTATATAGTACTAATTATTACAATGGAGGTAGTTTGATTGATGTAAAGTATGTTCAGAAAATTGAGAAGGACTTGAGAAAATTTGGCTTTAATGTAGATACATCTGATTCATCATTTGTCCATAACAATAGTAATATTTATGATAATAATACAGTTAATTCTCATTTTCCACCACATATCAGTGAGTTGAGAACTTCAATATATAGTGAAGAATGTGAGAAGGAAGATGCTGAGTATTTTATTAAAAATCCAACTGTCCATAGAATTTTTTCAGCATTAAGGAGTAGAATGACTGAGTGTGAGGAACAATCAATTAAGCTCACAAGTGAAAATATTTTGTCCTTAACATTGAATATTTATCAACTAGAAACAAGAATTGAAGAATTGAAGAAAAGAAGCTTGGCTCTAATTCTTAAATATGATTCTTTAAGTAATAAACATAGTGAACTATCAAAAAAATATTTGAGTTAGAAGAATTCCATGAAGCACATTTATCAAAATATGAATCAAGAACAAAATTATCTTTTACAAAAAAATGAGACTTTCTCTGATTTGCTACAAAGATTAACTTAAGTTGTAATTGAAAATTCCAATCTACTAATGAATAAGGATAATTAAAATTGTACACAGTTAAATAATAATCCTTTCATTTTAAAAATGAATCTCAATCATTCCCATTACCACCAAAAATAAAAACATCTGGTAGAAATGTCTGATTTGAAAGAACAATTGTAAGTCACAAATCAGTACTAGAGGAAATAAAAGACCACTTATTTAAGGTAAATGAGTTATTGAATTTCCACAGGATTAGTGAGATTAAATCCAATCTGAAGAATTGGCCAAAAATTGACCATTAGCTAACTTATTATGGGGAAGCCAGCTCTGATTGGAATCATTTTGTTTAACTAAATGGCAACTTAAAATTCTAATATAAGTTACCTGATGAAGAGATAACATGAAAACTAATTTCATTATTTAAGGATGTTGCTTTATTATAGTTTGAATCTGTGTTAAGTGATGGTAAAGATTAATCTTGGGCTGAATGGAAACAACTAATTGAAAAACAATTTGGAGGTATTAAATTTAGACTATCTCAGCAAATTTTATACAAGAAAACAAGGTATAATCCATTAAATGGTGAAATACCTATGGTATTTTAAATGAATTTAAATAAAATATTAAAAGATATTGAACCAAATTTGGATTTTAACTTATGGAAAGATAAAATAATATATAAATCACCTATATCTGTCAGAGACATTGTTGTAGCTATAGCCATAACGGTACATGAGTACTCTGAATTTATTAATATTTGTAATGAAATAGTATTAAAACATAAGTATTAAGGATAGTACACCACTTATAAACAATATAGTGAACCTGTGAAAACTCAGAATTCAAACCCATCCAGGAAAAGCAGAAAAAACCTACTGCACCTGTAGTACCAAAAAATTATGAGAAAAATAATTTTTATAAGTGTAATAAGCCTTGGGTTAAAGGTCAGAAATGTTAGAAAAAGATAAATATTGTTGAAAATCAGCAAGAATCTGGAAATGAATCATAAAAAGTAAAGATTCTAGTGATTGTGACAGTAATATCTCATATAGTGATCAAAATGAGGTTTGTATTTTTGAAGATGATTTGTCCATCTTTAAAAATCCAATATTAAGTATGGAATCAAATTTATCATTAATTAATTTTGAACATGCTAAGATTATTAAAGATATACAAGCTGATATCTTAAGAATGACACCTATCATGGTTCCAGCAATAATTTCTGGAGAAACTGTAACAATAGTTTTGGATACAGGAGCTTCTGGTTTTGTTTTTTCTGCATGTACATTACAGAAAATTTGTAGTGATCATAAGTCAAAGCTTGAAAACCTTCAAAGTAAAAATTGAAAAGGGTTTGGTTCAGTACTACACCTCATTGGTAAATACAAAGCTGCTGATTTCTTTAAACATAAGCATGGGTATGTTTGAGTAACTTGTGACTTTGTAGTAATGGATACTACCAATTGTAGTAGCTGTTTTATCATTGGTAATGGCACTCTGAAAATGTTTAATTTAAAATTAGAGCCTGCTAAAAATAATTTTACAATTGTCATGTGCTAAAAGGAAATTTGAAATAAATTCTTTTCACACAGTCTTTAACTTTGAGTTAGTAGTAGAATTTCCTTGCAAAGGAAGGGAAACCAGTGAGATGGAACTTCTGGAAACAGAAATTACCAAAGCATCATTTGGAACTCAGATAAGTTAAGCTGAGTAGACAAATATTTTGGATTTAATTAAGTCATTTCCTATGGCTTTTGCACATGGGACCAATGAACTTGGCCTTGTGAAAGATCTTGAGATGAAAATTATTTTGATCTGTGAAATGGATAATATTCCTGCAAATTTTAGACAGAAACCATACCCAGCATCACCAATGAAGAGCAAAGACATAGAGGATAATATTAAAATGTTATTAAAGATGATCATTATTGAAAATTTAGAAACTACCCCAAAATATTGTGTGATAGAATCAGTGCTTATCTCTTATTATCAAGATAAGGCAAGACTTTGTGGTGAATATAGAGAATTAAATACATTTACAAGATATGATATTTACCCCTTGCCAAGGATTGCCTCTATACATGCTACCCTGAAAGATGCTAAGTACATAATTTGCCTGGATGGAAATAAAGAGTATCATCAAATTTCTGTTGAAAAGAATTAACAGAACCTTTTATTGATAACAACACATATGGGAATTTATTAATATGTCAGGATGTCATTTGGACCAAAAAATTCTCTTTCATTATTTTCGAATTTAATGGATATAAGATTCCATAGTAAAATTTAGAAGGATGGTTGATTGTATACATTGATGAAATCATAGTGCTCTCTAAGACATACAATAAAAACTTACTCCATTTGAAGAAGGTATTTCAGAAAATGGGGGGAATAAAAATGACCCTTGCATTGAATTAATGTAAATTTGGGTTTGAGTCTTTAAAGGTGCTTGGTAATAATGTATCTGGCTTAAAAATATGTGTTGACCAAAAAAATGTTGTTCAAATAAATAATATTGGAATTTCACAAAATGTTAAGGATGTACAATCTCTTCTTGGTATGTGTGGTTACTATAGACAATATATAAAGAACTAAAAAATAATTTCTGCATCATTTGCCACACTGATATAGAAATCAGAAGCTTTCCTTTGGAACAATAAAAGGCAACAAGCATTTGATAAGATAAAAGAATTTTTGATGACAGCTCCCATCTTGGGATTACCAGATTTACAACTACCTTTTGTCAGGTATACTGATGCAAGTTTTATTGGTTTGGGTTCTTCTTTGCATAAAAAAGAAATTATTGAAGGTAAAATTTCAGAAGTGGTAATTTGCTATATTTCACGTACTCTAAGAAGTAGTGAATTGAAATATGGTGCTATTCAACTTAAGTTTTTTCAAACAGTCTGGGATATTGAGAAGCTACATAATTACCTTGAGTTTCAAAAATTTGAGTTGATAACTGACTGTAGTGTTGTTAAGTCACTCTTAAACATGAAAACTTCTAATAGGCATAT
Source organism: Hemileia vastatrix (assembly GCA_030280995.1). Classification (NCBI taxonomy): domain Eukaryota; kingdom Fungi; phylum Basidiomycota; class Pucciniomycetes; order Pucciniales; family Zaghouaniaceae; genus Hemileia; species Hemileia vastatrix. The sequence continues at coordinate 16,741,613 of JASXTE010000001.1, read as the reverse complement.
GTTTAGATGGCAATTATCTGTACAAGAGTACAGAGGACGGATGACTATTTCACATAGAGAAAGATCTTTACACTCTAATGTAGGTTTTTTATCTAGAGTACCTCTACCTAATAGTTATTATAATCCAGCTTATATTCCCAAGACAGATACTATTGAAACTTATGGCATTTATTTTTGTAGATCTTGAGGATGAATTTATGCAATAAATTCTTGATAATTATGCTTCAGATCTTGACTTTAGTAAACTTACTAGAATATTAAATGATCCATCTAATTTTTCAATGAGTTTTTTAATAAAAACATTGCCACAAAAATTGAGGGAAGCATTATAAAAAAGTTATTTTTCAATTTAGGATGTTTTTATATATTATAAAAAAATTAAATAATGTAATTGTAATTCCCCCTTCAAAGAAGGAGTTAATTTTAAGCATATGTCATGATGATATATTTGCATGTCATTTTGACTTCCATAAAACATCAACCAGAGTAAAAAACACAGCTTGGTGGATTGAAATGTCTGATGATGTTTAAAATTATGTCAAGAATTGTGATTCTTGTCAAAAATCTAAAAGATTAAAAGTTAAAAGAGCTGGTTTTTTACAATAAATTTAGAAACCAAAAGCTCCATGTGAAATATTTAACATGGAATTTGTAACAGGTTTTCCAATAGCAGGGCATAAGAGTTATAATTACTGCTGGGTAATTGTAGATAGTTTTACAAAAATGTGTAAATATATCCAAACCAATAAGAAGGTCTCTACAGATGACTTTGATATCTTATGGTGGACACAGATGTTAAATATAGCAGGGTTCCCCAAAGCAATAGTTTCAGACAGAGATTCAAAATTTACTTCTAAGTTCTGGACATCACTTATGGATGTTTCAGGTTGTCAATTAAAAATTTTTAAAGCACACCATCCACAAACTGACGATCTGGAAGAAAGAATGATACAAAATTTGAAAGATATGATTAGAAGATATTTTTCTTTTGGCCTTGAGTTTTATGAAAATGACAAATTCTCTCATGATTGGGTAACCCTTATCCCTGGTTTAGAATTTTCCTACAATAGTACAGTAAATTATGTCACTTTAAAAAAGCCATTTGAGTGATGGATGGGCTATTTACCTAATACCCCTGCAAAAACTCTTAATAAATTATCAAGATTGGATATACATCCAGGTACAAAATGTTGTCTTCAAATGTAACAATTATGCAGAAAGAATGCTCAAGAATTAACTAATAAGTCATTTGTGTATGAGAATAAAAGATGAGATAGAGCCCATAAAGAGAAAATGTTCAAAGAGGGTGATGAAGTCCTAATTTTTACACTAAATTTCAATTAAAATGTTAATTTTAAATTGAAAGATCCTTTCATTGGACCATTTATAGTGAAAAGATGGTTAGTAATAATGCTGTTAAAGCTATATTATATGCACCATATGATAGAAAACATCCAGTATTTCCTATTTCTCTTATAAAACCATACAATTCTAATGATACTTCTCTATCTCTAAGAAGATCATGAAGGCATAAACTGAAACCTGAAGAAATAGTTGACAAAGCTGAAATTGAAAAGATACTTAAAAAGAGACACCTTACTAAAAAAAAGGGAGTTGAGTATCTATTAAAGTATTAAAAAAATCAGGTGAATATGACCAATGGATACCTGAAAATTATATATCTTATCTTAAAAAACTCTTGAAAAAATTTAAAACCAAATAATTCTGTTAAAAATACAGTATATATAGTATAGAAATGTATAAAATATTTTTTCTATCCACTTCTTACTTGATAATTAAAATGTCTTAACATTTTTTTTGGTGAGGGAGTGTGAGCATAGGTAACCCCAGGACTGAGTATTGATTTTGTTTAAAATAATATAAACTTAATTTCATTAAGCTTATAAGTAAAACTTGTGGCTATAATACTTATATATAGGGTTATTATGCTTATATATATGTTGATTATGCTTATATATAGGGTTATTATGCTTAAATATAGTGTAATTATGCTTATATGTAGGGTTATTATGCTTATATATAGGGTTATTATGCTTATATACAGGGTTATTATGCTTATATATATATTTATTACACTTTTATATGACTTAAATAAGTTTAAATAGCTTATCAATAGCCCCATAATACTTATTAAGGTGCTGATGTAGTCATAATATACTTATCTTAATTTATTTTAATTAATTATAGGCATAAATAAGCTTATATGTATGCATAAACCTCATATTAAGTAAAATATTTAGTTATATTATGTATATATTGGTCTATATGTGGATTTAACCCTCTAAATAGCAATTGAGGGTTATTTTTTTACTTATTTTAGGTAATATGGATGTATAAAATGGATTCACCACACCTAAACAGGCATATATATTTAGTTATTGTGGGCTTGGAAAGTTGATTTGGTTCCTTTATATGCTTTGGGATTCATTTTATTATCTTTGGAAGATTTGATTTACTTGTTTCTTTATGGTATCTGCTTCTATCTGTTTTCTCTATTCATGGTATGGGTGTATGATATCATTAATTGTGATGGAGGGTCCTTATTGGAGGTTTGGGTGTTAAAATTTCTTGAAGTGGACTCCATGGGGAGGTGATTATCCCTGAAAGCTCTGTACTTTCAGGGGATATCAGTGACATCATCTAGATTGAAGGACTGTGCACTCCAGTGTATTTGGGTATAAGTAAAGGAGGACTTGGCAGGTTATTGGACATCACTTACTTACTAAAAATTAAATAAACATTATTAAACAATTATTAGCATGTAAAAATATATTTTAAAGCCCTTATAAATTGATATTTTCTTTATATTAGCTATAACTATATTTTATTAGCCTATTTTCCACCACTAGTCTACACTAATACAAATATTGTGCATTAAAAATTAAGTATAAGAGTGTTATTAGTTTTTCCCTGAGGTTTATTCCATAAATTATTTAATATTAAGTAGTAGGACCATCAATATCTACTATTAAATCATACTTAAGTACTAGCATATACTGACACATACAGTGTGTATATAAAAGAGAGCTCACTCTTAAATAAAGAGAAAGAAAGATTTTTTTATTAAGATAGAAAATTAGATATAGAGTATTTTTCAGATTAGAAAAACATAATTATATTTTATTTTTGTGTGCATAGCGGGTGTACATAACCAGAAGTAGTGCTGTAGAGTTATTTTATTGCTACAGTAAGGATAGTATTAAAGGGAGTGCTTCAAGGTAGGAGTGACTGAGAGTACATCTAGCCAGCAGTTTGATTACTTATTTTTAAAATTTATCATCTTCTTTTCTTTGTAAAGTCTATTATAGGGTCTTCTTTCTACTCTTCTTTTCTCCACCACACCTGCATCTGTGTTTTCACTGTCTATAAAATTAGAGTGTCAGGTGCTTCTGTCTTAAATTATTTTTGGTTTTGAGAACCAACCCATCTTGGATTGTGTATATAGATTAATATTATAGAAGTCTCTATTTTCTACAACACTTATTCTTTTCAATTTAAGTGGATCAACACACTATTAGTGCAATGGTCAATGTGATATTCAAAATGTGGGTCATTATGTGTCTGAGGGTTGTTAAAGGGTCTGTTAGTATGAACAGGTGGTAATTTTAGAAGGTCTGTGGTATGATAATGATGTTTATTAAAAGGGTCAATGTGAGATGGAATTGTCTATATAAAGGGTATTGGTTAATTTTTGACATTCCTTTGAATTAAATTATAATTTTGTTGTGATAGTAGTTAGATTTATAGTAATATAAATTGGGCTATTATTGTTTCCTTCCCTTTCTTAACAATCAATATTAAATCAATCCTAAATCCATAAATCATTTCCCTGATTATTAAGTTTCCAACCATTTGTGAGATTTCTTAGAATATTAGTATTACCATTAAATCTATATTAATGTTCCCCTTGAATATATCTTGAAGGAAGATAAGTTCCTTTGACATATCTTCAAGGTATTCCTCTGTGCCTCAAAGCAGTTTCAACTCTAAATCCCCAATCTCACTTACTCAGGAACACCCTTGACCTTTTGCATAGGTTGTGCGGTGACACATATATCACTGCAGGCAAAACTGTGTCATGTTTTAATTTCAGGTAGCAATTTCCCAAAATGAATCATAATGTAGTGCAAGAGCCCATTTCACACATGAGTTATGTGACATGAGATAATGCCACTGTCTTGCAGTACATGCATCACACAAACTGCATGACTCAATTATGCCCCCTACAAGCAACATGCATGACATGATGCATGGATTGTGTGTGACATGTGCAAGATTAGATGTCCCATTTTATTACAAGACATCATGTCTTGTTTCTCATGTAGGACATTTCCACCCAAAACACAAATGTGACACAGTTTTGCCAGCAGTGTATAGTAATGCTTGACACTCCCTATTATTTGTCTTCAATAATTCTTAGCTATTTATGTCTATTTTCCTCTGTCCTCTGAAAATTGTGCTTTTCATTGTCTTTCTCCTATTTTTCTTTCTTTTTAACTCACAAAGCTCATTAACCTATACTCTGGTAATTGTGAGTATGCTTGATGACTAACAAGTAATTCAAATTTTCATTTATTTTTTCACTTACCCTAATTGTCCATTTGTTCTTGCCTTATTTATTTTCTGACTTCACTCACTCTTAATTATTTCTCTTCATTTTCCTCCTTTGTACACTTTCCTTGTCCTTATCTTATTTGTAGTTCTTCTTAACTGACCAAATTTATTAAACTATACTCAGTAGCTCTTAACACATTTGAATGGTTTTGTGTGCAAGTTCACAAAACGCTATCATCAGAACAAAAGTCAAAAATGGAAAAGAAAACAATATCAGAACTTAAAAAGGAAAAAAATATGTGATAAGATAAGATTTCAGGTGAGAAATGATTTAGATAAAATAAGTGGACAAGGGACAAGGTGGACACAGGACAAGTGAGAAGTGGACAATAAGTGGACAAGTGGACTGAGAAAAGCTACCTGATAAGATAAGATTGCAGGTAAGCAATGATTTAGATAAAATAAGTGGACAAGGGACAAGGTGGACCCGGGACAAGTGAGAAGTGGACAATAAGTGGGCAAGTGGACTGAGAACTTAGAGGGAAAGAATAGAGCATTAATGTAATGAAATAAAGTGAGCAAAATAAGATAAATAAGAGAGAGAAAAAAGTGGATACATTGCCGTAGAAGAGCATACGTACAAGTTACCTGATAAGATAAGATTGCATGTAAGCAATGATTTAGATAAAATAAGTGGACAAGGGACAAGGTGGACACGGGACAAGTGAGAAGTGGACAATAAGTGGAAAAGTGGACTGAGAACTTAGAGGGAAAGAATAGAGCGTTAATGTAATGAAATAAAGTGAGCAAAATAAGATATATAAGAGAGAGAACAAAGTGGATGCGGAATAGGTGAGAGGTTCCGCATCCACTTATAGAGAAAGTATATCATTAAGTTAGGTTAAACAAAAAAGAAACGCTGCTAATAGGATCTATCATATAATCTATATCTATGTCTAATAAAAGGTATATGCTTAAGTAAATAAATATGTATTTAGCTCTATCTAATATTGACAATATGTAGTAATTTAATAAAATATATTTTTTTCGACGACTATTACTCCTTTTCAAGAATGGTTCTCATCTCAACTTAAATAAAAATTTCAATCCCAGTTTAAGAAATTCTACAGGTTAGTAACTATACTGGGATGAGTAAAGATTTTTATTTCTACTTCTGAGAGTTAACCAATGCATCAGAAGTTTTTCTCACTTGTTAATTCAGCGTTGCTGACAGAAGCAGACTTACAGGCTGGGGTACAGGGAATACCAAAAGATTGCAAGCACGTGAATGTGGTGTAGACTTGCAAGAGTAGCGTGTGGTTGGCATCTCGTGGAAAAACTAAAATAATAATTAAAAGAAAAAAAACGTATAGAAAAAACAAAAAAAGACATTGTGGCAGACTTGAATTCTCAAATGACTGAAATGAAGTCACCAGCTGTGGAATGGGCAACTGCGCTGCTCCTTCAGCTGGTACTTTGCTTTGGTACTGCCGATTCCAAAACGCTTGCGGTTTTCAAAAAAAATAAAAAATACCCCCACCGCCCGCCAAAATATGCTTGTATCTGCAAGATCAGCTAAAATACAAGCACATTTTGGCACGGTAAGAGTGGGTATTTTTTTTGAAAACTTCAAGCGTTTTGGAATTGGCAGTAACTGGTCGAAATGAAAAAAAGGAAAAAAAATGAAAAAATATATCACAATATTAAACTCACAATAAGTGCTTATTCATCATATCTTGGTACAAAGCAAATTCTAAAATGTTGGTAGTTTTTCAATATTTTAGATTGATTGTACATAAATTTTGATTCGCGTCGCTTAACGCAATTCCTGGCGAAGAAACATATATATATGGGCATAATCTGTTGCTCAAGTTACTGAATGCTGTCGGAGCCCCGCTAAACCCAATGAAAGGGATATCGTCTATCTTGAAAACATTCTTGTTCTTGCTTGAAAAAACAATGGCATGTCAGATTCCTATGGTCCCCTTCTAATATCTGTTTGTTTCGGCAAAAAAAAATAATCCTCGTCTTGATAGATCCTTTGTCGACTAATACAAGGTAATTTGAAAATATAAATATTATCCGTGTTTGGCTAATAAAACTGATCTGCATAATTACCCTTCCTGAAAAGATCAACTGCCTATTGTGAATTGGCCATAACTTCAGGCTGAACAAATTTCTGCTAATTTTTAATGAAGCGACATTTTTTTGAAACTTATTTGCAAACATTACACCCCAACGGCCGCTTACACTTCAGGATTTTTTTTGACTACTGAAACCTCACTTGGTTTTTCTAACTCGTTATCTAAGATAGCATTGAGAGGAGTAAAATTCTCAATCTACTCTTGGTTTTCAGCTTCGAACATTTTATACTAATATCTATCCAATATCCTTCAAAAAATTTACTCATAGTAGAACGATATTCTTCCTAGCGTAAAGCATTAAGGGAAAAAGCCGGAATCTGAGTAAGAAATTTGAAAAGCAGTTTAATCGAAATATTTTGAAAGAAAAAGAACAGCACAAAAGTATGAACCAAAACTCTATGAGAAATGGGAACGAGAAATCAAGTCTTCGTTCAGAATCCGAAAATCGCGCTATTGAAAATAATTGTGAAGAACTTAGTCCTCGCATAGAATATGGTGAGCAAGATGCTGAAGAAGAAGAATATGAAGTGGAGCGTATTTTAGACAAAAAGAGATTTCACGATGGTGAGAGATTTAATTTTTTCTCTAAATGGTTAAGAATAAAAAGAAAACGATGAAACTATGAAAAGAATCAACTAGTAGCTCACGAAACTGACTACTTAATTTAATTTTTTTGGTTTATATTATACCCTGGAACCGCCTGAAGGTTTCAAGTATCTGATAAAATGGGCTGGGTACGAAGAAGAGCACAACAGCTGGGAGCCGTTGTCATGCCTGGATAACTGTCCTGAAATTTTATCTGATTTCGAACGAAGCTATGAAGAAAAACAAAAAAACAGGCGTTTGTCTGAGTCTCAGCTAGGAATTAGGGATTCAAATCGCCAATCTTCTTTTTCTAATCAAAGTTGGTAATAATTTAAAAACTTTGTTTCTTTACGAAAATCCCAAGATAGTGTTTAAAATATTGACTCTTTTCTTTCCAATGATTTGGTTTGAATTCTTCACTCTAAAAAATAGAGCCAAGAGAGAATCAAAGTAAAAAGTAAGAAAAGCAGAAAAAACCAATTTTATGCAAGTTTAAAGAACTGACAACACAGTCGGTCTGCTTCAATAGGAGAGCAAAGCCTACTGCTTCAACTAGTCTCAGTCCGTCGGCACAGAAAATAAAACCCTCAACCTTTCAATCACACCAAGCTAAGCAAAACGATAATAAATTCAGGAACAATGGAAGAAGTTCGTTTTTAACTTATTCTCTATCTCTCTTCTCTGAAAGCTTAAGCTGCGCGACTTCATTATACTCTCTTTTAATGTATTTTTATTCATTGCCATATTTATCAGCTTTCTATATTTTTTATACTTAAAATTTCTTTTACATCGAACTGACAAACTTTTCATGATGTGACGAAACTCAGAGCGAAAGCAATTATTGAGTATTTCAAGTGACACGTCGATGGAAAATTCCTCTTCTCCAATTGTTCGACCTACACATCCACGATTATCATTCAAGCTTCCAGCAGCCCCAGAATCTATCTTGAAACCTGCTATTGGATCAAACCGAAAAAGTGAAAAAAGTACTGTAGCATCAAAAAAACCAAGGAGGGATGGTGAAATTGTGCGCGAGCAGACATCTTCTCTCTCCACTCCACGTCTAAAAAGTGCTTCAAAGGTCTCTAAAAAAAGTAATTTTAATAGCAGATAACATTTTTCATTCTAATAATATCATATCCTAAAGAAAGATATCATCATTGCTCATTTTTCTCCTACTATAACCAGTGATGAAGTATGCGAGATACGATGTAGAGTCAGAAGATAATGAAGAGGATTCAACCTCTGATTCGGAATATGAACCGGACGACTTGTTTGGTGATCTTAAGTCTGACCCGCGTCGTTCACTTCTTAAACAAGCTAGAAAATTAGATAGGGCCACGCAACTGCAACCCGATTCTAACGAAAAGAATCCTAGAAATGAAATAACAGCTTTAAAAAAAAACACCAGCCAAAATCAACAGGACATAAAAACCTTACTTGTTGGTCAAATGCTTGATAGAGTAAAATTCGATAGAGTCTTATTGCGAAGAAGTGGTCGTGATGTCAGCCTACTTTGCTGTCAGAAAATGAATTGGCAGGAAGAGTCTTGGAATGAGCGACTCAAGGGGCACAAGGTTGTGCTTTGGGGTCCAGAAACCTCAGACATAAAAAAGGTGGTCAATCTAAGGGATGAGTGGGCACCAGATCTTGAACTCAAAGCCCTTTGGCTAGCTATTATTAGATCTGGGGGTCATCGTGTTGGGGCGGATGAAAATGGTGGATCAGGAGACCATTATAAAATCTCATCACTAACTAAGAGGAGTTCTTTAAATTTCGCTCAAGTAAATGAGGTTCTACGTGTGTCTTCCGTATTTGTTCATCGTAAATGGTTATCCGACATCCATAAGATCAACCAGTTTATCGATTTGACAAAAAGTGAAACATACGTCAATTTTTATAGTAAGTGCGAAAATTTAAAAATGATGGAAAAGGTCGAAATGGATAACTTTTTTTTTCTTTTTGCTATAGCTTTCGGAAATTTCCATCTTGAGCGCGCTATCAATCCTATTTTGCCACATGGTAAGATTCGCGTCAGTTTTCTAAAGCTTAATGGAAATTGAAAAATACACACCAAATTCTCTATGGTAAATATTTTATTGAGATAATAGGTTTCATTTTTATCCCCAGTATCTCTGGTCTTCTTACACCCAGTGCGGAAAAGCAATCTTTTTACTCCCAATTGAGAGATTGCCGTAAATTCAATCCCTACTACAAAATTTTTTTACACCCACTCACAAAAAACTTGCTTCTCAATATGATATATCAAGAAAATCAACCGGAAAAGCCCCTTGACGAGCTTGAAAATGGGCTTGATGGAACAGATAAATTGCAAGTGCTTTTAGAAGTATTTGAAGATGTTGTTGACAAAGAAAATAAAAATAAGGGACCTAGCTTGACCCGAAATAGTTTACTGCGAAGCGAAGGAGATTTCGATCTTCTCCAGATTATGCCATACAATGATGATAAAATTTCTCAGAATAATGATCCCACAGAGGAAATTCTTCAAATTTTTTTCTCTTTGGCCGACATACGAAATATTCTCATAAATGAAGTACGTCGATATGCAATTATCGTCCAAGAAGGTTCTCCGTGGCTGGAACCCAATAACGAATTGAACATAGAGTTGAAATCAGTATGTAAAATTTCTAGTTTCAAAACCATGTACGGCCACAATTTTTAACTAATACATCACGCAGGTTGAAATCATGTCGATTGTAGAGGCGTGCCAAATTGTGAACAGTCAAGCATTTTGACTACTCTATTTCATATCTCTCCTGCACCTTCTCTATTTTGCGTTTATCCATCTCCAATTTTGTATCACTCCATCATTCTTACTTATGATTATCGAATCCCTCATTTTTTAACTTAACGACTATGCGTATGTGCAGAAATCAAGTGTTCGTACATGAAATAATTAATATTGCTCCACTCCTTCACACCTAATGCAACACTGCAACAGATATCTTCAAAAAGAGTTTCTTTCTATCTTAAAAGAGACTTACCCACCCATGCCAGCAATAGAATCAAGTGTGATGTACATTAAATTGGAGAATTTGAAATAAAAAATCAGCAAAAAAATGTAAAAAAAGAAAGTAAGAAAGTAAGAAAAAGAAAAACTTTTTCCAAATATTCGAAGGCTAATTATGATATTAGAGCATGTACAGTGGGTGGCAACAAGTCATGGATAATATTTTGCATAATTTTAGATTTTACTCGCATTTTAATATTTTCTTCTTCAACAACCAGTGTGATGTACATTAAATTGGAGAATTTACAATAAAAAACAGCAAAAAAATGTAAAAAAGAAAGTAAGAGAGTAAAAAAAATAAAAACTTTTTCCAAATATTCGAAAGCTAATTATGATATTAGAGCATGTACTGTGGGTGGCAACCCGACGTCTGGTTGCCATTTTTTTCCTCCTGTGGATATTGCCTCAATATACAGTTTTTTTGAGAAAAACTCAGCAAATAGAAAAAAGAAACCCTCTTAATAAAGGTAACTTTAAATAAGACATAACCTCCTCTTCTGGATCAACTGTCCCACTTGGCCAGTAAAGTTCTGAAGCTGGAGGAGTCTAATTCTTCCATTGTCAAAGAGGTGGAGAAAGTTGAGAACATTTGCAGGATAGAATTCCAGAAATTAAATTAAAAACTGGCAGAGCTGAAAGAAGTACAGAAAAAACATACAACCCCTATCCCAGGAGGATCAGTTTAGTCCCAGGACAAGATCTTGGTGGACAAATGGAAATGGGATTGGCTTCACCAACAGTGAGACAGCCACAATTGCAACAGGGATCCAGCCCCTCATCAGACCACTTCCAATCACCCATACAAGCCAAAGCAAAAGCGTCAAAATCATTGGCTTGCTTCTATCCCTTAGTAAGTAAATCACCTTCTAAGATTGCACATAATAATTATTATTACAATGCAGGTAATTTGATTGATGTGAAATCTGTTCAGAAGATTTAAGAGGACTTTAGACAATTGGGCTTTGATGTAGATACACCTGATTTATCTTTTGTCAATAACAATAGTATTGCTTATGATAATAATACAGCTAACCCTCAGTTTCCACCACATATCAGTGAGTTGAGAGCTTCACTAAACAGTGAAAAATGTGAGAAGGAAGATGTTCAGTATTTTAATAAAAATACAACTTTCCATAGAATTATTTCAGCATTATGGAGTAGAATGACTGAGTGTGAGGAACAAGAAATTAAGCTCACAAGTGAAACAATTTTGTCCTTAAAATTGAATATTTCTCAACTAGAAATAAGAAAAAAAGAATTAGAGAAAGAACACTTTGATATAACTCTTAAATGTGATTATATAATTAATAAACATAGTGAAGTTTCAAACAAATTCAGTGAGTTACAAAAATTGTATGAAACACATTTATTAAAATACGAATCAAGAAAAAAGTTATCTTTTGCACAAACAAATCAAACTGTCTCTGATTTTTTATAAAGATTAACTGAGGTTGAGATTGAAACTGAAAATCTACTAATGAATCAGGATAATAATAAGTATACACAGAATAATAATAATCCTTTCATTTGAAAAAAATGAATTCCAATCATTCCCATTGCCACCAAATATAAAAACATCTGGTGGAAGTTTTAAGTCTGAAAGAACAAATGTGAGTCACAAATCAGTACAAGATGAAATAAAAGACCATTTATCTAAAGTAAATAAGTTATTGAATTTTCCCAGGACTAGTGAAATTAAATCTAATCAGAAGAATTGGCCAAAAATTAATCAGCACCCAACCTATGATGGAGAAGCCAGCTCTAATTTGAAGCAATTTATTCAAAGAATTGACAATTAAAAATTCTCATATAAGTTATCAGATGAAGAAATAATATCAAAACTAATTTTATTATTTAAGGATGTTGCTTTATTATGGTTTGAAGCTGTATTAAGTGATGGTAAAGATTACTCTTGGGCTGAATGGAAACAACTGATTGAGAAACAATTTGGATTTTCTAAATTTATACTGATTCAGGAAAGATTATATGAGAAAACAAGGTATAATCTGTTGAATGGTGAAAAACCTATCACCACAAAATATGGGGAGCAGACTTGCTAGCAAGTCTGCAACCTTGGACCCAAAATCACCACAGATTTAACACACATTGAGCTATTGATAAAGGAACCATACAATCAGGGATGAACACCACTCAGCAGAACAGTTTTAGGTGGGTGTTCAAGTAGAGTTCAGTATGGGTTCATAATGAGTTCAGTCTGAGTTCCATCTGAGTTCAGGTTGAGGACTTGCTAGCAAGTCCACCCCCTATATTGCATAGTGTATGGTATATTAAATGAATTTAAATAAAATATTAAAAGCCATTGAACCAAATTTGGATTTTAACTAATGGAAAGATATAATAATATATATATTACCTATATCTGTCAGAGACATTATTTTAGCTAGAACCATAATGGTACATGAGTACTTTGAATTTTTAATATTTGTAATGATATGCTATTAAACCATAAGTATGAAGCAATTTACACCACTTATAAACAAAATAATGAACCTGTAAAAATTTAGAACTCAAAACCACTCCAGGAAAAGCGGAAAAAACCTACTGCTCCTGTAGTACCTCAAAATTATGAGACAAATACTTGTTATAAGTGTAATAAGCCTTGGGTTAAAGGTCAAAAATGTGAGAAAAATATAGATATTGTTGAAAATCAGCAAGAATCTGAAAATGAATCAGAAAAAAGTAAAGATTCAAGTGATTGTGACAGTAATATTTAATATAGTGATGAAAATGAGGTCTGTATGTTGGAAGATGATTTGTCCATCTTTAAAAACCCAATATTAATTATGGACTCAAATGTGTCATTAATGATCTTTGAAGATTCTGAGATAATTAAAGATGTAAAAGCTGATAGCTTAAGAATGACACCTATCACAGTTCAAGCAATAATTTCTGGAAAACTATAAATATATTATTAGATACAGGAGCTGCTGGTTCTGTTGTTTCTGCAAGTACATTACAAAAAATTGATAGTGATAAAAACTCAAAGCTTGAAACCCTTCAAAGAAAAATTGGAGAGGGTTAAGTTCAGTACTACACCCGATTGGTAAATAAAAATCTTCTGTATTCTTTAAACATCAGCATGGATATGTTAGAGTAAGTTGTGACTTTGTAGTAATGGATAATACTAATTGTAGTAGCTTTTTTATCATTGGTTATGACATTCTGACAAAATTTGGTTTAAAATTTGACCCTGCTAATAATAAATTTATAATTGGAATGGCTGGGAAAAGGGAATTTAAAATATACTATTTTAACAAAGTCTTTATAATTGAGTTAGTAATAGATAATCCTTGAAAAGGAAGAGAAACCAGTGATTTGGAACTTCTGGAAACAGAAATTTCAAAATCATCATTTGGCACTCAGATAAGTGAAGCTGAGGAAACAAATATTTTGGACTTAATTAAGGCATTTCAAATGACTTTTGCACATGGGACCAATGAGCTTGTCCTTGTGAAAGATCATGAGATGAAAATCAGTTTGACCTGTGAAATTGTTAATATTCCTGCTAGTCTTAAAAAAGAACCATACCCTGCTTCAAGAATGAAGATGAAAGTCATAGAGGATAATATTTAAACATTATTAAACATGAACATTATTGAAAAGGTAGAAACTACTCCAAAATATTGTGTGATATAACCAGTGCATATCTCTTATGAACAAGATAAGGAAAATCTGTGTGGTGATTATAGAGCATTAAATACATTTACAGTAGATGATATTTACCCCTTTCCAAGGATTGGCTCTATACAAGCTACCCTGAAAGGTGCTAAGTACATAATTTTCCTAGATGTAAATAAAGGGTACCATCAAATTTCCATTGACAAGAATTCACAAAACCTTTTATTGATAACAACACATATGGGAATTTATAAATATGTAAGGATGCCATTTGGACCAAAAAATTCTCCTTCAGTATTTCAGAAGTTAATGGATATAACATTCCATAATGAAATTATTGAAGGATGGTTAATGATATGAATTTATGACATCATAGTTTTCTCTAAGACATATGATGAACACTTACTCCATTTGAAGTAGGTATTTCAGAAAATGGGTGAAATAAAAATGACCCTTGCATTGAAAAAATGTTAATTTGGGTTTGAGTCTTTCTTTAAAGGTGCTTGGTCATATTATATCTGGCTTACAAATGTGTGTTTACCAAAATAAGGTGGTAGAAATCAAGAATAATGGAATTCCTCAAAATTTAAGAATTTACAATCTTTTCTTGGTATGTGTGTTTATTATAGACAATATATAAAGAACTACCAATTAATTGCTGCATCATTGACCACACTGATAAGGAAATCAGGAGCTTTCATTTGGAGCAGTAAAAGATAAAAGGCTTTTTATAAGTTGAAAGAATGTTTGATGATAGCTCACATCTTGGGTTACCAGATTTCCAACTAACTTTTGTCTTTTATACTGATGAAAGTTTTATTGCTTTGGGTGCTGATTTGCATCAAAAACATCTTATTGAAGGAAAAATTTCAGAAGTATTAATTTGCTATATTTCATGTACTCTAAGAAGTAGTGAATTGAAATATGGTCCTACTTAACTTGAGTGTTTGGAAGTAATATGAGCTCTTCAGAAGCTACATTATTACCTTGAAGACCAAAAATTTGAGTTAATAACTGAATGTAGAGCAGTTAAGTCACTCTTTAACATGAAAACTCCTAATAGGCATATGTTTAGATGGAAATTAGCTGTACAAGACTAGAAAGGAAGTATGACTACTACACTTAGAGGAGGAACTTTACACTCAAATGTAGATCTGCTATCTAGAGTAACTCTACGTAATATTGATGATAATTCAGCTTATTTTCCTGAAACAGATATTATTAACATTTATGGCATTTACACAGGGAGAAAAAACCCTGAACTAGAAGTCAAGTTCAGTATTTGATCACAGGGTACACTTCTGGGTCTGTTTTATGGAGTAACCCTTTTTTGAAACATTCAGAGTGACCCTGCTTGTACTCATATTTTTTATGTTTTTCTGAAATTGGCATAACTCCTCCTGGTGCATTTTCTCCCACTTGTCTCACCCACAGTAAATTTTCAACCTCATATCTGCCTTTCCTCCCCTTCTAACTCCACCTCTCACACCCTCTAATACATTCCTTGCTAAATGTTTCTTGCTTTCTCCCATAACTTCTTTCTATCTCAATTCTGGTTTCCCTCTCTAAATCTCTCTCTTGCCCACTTTTGACTCTCAATCACCCTTTTATGTATGGTTTCTAGAAAGTAATCTTCTTAATGATAATTAGCAAGCAGAATGGATGATGCATGTTACCCCTATTACCTTCATTTGAGATGAAAGCTTTGGAACCTCATTTGTCTCTCCTTTATAACTTCCATTTCCTTTCTATCAAAAGTGCCACCACCTCCTCATCCCCCTACTTCTAATCTCGCCACCACCACCACCACCACCACCTCCTCCTCCTCCTCCTCCTCTTTCCACCACCACAATCTCCACCATCACCTCCCTCTCTAGCCACCCCTGTCACCACCACCACCATCACCTCTCCCTCTTTCCACCACCTCCACCTCCACCATAATATACTCCTCCTCTTGCCACCACCCCCACCTCCTTTTCTCCACTACCACCCCATCCTCCTCCTCATCTTCCTCTCATCACCACCACAGCTTTAAATATTAATAGTAAGTTATCTTATGTTTAAAAAATCATTACTTATATAATGTAATGATAATTATACCCAAATGCATGTATATATATATTAATGAGTAGAGATTTTCTTATATTAAATACAATCATTTTTTGCATTAAAAAAAGAACTAAAAAGATAGATCCTCAAAATTTAAATCTTTAAATCCAAAGTATTTATTTTACTATTGTTGAATTATCAGCCTTATCATCCTAAGTATACAGAACTATATATATATTCTTCTTAATGTGTATATATATACAAATAGATACAACAACAAATGTATTAAGTAGCTTTTGAATATAAAAGAAAATAAATGTTTTTATGACAATTTATTTTTTGCAATTTATGAAACTAAAATAATTTCTACCTACCTAAATCCTCAATTGTCAAATGTGGAAGCTTTAAAAACAAATATGAAGAGTGTGAGGTAGAGACATAATAGAATGAGAAAGTAGGTAATAAGAGAAAACAAAACAGGAGAATAAAATTTAGTATATCAGACTAAGAAATTTATCTATTGAAGAGGGTGAAACCAAGAATTTATGATAAAAGCAAAAAAATAAAAAAATAAAACCCTCATGAATATTGAAGAGAAGCAGGATATAGAACAAGGGGTAGGAGGAGTAACAAAGGTGGATGTTAACATCAGACAAACAAAACAATCAAGCACTCTGAAATGGTTACTTCTAGAGTCTTTCCCTTGGCCCAAATAGTGACATTCCATGTTTTGTCACATAAATGCACCCATGAATGGAATAGGGTTCCAAAACTGAACTCAACATCTAGTTAAAGTTTTTCTCCCTCTGTGTTATATTGTAGATCTTGAGGATGAATTTATGCAATAAATTCTTGATAATTATGCTTCAGATCCTGGCTTGAGTAAACTTACTACAATATTAAATGATCCATCTAAAGCTTCAATGAGTGTTTTAATAAAAACATTTCCACTGAAATATAAAGAAGCATTAGAGAAAGTTAAATTTTCCATTGAAGATGTTTTTATATATTATAGAAAAAAATCAAGTAATGTAATTGTAATCACCCCTTCAATGAAGGAGTTAATTTTAGGTATATTTCATGATGATGTATCAGCAGGTCATTATGACTTTTATAAAACATTAACCAGAGTAAAAAATACAGCTTGGTGGATTAACATCTCTGATGATGTTCAAAAATATGTTGAGACATGTGAGTCTTGTCAAAAATCTAAAAGATTGATGGGCAAAAAAGCTAGTATGTTACAACAAATTGAGCAGGCAAAATATCCATGGGAAATAATTAACATGGACTGGTTAGAAGGTTTGCCAATAGAAGGGCATAAGAGTTATACTCCTGCTGGATAATTGTAGATAGGTTTACAAAAATGTGTAAATTTATTCTTACCAACAAAGAGGTTTCTGAAAAGGACTTAGCCTTTTTATGTTGGACCCAAATATTAAATATAGCAGGTTTTTTTCAAAGCAATAGTTTCAGACAGAGATCAAAAATTTACTTCTGAGTTCTGGACATCACTTATGGATGTTTCAGGTTTTCAATTTAAACTTTCTACAGCATACCATACACAAAGTGATGAGCTGAAAGAAATAATGATACAAACTTTAGAAGATATGATAAGCAGATATTGTGCTAATGGTCTTGATTTTAACAGGGAAAGTCCTTAACAGAAAGTAAAAGATTTTTTTTCTAAAATTCTGCCAAAAAAAAAAAAAATTACAAAAAACAAATTTTTAGTATCTTTTTAAAAAAGTAGGTAATCCCTCTTTTACTCCCATAAAAGTCCCCTTTCCCCCCCTTTATTTCTCTGAAATCCCCTATAAAATCCCTCCCTCATTGCCTCAAAAAGCCCCCTCAAATCCCCTCCTTGCCTGCCTCAAAATCCCCCTGAAATCCCCTCCTTATTTGCCTCAAACCCCCCCCTTTACCCCTCTTTATATTTCCCAAACCCCCCCCCCTTTTCCCCCCTTTTTAGCCGCCTCAAAGCCCCCCCTTCCACTCCCCTTAAACCGCCTCTACCCCCCCCCCCCCTCCCTCCTTCTTAACAAACGATCAGTAATGATTGTTTGTTAACAAAGAGGGGGGGTAGAGGCAGTTTAAGGGGAGTGGAAGGGGTGGAGGGGGTTTGAGATGGCTAAAGAGAGGAGAAGGGGGGAGAGTTGAGGCACCTAAAGAGAGGAGAAGGGGGGGGTCATGAGGCGCCTAAAGAGAGGGGAAGCAGGGGGTCATGAGGCACCTAAAGAGGGGGGAAAGGGGGAATTTGGGAAAGGTAAAGAGGGTGAAATAAGGGGGACTTGAGGAAGGTAAAGAGCGGGGAGAAGGAGTGCCTTGAGGCAGGTAAAGAGAGAGGGAAAGGGGTGAAATGAGGCAGCTAAAGAGGGTGAAGGAGAGAAAAAAAAAGAAAAAAAAAGAGAAAAAAAGAGAAAGAAGAGAAAAAAAAACAAAATTAGTCTAACCTTGAAAATAAAAAAAAAGGACTTACAAAAAAACAAAAAAAAAAAAAAAAAAAAAAAAAAAAAAAAAAAAACAAAGAAAAGCAAAAAAAAACATTCATGATTAGCAAATAAAAAACAAGAAAAAAGAAAAAAAAAAGACTTACCTGGTGAGATGAGTTGAGAAAATAAAAGTAACCAAAATATTTGAGTGATGTTTGAGGAGAGGATGAAAAGGATATGAGTGATTAATGAAAAAAAAATTACTGACAAAATATGTGATTTCATGTTGAGCTGGTGGAATAAAACCAATGAGCTATCCAAAAAAAAGATATTCACCATAAATTCAAAAAAAAATGAATATGCAACAAACCAAAATACCAAACCAAGTGAATAAAGTACACAAAGAGGACATTTGGAGAGTATGAAAACATAAAATTCAAAAATTAAAAGTGTTGTGAAGTGAAATGTTGGAGAGTAATTGGCATTATAATGGAGTGTATGCCGGTTGATTGAATGTTTTGTGATTCAAGGGAGGGGAGTGCTGGTGGTGGTTCAGGATCCTCTTCTTCATAAAGATTGTTCCACTCATCCTTTAAATCAGCTAGGATATTGTGGAGTATAATGCAAGTCATGATCCAATGATTTGCAGTTTTGATCTCCAATTTTTTTTGAAGTTGGATTCTGAGCTCCCAAAGACTAGAAAATTGTCCCTTTAAAATACCTATATCATGTTCAATTTGTACTCTTGATTGGGAAAGGTGATAATTAAAGGCAGTTTTGGGGTCACTTTCTAAACTTGCATCACGGAAAGCAGGTATAATGTACTTTCCACTTGCATATGCTGAGTCTGAAAGGAGGTACTGAGATTTGTCAAAGTAGGAGTCAGGGGTTTGAGAAATCCTCATTCTTTGGAAGACAGAAGAGTCATGACATGAGCCAGGGCAGCCACCATGAAAAGCAATAAATTTTTTATTGAAATCGCATACAAGTTGAACGGCAATAGAGTATCTACAAAGAAGATAAAAAGTTAGTTTATGAAGGATGAGAAATTGGAGAAGATTTTGAAGAAACCTTTTTTGAAATCAAAATAATGGTTTCCATCATGAGCAGGCTTTTGACTCAAAGGTATAGTTGTGCCATCAATAAATCCTACACAGCCAGGGAAACCTTCAGCTTGCATTACTTGAGAGGATTCAAGTCGCTGTTCTGGAGTTGGCCAAGCAAGTGTTTGAGACTTGAGGGAAAGGATAGCAATCATACAGCACTTTGTGTATAATATCATGGTACCATATCCTATGCTTAAGAGATTATCCAAATGTCTTACAGCAGCACCGTTTCCATTTGAGCCAAAGCAAAATAGTGCAACAGAAAGTTGGATGGCAGGATTAAACTGTTTGTTATGGGAATTTTTATGAAAGATAGGATGATCGGAGATGAGTTGATAAAGTTTGAAGAAAGAATTGGGAGAAGTTCTAAAAAGTTGGGTGAAGTTTAAATGAGGAATGTTGAGAATGGAGTCCAGATCATATTGGGGATCATGTTAAAGATTTGACCCCCTGGTGATGATGTAACACTTTTTGGAAAGAAAACACATATAAGATAAAGCATATTCCAAATCAGAGTCAGATTTATAGTAAAGAGCTAAAAGAAAAGTAATAGCATTCATTGTTGAGTGAAGTAGCTTCCTAGTAGAGAGGTGTTTCATTGTTTCCAGTGGAAGGGTTATGTGATGAGGGAAGTGGGAATTCACTGCCAAATGTGCAGTTGTGGTGTGTAGATAGAAAAAAAATATAAGTGTTCTCCACAAAAATTAAGTAGCATAGAGTGAGGAAAGACTTAAGGATGGCATCAGCAATTATTAGTCATGTGACTTTCTTGCAAATCCATCATGGATGAGATGAGTTTGGGATCAGGAATTAGGAATGGAAATTGGGGTATAAGAGGCAGGATAATGCATTATCATGGATTCCTTATCCACTAGCCCCAGGGCTAATGGATAAGAATCTTCCGCAATTAATAATGTCTGATCCCAGGAAAAAAAAATTCCTGATCCCTAATTGCAGATCCCTGAAAATTGATACCCCCTATTATATTAATTAATTAATAATTTATAATTATTAAATACATTAAAAAGTGCTCATACTTTATAGGATATAATTTATTGTTTATTTATTTAATTGTATTTACAATTTATATTGTAATAAAATTCATATAAATCTTATTTTAATTTATTATTATGAGTTAGTTATGTAATTGTATTGTTCAATATAATCTTAATTTACATACATAATATAAATAAACATTTGCACATTTTGAAGTCCAATAAAATATTATAACATTTACTGGACTCCTGGTACAGCCTTGCTGACAGGACTATACAGAAATAGTATGGTATGTACTTGAGGAAATCATGGCTAGCGCTAAAGATATAGTATAGATTTAGTAAGAAGTGTCAAGTGACAGTATAGGTTTCACACTTAGATAAGTGTGATGGCACTTAGATATATGTCTACAGATACCCATCACTGATAGAAACCTGTAAGAAGGACCAAACACAGTGCTAGAAAACAAGCTAAATATGCAGCTTTCAATGATAAGAAAATAAAGATAAGACTATAGATAGGGAAGGGTACTTACTCAGTGCTGAGGGTTTCAAAATTAGTGGATACTCACACAGAAATTGCATGTTCCCATAATAAGTACAAACGGTGGTACAGTACTCATTATGAAGCTTAGGATCTCAGGAAGCATAGGGTATGTGTAGTCACTGTAAAAAATCAAGTGGCACCTGCTAGCAGGTGCCTATCCCTATATTCAGTTTTGATTTGATGTTGTGTGAGCTAGTGTGCTCATTGTTCAGTGCACAGTCTTTCAAGAAGAGTTGTAGATTAGCTGAAATTGAGTTAAGTAAAAGATAGGGATTTGAACCTGCTATCAGGTGCCCATGTTTTTTTTCTGGTGAGTTTAAGGTGCTAATAATTGAATTTTTCAAAAAAATATTTTAGACACTATTAGAATATACTTATGCTAGTGCTGTACTTTAATTACTGAGATAATTAGTTTAACCTTTGATACATGTAGATTAGTGCTGAACTTGTGTAGGAAAACCAGTAGGAGAAGGGGGCTAAAAATACTTTGTATATAAAATATAACTCTCTATTTGATAAAAGGAGCGTAGAGGGAGTAGAGAGTAGCTAAAAAAGTAGATAGAGAATGGTTATAAGAAAGAGATATTATATTAATTAGATTAGAGAAAAAAGAAAAATGTAGATATATTTTATTTTTTTGTGCATAATGGGTGTACATAGCCAGAAGTAGCATTGTAGAGTTATTTTATTGCTACAGTAAGGATAGTATTAGAGAGAGTGCTTTTAAAGTGTGAGTGAGTGAGAATAAATCTAGCCAGCAGTACTATAACTTATATTTAAAATATATTTCTTTCTTTCTTTAAATCTCTTATAGATAAATTCTTTCTACTTTTCTTTTCTTCCACCACACTTACATTCTTTGGTTATCACTGTCTTTATAAATTAGAGTGGCAGGAGCTGTTTTTTTAAAATTAATTTTTAGAAAGAGAACCAAACCATCTTGGATTGTGTCTATAGCTCAGTATTATAGAAATTTTCTTTCTACAATGATAAACTAATTATCTCAGTATTCTAATTACAGAGTCAGAATAAGTCTGTTATAATATCACCTAAAGTTATTAATACAAAATTTACTATTAGCACCTTGCACAATTCCCATTTTTACATACCCTATTTTTCCTGAGATCCTTAACTACATAGTAAGTGGTTTACCACCTTTAATGCTTGCTATGAAACATGCTCTTTCCATGTGAGTCTCCACTAAATGTTAAACCCTCAGCATTTAGTAACATCAATTCCTTAATCAAATTCTTAGTTTTACTTTATTATCTTTGATATCTGCATATATTCTCATTCATTAATCCAATTATTTACTTAGAGCTGTGTTTGATCATTCTTGCAATTTTCCAGGCTAACAGAAATAGATTCCCATGGACCATGTCTAAGTACCATCACACCTACCTTAGGGTGAAACCTGTACTATCACTCAATGCTTCTTCCTAAACCTATACTATTCTTTTGGAACTATCCATGAAAACCCCATATACATACTGTGTTCTTTTCTTATATTCTAGTATGTACTTTTCTCTATTTTTATCTTTCCACACAACATATTTCCATAATGCACAAAAAAAAACTGAGCACAGAGAGTCTAATTTTTCTGCTCTTTGAAGACCCCTTTGTTGCACTTACTGAAAACTGAGACAATTTCTTTGTTACTGCAAGATGTGTACCACATTGTATTATAGCAATCATAGTGACATTCTTTTTCCTCATGAGGTTAATGTATGGACTTGTGCTTGATTTCATTGACTTTGGTCACAGATGATTTTCACTCACATAATTACTAAAATTGTCATTAATTTAGATTTGTTAATTATCTTATATGACTTGTTTACATGTAAATTTATGTAATGAACTTAAAATTTGGCAATCTAGGCCCCTACTTCAATAAAAAACAGGGGAGGTTATTGCCATTTTTTTTAAAAACATTTTTTCAACTTAGAAAAAATTAGGGATCCCCACCCCCTACTATTATAGTAAATAGCATGGAAGGGTATTTCCAAAAAAAAAATTGATGTTAATTTTTTTTGACTTAGAAAACATTTGATGATCTTCACCCAGAGAAGAATCTGATGATGAATATAGTATTTGAGAACAAATGTAAGAAATTGATAAAACAAAGTCAAAATAAAAATTCATAAATGTAATTGATAGAAAAATTGAAAGTATGATGGTGGGAGTAGGATTTAGATTATTAGATATCAGTAGCTTAGCTAGACAAAAAATGTTGAACTTTTTGAATTTCAAATTATTCATTGGCCTCTCTTTGAATTCTAACCTTATCCCTCTCTAAATCTAAATTATCTATCTCAATTTATAAAAATGTTTTATCCTTTGATTGTGAATGAAGCCACAAACTAGCAGAAGCCCTTTGCTCGAGTCTTTCACTCGGAGAGGTTGATTCTATTCTTTATCATCTTATCATTTATTGTCAGTTACTTACTTGAAATTTTCTCAATTTGATGAGCCTTGGTTCTGGTTAATACATGAGGAGTAAACAAGAAATACAAAAAATAATAATAATACAATTAGTTTAAGCTTACTACTGTGGGCTCATCAAGCTCAATGTCAGAATATGCAGCTGGTTCTTCAAATTCAGGAGAGTAAAGCAATTTATCTAAAGAAAATTCTTGATTATTTGTATAAGATTCAGCAAGTACTGGACCTTGATTATATTTAAGAAGCCTTAGGTGAAAATAAGAGGTTGAAATGATAGAAATTTGAGCAGAAAAATTTGATAAAGAAAGGAGTAAAAAGTAATAGACTTACTGTGGTGTTAAGGAGAAAAATATGATTTGGAAAAGAACTGGGAAAGAATAGATGTGAGGTGGAGTATATGGGTTAGGATGGAAGGAGGGTGTGGGTATTGGTGGGCTGAATTGTGGTTGAGAAAGTTGTACAAAAGTAGGACATATTTTACCCCATGTTTGAGACCCCAAGTACCAAGTCAGCCATGTTTCATGGCATGTTTGTGTGATGTTTATAATAATGAAACATGCTGGGCATGTTTGGTAAGGTTTGAGACCCCCTAATTTATTAGCTTGCTAGATTTTAATCTATTCCATGTTTTAATCATTGGATTTCATGTATTACCAAAAGTATTCAAGATATTTTTTTGTGCATTCAAATACTTAAAAAAACATAGATAATAAAGTATTATATTTTGAAATAACCACATCCCCAAAACAAGCTGTTTATCAAACCCATTGTAAATACCATATGCACAAATGCCTCTATCACTTACCCATCTTCCTACCCACCATTCATCATATCATATAATTAGAGGTTAGACTTGTGTACACTAAAGCCCTTCTCTATTGGGTTCATATCTGGAGAATAAGTTGAAATGCAAACTAGGATACAACACTTTTTCCATAATATCTTGCACTCTTCTGCTATTATTTATTGGTGAATTATTCATAACCAATACACTAGAAGACCTGGAAAGGGATTCATCATAGAAAACTATACATGAGGAAGATTAGGATTTATAAATTAAGATATGAGGGGATGGATTACTAGTATTTTTTCCAAAATGTTTCCAAAATACAAAAAACCTACAGTTTCATACTGGACATGGACCAGAACTAAGCCTAAAAGTGCAATGGAAGGAATAGCATTGAATCAGGGGTTGGCTCAGGCTCAAGAAACACAGGCTGTATCTTGACCAACAGGGGCCCAAACTCTATTTTGGGCTACCTCATTAAGAGAAATACTAAAGTCATTCAAAACAAGCTATGTTAATTTCATAATCTAACACATTTTATTTGGTAGTAGAATTACCAGTTTAGATTTAAGAGAGAGAAAAACATGAGGCAAAGTGGTGAGGTAGATAAAAAAAGTTATTGAGAGGAAAAGAAAAGATAGACAAAGCAAAGTGGTGAGGGAAAAAGGAAGTGGAAGAACTGAGAGAGAAAAAGAGTGACAGAAAAAGAAAACCCCAACCAATTATCATGAAAATTTCCAAGGTTTTTGAGTGGGGGGGAGAAAGAAAGAGGAGAAAGGTTTGGGAAAGATGGAGGAAGCCAAAAATATGGCAGGATGGGGAGCAATAAGCAAGGTATAAACATAAGAAAGACAGGAGCTTGGCAGGTTGACACTTGAAGCAAGTTACTTGATCCAATGTGAGTTGGTGACTTTGCAGGCAACAACTGTTTTTTTTTTCTCAAAAAGCCGCAACCTTTCATGCATTGGATGTATGTTGCATTTAGCGCTGCAATACTTAAAGATATGGCCATCCTCCATTAGTGCCAAGTGAAATTTTGTCAAACTCACTCTTATATAAGGTTTCACTTGTTTCTGGTATTCCATTATAGTCACCTTCAGAGTCAACATCCCCTACCAAATGTTTGATATACAGAATTATCATGGTCTTGTTGTTATAGCACATTAAATAATTATTTAATAAATCTTTACTAGTTCTCTGGTACCTCGTAATTCACGCGGTAGTTTCTTGGGCCTTGTAGTCTGCAGAAAACATTTGGGCAGAGGTCGTGCGTTTCTACAGCTACCAGTATTTGTTGTGAATGCTGCACCTGTCTTTATATTAGCTGCCATAAAATGAGTATGTTCATCATTCACTATAAAGTTGATTCCATGTATTAAAGCTTGGTTTCTACGTTCAAACATAGATTTCGAAAAATACCCTCGCATAGCACAGTCATTTAATTCAGTAGCAGATGCGTAATACAGCACTTCAACTAATGGTGTGTCCCATAGTGGATCGTCAGCCAGGTATAAATACAAAAAAATTAGTGCAGTTAGATTCAGCATTATTATTATGGGAATGCTGTACTTCCTCTGCCTGGTCTGTCGTACTTCACGTACGCCTACTCTGAGTATGATGTCGCTGCCATTGTTGGTGACACCCATCCTGGGAGGATTGCGCCTTAGAGTCATCTCGAACAATTTTTTATACCGCTCAATTGTGTGGTGTCGCTTCAGTTCCACTTCATGCACCTCTGCACCGTATGTTCGTGTATTCACTACTCGTGGTCTAAAAGCCAGAGCGTCCACATAGCCATTAGTGAAACCGAAGATTGCTTCAGTCTCATTGTTACTGTTCTCTGCCTTTTGAGGTCTAAAAGAATCCATCCTGAACCATACACACGACTCCGCCAGTTCTACTGCCCCACCTACATTTCCAACAAGGCTGGTTTCCTTTTTTACACATACCCTGAGGCCACTTGGGGTTCTCCTCTCTAATATTGCAATGAAGCCGTTGTCATTACTGGCTTTGCCTTTGGCACTAGATGTATGATTTAGTTCTTCTCCATGGGCGCTAAGCTTGCCCTGACTATTCATTGTAGCCCGTACTACAGTCTCTGTAAGCCCATACTGAACTAGTGAAACTCGCCCTGATTTTGTCGCTGCAGTAAATATAGCAGAATCTACAAATTTAGCTTCTTCACCAGCGTTGCCTACAAGACCTCCTGGTACTAGTGAAGCTAGGGTCGAAAACCGTTTGAAAGATGTGTCGGCTTTTATCTCTGACACTAAAGATCTGAGCACCTCTGCTGCACTATCAGCTATATTCTTTGCTACAACTGCAGTATAGCCTGAGCTATAATTTACTCGTATAGGATGCAATAATGTCGCGCGTGAGCTTGCACAAGCAGATGTGTCAGTTGTGATCTGAGTCTTGTATTTAGAGCAGGTCTGGACTGAAACTTTAATATTTCCTGATGCTGTCTTTCGTTCTTGGGCTTTTTGGGCTAATGTTCCTGTGAGAGTCCAATTATCTTCCAATATCCAATCAGTTTCATTGACTAGACCAACAAACTTTTCGCTTCGACGATCAGACGACACAATATTATTCACAATTGCTTCGAGAAGACAAAAGTTCTTCTCCGGGGGTGGTTGCGACCTGGGCGGTTTTAAATCTTTGAATATATAGCCAAAGTCTTTAATCACTACGCTCTCTCCAATAACCGTGGCGTACGGCCATATCAAGTTTGCAAGGGTTATAACGCTGTCAGCCATGGCCCAGATCACGATGAAGAGTGCTATCGACCCCAGCGTCCCAGATAACTTTTCCCCTACATTATTCCTGGGCCTCATTGTCTCCCTTAAACCTCCGCGAGCCTCGTTCAGCATGTCGTTATCTACATCTCCTTGTAATTTTTCCGGTTCTTTATCTTTTTTTAAACATGCCACTGATAGTCCTAAAAACACTCTTACTGTACTTAAGAGCCCCCTCTGACACGCTTCACCTACTATTTTGTTATTAGTTTTCTTTTTGAATTGTGTTGCTAGTACGCCTGCTACAAACGAGATTGAAATTTGAGTTATTTTAAGAAGGATAGTGTATAGATTTTCTGACACATACATCGGGATATGAAAATATCTTATAGGAGGTATGAAGTATTTAGAGTGGATACTTAAAATTTGTAGTGCAGAATGGCTAATGATGTTACGAGATAGCAAAGTGGATTCGCAAAAGAATTACTGGAGAAACAAGTGGACCTGTATAAAAACATCATTTGAACTATTACCGCCTATGTTCTCCCTCACTCATGTATATAGTTTGTTCCAACTTTACCACGGTCGTAGTTTCATGGCCTATGGGCGAGAGATCCTATGAAATAAATAAATAAATCATTTGAGCTATAGTACAATCTTTTATAGAACTATTCTTCATGTAATTCTAGACAATTACTAACACAGTCTGCAATTGAGCTGCAATAGGTGCATGTGAGGCTTAAATTTTCATGAAACCTGCAGCTACAGCTATTTAGAAAAGGTTTGCGCTTGTTTCACCTTTCATCCTCCGCCAACAATAACCTAAACTTGTATTCTTGGCAGGAGATGCGAGACGGAAAGCCCGAAAGCATTTCCGAAATAGCCGTAACAACGGCGTGCAAGGGTATGATGGAAGATGGAATTTTGCAACTGAAGATAAATATTTGAAACACTTGCAACATTATTGGTCATTTGATGCAAAAATCCATTGTTTGGAAGAGGATTACACTCATCCTAAGTACTTTGATCTGCCATTATACAGCTAAGTCACACAAACTTACGGAATTCTTGACGCAAAAATTAAAGTTGTTCTCACCAAAAAATGATTTGCTGCCTATTCAAAAGGAAGCGCCTCCCGACCTATCCCCGACACTTTTGAATAAGCAAATCATTTTTTGGTGAGAACAACTTTGATTTTTTCGTCAAAAATTCCGCAAGCTTTTGTGACTTGGCTATAGTAATGGCATAGACAAAATATGAAATGCCACAGTTGCTATCCATTAATTTTTTAATAAGAAATTGGATATTTTGTGGGATGTATCAAAGTTTGAATCAAGTTGGATTTTTTTTTTTTTTTTTTTTTTGTGTGTGTGGGATCTGTCATTATGACTGAAAATTTAGGTATTGAAATGAAATAAATCAGTTATTTTGATTTTATTATATGCCAGCCCCAGGGTTAGTGGATAAGAATCTTCTACCATTAATAATGGCGAATCTGAGTATTTTGATACCCCCTATTAGGGGGTATCAAAGTTAGAAATCTTCCATTTCAAAATACCTCTTTTTTCCACCAAATCAGCCATGATTATTTTTTAAAATATGTCATATTAAAACACTTTTTTACGGAGAATTAATGTCAATTTTGTGGCTTTCTTGTTGTGTTGTGGAATACAGCTAGATTGAAAATGATTGGTGCAGTTCTCTACAGTTCTGCCAAACTTACCCAGCATTTCCCCTCATTATTTCTGTTATGTCTAATACAATAGCTTAGTGATTGTTAAGTACATAAAGTGTATATAGTCTATGGTGCAGCTGACGCGTCTAACTCCGGTTCACTCCGGACGAAGCGCTGACACTGCTACCATAATTTCATCCCGCTAGCCTATTGCCCACCGAAAATGCTGGGTAAATTGAGCAAAATTTTTAAAAGCTGCACCAACCTTTTTCAATTTAGCTGTACCTTTTAAATAATTACAAACTTCTAACTTTGATACCCCCTATTATCAACAGTAGCGTTCATATAAGTGTTTGACTCTGAAATAAGTTTTGAAATTGTCTGAGATAGTTTACTTAACCTTTCCTCATTACAGATAATTAACTTCTTCGCTTGGTTAAAAAAAAAAGTCAAGTTGATTAAAGAAGTGCGACGATTTTTCAACAATTTAACTAATACTCATGAAGACTCATTCAAAGAGGCTAAAGTTAGCTCTTTCACGATGATGGAATTTTTAGTGATATATAAGGTTAAAACAAGTTCTGCAAAGCATGACCTAATGATACTATTGAGAAGCCAAACTATTTCTTTGCATCTTCATTCCATGTTTTTCCACAGTATAACAGACCAGCAGCAATGCACATCAAATTATTTGTCAATCTCACTTTTGGAACTATTTTCATTCTTCTAAAACCTTGAACTTCAGGTCTTCAAGTATTATGTTTTCTCATCGAAATTCTTACTACTTGAAGAGTTTCTTCATTTACTGCACACCTCTATTGATTTCACTCTTCACTCTTGCCCAGCAAATAGGGGAATGGGGTAGTGTTAAGCCTATCATTTCTGGCCAGCCATTTTTACACGAGGACATAACTTTCGACCCTCATATTACGGGGATTATTACTGAAGGATATCAAGTAACCCTTAGCCGCGTGTTTAACGAAGGACCGCATAAGAAAGAGTTTCAAGTTATGTATCGCGATGAGCGAACTATCGAGTCTTACACTCTTGATGGGTTCCAAGCCAGGGAAGATATTTCCTTACAACTCCCTCCTAGATCTAAGCTACTTCTTAAAGTCAAGGTGCGGACACTTGAAGAGGGAAAGAGGTGAGTTTTTATTTTATTTTTTTACCCTTCCGTCGGGGTTAGATTCAACTGACTTTTATCAATTTCAGGGAGGATCCTGCAGGAGCAAGCACATCAAAGTAAGTTAAGCCAAAGTTGAGATTTATCTCCCATTCATGATTTCCAAAAGCCAATAAACTGTTTTTTCCGACCGAGACTGAGAAAATTTTTATATGTTAGGCAAGAATCTGATGACGAGAGAGCCACAACCGTGTATACTGAATTAAAGCCAAGACATCTCATAGATTCATAGCGTTCAAGAAGCCGTTATCTGCTTCCTCTTCCCACCTAATTAAAAGAGTGTTGCCACCTTATTCTTGTTTCGAACTCATATTTACACTCAATCATTTCCAGATATGATATATCATTAATATACTGCTTAAATATTATAACATAAATTGCACAGTATAACAAAAATATAAACGCGTAAAAATAGCTGGTTTTAAAAATCTTTCTCATGATTAATATTTTACTTGGTTACTTTTAAACTCTTTTACCAATTGAAATTGAAAACCCATGTTTTATAGATGGGGCTTAGGGCATCGAGCAAGCTTATGAAAAAGGGATAGACAGGGATAGACTTGTTCTTTTGAAGGAAGGGACTCATTCCGTTAAAATAAAATCAGGATTAAACAAATATTATTGATACATTCTAAAATTACTAATACCGAAAAGAATTGAAGATAATATATTAAATGCTAAGAGATGTGTAGCGCTACAGTGAAAAATGGAACATATTGAAATTTTTTAGCTCTATGCCTACTTTCAGGAAGTGCCTCTCTATTAGTATCTAGAATTTGAAGAATATCTCATCCCAAATTTTTCAACCCACAAGTTAAAGACCATTAAAGACAGTGTTACGTTCAAGGGAAAGTCAGTCTAGCGCCTACTAACAAGTGTCAATTCCTAAAATTAATTTGTAGCTCAACACAAACTTGGATATGAAAAGGAGTCAATATCTGAATAATTGCAGATTTGATCCAAGTTAATTGCCATTATTCCAACCTTGACACCGCCTATTCTCTCGTCCATCATGAACTTCATTTGTGCTTTATACAATATTATGCTGTAAAAGTCATATCATCAGTGAAGCATGTGATTGCTTGACTGAAAGGTGTTGGGGCTAAAGCATTATCTAGCCCTTTGTAATCTGCATCAGTGGTGGTTGAGCGACTGGGCCATTTATTCATAACAGTGTAATCTGGAACTGGATGAGCTGTGGACCTGAGTGGCTTTTTGAATAGCCAGTGATCATCGACAACCACTGCTAGACGATGGCTTCAAAACGGAAGATGATAGAAGTGATCGAGATCAGCGACGATGATTCTGAGGAGAGCCCACAAGGGCAGTCGTCGATTTCTGGGGTGTGTCCTGATCGTCATGCGCTCGAAAGAGCGCGTGTGGAGCGACAGAAAATGCGCAAGACCGCGGCCTCACCACCTCCTCAGCCAACGCAGGACATCGCCAACTACTGGAATCCCCGATTCTTCCTCACCCACAACGATTCCTACCCGGACTTTCCCAACTCTCTCGCGCTCGACCAAATCATTGTCTCCGTAAGTCTCCGTCCTGACTTCGCTTCTGTAGATCCTGACGTTGCTTTGGGGCAGAAACCACAAATTAAAGTCGCCGTCGTGTGTTCCTTCTGTGTGGATGTTCTGTGGATAACAAGCTTTTTCCATCCAAACACTCGTCTGCTTCTCATTTCCCATCACCCTGAAGTGGGTTACTCTCGCTTGCATTTCTTCTGGGCAGCTGGTTAATTGTCCCTAATGTCACCGTGGATTTTTCATTTGGGTCTTAGAAAACTGGGGTGTTCTCTATCCCGTCTAGGCCCAATGTCTATCATTGTTTTCCTCCCTCAAATCCTTCATCGTCCGACAGTAGAAAAAGCCGCAACATCATGCATATCAAGTTAGTATCCGTCTTGATTTTTATTTTCAGGGGTCATGGGCTAAAATCAGGCTAAATGTCTTTTCTCTGTTTCACCCTCAAAAAGGTTCTTCTTGGTCAGAACAACATTCCTTCGTTTTCAGTATCAGCCATCCGCAACTCATCATTTCATTGTCTTCATTTCACAGCTTTACTACGAGAGCTTTTGTCGATTTGTCTTGCCAACCGCTAACGCAGTGCCTTACGATTATAGTCAAATCGAAAATGTGACCGTTTTTCTTTTTTGTTCCCGCCCACTTCAAACTACTCACTTGCTGTTAATTTTCTTGGGTTTTCTAGAACATATGGATGCAAGACTTTCCCCGTTTACCGTCCCCCAACACTGAATCGGCGTGCCTCTTCAAAAATGACCTCCTGGATATTTTGATACAACTTACTGTTCCTCAAAACTTCTATGTTCATCTGGCATGTTATGATTTCAGTAAGGCGACTGCCAAGTAGATCGTTTTTCTCACCTCTTCTCTTTCTTCAAATTTTGGTTAATTGTCCTTATTATTGATTACTGTCTGCAGACTTGTTCTTTCAAAGCCCGGTAAAATAAATTCTCTGGAAGAAGCTTCCAAATATGGTCACCTCAAACTAGGGAAAGAAATAAAAAATTTAGGCCTAAATAGTGGCCCTGGAACGGGTCGAGTAGTGAATTTAGAATGTTTAGTACGTTTAGCATTTATCACTGAAAATTCATTCTCATGTGGGAAACTATTGATGTTGAAATTTTCAATTTTCATAGGGGTCGTCTATTGGGTCTTATACCTCTGTTTGGTTGAGAGAGTTTCATCAGTCTGCTTCAGGAATACCATCTTCAGAATCTGGTGCCACCTCCATAAATACTTGGGTCGCCACTCGAAATAAAGAATTTCCGCCAATTCAAATCTTGTATCCTAGCCTCCAGACCGTTCAAGACTCTCTTCATGGCGAAGAAGGGGGCCTCACTCTTTTCGCACAGACCCACATGTGGAAAAAAGATGGGTTTCCTAAGAGCTTGTTCAGAGATGTACAATCAAAAAGGACAGGAATTTTGATGCACACCAAAGTGAGTCTGGTTTATAATTATCAATATTAGAATTAAATTTCAGGATTTCTTATTCATTCCGATTTATTGCGGTACCTAAAGATGGTTCTGGGAGTTTTCACGAATGAACTTGATTTTTCTTCAAGCGATTCTGGGACAAAAACATTACACCAAAGTGCAGTAGGCTTTGTATACCATGGTTCACATAATTTGTTGAGTTGATTCTAAATTAATGAAAGAAAGTTGCATTGCATCTTATCTTTTTTCTCAATTAGCACTCCAGCAGCTTGGGGTAGGATGAACTCGCAGGGTGGTATTGATATATCAAACGTCAGCTTTGTTTCATCTGGATTTTTTAATTGGCTCATAAATCATTATTTAATTATAGTGGGAACTAGGAGTTGTTATCCCTATCACCAGTCAGACTCAACTGATGGAAATAGTACCGTGGAAGCGACCGGTGCCGAAATATGGTGAACGTGGACGCAACAGCAGTATTCCATGGTTAGCAATCAAGTTTGAGCCTAAACTCCCTTAGCCTGCTGAATCCTTACTTCTGTAATCCAGGATGCAATTTTCTCGACAAAGGAAATGAGAGTGTTTTCAATTTGTTTGCTTCACGCTATATTTGTTTGGCACTTTCTACAACCCCCTTTAGAGAAATTGTATATCATCAAGGTTCCTTTTTCAAGCCTATCTCCAAGTGTCATCTCACTTTAATGTTTGTTTGACGGAATTTTTTTCAATCAAAATAATATTAACTGAATGGCACTGTTTGGCGTAATATTAAACTACCTAGTTAAAAGGCTCTAAATTTTGTCTAGAAGCATGAAACATCCTGATCGAAGTTCCGATCAGCTAGTCTATTCTCTTCCCTTGGCCTTGTATTTTCCGCTTTACTTGAATTATTTTCAATTACCTTTTTTCAATTCATCCTTCATAGTCCATTTTTACTACAAGTCTTACCATTTATTCAACCAGCCCACCCTACACGGATGAAGGATAGCCGCAAGTCTTGCATTAGTAGGTTTGCTCTCTAGAGAAACTTACCTGCTCCTCATGTCTCATGGCATTTTCATTTTGAAATCTTGGATTTCATCTAATTGTGTTTTCATATATATTGGAATTTATTTTATTGGTGTCTTCATAAATGTCTCAAGTGTTTTAAATTCTTTTATGTTGTATGTACATTACTCTACTGTTACTTCACTCTCCATCTGGAAATATAACCCTACCCACACAAGACCAAAAAACCGAGTACTAGACATCTAGTAGTTTTTTTGGTCTCTGTTAGAGTACAGTCTGTGATTCATGTCTGAACCATGGAGTGGCCTTGGTTGAGCCCCTCCCTCACTGTGTCTCACAAAGGGGATGTAACAAGCTCTGTCAGAGAAATTACCAGAATCACGCATAATTTTTTTTCGTAATAAAAAAAAAAAAAAAAAAACTACTAGATGTCTAGAGCACTGTTTTTTCCTTTTGTGCTAGTTCCTTAAATAAAAATATCGCATTCTTCATTTCTCTTAGAGCCATTTTATTTGTACACTACTAAAGTTGATTACTGTTGAATACATATTAGTGAAAGAATGTAAAAATTGAAAGATGAAGTTCAACTGATGTATTGATATTTTACATTGAAGTGTCAATTATTAAGCAAGTAATCAATCGCAACAAGATATCATGAAAATTTTGAGAGTTTGAACAAAATTTAATTGTGATAAAATCATATGCTTAAGGAATGAAAATAGAAAGGTAAATTCATCAAAGATGTCAAAATAATGATGAAGTTAAGAACTATTTTTCAATGTTTTAACATATTCCCAAGAACCCTTTTTGACAACCCTTAAAAAATTGGCTGTTAATGATTTGTCTATGGTTAACGTATGACGACTCAATAATTCATCATTTCCTTTAAGACAAATCTTAAACTCTTCAACCAAACCTTTTAAAAGGAGATTATCACTTGAAAATTGAAGATCAGTATCATCTACACGAGGAAATGCAATAGGATCACGAAGCGAACATTGATGGTAAACATATTTCACTACTTTATCAAAACAATGAGGTATCTTCGAAGGTTGTGCGAAAAATTGGGTTCCAGAAATAGTTCCCGAAGTTTCCGAATTTAAGTGAACAGAAGGGTTATGAATGTTTATTTTCCTTGATTTAGTTTTTGCTTTAGCGATGGCTTCAGCCTTCTTGGATCCTAAATAAATAAATAAGATTTAAATCAAAATGAGCAAAAGAGTGAAAGAAGTAAAAATAAATTCTGTTCACTTACCGTTTAATTGCATCGCAAAAAATGCTAGATTTATCTCGAACAAAAAAATTGGGATGATAATAAAAAGATCACTATTTTTTTTTTTTTTTTTTTTTCAAAAATAAAAAACATGACTCTAAAATCTTGAATCAACAAAATCCATCTCAAAGCTACTCACATCATCAAAGTGATTGGTAATAACCCGGCCGCACTTAAGGTTTAAAAGTGGAAAAATAAAATAAAATAATTAGATTGTCTAAAAATTGGATTGAAAGGAATACCGTACATCCATGTAGTCCTTTTAGCATCTTTTCTAACGCTCTCAAGGTTTTCAATAAATATGGTGTTAACTTGATCGTCTTGCAATACAGGAATTTTAATAAATTCGTTTGTTGTGATGGTAGCGGCGTTCGGATATACAATTGTTATCTATTTCAAATAATTGACTTTTAATCAACTGTGAAATCCTCCTAAAGGGAGATATAAAAAAAAAAAGGGGGAAAAAGAAAGGTACGGTATCAAGTTTCCGAGGAGGTGGAAAACGACCTAGTGCTTCAATAGTCGTATTGGGCATTCGTTTGATAACATTAGAGGCAGTCTTGGTAATAAATATTAGTCTAATTTTGATCTTTGATAAAAAATTTTGAAGTGATCCCAAAACTTACCCTAGCAGCTCCACCTTTAAACTTTTTCCATGTACTCGCATCCTCGAATTTGCCTTGTTTAATATCTTCACCTTCTTTCACCTCTTCTTGCCATTTCCTTTCAATCTTCTTAATTAATTTCTCTTTACCGGGTTTACCGTCAGGACCCACAGGAGGCTTGAGATACATCGATCGAGGAAATGTGCTACCAAATTTATTTGACATTTGAGTTAAAAGTGAACAGTCATCTCGCCCAAAAGTCAGACTTACTAGTACAAAAAACGTGGAGTTAAATGTGTTTCCTGTGAAGATGATTTGGGGAACGGAAATGGTATGGCAAATATGACCATGGGAATATGAATCTTTGACGAAGTAACTCCACTTGCAGAAACATGCTCAGTCATGACAGGTCGGTCCTATGAAGTGAACGTTAACCAGAGTTATAGATTTTATGTAAAATCAACGGAAGACAATTACAGGTTAGTCGGTTGGTTAGTTGTGGTTGAAGGGATGTAGGAAACGGTTAGAAGAAGTTGGTTATATTTCTCTTCAACACATGGAAAGAAATACTCAAATTAAAACGTTAAGTCTACGCATCAAATTTTTCAGGATCCAAATCCCAATTGAGTATGTATTAAGAATCACGTCAACCATTTCCACTGAATTAAAGAGTCTTCATTTAAGTTAATGTAACTGCGGATCAATTGTCAAGATACCAAAAACGCTATTTCGTGGAGGAGACAAATTATTTTATTTTACAGCTAATCCTGGAAAGCTTGCGGCTGTCTTGCATCGCATCCCCCGCCAAAATCATGAGTTTAGGTCAGCTGATCTATGTCATTGGCGGGGGATTAGAGGCAAGACAACCGCGAGCTTTCCTGGATTAGCTGTATGTTATTTTTCGACACGAGATCGTTCAATATGTTTTGGGTTGTTAACATCCAGGTCGAAATACGTGGTCTTAATCACCAGACAATAAATGTGGGCACCTGATAGCAGGTGCCAGTCCCTAACTTTGATTTGATTCAGTTTTAGCTCAGTTGTAATTCTTCTGAGAAGACTGCGCACTGATCATTGGCCATGCCAGCTCGCGTGGCATCAAATCTGAGTTATACATGAATCACAAATGGATTGAGAGAATGGCACCTGCAAGCGGGCGCCAGGTGTTTTTTTATGGTCAATGATGAAATGGATAACACTACGAGTCATTTTTGTTTCGCCATGAGGCGCAACAATTACGCAACAGTTGTGCAACAGTTACTAAACAATTGTTTTTTGCACTTAAGACTCACTCGAGACCTTAAAGTGCTAAAACTAATTGTTGCATAACTATTGCGCAATCGTTGCGCCACTGTTGCGCCCCAAGACGAAACGAACATTTGTTGCAGTGAATGGGACAGATGGAGGGACTAGCTGCCTGTCAAGCAAAAATAAGCATCCACATTATTTACCTAATGCATATCAAAACAGGCCAAGGTAATCTTTTGTTGCTTCTTTCATTAATGAGTGATGAAAATCCACCCCGAGAAATCCCTTTGTTTCTCTAAGCTGGCATTAAGAATTAACAAAGAGTTTCATTCAAATACTTTGAAAACATGTAAAAATGTGAGGATTAGAGTTTGGAGTCTCAATCTCACTTAAAGTTGAATCGCTAATTCTAAGACCTCACCTGACATACTGCTAAACTCAAAAAGCTTGAAGTTTTCTTGTCTTTTAGCCTACGCCAAAAGCTTCGATTTTGGCGGATGGAGGGCAAGACAACCGCAGGCTTTTTGGGTCTATGATTACAGCTATGTCAAAAAAGCTTGGTGGTTTTTGCACCCACTTGCTACTTTTTTCCCCCACAAGATTACAACGCTTTCAGCCCATTTTTTGGCTGTCAAACTTCTTTTAAATTTTGGCATTCTTCCAACTAGAAGTTTTTCTGAGAAATATTGAGTGAGTGACATCAAAAAAAGACCATTCACAGACTTTTGGTTGGGCACTGTACAACCGTCCATCAATTTAGCCCAATTATGCAATTTTTTTGCATTAATTTGCCATTTTTGCTCCCATCATCACTTGCGCTAATGTTCATCAAAAAATTATCTTTATAAATACAAATTGCATAATTGACAATAATGGAGGATAATTGAGCACCATATGATCTTAGCACCACAAGACATAAGGTTCTTATGTGTTTTTTATCCCTTTTTGGTTTTCATTTATGGCCTTTATGTTACTCTCTGTATGTCTCTGACTCACCTTTATTTTAACTCAAATTAATCTCAACTTCTTTTGTTTTCAATGCCATGCCTACAACATAATCATCAGGCACAAAATTAAGTTTCAACATGTTTCATGACTCATTCACATTTTTTAAGCAATCAGATTGCTTCAAATGTGACTGAAGTTGTCTCAAGACTTTGGAAGGGTACACATTTCATTATTCCAAATCCATAGAGCCAGTCAGATTCAAAATTGGAGCAAAATTGAGCAAGTTATGGTCATTATTGATGGGAAAGCTCATGTGGCACTGATATAGCCATATCTCAGTCAATATTGAGCCAATGTTGAATTGGATTAGCTCAACATTCAATTTGCACAGCATCTTCAATCAAATAAAATGAATATGTGATGCTAAATGCATAAAAGATAATGTGAGGTGCTGCATCCCGTTAAATTTAGTTGGATTGATGTGATTTGGCATGAAAAAGAGCTAATTTCCATTAGCTAGCTGACTGATTGCATGTGAGGCAGGAATAATTCACTATCTTTTGCATAATTGTGAAAAAGATTCCCATGATTGTGTGCACTGAAATATAATTCAATATGCTTTAATTCAAACTCCATTTTTGGACACTTTTTATGAGATGCAATACGCATGAAAGTAGGCAAAAGAGCATGAGACATAAGGAGTTAATGTTGCACAGCTGCAGAACTTCACATTTAGTGCCAATCAGAAAAGGAAAAATGAATACTAATTTGCGTGACTGTGGAAAAAGGCCAATTAGCCTAATTTTTTAATGCCATGCAACATTTGCTGATGTAATTTTTAATGCATGATTGTACATGCTCTAAGACATTCACCTAAGCCCATATGCAGCATCATTGGCTTAACATATCCTTCAACCACAAGTTGGCATCCAAATCTAAAGCTCCTTGGCTTACCTGACCTTAGAACCACAATTAGGCTCCCTATCCTCTCCCTACAGCCACATGACTGGCTTCCCCATAGTTTTTTGTAGGTAATTTTTTTCACACCCCATTTTTTTCATCATCCCTGGCCCTACATTTTTCCCCTCACCACAACTTACTTGGAAGGTATTTTTTTCAATTTTTTCTTTTCTATTTTACTAATAATTATTTAATTTTTTTATTCCATTTTTTTTAGCCACTTTCTTCCTTCTCTCCATCTTTTTTTCTCTTCCACCTCAGAGTCCATTGGTCTGTCAATTTTTATTTTTATTTTATTTTTGACTTACTGATGCTTTATTTCTTGATTCCTTTTTTAGCAACCTAATTTTCCTTTCCCTGCCTATCTTTTTTTACTCCACCTCAAAATCTACTGGTCAGTAATTTTTTTAAATCTTTTTCTTTTATTTTTGAGTTACTTATGCTTTTTTTCTTAATTCATTTTTTTAGCCACCTTCTTTTCCCTTCCCTGCTTATCTTTTTTTCTCCTCCACCATGGAATCTGTTAGTCATTAAATTTTTTTATTTTTGACTTATTGATGCTTTTCTTTCTCAACTCCTT
Organism: Hemileia vastatrix; assembly: GCA_030280995.1. Lineage (NCBI taxonomy): Eukaryota > Fungi > Basidiomycota > Pucciniomycetes > Pucciniales > Zaghouaniaceae > Hemileia > Hemileia vastatrix. Next base: position 16,702,101 of record JASXTE010000001.1, on the reverse strand, counting down.
TTTTTAGCCACCTTCTTTTCTCTTCCCTTCCTTTCTTTTTTTCTCTTCCACCTCAGAATCTATAGGCAACTATTTTCCCCTCCACCCATGAAATTAGTCAAATATGATGCACAAGTCAAAGTCACTGTTGTGATGGAAGCTCTGAAAGATAAATCTCTTGATGATATTAATCAAAAAAATATGTGTGAAGTAAAATAAAATCATCTATGCTAATGGTTGAGCTGTATGAAACAACCAAGTCTGTAGTTACTGATCCAAACACCTACCTCAAACATGGATTCCCCTTTAAACTAAATGAAGAACAATGAGACTTCATCCTAAAGATGGTGGAGAAGGATCCATAAAAGTATCAAGACAAAATTCAAGCATCCCTGAGGACAGAATTTATTGTAAGTGTGTCCTGGACACTTATTCATCATGATCTGAAAGTAAAGACTCCACCAGAGCAAGAAAATAATGTAAAAAGTTCACCCTTCCCAGGACCCAGTTCAAAGGGAAAAATACTACATTACTCTTGAAAATATTGATTAATCTTATTTTGTTTTCACTGGTACATCTTTTTCTCTCTCCCTCACTTTCTTCTCACTACTGGACTCTTCTCTTCTTTGCTCATACAGATGAGTGTGGAATCACACAGCAAACAGAAGCACACAAAGAGGGTTGGGCCTAAAAAGGTAAATTTACAAAGATAATTTCTCAGTTAAAGAGAAGTATACACTTAAATGTAATACCAGCTGTCTTATCAGGCTTGTTTTCTTGAATGGTCAAGCAAGAAACAGTCTCCTGTTTACACTTTGAGTTCTTTTTAGAAAAAATCCTTGCATGTTATCAAAGTTGTCTGAACAATATAAAATAATTATTAAAAACTCTTTTTTATAATCTGAAGGTACAAATGATGAGCCGTTATCCTGCTTTAAATAGTGTATTAGTTCTTGATAATGCAGCTTTTCACCACAGAGGTGGAATAGCCAAAATGATAGGGTGTAGTATTCTGTGCTTACAAGCTTACTCTCCTGATTATAATCCCATAGAAAAGTGTTTCTCCACTCTTAAGAGAAAGCTGAAGTGTTAAATTAAAGATTCAGAAGTTCCTCTAGATGAGGAAATTATAGATTTTATGGTTAGATTACTGTTTACTTAAGTGATTTTAAAAAAATTATTTAAAGCTACTGGTCACATAAACTGAATACATTAGGGGGTGTCAAACATTACCATATACACCTGGAAGACTTCAGTCTCAAAAATACATTCCAAGACACCATCATAAATGGCTGACTTGGGGTTAGACATGTCAAACATTTGGTCAAATACTTCATCAAATACTTCCTATTCTTGCACCATAACCCCAACCACAATTCGGCCCACCAATAAACACATTCCCACAATCCACTGTACATCAGACCCCTTTTCCCCCAACCCCACATATTCCTGGACTCCCACTCAAATTTATATATTCATCATCACTGTAAGTTTTTCCATTTCTTATCTTTTATCATTACCTCATCAAGCTCATGTTTTTATTCTTTTTCTATTTCAGTTTGTCTTATCTCACTAAATCTTTGTTAAGATTTCACTTTCTTATCCATCAAAGTTTACCATGCACTAATAATTTTATCCTCTCCATAGTTTTAATTCCACTATGCCTCTCCCAAAAACTATTGCTCAAAAGTATACCCAACTAAACAAGAGTGACCTTCAGATTGTGATAAACTGGTTGCAAACAAAATAAAATTTTGATGCCTGCTTTGGCTGTGACAAGTCTACATGTGTGGGATGCCCACCTGCCTCAAAAATCAGTGGGTATCAGAAAATGGCAATTGAACTAAAAAATTAAACAAAAAGTAAAATGAACTTAACGACCAAGAAAATGAGGGATAAATTAAAAAATTATCATTAAAAATACAAGAAAATAAAAATGGCTTCTTCCTCTACTGTCTTTGGAGTATCAGAAGAAGATTGAAAAAATGGAATTGCCACAATCACTGTAAAACTCAATTCAATGTGCCCAATCAATCAACAGATGGATGATCTCTTTAGGAAAAGAGCTGATGTAAATCCTCTACACACTGAGGATTCTCAACTACTTTGTTCTGAAATTAACTATAATTTAGACATGCCAATTGATCCAATACTCAATACACAAGATTTAGAGGATGCTCACAACAATTCTGACCATGAGCAAGATGAAACAGTTTTTGTGAGTTTAAATGGCTTTTAGCAAAAACCTTCCTCCAACTTTTACCACAATTTTTTTCTTTTTTGTCCTAATAACATCTATACCAATCATGAACCAGACCCGAGCTGGAGTGAATCAAGAAAATTTTCATGAAGATTTAGATTTTGAGAGCAGTGTAGAAGATGAGCCAATCAAAACCCCAAACAGACTTAAAAGAAGAGCTTCAACATCTTTCAAAAATAATCAATCAAGTTTGAAATTAGTCTTATCCACTTATGGAGAAATTGTGGACAAAGGTGAAGAAGTTAAGGCTTATTTGATTTGTTTCATTTCTATATGATTATTGTTTTTGACTTTTCTTTAATTTTTAAGTAAAACGTTTTGCATCAAAGAAATGGCCCAGATATAAATTTTGAAAATGGAGCCTCAAGTGAAGTCTTCAAGCCAAAGATTTGACCTGGAAGAAAAAAAATCTTTCACCTCCTCAAAAAGGATGGAAATTCTTTAGAAATTGTGAAAGATTGCTTAAAGATGGAGATAGAGAACTCAAAGCTTGAAAGGAAAGAAAATCTTAAACTCAGAAATCAACATCTTTAGTTAGAAAGAGAAAAATTACTGTTCCAACATGACAAATTAAATCAAAAAAAAGTGAAGAAAAAACCAGCAGACAAAACTTGATGTTAGCATGTCTAAGTGCAGGAAAACCCACAGATGAAATTAAAAAGTTTCTAGATTTACTTGATTAATGATTAATTTAATTTTTTATATGCTGAATTTACAAAGGTCTTGATTCTAATTTTTTTTTTTTGGTAAAAATCTGAAAATATCATAGAATCTTTCTTATAAAAAGTGTTGAATTACATAATTATCTTCTAACTTATTTTTTCTTTCATGGTGGATATGCAATTTATATGTATTCAACTTTCCTAGTGGGAAAAGGCCCTCAACTCATTCCCTTGAAATTCTTCCATACCACACTTCATAACACATTTCAGAACACCTTTCAAAACACATTTCAGAACACATTTCATTATGCATATCCTAATCGTCACTTAATTCTCCTTCCAGATTCACCCAACTCTCTTCCTCTTTACATCTTTTTCTGCCCTTTTATCAAGGTATATTTTTTATTTCACAGCTTCACATGTTCCTCATATTTCTCTTCAAGCACCTTCCAACACTTACCTAAAGTGAGTGCTACCTAATCATACTTTACTTTTTACTGAAATTTTCTTTTGTACATTTTTTTTGTTTTTTTTTGGCCAAATTGCTTTGGAAACAGTCCAAGAACAATTCTATACTGTTTCTAAACATTTCTGGTAAGTTTATTTTTCATTTTTTGCCTCAGAAACATGCTGGCAGCATACCCAGCACATTTCTGAGTGTTTTACTAAAAAAATTTGTTTTTTTTTATTTTTTTTTATTTTTTTATACTCCAAATCATTTCAGAAACAGTCCCAGAAGAACTTGAGACTGTTTATGAGCATTTTTGGTAATTTTTTTTTCTTTTTTTCTTTTTGCTTTTTTTTATTTATTTTTATTTATTTATTTTACTCCAAATCACTTTGGAAACAGTCACAGAGAAACTCTAGACTGTTTCCAAGCATATTTTGTAAGTTTTTTCTTTTTTTTGCCTTGGAAATGTTCTGGCAGCATGCCCAGCACATTTCTGAGTGTTTTACTAAAAAAATATTTTTTGCTATTTTTTTGCTATTTTTATTTTTATTTTTACTCAAAATCATTTTGGAAACAGTTCCAGAAGAGCTCTAGACTGTTTCAGAGTGTTTTTTGTAAGATTTTTTTCCTTGGAAAAATGCTGGCATCATGCCCAACACATTTCCAACCATTTTAACTAACTTTTTTTTTCAAAAATAGAAAATAAATATGTCCTCCTCATCTTTTTCTTCACTTTCATCAATCTCCTCCTCATCTCTTTCTTCAATTACATTGATCAAGTCTTCAGAACATATTTCCTCCTCATCTCTTTCTTCAATTCCTTATATTACATCTTTAAACAATTCAAACATCATATCTGATAGAAAATCATACATTTCTAATGAGAAAAAAGCTTCATATCAAAAACTTAAATTAATTTGAATTAAATTATGGTGTGAAGCTTACTTTGGACACTTAGAATATCTGAATTTTTACAAAACTATGATTCGTAAGAAGAAACATTATCCAAAATCTTTACCTGAAAAACTCACTTACTCAAATACTGGTGGAAAGGATATTATTGTTGCAGTTGTCAGTAATAGATATAAACCTCAATTCACTTTAGAAGTTCATTCATTAATGGAGTTCAATATAATGTCTTCAAAAAATTGTCAGATCTTGTTTCAAATTTATATCAGATGGATTTAGTTCAACAACAGTTAAAGAATAAAAATCTATTAGGAGGAATTATGATTGGACTAGGATGGAGACCTGGATTTGAAAAGGGAAAATCTCTTGGTAAGATTTTATCATGATATAATTTCTTGAAATCATTTTTCTAATACCCATACTAGGTATTTATTCTTTATTAAAAAGTATAATTTCCATTCAAATGGATGAAGATTTAGAAAGATGGAAAAGTTTAGGATCCTTCAATTAATTTTTGGCCAATCAATTAAAAAAACAATGTATTTGTGCTTTTCATTCTAATCATTAACTAGCCTTTAGAGCAGGAATACTGAATCAGAAACATATGGAATGGGTCAATCTGAAAGATGATAATATCTTTTTATCTAACATTATTATTACATATGGAGGCTTTCACAACAAGATTCATATGGACTAAAACAATTCTAATTTTCTTAAATTTGAGATTTTCACTTATATTGATCCTATTACTGAAATCCCAATTTCCTCACCTGTTCAAATCAAAGGTCATGGATTATACTTTCACAATCACAAATATATTATTTCCTGTGGATTAGGAAATGGTTTGGTGGAAGCAATTTGGGACTCTTCACAAGATAACCATCAAACAACTCAAGCTCCTCATGGGTTAGAATCTTGTGAAAAGTTTACTCATTTTGGTTTCTCATTTCAGATTAACCAAAATCTGATAAAGAGTGTAAGTGAGGTGAGGCAAGAAGGATAGATGAAAAGTAAAGCTGCAGGGAGGGAGGATAATTATGGTAAATAAAGCATTTCCAAAGATTCATTTTTATTTCTTAAATTTATAGTTAATAATTCATTAAAGATAATCATAAACTTTAAGTAATGGGCCATTGGGCCTTGCTGCTGTATAAAGGTAGTCATTCAAACAATTAATTGATTGATTGAGTTCACAATACAATTCCATGTCAATGTATTCTTTGGCTTTGGTCACATATTAACTCATCTACTGGTAGTATTCTGAATGCCATTACTTTTGCTTGATTTATTATCTTTTTTGAACATTTTATTTATTCATTTATGAAATATAAATGAAAAATTGGCAATCCTGAAACCCTCCCAGAGTAAATTTCAGGGGAGGGTATTGCAATTTTTTTTCCTTTGTGTGATTTGGTTGAAACTTTTTTATAATGTATATACACAATTAAAAGACAAAAAATCTTCCTTTGAAGATTAAAAATGCATGAAACATGCATTTACTTTCATGTTTAGAAGAAAGTGCGTAATCCAAAAATTATCCAACTAAGTAGGTCTCAATCCTCAAGATGGTACAAACAAACAAAAAATTTCAAAATAAAAAGATTAACAGAAATATGAGTGTGGAATATATAACAGATAGTTCCTTCCCCCAAAAATATCATAGTAGCTTTCTAGAAAAATTCAAAGATTTCATCTTGTCCTTTCTAGAGACATTCAAAAATCTTACCTAGTCCTTTATAGCTTCTCACTATGACATCTCTGCCATCATCATCATCATCTACTTTAAAAGAGAATAGTACATAAGACTATAAGCTTACAAGGGGATACTTTATTTCTTGCACTCATTGTGAAAGGTCCAATTACTATTGTGTTAAAAACATTGGAGTAAAGAGATTCATTTCAACTTGTGAATGTTGTCAATGGCCACATTTAAAATGTGATGTCCTTAAGCTCAATCCAGATACTCAAGGCCAAATTATGTCTGCTAAGTACTGGTCTACTGAGGCAGAAAGAAAATACTGTAAGATAACTTCCAGTATTATCTATCATTGATATCTTTTGTATTGACATGTATGAATTCTTCTAGGACATTAGATAAAACTACTCATACTGAACAAGTTGTTATTGATGATGTTGAATATTCAACTGAAGAAAATAGTCAAAGAAAAAATATAAATATAAATATTCCAAGTGAGTTTAAGGTATTCTTTTGAAGTATAAAACATATATCAAAAGTATTGTACTTAATTATGTAAAAACAGTCACTAATTCATAGTAAAGATTCAGAGGATGAAGATAGTATTTGTAAGCAGAGATTGGAATACAAGGAAACTAAGCAAGAAGAAGCTATCATGGAGGTAATTGATAAGAAGGTTGAAGGATTAAAAGAAGAAGTAGGCAAGCATTTATTAGAAATTAGTATGTTAGTAAGTGACAAACATATAGAAAGTTTTCATGATTTACAAAAAAATATACAAGATATTTTAAAAGAATCTCATAATGATATCAAAGAAGAAATAAAGAAAGAACTTTAGTACTAGTAGATAATCAATCTGTATTTGAAAAGTGAGAAAGAGTGATAGGCAGAATTATGGCACACATTCCACCAGGTTGGGATGAAGAGCTGGAGGATGATTCAATAGTTGGGTGTGGTTTGGGAATTTCATCTTCATAAAGAGTTTTCAATTCATCCTTTAAATGTGCAAGAAGATTATGTAGTATCAAGCTTGAAATGATCCTATCAATCATAACCTTCATTTCTTTCTGGCTATGAAGAGGACTCCTCATTTCCCTTAGTGAAGAAAATCTACCATTAAAAATTCCAATTGCATGCTCAATCCTTACTCAAAACTTGGCAAGATGATTGTTGAATTGTGATTTTTCACTATTTTCATCACTAGCCCCACAAAATTCTGGGATCATATATTTACCACTGGTGTAAGCAGAGTTGGCAAGAAGATATTGATGTTCAAAAAAATAATTCTCATGCTTTTGAGAAATCATCATTTGTTGAATAACCAAAGAGTCATAGAAAGAACCAGGAAAGTCAGCATAAAATGAAATTAACTTCTTATTTATATTGCAGACCCATTGGAGAGCAATAGAATACCTGAAAAAAGAAAAAGTAAGAGAGGATTAGTATTATATGTAAGAATATGTAAGATATAGATAATGACTGACCAATTTTTCCAAAAAAAATTATTATTTACATTATTTACATTCTTTGCAGACTTTTGACTTAAAGGGATGGTTGCGCCATCAACAAAACTAATACATCCAGGGAAACCTTCATTTTGCATGACCTGTGAGTTTTATAGTCTAACCTCCTTAGTTGGTCATGTGAGGAATTGTGATTGAAGTGAATGGATGGCTTTGATGGTTCTCTTTGTGTATAAATCTACTGTTCCATGACTTATACTGAAGAGGTTCTCAAGACCAGTTATGGCAGCACCATTCCCATTTGAACCAATCAGAAAAGTGCCACTAAGATTTTTATTTCAAAGTCCCTCTGTGGGAAATGAGAATTGTTGCAATACAAAACACCACACAATATGGGGGCGGACTTGCTAGCGAGCCCGCAACCCTGGACCCAAACTCACCACAGATTGAACACACATTGAGCTATTGATAAAGGAACCATACAATCAGGAATGAACACCACTCAGCAGAACAGTTTTAGGTGGGTGTTCAAGTAGAGTTCAGTTTGGGTTCAGTATGAGTTCAGTCTGAGTTCCATCTCAGTTCAGGTTGAGGACTTTCTAGATAGTCCACCCCCTATATTGCGTAGTGATAGAATGATCATGAATCAAATCATGTAGGTATTTAAAGCCATGATAAGTAGTTCAGAAAAATTTCTGAAAACTGATTTCAGGTATTTCAGAAAGTTTGTGAAGGTTATATTGTGGTTTATGGAAAATGGATGGGGTTTGGGAAGTAAGGTAATGGCTCTCTTACAAGTGACTAATATAAATAAATTCAAACTCAGAATTAGAATCTGGATCAGACTGAACCAAAAGATCAAAGCCTAGAGCATCAGTAGCTGCTTGAAGCTCTTGAAAAGTGAAGCAGTCATGTTAGTGTTTGGAGGAAAAAAAATAAGAGCAAGTGTAATCAAGGGTGGGAGGAAGTAATGGTTTCAGTATGATGTTAGGGGGGTCTAAGACTTGATACACCATGTACTGTGTGTGTATAAATAAGCTCATAAGGATTACATGAAGAAAAAAATTAAGGTATGGGGGTGTGTGTACCTAATTCTGACTAATCAAGTTAATGGGAAGAAGTGCTTGAGGGTCTTGGATGTACCCAACAGATGGAGTGTGTAGGGAAAAGCACACTGTTGAAGTATACCAGATAATTGGGTATGTAATTAAAATTAAAATGAGTTACTTGGTAACTTTTTTGAGGATTTCTTGAATGTTGTATATGGTAATGTTTGATGCCTCTTATTGTTAAAATATATTAGGGATCAAAGAAATTTCAATTATAAAATTTATTAGGTTTTAAAGCAAGGTTAATTATAAATTTAAATTCAAACTTATCAATTGAATTTTATATTATTTAATATCAATGGGAACAACACATCCAAGATCTTAAATTGATAGTTTTCTATTAAAACATAAAAATATTAATGTGATCCCATTTGTGCTTCTGATTGAACTCTAAAATTAGTTAAAAAGATTTATTCTTTGTTCACACAAGTAATGCAAAATTATTGATAAACACATAATTCAACTTATTATTCAGAAGTTAAGTCCTTGAAGAAGCTCTAGAAAGTAAGCCATAACTTAATCAAGCCTTCATATAAATTTTCATCATATGGATAAACCTTTGCACACCTAAGAAACTCAACCATTGTTCCATTATATTCTGAAGAAACACAATTAGAAGATGAGGGCTGTTGGGCTCTTAGATTTGAAAATAGAAATGTAATCTGAGGCAGTTATTTTGAGATTAGTACATTTGTGCTATAAGTATTCTTTATGATAGCATCCAAAGTTTTCAATAAATTTGTACCTGGTTTGGATAGGGATTACAAAGCCTTTATTTGAGAAACTGGACCCATTTAATTTTAAATTTTAAATTTTAAAATGGGAGTCTTGGAGGAATGAGATGAGTAACCTCATTAGGGTTTTCATGCTTAAAACACAGATATATAAGTGAATTACTCAGTAAGAAAATATCTTACTTTGAAAATTTTGCACAGGGGAAAAAAAGTGTCAACCTGATGTTGGGTTCAGTTCACATATTAAATTGATTCAATTCATTTTGTGAGCTTAACCAAACATCTTGTTTCAACTTTTTCTCCCTTTGTTACTTACTATAGCTAGGAGCCCACATACCAGAATGGGGTGGACTAATATTAAAGGATTCATGTGGCTTTGGTGGGTTCATACAACAGTATGTATTTTATTGATTGGTGAAATCTTCATGGAGTGGATGTTGGTCTTGAATCAATTTTATGAAATAAAAATACTCAGCATTAATTCTGCTCCAAGTTCAATCTCAGAAATTTCAGAGCAGTCAGAATTTTCAGAAGAAAAAGAGGGATACTTGAGGCTATCAGATATTTTTTGCTTCCAAAATAAATTAACAAAAAGAGTTAAAGTTTGAGTTAGCAAAGTAAAAGTAGTAAGAAGAAAACATAAAATACTTATCTAATTTTTTTATTAGGATTTTTCTGCTCAAAATGACAGAAACTTTTTCAATATTTAGAGGAAGATTATGCCACATCAAGAAACTTTTCAAAAATTTCCTGCATCTCCAAAAAGTTATTTTTTTTTCAGTAAGGTTCTCTCATGAGAAATTCATGCAAAACAGCTACATTCTCCAAGTCATACTTGCCTTTTTTAATTTACTCCCACATAAAATCTTCTGCATTGAAAATTGCATCAATAGATTGGGATTTAAAATCTTCAAAGTTTTTATGTGAAAAATCTCAAAGGAACATCAGCTTTACAGGTTGTGATGTAATACAAGAGTATTTATGAATTAAATTTTTTCCTTCTTTTTGGTATTAGATTTCCCCCTGCTCTTTTTATTTAGGTAAATAAAAAAATTACTCAAAATAAACTGAAAATTTTCCTGTGGAGGGAGGCTTTGGACAGAGTAAAAATTGAATCTTCAGAGAGATCTTTTGAATTTTGAAGCCATTTATGATTGGAATCATATGTATTGACAGGAATGTTGAAAGAATAGCTAGGAAATCTTGGTGATGATTTTGGTGAGCATAACAGGTTGTTCAAACACACTTTTTTGAGGATGAAAAAGACAGGAAGAGAAGGGAAAAGAATATGGCTAAAAAAGGAATTAATAGATTTCACATTTGTAAGTCAAAAATAAAAGAAGTAAATTACAAAAAATTACAGAACAATAGATTCTGAGGCAGAGAATAAAAAAGTGGCATTAAAGGGAAAAGAAAATGGATAAAAAATAGAATAAAGAAAAAAAAGCATCAGTAAGTGAATAATAAAAGAAAGAAATAAGATAATTTACTGAAAAAATAGTTTCTGAGGTGGAAAAAAAATGATGAGCAGGCAAGGGAAAATTAGGTGGCTAAAAAAAGGAGTCAAGATAAAAAAGCATCAGTAAGTCAGAACTAAAAGAAAAAAAAATAAAATTTACTAACCCATGGATTCTGAGATAGAGGAGAAAAAAATTGAGAGAAAGAAGAAAGTGCCTAAAAAATTGAAAAAGTTAAAAATCAAATAAGGATCAGTAAAAAAGGAAAGAAAAAAAAGAAAAAAAACCTACCAAGTAAGTTGTGTGAGAAAAAATTTTGGGCCAGGGATGAGGAAAAAAACAGGGTGGGAAAAATTACCTACCAAAAACAACAAGGAAGCCACTCATATGGCTGTAGGAAGGGGTTTGGGGGCCTAATTGTGGCTCCAAGGTCAGGTAAGCAAAGTAGCATAGTATTTGTGTTCAAAATTGTGGTTGAAGGATATGTTAAGCCAATGGTGCTACCTATGGTCTTAGGTCAATGTCTTAATGAGGGTAATATGGTTAGTACATAGCTTATTGTAAAGAGGTGAGTGAAAGAAATTTACAGAAAAAGAGGAATAGCAAATTTAAACTGAATTTGGACAGCTGAAATGGGCCAAATAATTTGGAATCTTGTGTTGAAAAAAGTATAAAGAGAATTCCAAAATTAGCAAAAAAAATTTAAAAAAACCACCATACTTTTTTGGAATATTTGTATCTGATACAACAGTTTGTAATCACAATACAAAACTTCAATATTAAAATTCTATATCTACTCAGGGGGTTTTAAAGAAAGTTTTGATGTTAAATTTTATACTTTTAATAAAATTTATGATTTAAATAATATTTTTAAGTTCCCAACAATTAGAGCTATCTGATAATACCATACATGTTGATGTTTTTATAAGTGATTTTTGAGTTATGTTAATTTATTTTTAAATAAATACCCTTATACTTGAAATTAAATAATCAAAATATGTAAGAGACTAGCCCATTATCCTCTCAAATGATTCTCCTATTTCAGAAATTTCTAATTTCTAATACCTAAGAGGCAGACTACTGTGACTTGTGCCTAGACTGAGACTGAATTTTCTGGATACCAGCTTTAAATAATATTTTTAAGTTCCCAACAATGAGAGCTGTCTGATGTTACCATATACATTGATATTTGTATAAGTGGTTTTTTAGTTATTTAATTTATTTTTTAGATATTAAAATACCCTTATAATTGAATTTAAACTATCAAAATATGTAAAATACTTGGCCATTATCCCCTCAAATGATTCTTCTATGTCAAAAATTTCTAATTTTAAGACCTAAGAGATAGACCACTGTGACTTGTGCCTAGGCTGAGGCTGACTTTTCAGGATAAAAGTAGTGAGACAAACAGGACTGAATATTTTTTAAGTACTAAAAAGTGAGGAAGATGTGCCCTAAGGCTGGAGGCACAATCACTCTATTACATGGATGTATAGTGGAGGTTGTCCATTGGGGGAAATGTTGATATGCACCCTGATCTACATCTGCTATGCAATATTCTATCCCTCTTATGCACAGCTCTCAACCTCAAATTACAAAAATATTGATACCTAACATGCATATTTTATACAATATTGCAGTGATCTAGTATGAACAATCAATTTTGTGACCAACTTTTTCCACCTCACTCCACTTTGGCACCAGAAGTTCACCAGAGCTCTACCAGAACTCCACCATAAATCACAGAGTTAGTCCAGAGTTAGCATGTAGTGAAGCCAGATTAACATTTCAGCCCTTAAACCTACTCTAAAGAATCCAGAAGAAGTTTAAGATATAGCCAAGAAGCAGACCTTTCCACAAATATATTTATTAGTGTGTATCAAAGTACTCCAGTTTGCCATTTATTTTTTGGCAAATAAAAATGAAATGCCTCAATTATTATTTCTCTTTTTTTTTAATATATGGGTTATTTGGAGTGGATGGTTTTTATTTTCTTATCCACTAGCCTTGGAGCTAGTAAAGCCTCAATTTGTGGAAACACTGAACTAATATATAAAGTTTGAAAAATCAAATTCTCGCCACCACAAATATATATACATATATATATTTATTTCATCCCCTTTTTTTCAAACCACCATTATCTTGGAAATTATAACAGGTCTAAAATTCAATATCATTACCCATTCTTTTGATTATTCATATGGATGGGTTTTTATCACCAGAAAAAAAAGGGCACCTGATAGCAGGTGCCAATCTATCTTTGACTTAAATAAATT